>CANUEZ040000022.1:2410000-3010000 GCA_948099385.1 Fasciola hepatica | reverse complement strand
CTGCTAATTCAGCGTTTCCGCTGTACTTCTTTTGCTCACTTTGTGGATGAAACAAAGTTTGGGCTTCATTTGCTGTCCGGAGAGTGAAGCCGTCCCACGGTTTCGAAATGGGTCCCTTTCCTAGTCTTGCTCCCCCACGAATGCCACGAATATATGCGCAAGATACCTTTGAGCAATACGTAGCCAAATTCGCAACGGATCCCGAAATCAGAAAGCGATTATCCGTGAAATTCTACGGTACTAGGTTATCAGATGAACAGTGACACGAAACAGGTACGAACCTCAATTAAGCGATCACAGGGACTCAGAAGACGAGAACCGGATTGCTGCTTGCGGGAAAGGAGCACGTGCGTCAAGCAGGTCCAGAATAGGGTCACGACAGAGTAGAGAGCTGGAAGCGAAAAAACAAACATTTGTTCACAAAAACATACGGTGCTTAAAAACAAACCAGTAGTGTAAACAACTGAGAGGTGTTGAGGAAACATGGAACTGCAGTGTTTTTGGGTGGATTTTCCACTACCAGTAGTTACAACAGGCAGTGCTTGGATAGAACGGAGAGTCGGGGACTAGGGAGAATAAGATTGAGGATGGTGGAGAAGTTCAAAAGGATGGGCAGGATGCTGATGGAAAGTGATGACAAAAAGGGAGGGGGCTGTGTCCAGTGTTGTTACTGAGCAAAGTAGGTTTAAACGCGCTCAGGGACACATATCAAGCAAGAAAAGTTCTAGGCTTGCCCTAAAACCTACCACTTATGTGGCAGGCACCACCACCGTCTACAATACGTTCCATGGGTTGACAATGCGGTAGGCGAAGAAACTTCTCCGTATGTTCTTTACCTCTATCAGCTTGACAAGCTTAAATTCATGTCCCCCGAGCGTGAAATCCCGTGTCAATGCTGGCGAGGGATCCGATGGGAAGGATAGCTCACCAGTTGGTTTCACGGCTTCCGTTAGATCCCCTGAGTATTCTAATTCTCACACAGAAGAGTCTCAGTGCCAGTGACATCGCTGTGTACGTTTTGTCCCCCAGTCTCATCAACATTCTAGTAAATTATAGATTCACTTTCCCAAGAACAGCAGTGTTTCGCGTAAGAGCCGGGATCAAGCCTGGAGGCAGTATTCTAGATGTTGCCTAATTAGTGTTGTGCAGAAAGACAACAGCTCGAAAGCTTCCCCGGAAGCTATGGAGCGCAATGGTTGTCGGTGCCCCTTTCTGGCCTTAACGACAGCAACCCGACTTTGCTGAGAATGCCGAAAGCAGTCTTATATCAGGACTCCAAGGTCGGTGATATCTTTAGCTCCGGCGACTGCCTGTGGGTTCTGTGAGTCTAGGTGCAATGACTCTCAGCCCGTGTCCTGGGTGAGAAGCCTAAGCTTCCTGTGTTGAGCGGCAGTTGCTGCTGAGTGGTCCAGGCGTGGACCCTATTCAGGTAGTCTGGAAGTGACGCGGTTTTGGATTCACCCACCAGGTTTATGCCGTCCGCAAACAGGTAGCCCGGGTTCTGCACACCCTCTATTGGATGGCTGAAGTAGATCAAAAACGGAAGAGGATACGGGGCTGACCCCTGTGTGGCCACACCTCAGCCGTAGCCCTCGTGGACTTCCTCCTATCCACCAGTGCGTAATACTGTCAGTTTGTGAGCTACCCCCGGTCGCACTCTGGCACCTGGAGTGCGATACACAGAGCCTTCATTCTGCGCAATAGAAGCCAAAACCCTTTTGGAAGTCCAAGTAGTTGGACTCGACTCATTCATCCCTATCTAAGCTTGTCGCAACCTGGTCCAAAAAAGGACAGCAAGTTAGACATGCAAGACCTATTTTTGGCAAACCCATGCTTTGCATTAGAACTTATCTTATTTTCGGTCAGGTGACCGGCCTTGAGGTCCCTAATCAGTCTCTCCATTATTTTTAATGACACAGGTAGCAAGCTGACTGGTCGATAGCTTCGTATCTCTTCCTTTAACACTCTCTTGCGTATTGGGACCACTTCGGCCGTCTGCCGTTCCTCAGGTAGTTGCACACTGTTCAGCGATCTTGTTTACATCTGGGTTAGAGAGGCTTCCCACACCTGGGCAAAGGGGTGCAGAACCACAGAACGGGTACTCATGGATTCACCTAGTCCTTCGTGGGGCGTCGAATTCGCCGAGGATTAGGAGTGTGTTTGCTCCCACTACGGCTCGGCGAAGGTAGCTGAGAAAGGTTAGATCCTCCGGTGGGGTGGAGGAGGGGCATCGGTTCACCCGAGAAACACTTACCTCGGCTTGGTGTAGCCTCAAGTGACGGAAGACCGCCCGTATATTTGGTTATGCGGTACTTTCCCCGGCTACCCGCTTTATTGTGTCTGCGACTATTATCGTTGCACCTCCACCATCCCTATCACTTACCCTATCAGCTGGATGAATGCAGTGGCCAGAAGAGAAGAGAATCCCGATTTATTTCCCGGCTTTTGGCCGGTTTTGGAAACTACTATGCAGTCAGCACTGACAGCCTCTGCTGCCGGTTCGTGCCACTTGTTTCCAAAGCTGCAAGCATTGAGGTAAGCTACTGCCAGGTTTCTCAGCATTCTTCGTGCACTGTATGTGAGGTGATAAAGGTGGCACTCAGAACCCAGTGACGAGTGCTAGCCTCGTTTTTGGCAAAGAGGGATAATGAAGTCATGATGGACTTTGACGGTTTTCTGGAGCCTCCATTAGGGATAGCGTTGCTGTGTTGTTATGGTGAGGGTGTTCTGCATCCACCGATGCTAATACGAAGGTGACGAATTTCCCCAGGGTCAACGTTTTCCTAATTGTGGGCACCCGCCAGCCAGCCGAGTTATCTGGCTCGGTTGGTGTTGGCCCTAACCAGATCCACTGAATATAAGAAAGCATTACTCTCCCTGGGGTTTAAAAATTCGAGGAGACACCACAAAAGGGGCCGTCGACCTCAAGCTGCGGAGAAAACGGCAGCCAAACCACGGTCAAGTAGCCCATTCCGCCCCATTTTTCTGTATTCCGTCAGCTACTGGTTGAGTGTGTAACCACGATTACCATGTCGGTGTAAGAGAACCAATGACTTGCGTATGAGCAACAAAAAACGAGTTTTGTAGTAATTTTCTGCCCCCACGTGCGCACGTTCGTAGAACGTTGGTTGTGGTAAGTAGTACACGTCCAAGGGGGCACGTAGACATCAGCTTTGATTGGCTCTGGGATGTAACTGCAATGGAGACTGTGAGGAAAATCGCTAACGAAGTCCATTACCAGTAGCCAAGAAGAAAATGAAAAACCTTAGGTTAAGAGAGATGTACGCGGTTAATTTGGTTTATTGGACTGCAGTACCCATCAGAATGAAGAGCCGTCCCTACAAGGACAACCGCTGCAACTGAGGTGTATGAAACTGATCTATCAATGCTTTTGGCTGCGGACAGATTTGGTGAGAAATGGCACGGACTTATTAGGAAGGAAAGATTCAATAAAATAATGTCCTTCATAAGAACAACGTAAATGGCCAGCTTTTTAAATAATAACAAACTAGACTTGGTAGTCTATGTGACGTACATGCGTGGAAATCCTCTCTAGCCGTTGTCATATACTTGTTTTTTTGAGAATATGCTGTTTATTCTATTGACCCTCGAAAAAGTACAAGTTGTATCCATAACTAAGCTCCAGCGTTTGTTTATGTTTTGCTCAAGTGAAGTGGCATAATTTTGATTCGAACCTGGACTGCCGTGACGGTGGTACCTTACACTGGCCTTTGTTGGACTCTGGTCCTCGTTACTAGACGTTGTGGCAGTACAGTTGAGGTTTGTACATATTTATATGCGTATAACTTGTTAATACAGTACCGTATAAACAACACATCAACCTTGTTCTGGTTTTGGGACTAGTTTTGAGTTGGCTACGCGTTACTCACAGTCGGAACAACCGTTACAGTCTACGAAAAAGGAAGTATGATTGGTCAAGTAAGGGAAGCGCCTAAGGATTTGATAACGTTCATTTCTCCGGCTACCAGGTAATAACTAGACCATGAGCACAGCCTAGGGAAAAGGCAACCAGCCTAAAGTTTTGAAGGTTGCCAAAAGATGGCGAAAGTCCGTGGAATAAGAGAAGGTCGGTTTGTATTGACACACTGTCGATTGTAAAGGAAAAACACTGCAAATCCTTCCAAATGTTCAACTTGCTTTGTGAATTTGACTATATCTAAATTACCTTGAAAAGCTCACTCATACACCACACTTTTTCGCGTTTGTTTATCCATGTGAGACATTTGAATTCGGCCTTGAACCGTTTCTGACCGTCGTGCTTGAGCCTTTGAACCTTTGGGTTTTACTTTGAAGTCTATTTGGCCGCATACTTGAGGTTTGTATATATTTGTACCCTTTGTGAATTTCAATTTAGTACCGTAGAAACTACGAATAAATCTTGTTCTGGTTTTGGGATTCATATGAATTGGCTATGCGTTGCTCGATTTGCGGGAATTGACTTACACCGATCACGTTTATGTGTAGGAGCAACACTGGGGGCGATATTAGCTGAGGGAGCTAAAGGTTCAACCTTCCACCAGCTCAGCAGTCGGAGTGTTTTTCAGTTGGCTGTTGTTTATTATCCTTACAGCAACAAAACAAATAACCAACATCTCTGTAATATCGAACAACATAAAATCTGCTTAGAGCTAGTGGCTATTTGGTTATGTTTGTCTGTGGTAATCTTTGGTCACGTATTTCAACATTCGAACCCTGCTATTCCCAGATCGCTTGAGAAGTGCACAAGCGGTTGCCTCGCCATATGCAACAAACTCAGATAAACAATAATAGTTTCTCCAGTTCCCAATTCATTCAGATTCATTAAGCGTTGCCTTGGCTGTCATCTGGTGTACTTCGGTAAGCCATGTTTCTTTTGAATAATATTATTTCTACTTTTTCCTTATCGCTGGTTGATGGAATTTTTATCCCTTTCCGGATCTGTATTACCATTTTTATCGGGTAATATAGATTGTTCACGCCCATTGGATGTCACCTTTACTTTACTTCCAGCCCGCTTAGAGAATTGGAAGCGTGACATACGGAAGCAGTTGATAACTACAGTTACAAATCAAACGATACTTTTACAGCTGTGGGAAAACCAAGGTCGCGAGCCTTGGGGAAGTGTATGTGAACCTGTAGAGCAAAGGGTACACAGTGATAAACGGTCAGGGGGACTCCCTCGAGTGTGTACCATGCCTTCTTTCGAAGCTGGAGCACCTTGATATGGATTGATAAAACAAAGTTTATACATGGAGTAGCAATGAAGGTGACATCTGACAAAAACGAATGCCGTTCCACCACGTACGTGTACATGGATACCTGGGGTCAACGCGATAGGAACGTCGACTTACGGTACTCCCGCGTTTCCAGAAGCCTGCTAAAATTAGGCCCCCTTTTTCCTTAGCGTGTGATTCGCGCACATACTTCAAGCCTAGTGGGATTTAGTAATTTGGAAATAAGAACAGCATTTCGGCATGCTGCATAAACACACGTTTGAGTTGGGGCTAATTTTAGCCTTAAATCCCTGCTCATTGCCCTACCACTGGCGGTTGACGAGTACAACCATTGGACAACTACCAGGCTGAAAAGGGTGCTTTCATGGCCGTAGCCGTGAAACGAGAGGTGGTAATTGTGACGCTGTTTCCTTGAAGCTTTTCTCCACTCTTACGATGCTTTCAGAAACATCTTGTCCTGCCAACCGTGTGCTGTAAATGATAGGTATATTTCCCTTTTACTTGATAGAAGGCCGACAGTAATTGTTATTTCCTGCTGTCAGGGATGTCACTTTCTTTTCAAAATATTGTTCGAAATCAATTCAATGTGGGGTTTTAAAGCTCAATCCAATAATTGGTCACTTGTTTTTCCATGTTGCATGAAAAATAAGTGTCATTCAATCATCATTCTCAGTGGGAAGTGGTGAAAATTATTAAGCTATCATTTACTGGTATACTGCTAGACGAGAGAATAAACTGCCACCTCGCTGAGGCGAAGTGGCAGTGCCTGAACTCAGTGCGATTCTGAGGGATAACCCTTTCCTTCTGTCCTTCTCGCTCACTGGATGGCAACTTCATCAGATTGCGAGGCATGGTTGTCAACAAGCACTAAGTAGTTCCGAGTCCGCAGACAGCCATGGTTTCCAGAGGCGTGAGTGAGTTTCACTCATTAGCATCCACGGGACACTAACTTCCTCCCACAGGTGCCCGACTAGCTGAACTGGGACAAACTGGCCTGCAGCATGACCTGACAAATGCTGTCAGAGGCAGGATCATCGTGGGCCGTCTCACCCCTGAGATATGGTTTTTTACGAAAACACCACATTGACAAGGAAAGGTGGACTACGGGCGGCGGGAAGGAAAGTCGCTGCGGACTGACAAATGGAAATGCTATTTAATGAAGTCCTTAAGATACGATAAAGTTTGTTGTTCGATGCAATAGGTCAAGTATCCTGCCAGCTTAGAACCAACCCGAAGAGAAAAAGTAAGACATTGTTGGTAATAACTCTCATCAATTAGCTGACTTACTCAAAGATATGTCCAATAATGAAAGGCGATTGGTGAACCTAGAGAACATCCTACCAGCAGTATCATGAAATCGAATTCATCATTGAACTGCGAAACGGGAGACTTCAAGGTTAAAAATTATTGAACCATAATCCGAGCATGAGGGGAAGTACCGTTTCACTGATATCATTACCAACTACCGGCAGTGGTATGCATAAGTCTGACAGCCTTCGGTAGTTTTGAATGTGCAGGGTGTTACGGGCTGTTATAAACAGAATTCACTTGTTCCTTGCTGTTAGAAAGCTTCATTCTATTGTCGGATCTGTAGTTCTCTTCATTCGTCACTGTGGTCAGATCTCACTTGCACATTCTGCTTGAATTTGGGCAGAAGAGATTCAGTAGGTATTATTGCTTGGTTGTATGGGTTGGAAAGCGGCACTTGCACAAGCTCGAGGTATAGCTGGAAAATTGCCACATGAGGATGTGCGTAGGGTACGAAAGCATATTTAGCTCGGACTTATCACACAGGGCTAGATAAGCTAAACTATTTTAGACTCGCACACCACGTAAAGTTGATAGGAATGACAACCACCGCGATCAAGTGCTCCTCTCGGGGGAGTTTCTCTCTTATCGGTTCAGATGAAGGCCACTCACTTCGTTTATTGGTCTGTAATAACGAAAACGGGACTATCGGATGTTCTCCTAATATACCACGGGTACTGAGCGCCGTGCTATGTGCAACGATCAGCAAGTACTCAACCCTCCATCTTAGAAAGGCGACAGTTCCTAAATACCGGAGGAGAAAAAAAGTTCAATCCAGAGTGGGATTATTCAGTGAACTGTACCAGTCATCTGATCTTCATAAACTGTTCTTCTACTATGGGACTAAATATTTAATTTAACTTTTTTGGTGTTTCGTGGCTTGGACTCATTATGGCAATAAATAATCCTATACAATAAACAAATTTATTCGGCTCTTGTTGATACCAAGCTCCATTTTAATATTAGATTCGCGATTTGGAATCCTTCGTCACAGTGTAAACGGGGTTCATTATGACCAGGTCACTTTCACCTATTCTGTCTGATGCCTTCAATCTAGTATCGATAAGGATGGTCAGATCACAAAGCAAGATACACGAGAGACGGTAAAGTTTTCCGCTTATCACCCGTCGTTTGTGCTAATCAAGAGCGGTACAAGCTGTTTGTAGCAAAAGATAAGGGATGCTTGACACACACAACTGTCACGAAATTACGGCTCCAAACGGGGAAAGCACGAATGAGGTCTGGTCACGGTATACGCCGGTGCCACCGCGATCAATGATACCATGGTGCACCTCTGATAGCGGACTGAAAAACTGTCACAATGAAAACAGGGTGAATAGTTTTATGTCAATTTTCCATAGCTTTTATATTTGTGGAATTATTGATGGCCTGTATCACCGGGCAACCGGTAATTTTTACCGCGTATTATGCGTCATTCTCCTAGATTCTCGCTTGTCTACAAGACTAAAGTTACCAGAAATGTGTTCAGTTATGGTCGCTGCTCACAACTTGAGGTTATTTACCCGTAATATGCTAGGGAAACATTACGTAATTCTGTTTTTGTTACTACAGATTATTAGGTGATGAGTCCGTTCTGATTCCAAGGAAAGACTTGTTATCCAATTGGTCATGTTTTAGTCCATTCTTATCGTGTTGGTTTGGACCACGCCTCGATAAACCCGACTACTGTCGACAGCGTGAGACTGTCAATAAATGGCTGTATTCACTATGGATAACACGTGTTATAATGGACTACAGTATCTAGCAATAGCACCGTAAATAAAAATAGAGCTTTCATGGGTGAATTCAAGTAATTAAAAAACCTCTACCCCAGTGGTAAATGACGCCTTATTTGGACGCGCTTCCCTTGTTCTTTGTTTAAGCCCTAATTCCCTTTAGCATGAAGTTGACCATCCACAGGATTAGGGACATGTAACATTTATGGTCGACCTGTTAACTTTTCACATTAAATTATTCACATTGGGGCTGAAAATACAAACCAGATGAAGTGCTAAACAAATGCCTACCACCATCTGGTGGCAAATTTGTAATTGATGATACTTCAGCAGGGTGCACTCTCTTTTTTCATGAAAATGAGTGCCACGGTATGGGCTTTCTCAATAACGTTCTCTACTGCTTTCTACTTGCATTTGGTCCCAAAAACTGCGCGTGATTTAGAAATGAGCCCTCGGTAAACTATTTTCTCTAATGACGAAAGCGACATCCCTCACGTTTACATTTCACTGAGTAATTCCATTGTAAATTAAACTATACTCTTCAAGCTGGAAGCTGAAGGCATTGCTTCCTCAACAATGACGTGAACTCCAAATTAATTCATATGCAACTCCTACCATCGGAAAGAGTCAGCCAAGTGCGGACCACCATGGTAGCTCATGTGGGGCTGCGAGGGAACATAAAAGTACTAAGCCGCTTCCTCATATCACTCCAGCCTCATGCACAATTTCAACGGCAGACCACTGCGAGACTGGGCACAGAATTGGACTAGGATGACGCCTCATATCGGGTAGACACAGTGATCATCCCCTCCGGTCCCATGACGTTCTGAAAGCACACGTCCTCAGGAGTGGATGGGCCTCTGACACCGCTAACCATTTGCCTAGGGTCACAAACACACAAACATAGGCACACCAAAAGCTGATCGCTTTCGCTGTGCACCGAAGTGGCAGATGCTTCGCAAACATCGTGACCCAGATGCACGACAGTTCAGTCCAATCGCAAGCTTCGAAACTTTTCACAATCCTCACTTTTTCGACTCCGGACACTGGGCACGCAACCCGATGGATAGTTGCAACAGTCAAACACGTAAGAGACGCTGGGGTGTTTGGCGTTTGGATGGGTCCAGTGACGAAATTCAAGGAGGACTAAATTGCATGCTACCCTCGAGCAATAGGGCTGGCAGTCCATCTTGCACTACGGTGTGTGTGCACAGTTAATGCCGTGATCACGGCGCCCGGTAAAACGGTATTGCTCAAAAGACGTACTTGCTGCTGTTCCACCCCCACTGGTACACTTGTCCAAGAGGAAATGAAATCAGGGAGCGTAACGGCTCAAGGGAATTACTTTGGTAATTTTCTTCCCCACCAGACCAAGAATCACAGAAGCAGTGATATCACAGCAAACGACCGTTAAGGGGCATGCCTTTTATTCTACTTTGCGTGCAGTGGAACACAGGCTCTGGTGTTCAGGAATAGGCAAAACTACACACTCAGATATTTCCGCTCCAACTTCCAATGATACTCTTGACCGAGAGGAAAGGTTACAGGAGAATATCGCTAACCGTTTCAATTGCTAAATCGCTACCTTTTTAGAACGGTTAATCACGTTATCTCATATGTCGGATAGATTTCCCATCAAACAAGTTATAGTTTCAGTTACAGGCACCAAGATGACAGTTTGTGACGGCCTTCGGATAATAATGGACCGATTCTCTGAAACGAAAACGAGGAGCTTGCTAATCGTAGCACATAACATGAGGTTTATGGTAAGCAGTTTGCCGGAAAAATTGAGTAATCCAGTTTCACAAGTAACTGAGCGAGCAACATTACTTGTGGAAACGATGTTCGCTAAAATGTTGCTCCCACTAAAAAGGATGACTGATCATTCAGTGGGTTGGGTTTGCGTTAAGCACCATCGTGCTAATTAGGACAACAATATTCACGTTATATTCATTAATTATAAAATGGATATTGGATTCTTGCCTCGTTATTGCCCAGTCCACGAACTGGTGGCCATATCCCGTCCTGCACACCAGGCCACTCAGCGGAACCTGTGTTCAACCGTTTGTCATTTGAAGTGCATGTTCGTTTCAGGCTTGGTTGTGTTCATTTCGAGAAAGTCATCTAGTATCTACTGTGAGCACTATCTTTCCATTGAACTTCAAAGACAGGAGCCGCTCAAAAAGTCATGCACCTCACTTCAACCAAGTTAGTCCCACATTTTTCTCAAAGCAGACGGTGAGGTCAGTTAATAAACTGTAAAAGTGAGACATTTAGAACTCCGCATTTTGTCCAAATAGTTCTCCGATAGCTCTTCTACATCCCAAGTTGCTCTTAACATCCTTTATCATATGGATACAAAATTCTGTGCAAAAAATTAATCATTCTCTGTCAGAAAAAAATCTCACTCAGTTCAGCGATAGTAATCATTCTTGTTGTTTTATTGTGTAAGACGATACCACTTGCTACGTAACTGTTGCTCTTTAGATGAAAAGTGTCTGGCGACGGCATTGCAAGTAGCCGTGAAAATCAAGCATAAAGCCAGGAAAAAGGGATGGACAGGATTAAAGGGTTAAAAAAGCCAATGAATACTTAACAGGTTGTATAGGGTAACAGCATTTATTTTTATTTAGTAAGCAATATTTTTGTGTTGACATTCCACAATTCTTGGGCAAGCTTCTGTATTTTAGGTGCTGGTTCACATTACTGATTGAAACACTGGTTGCTTGTAAATTTACGATTAAGAGTAGTTAGAATGTCAGCAGTGCTTCTCCAAATACCATAACAGTCGAACCGCCATTGTTATTCACGGAAATCCACACGTCAACACTGTTGACGTACCGTATAACAAAACCCTACAGTCTAGCTTTTAAAGGTACAATGGAAGATAATTGATTTTGCCACGAAATCTCATGTACCGCAACTTTATACGTTTCCCGTGACAGACTCGGTGGTTACGCTTTGACTTCTTCTAATCCACGGAATATTATAAAGGAGGTTATAAAGTATACCCGTTTGGTTAAATAGCACTTTCGATAACCGTGGAACGTTTATTTCCATGAAATGCTGTGGATTTTTTCATATTTTCTTTCTCCTAAAGGACATATTCTGTTAACTTTGTCATAAACATTCAGCAGCATTTAACTTAATCGTGCTCTTATTAGAAAAACCAGAATATTGGATAAGTGACTCCCCAGTAATTGAATTACAAAGCTTGTATTCATCCAGAAAGTGGGCAACCGGGTATTATCAATAACAGTAGAACGAGCCCATTCAAACAGTACGAAACAGTTGTGTAAAACTTGAGTTTTTCCTTAGTTATCCCATCTGATCAGAAACTGGTGGAGTCTCAGTCGTTGTACCCACATTCAGCTTCACAATATTATCGTTCTTTGAGGTTCAGGTATGCAGTTCTATGCGTTATTGAAGTACGACTGGACCTTGTTCACGATGATAGCGAGCGCGTTTATATCGGCCCAGAGTTGGCCCAAAGGCATCAAAACCGATGATTAAGCACAAAAATTGGGTTCACACGTTTTTGCCAGTGTCAGTTTAACCGGTAAATGTGTGGTTCCGTTCAAGAAGTTCGTTTCTAACAGATTTTTCTACTTGCGGTTACGAAGCGTGTAGCTTAATCAACATGTATATTTGCTTACTTGGTGGGTTTTACTAAAACTCCGAGCACACTACTTGGCGCAATCAGTTACAAGCTCCTCCCAAAAGTCTGACTCCGTAAAAAGTGTATAAAATTGTGAAAATTAAGTTCCAGTTTGTAGGATAAATTATGACAACGAGTTTCCGTCCATGGTATTCGTTTAGTGAAGCCTTTGGCATGTAACTAAGTATAAAGGGAACAACAGAAGTGACTGCTGAAAGGAAGGCCTAAAATAATTCGTATTCCATTATTTGTTTCAAGTGGATTACAAAGGGCTTTATGTCAGCATCGTTTTATTGCCGTGATACTATTCCGACGGAACCTCATGTGAAAAGTCCGTATGTCTCAATATGACCAACAGAGATTACTTATCTTTGTCTCCCTGAAAGCCACGCAACGAAATCTCCCTGTGATGAATATTTATCACACCCTTGTTTCTGACACTAAAGCGTAGAAAAGCCACATATCAAGAAGGTGCTGTCGCCGCCGGGAAAAAGTGTACAAAGCGTTCTCATTCGTCATAGCCTTTTGATAATCATCAACGCGTCTATGCATGACGTCAACATTCTATCGATATATAATTGGTGTAAATCGTGTGATTCTATCTCTAACGTATTTTCACGAGAATAACCACTTCCCGGTTCCAATACGTCCCACCAGGTTCAGTAGTTGAGCATACAGTCCACAGTCATCAAGTGCAGCGTAGCTTGCAGCGACTTAGAGCGAGGCACCCACTTCTTCCCAGGAGAACTATGGAACAGTGTGACGAGCAGGAGAATGATACCTCAGCAATGATGGCAGCGGGACGTATGCCGACTCTAAACCTGATACCGACTGAAAGTGAAGTTAAAGATACGAGCACTTTTGGCTACTTCAGCGCTGTTATATCTAGCCTCAGGCAAAGTGATGTACAGACGGTTGAACAGTCACCATGAGAGTACTGCGCACAATCAAGTCGCGACCTGCCGGACGTAGATGGGCTTATCAGAATACTGCGGCCTCTGTTGCCACGGCTACCAGCGGACACGAGGACCTTCTGTACCCCTAGGACTACAGACATACTTCGCGTATGCCCAGGCGAACATTATCGCCTTTGACTGCAGACTGCTTTGACGAAAATCACCCGAAACCTCCGTCTGGCAAAAACACAGGAAGTGACCATTCAACTGTAAGTTGAAGGACCACATCCACTTACACTTCCAAAACACGAGTATGGACTGTTCTACGTAGACTGGCAAAACCCACGAAGTCACTATCATCCACCATGGGGGTTTATTCCAGAAAGAGAAGGCAAGAAAATGTTAACCGTCATCCACAGTCAGGGGTAGAAGAATTCATGTACTCTCCTCAATACGGAGGGAATTCTTCTGATGCCAAAGATGGCAAACTGCCTGAACTGGTTGCCGTGCTTTGCGATCATCCTGCTTGGGCCTTCGTTAAACGAAAGAACATCCACTGCGGTTAAGGGACGAGCAATAAGTGTACACAGCAGGGAGTTTACTTTTGACTTGAGGTTCGTCCCCCTCATATAAATAGTCAACCGATTACGGATTTGGCACACAGACAGGGTAGATCTGTGAATGAGAGTAAATCACCTTTACAGTACTCATCTACTGATATGACAAAACTTGTCTCGATAGATTACATGCAATGCGCTTGCCTAGATGTCGTTCTCCGTCTGATTTGTGTATTGATGGGAGCGCAAATTTGTGCGGACATCAGTATCGGAAAGACGACTATACAAAGGGCAAATTTCTAAATCCTGCGACTACCGCCAAAAATTACTTGAGGATTCCGTGGAAAATGTCGCGGCCTAAACTAGTAAAAGGGCGCAAGGCTACAGAATTTGGACTTATTTGTTACACTAAGAAACGTAGTTCCTAATGCAGATCTTCCATATTCTCAGGATAAACGTTTTCTTACCCTATAAGAGGCTACTGAAACGGAATTATAGTGGTTGTTGAAGTACGCGTAACACAATCCAAAAATCGCCAAGCTTTCTTTTATGGTTTACAACATGGTTCTTTATAAAACAACCATAAATACGACATAAAATCAGTACAAGCCTCAACGGTGACCCCTCCGTGAACTAAGGTCTGCCGGGTACAAGCAAATTCAGGATCGCCTGAGGTCCAAGGAGTCAAGCCAAAAAAATGCCCTTGGAGAACGTGCGTCAAGGGTCGTGGGAAAAAATCAGTGCACGCATCAGTCGGCATTCACTTAAGGCCAATGTCCGACGTGTGGTTCAACGAACGAGCAGGCTTGGCCCAAGACGTTAATGGAAAACAAATTTGGAGTTAAGTTAGGGAGGACAGTTCGATCTTGGTCTAGAGCCTTGAGTTCGGTGGTTTTCTCAAGCACAGAAAGTTTTATGTTAGTTCCAGATAGCGAGGAAGGGATGGTAAATGCAGCGGAGGAAATACTGCCTCGTTTTGTGTCGAAGCATTACTAGATGAATGGTGTTCGGGAGAGGACCGTGAACGTCTATTCACAGATCCATTTGCCAGACATTCGCAGGCACGGCATATTATATAATTTTAGTGCATTTTTCTTTGAGTTTTCTTAAAGTAGACAGAAAGAAACACAAAAGGAAAGACAAGTGTCTGCTTGCGATGACACCGGCGATTCCCCGTGATGTCTTTTTCTTCAGCAGTAGGACAGCCAACAGGCGAACATCGTGTAGAGTTTTGGAGGGGAAAAATCTTGCACTTTATGAGGCACCGCATGCATTCAAGTGCGCACACGACAGCGCCATTAGTGAGAAAGGATTATTTCACTAGATCCGAGAAACAGATGGAATGAGTTTTAGTTGGATAATGCAAGTTAAGTAACGTGCGCGATTTTTTGATTTCTCTTTTCTCCAGAGGTGGATAAATCTTCCACTATCAGGCCTTTAAACAAGCCTCTATCTTCTTCCACAATGGAATGGACTATAAGTGCATTTCACTTGAGGTATCGGATTGTATTTATCGTTTTATGCCACCGTGTCACAGAGTAAAAATGGATCCACCCTTAACTTCCCTATTCCAATGACCGTTCGGCGCCCGAAATTATTTAATTCGTTTCTTTCTTCTATTTCAGATGGCTTCATTCTTTTCCGTCGTCACTCTCATAGAGAACAACAATGAAGAAGCGCGCTTCGTCTCCAAGTCGTAGTTGTCACTTGATCGTAAACGCGAGTAAGTACCACGCATCCCTGGCAAGAAATTTCACCGGGTGGCATAAAATTACAAGCCTGTGACAGAGAATGCAAAGTCGCTCCCCTTCCGAGTCATAACTCATACAGGTTACCTCCAAATGACCAAACTGAACTCCTTCCGGCCACCTTCGACTTGGCGTGGGAAGCACGATGTCAATATACGGATGACATGCTGCCGTCCAGTGACGACACTGTAGCCATGTGTCTACCCCGGAAAGAAGTGCAGTAGGGTAACTTTTGTCACTAACGGCTAATTGTTATTCGCTGGAAGCATCGGCTTCACCTGTTCCATGGGGAGGGAAAAGAGGAGGGGCGAAAAGCAACAGAGGACAGCTAAGCAGGGAACACTCGGTACAGCTCACGTTCTAGATGTGCCAAGCTCGTCCTCATCTTTAGTACAGAACCAGGGTGATCCATCGGATGACCGGGTAATCACGAGTTCCTTTACCACCGGTCATCACCTACTTCAGCGATGCATGAGCTCACGAATCGAAACGGAGAGCAGATCTGTCCTCGTTCGCGTTCGTTAAACCAGTTCCTTAAACGTGCGTGTCACATAAGCAAAATGACACCTTTTTAGATTACTTTGCTTCAGAGCTGCTTTCAGCCTCCTGCACTTCCATCAGAAGAAGCCTTGTGGAACATCAATTTGAAAAATTGATAAGTTTGTCCTATCAAAGGTCTGGCTCGGTCAGTAGAACGACACGAGCTACTGATTCCAGGGAAGCTGTGTCAAGGCGGTAGCTCCAGGGGCCTACGCGGCGGTTTGGTAAGCTAGCATATCACGAGCGGCCGAGAACGACTCATGTTTCCGGTGGTTTTGCTGGAACAGTTGCAGGAGGTGGGCGCAAACATTTCGAACCCTCAAGTCAGGGCAGAGGTGGTAGGTGGGCGCATTCTACATTCCTAACAGAATCATTATTATCATCATGACGGCATATTTTTGTCGGCTCAAGGGCCACGAATATCACCGCACCCACAAGCACCGTAATGCCGCCGATAGTTTCAAACGTGTTATCAGTTGGCATCAACTACCCCGGGGGCTCACAATCAGTTATCCTTTAAAAGATAAAAAACACGATCCCATGTTGGGCCAGTTGAGCAATACAACGTATACACATCCGCAATAAAAACTTTTCAACTGGGCCGATCCGTGGGGTGATGAAGAGAACAGGGCGGTCCGCGGATGAATACGCTGCACTGCAAGGGATTATAGAAGAACCCTCCTAGACGGACGTTGTCCAGTACT
This sequence comes from Fasciola hepatica, assembly GCA_948099385.1. Classification (NCBI taxonomy): domain Eukaryota; kingdom Metazoa; phylum Platyhelminthes; class Trematoda; order Plagiorchiida; family Fasciolidae; genus Fasciola; species Fasciola hepatica. The sequence goes on along the minus strand of CANUEZ040000022.1, from coordinate 2,993,619 downwards.
CTCCCTTCCAGTTGGCGAGGGACGAACAGAGGCCTGTGGATCAGGACCTTGTGGAGGAGGTGGGTACGTGACGTTAGTTCGGTACGTAATATGGCAACTCTCGTAAAAACTGGAACTTTATTCCTTAATGAGCATGTTTGTACCATTATCTTACGCGTACGGTAGTAACCGTGTTGCTGTTAGTTACCAGGTCGAAGATAGGTGCAATGAGGTGGGATGGACCGCCCACTACGGAAAGGGGCGGAGGTCTTGACTCTGACACCTTATCTCTGATTCAGGTGACCCCTGTGTTTAGCTCCGTCCTACTAGTTACAATGACAGCTCAAATCTGCTTCAGAATCATGTCGTTTTGTTAAAGAAAAACAAAGAATACACAGTTAGCTCCCCCACTCTCTCACTCGGTACTCAACACGCTGGGCTGACCAGTGTAGGTGACTATGCCCTTGGGCATGAACAACGCTGACCAGACTCGTCTCTCGTCCATCAATCAGCTCCAGCCATCGGCTGTCTTTTCACCCGAGGTTCTGCTGTCACAAGCCATGGGTTTGGTACCGCAGCAGTGGCGAATGCCAAGGTGGAGTGGTTAGCCGCCTAGGGTGGGTTGACACACTCCCTCACACCCTGTTTCAATCCACTTACGCTACAAACGGGAGTGATGACCTTAGGATCGCAAACTTGCTGCTGGCCAAACCAATGGTGGTAGGTAGGCCGATGACATAAACAACGTACCTGATCAGCCTGTGAGGAGAAAATGGGCTTTACAGAGAACCACACCTGCTAGCAACCCCTCCGTTCTAATTGATTGTAAAAAAAGAGGACCAAGACAGGGATCAACCGGCGGAAAATGACGGTTCTTTGGGTCCCCGTTTTGGCTGAAAAAAAGGAACAGAAGCACGATAATAACCTCCGTTGTGCTGGTTTGGAAAGCTTTCCATGGATTTGTCACTCTCCTCGAGAAACGGCAGGCCAGCAGCAGGCCCATTGATTGTTATGTCGAAAGCCAGAGAAAGACCCCGAGTAAGGTTGAGCCCGCGCAAAGAAAAGCACGCAGTCAACTCCGGCCCCAAATCTGCACGGAGTGTACCTCTGGTGCGGATGAGGTCACCGAGAATTGTACAATATATTTATGGGATCAGTCCGGCGGCTTGAAGGAGACCTCCATAACTAATCTCACGTAATCACACGACAGAGAGAGTGGCGGCTGGCTGTACTCTGCCCCGGTTCGCCTTTTCCGAAATCGTACAGAGGAATGTGACAGGTTCACCATATTTTCGGCGCAGGCCTGCTTTGTAAGCGTACAGCGCTTTGAGGGATGGCATAGATAGTTTTCAAAAAGACTAACGTGTAACTCCGTGCATACTCCAGCCTGGGGCGTGTGCCATGCCCACGTTCACCTTGGTCCACATATGTGAGGCAACGGCCAAGCCAGGTACTTCTCAAAATCCTACTTGCGTACAGGAGTTCCATGTATATTATAGGATGTGCCGCTCTTCATCCTCCCCTCCCTCGCGTGCACATTTATCCGCAATGAGTTAGGGCCTCGTGACTGATCGGGCCAATATCTCTGCCAGTTCTTTGATCACCAGGGAATGAACACTATTCGGCCCCGGAGACTGACGGGTTTTGACAGACCATGATGCCTGAGCTACCTCCTTCCCGAAGAGTACCAAAATGTATGATAGAAAGGATATTTCGCAACTTTGGAGGCGGCGGACCTTTTGGTGCACGGACAGGTTCTTAGGGTCGCGCCAGGATACCCGCCTTGAGATCATCCTTTCTGGCCGACGAATTGTCCTCCATTATTGCTGGAGTCACAATCATGGTCATTTTCCTGCCTTTTAGATAAGCGATAAAACGTTTTTGAGCTCACAGAGTCAACTGCAATTGTTTCCTCCAAAATACACCACCTTAAGCTCTTGGGTTCAGACGGTTGATTGCAAATGTCTCGATAGCGCACATGTCCCTTTTCAGATGTAAGAAAGGTCTTCCAGGCTCGACTACGTTGTTGAAATGGACTTCTGAGCTCCACGAGTTCCCTGCATGTGAACGAAAACGTTAAGGAGCCGCAATCATTTGACGTAAATGAAATACCGCTTCTCGGATAAAGTCGCGGGCCTGATCTACGTCATACAGGACACTAGAGTACCCAAGAAGGGAGGCCGCCCACTCGTGTGCCTCATCAAATTACCTGCTCCAAACACTGGGTGCACCGTCCACTCTAGGAACACCCTGCACTCATTGTCGCCAGTGTGTAACCAAAACCGAAAGGTCATTACCTCCAACAGTTATCATGAACATGACCTCTTCAACACCGGAGCTTCGGATAGAAGTGTCCAGTTCTTGAATGTAGCTGTGGTCCCTTTGGGCACGAGTCAGTTTGGTCGAATTCTGACGGGGAGGTAGGATTTGAGGAACTGAATGAATTCTCAAGGAAATGGGAGAACACCAGGTAGGAGTTTTTGATTTGCCCGGTCAACATTTGGGCAGTTTATGCCTCCAAGATCAAGAAAGTGGCCTTCTGCCACCCGCTGATGTATGCCCAGTAGAGCTTCATGAGACCACTGCTGGAGTCCAATAGATAACTGCAACGGACTAATACCAAATTGTTGCCATCTTCAGACGACACCATACGGATTCGCCAGGGAATTCTGAGTCTGAGTGAGACTCCAGCGGTAATGACGGTACGTCCGAACTGACGAACATAATAACAACATCACAGCTTCCGAACTGGCTCCGTTCTGTACCGTTAGGTGCATAGCCTTCAATAGCCAACTCCGACTGTAGGACATCCGCCGTGGGCCATGATATCTTCAGAGGAATCAGCTGTGGTCTAAGGAATAAAGCCTCAAGTAAAGATCAAAATAGAAAAGCCCTCCACATGCTTTACAGGCCTTCCGAATGTGGCCGTAGTTTGCATCAATTTGCTAAGGTCTTGCACACAAGAAACCTTCGCAAACGTGTTTGCTTGTTTGCGAAAAACTTTATTATGACCCGAACCGTTTCCGTCTGCCGTGATTGGATTACGGAATGACGAACCTCTGGGTTCTACTATCAAGTCTATCTCGGCACACGCTTGAAGTTTGTATATTTTTGTGCCCTTTCATATTTTCAGTTTTGCACCATAGAAACTACGAACTAATGCTGTCCTGGTTCCGGGACTCGTTCCAAGTGGCTAAGCGTCTCAGGAGATGCGGTTCATATGACAAGGCTAACATCCCAACTCGTCTCGTTTCCTCAAAAGACATCGGACACCAAAGAGCATGATATTGGCACATCCAGTGCTCGCCGGGGGTTGCTTGTCAGCCTTTACCAAGGGTTCTTTAGAAGGAGCAGTTGTGAATTTACAGTTAGCGACTGTTATTTGGTCTGCCGTCTTGCCTTTGGACCTGAAGTCCTTTCACATTTGGGTTTGTTTCTCTCTTTCTCAAGGGGCTTAAGTAGCTCACTGGCCAAAGCCTCCACCTTATTCCTACCACCGGGATCTGATCCGCTTGGCAGTCGTATGTTTCCACAATTATTTGGTGTGGACATTAAGATGCTATAAAAACCTCATCAGCGCCGAGGACTACCATCGGTGACACAGGCCAGCCGACTTCTCTCGTTATTCCCAGAGTAAATGCGGCAATGACTGGCACATTTTAACCAGTGGCTCTTCACTTTAGGTGAATAATTTCCAGCCATTTAAGTGAAATTGCTAAGTCATGAGTGAGGCTTTCCTTGGAGACAGTTACCTCAGCCAGTGGGAGATTTAGCGTGAAGAAGCGTTGTGCCTTCATGTAGGAGCATTCCACTGCCGACGAGTTGTCACATTCCTCCATGAGTTAGGTGACTGCATTCGAGCGAGACTGAGTTCCACTTTATCACATGCCGCAGCAGCCAAATAGTCTATCAAAAGAGGCCAAACAGTCACGTGTTGCCCTTGAAGGGACCACGACTGTGCGGACACCTTGTTCATCTGAAGGGTCTTTGAAGGTATGCTTACCTCTTGGGCAGAAGGGGTAGATGCGGCTTCTTTACATACCATTGGCTTGAAAGAGCTCTGGTCCTTGGTTATGGAAGCCCAGTTAGGCCATATTGTATCCTGGGACGAGGCAAAACTTGTACCGACGGGCGTGGTGTCACATCGCGAACTACTGAAAATTCCTTATCTGTCACTTCCACATATTTTCCTCACGGAATTTGGTCTAATATCTCCCACCCTACGCTTGTTGATACGGTCCTGTGGTCATCATCTGTTCTACTATTGGGATGTTGACTTTTTACTTCTTGGTTGTGCTTTATTTATGAGATAAATTTTCGGGCATTCGGTATAGTAATCAGTCACGGTGGCTCAGGGCAGTTTGTTTTATTGCGGTTCGGCTTCGCTTTCTCGCTCACTTTGACGGACCGCAGACGGTAAGTTCATTAAGGTAAATGTTTTCGGCTCCATGCCCAGGAGATTGTTCTTTGGGCCTGATTGAGCGTGGAAAATTTACTCCACTTGTTTGGACTGCAGGACAGGTACTTTCTGTCTAATCTCTCCGGTCGACCGTTCTCTTTGTACAAGTTTTTCCCTGATCTTTACTACCTTTGGACTGGATAGTGACTAAAGCTCACTGTCAAAAATATGATTTTTATGTACTTGTATTTTATCTTACAAATAGTACCGTAGACTTTGCGGAGCAGTTTTATTTTGATATGGGTTGCGCATCAACTTGGGCTACACGTTGCTTTGAGGGCTCCGAGGCGCTGTTCAGAAGGCGTGAGGCTAATTATTCGGTGAATCGATCACTGAATCGTTGGACGGACTTCACCCTAACCAGGACATAACAATAAAATTGGTGCGGAAAAGCGCCGCCACAGGGACGGAACTGGACATAGATCAGAACAGGACTCTTAGGATAAGTGGCTACAGCTTATAAATGGTTTTTTCTTTCGTGGCTCCTCGGCTTACAGTTCTAACTGGCTTGGTAATGAATGGAATGTTTGTATTCCAGTGATGGAGCTGAAGGAGAGCTATTCAAGAGAGATAATGAAACGAGAAATTAGAAGTGCAGGAGAAACAAGCGAACCAGCTTTTGGAAAATCGTCAAGAGTTAGAAACAGCAAAGCTGTCAGAAGACTTGGAGGACAATTTACCAATGCCCCGGCGGAACCAGAGGAACAAGAGGAAAGAGTCTTCTGGCGGGTTAATTACCAGACACACTGGAATGCAAAATCGGCGGAGAGTCATAGCCCGGCCAAGAAAGTCAAGTTTGGTGAGAGAAAACAGTGAAAGGCAGATACGACAAGCAAAGTCCTGAAAGTCCCCGTTAGAGTGAATCCACCCAGAGTCGATCGCTCAATCCTTGACGGGCGGCTTACGACGCATTGAAAATTCATCCAACAGTTCCATACTCATGTGGACTCAGAATTTCAGGACGAAGTGCAACCTCTGTTATATTTATTGCATTTCTTCAGGGGTAGGGCTAGAGGAGCTATAGAAGATTGCGTTATATTCCCACCTCATGCGGAGTATAAAAGAACGTGCGAAATAATAAAAGTTCTTTCGGAGGCCTTCTGAGGTAACCCCGGGCTCTGCTGGATGGGCTGCTAGAAGAGGTAAGCACCGGTAAAGCAAGCGCCGAAGCACTTTTGGTCCTGACCTTTCGTATGGAAAAAAGCAGGATAGCTTTTGAGCAGATGGAGTGCAGAGCAGGCCCAAGCCCTCTAGCAAAGCTCGAGAAAATGATGGAGCTTCTGCGACATGACTTGCAGTGCCACTTAGCTAAGACCTTGGGCAGGACAACCAGAAGCGGAAGAGAACCTAGGTTCGAGGAACCGAAAGAATTCTTGTCATCCATGACCAGGATACGTCACATTCGCTTTAGGGAGTCGGTGGAGCGAAATAAGAACGCGCGACCTAAAAAGATTTCACATAAAAGCATCCGCTATCCTGGACAGGATGGCGGTGTTAACTCGGTGACACGGTAATGATGGTCGTTGAAAGCGGAGCTTTGTGTGTACGGGAAGACACATTGTAGCGGAATGTTCCAAGATTCTGAAGATGAAAGCCACGGCAAGACGGGAGAGGGCACGGAGACACGGTTTGTGTCTTGTGTGCCCTAGAAAAGGTCGTCGAGCGAGCGACTGTAATGCAAAAACCAGGTGCCAAGTTAAGGGCTGTTTAGGCTGGCACCACCAGCTGCTGCACGTAGTCGCGTCACATGTCAACCCCCCAACACCCGGAGCCACCGGGAGTTTCTGCGCGTCATCTAAACTTCAGGGTGGCCGTGTGTCTCTGGGTTTGATTCCGAATACACCGAGAGCTAAATGCCAGGTTGAGAGTGGGTAAGCTCTGCTGGAAAATGGGTCCAACGCGACCCTCTTTGGAGCGGAAGTAGCGAACCAGGTAGCAGTAAAAGTGGTCAGCGGGAACACTGCGAATGTTTCAACTCATGACGCCTTTTAGGTGTCTTCGGTGGTCCAAAAAGAGTTCGTGAGCGTAAAACAAGCCATAGCAGTTAGAGGACTACCCGTGGCCGGACAGATTAGTATGGGGATCGAGAGAACGAAGCGATGGCCACCCCTTGCTGACTTGCCGTTGAAGATAGCGATGGGGAAGTATCAGTGCTAGTCGGATGAAACGGGCCGGAAGCATATTGGGTTAAGACAGGGGACTAGGTGGTAGTAAGCACCAGAAGGCAGTACGCACCTCGTTGGGCTGGGTGACATGGAGACCTGCGAAACAATCAGCATAATAATCGGGTTCAGCCGATGGCATTTCAACAGAATATTCCGGGTAACAAGATCAAATGGCGAGGATATACAAAGCGCAATTTGCAGGGGTGCAGCCCATGGATAAGGGTCTATCGCCAGAGGACGCAAAGGCTGTCGCTGTGAGGGAGTCAGGTGTACCGATCCGCTGTGGAAAAACTCAAACAAAAATTGCGATTTAATTTTTCACTGACATCACTGCATCATATAGACTAATTGCGTGTTTTTATGACCTGTATGTCTTCATGAACCAACGTTTGTTTGTTCGCGCCCAGCGCCTTGCTCTGCCGTATCCTCGTTCAGGGCCTGCGTGGAGCACGTGCTCCTTTCTCGCATGCCGCAATTCGGTTCCGTCTTCTGAGTCCGTGTGATTGCATAATCGAGGTTTGTATCTGTTTCGTGTCACTGTTCATCTGATAATCAAGTATCGTAGAATTTCACGGATGATCGCTTTCTGATTTCGAAATCCGTTGCAAATTCGACTACGTATTGCCCAAAGTCGTCATACAATAATCCATTAATCCATTTGAAACGAGAAATTACGCAGCATGCCAAGAAAATGATCCAATGAATTGGAACCTCGACAAGGGGTTATACGGCAAGTCACTGGGGAGGTTTTGGGTACTTCTGATTCCTTAGGTAATGCTGGGTCATCTAGTCCTGTCAGTGCTAGCTCATGTATTACTGAGGGTAATATTGATTGCAAGAATGTCGACCTATTTAAATTGAGGATATTAGACCTAGAACAACAACTGTTATCAGCCAGACAACAGGCCCAGGAGGCGGAAGAGAAGTATAGACAGAACAAGCGCGAGCAAAAGGCCAAGGACTACGATCTATCCGACAGATCAGGACGAATGAGAATGGGAAGCTCTGCGCCGGTCGTCCAACATGAAATTCGAACACAACCAACGATCGATCCGCCAAGAGTAGAACTGACAGTTTTCGACGAACGATCTGAACACTACTGCAAGCTCATCAGGCAGTTCGAAACATTCGTCGAAAAATACGATAACTGACCTCTGACAAGGGCTCCTCTATTTGGCCCATTACTGTCGAGGCCGAGCGAGCTCGACTCGGAACAATGTCACACACGAGCAAGGAAGATTTTGAGGGACCTGTTCGACCAGCCAATCAAGGTAGCTAGTAATCTAATGGAGGGCGTGACGGTATAGGCCAAAATAACCAGGGGCGGCGTCTATACAATGGCCGACCTAGTAATCAAAACGCAGTTGTGTTCGATGGCCCTCGACCATAAAGTTACAGGCCGGGTTCCAATGCAGTGCATACACTGGAGGGTATAGCCCACTGCACCTCTCCTGAGCTACAGGGTCGGTGGCGGAAGAGGTGGAACGTACTATCCGAGGCGACCGTGAGGCTAACTTCGAAGGCTTGACCGAAAACTTGGACAGGCAAACTTAAATAGCCGACAGTAGATTTGGCCGACTATACGGGACAGTAACCGAGCAAACGAACCTAGTACTGGCCAGGTTCAAACCACTGCTGGGGAACATCCGAAACACCAGCCTTGGACCAATGCACATGCCATTTCACGCGAGGCTACAGTTCATCGAAGTTGCAGGTCCTGCGACGCCAGCTATGGGTTACTAGAATCTCCGGAGTTCATAAAAGCCACAATAGACGAACATTCGGAAATGGCGAGGACGACAGACGCGTGCTTCGTGTGCCTCAACACCACACACTGGGCTGTGGCCTGTCGAACAGGGAACAGATTTGTTCACGAGGGCTGCCCTGGAAAACATCATCGGTTGTTACACCGGGCGAGAGATGCTATATTCCCGAGGCGAGCACCAAGTCCAGAGTGATTTGTTCAACATCGCGGTCCACCAGCAAACCAGAACGTTCAGGAGTAGTTGCCTTGGAAGTTGCGACCCCAACACTGGTGGTCATAGCTTCGGCGTTCGTTGACAGTGTAGCGGACACTAACCTGGCGGAGGAGCGGTCTACCGATGAACACCGGCTCACGCAAAGCACGACGTCGTTAGCGGTGGGTGTAACTGTTATTCCGACTGTGAGTAACGCTTTGCCGATTCAAACGAATCCCAAAACCAGAACAAGATCGATTTGTGGTTTCTACGGCACTGGATTAGCAAGTTGCGCACATATATAAATGCATACAAACCCCAACTGTGTGGCCACAACGTCTAGCAACGAGGACCAGAGTCCAACAAATGTCAATGTCAGGATTCACCGTCAAGGCAGTCCAGGTTCGAATCAAAATTATGCCACTTCACGTGAATAGAATATAAACGAATTTTGGAGCTTAGTGGTGGATGCAGCTTGTACTTTTTCAAGGGTCAATGAAATAAAGAGCGTATTAATAACAGAAAAAGCGTATGACAACGGCTAGGAAGGATTTTCACGCATGTACGTTAAAGTGGGTACGTTGGGCTAACACAAGTAATAACTGCAGGTCGGTTGAGGTTACAGCTCATCTCTTTAGACACTGACAAACAAATCGAGTCAACGGAGGCATTTAAATTAGCTGACCTCCTCACGCGAGCACCAAGGTCGGTGAACGCAATTTTGACTAGGTGGCCCCACCTGCAGGATGTAACCGTTGTAGACTGGGAGGACGACGAAGTGGACCTCCTTACTGGCTGCGACGTGCCTGGGGCACACTGGGTACTTGACCAGAGAGTGGGCAACCGCCAAGCACCTTATGCCGCGCGCGCAGCTCCGGGATGGATATTATATGATCCAGTAGGGGGACGTGGTTTCGTGAATTACGTATCAGCCGACACGGATCGCATAGATTTTCAATTGCAGCGACTGCAGGAAAGGGAGTTTCATGACATATTAGATGGAAGACTAGCATTGCGTCAAGAGGTCCACTTCGCTCCGCAAACAGTGCGTCAATGACCTAGAGGCCCTAATTCTGCTCGAAATTCCCCTCCCATTGTCCACTAGCTGATTCTCGGTTTGATGGCAGAAACTACGCGCTGCAAGGACTACTACCACTGAATGAACGTTTCGTTTGATACCAGGGTCTGTGGGAACGATACGCGGAAGCAATGAAGCGAAACGAAGCTCTCAGCGGCGTTTAAAAGGTGCCTGCAACCGCCGACGACCGAGAGGGGATCTGGTATTTACCTCACCACCCTGTTGTTTATCTCAAGAAACCCGAAAAGCTGCGGGTGGTTTTCCAATGTGCAGCCAAGTTCCAAGGCAAGCCGTTATGTGATCGCCTATTACGGGGGCCCGACCGGACCACGCCATTGGTTAAAGTTTTGTGCCATCTCGGAGTGGGAAGGGTGGCCTTGTCTGCCGACATCAGGAAAATGATTCACCAGATGGAAATACCGGTAGGAGAGCGAGATGCGTGGCGTTTCTTATGGTGGGAAGAGAACAACGGGAAAAAGGCAGTAATAAATTATAGGATGACCGCCCACCCATTCGGAGCCATATAATCACCGTTTTGCACGAACTTCGCCCTTCGTGAATCAGCGAACAAACGTGGAAATTTGATCCATCGGTCAGTGGTGGGTAGCGTCAGCAGAGGCTTCTACGTCGATGACTATCTGGGGTTGTTCGATGATGTAGACTCGGCCCTACCGCCGTTCAGATGCCCAACAATGTTGGTGGAAGCTGGCGGCTTCCATCCAAAGAAATGGATTCCGTACGCTTCGGAAGTGCTTTGAGTCATTCCGTTCCAGGGGAGGGCCAAACCGGTTAGAGATTTGAGTGGATCTGCACATCCTACCGGATGCAATCTTTGGATACTTTGGAGCGCGGAATGGGATAAGTTTCGTTTTTGGGCTTCACTTTCCCCAGCTGCCATTAACTCGTCGTGGTGTACTCTCCACTGTCTTTAGTTTGTTCGATTCGCTCCTTTTCTTCCCTTCCTGGCCTTTACTCGAAAGGATTCTGCTTCAGCGGCTCTGCCGTGAGAACATCGATTGGGACCAACCACTGGACCAAGAAGACCGGTCGGACTGGGGAGAATTTCTGAACAACCTAAAGAAACTGTGAGATAAGCGAATTCCACTGTATTTGCCCCCTGGTAATGCGACACGGGCGAGAGAGCTACGTCTTTCGTGACGCATCCGAAGTCGCTTACGGAGCCATGTTATACGGACGACGGTGATCGGCAGATGGCCAGTATGCTACGAGGATCCCGTTCGCCAAAGCCCTCGCTGCCCCACTGAAGTCGGTTTCAATTCCGCCCTTTGAACTCAGCACAGCCGTGTTAGCAGTCGGGGCGGTGCAAGGGGTAAAGAGACGCTTCGTTTTTGGACGAACTCGACGACAGTACTGTGCTACATTAGCAACGTCAGGAGCCATTTTAGTACTTTCTTGGCTAACTGGCTCACGGTCATCTACCACGAATCGGCCATGAACCAGTGGAAGTATGTCTAGTCCGGCGATAACCCAGCCGATCTGTGCTCCCAAGGTGCAACAAACTCCCGGCAGCTCAACACGTGGACAGGAGGACCGAAGTTTTTGAAAATGACTAAACAGGATTGGACTGCGTATGAACTAAAACCCCCTCCGGAATTGGAACTGCAGATCAAAGGCGTAGTGGTGACGGCCACGGTCGTCGGAGCTTTAATCTTTCTGTCAAGAGTGGTCAGGTTTTCCCTCTGGATGGAGATGCCTCGGTCATCAGTTTGGTTGGCCAGTTTCTGGACATATCTGCGAGTCACGACAGGAACCTGCCCCTCCGGCTGGGTACGAGTGGGTCCGATAAGCCCCGATGAACTAGGATCCGCAGAACACGATATATTCAGGATGATACAGCTTGGGGCTTTCACCGGGAAAGTCGAGAGGGTGGAGGAAGGGTGACAAATCGAAAAAAGGGGTAACATCTCCAAGGGGCGACTTGAAGCATTTAAACCCCAGCCTCATTACCGGACTGCTACGGGTAGATGGTAGGCTGATCAACTTCTACCCGAATTTTGACACAAAATGTTCCATACTGTTACCGGCTCGATAGCTTTTGGTAAAGCTACTGATTCTACACATTCACGCCGTAGAGGGACATGCCGGGGAAAGTCACGTGACAGGCATCATCCAAAAACGCTTTTGGTTGCTGGGAAGAAGAACGAATGCGAAACGCGTAATCCGACGTTATGTACGCTGTAGGAGACGCAGTGCCGTAGCGGCAAACACCACATGGCTCCGCTGCCAGCAACTTGGGTGGCTCCAGGATGATAGCCTTTCTGTGATACCGGGCTGGACTGTTTAGCGTCTTTGTGGATCATGTGTGGGCAAAAGGCGAGAAAAACGATGCGGGTGTATCATAACGTGTATGAAGTCACGCGCGGTACACTTAGAAGTTACGTATTCGATGACGACCGACTCTTTCCTCCGGGTCTCGCAGTGCCTTATCAACCGAGGAGGTATGCTATCGGATATACATTCTGACAGTGGATCGAACTTCGTGGGCGCTCACCGGAAACTGCAGCGTTGGCACATAAACATGAACAGGAGCGAGCTGTAGAATCAAACTGTGGCCCATGGTATACGATGGCAGTTCAATTCCCCACAGGCCAGTCATCGCGGTGGCGTGCGGGAGCGCCTGATCAGGTCTACCAGGCGGACATCGTTGTCGATCATTGAGCAACAGCCGCTCGACGACGAAGCGTTGAGCACCGTCATGACCGAGGTCGAGAGAATTCTGAACAACTGCCCACTGGTTCCATTAACCAAAGGCAACCCCACCCATCTGGTGCTCACCCCAAACGAATTCTTGACGTTTAGGTCGAACGACGGCTTCCAATGGCCGGCAAACCTTTGTGGGAGCTACCTTCATGGATGAAAAGCAGGCAAACTATCTTGCCAAGGTTTTTTGGAGGCGATGGCCGCGGGGGTATCTACCGGCTCTGCAAGCTCGGCATAATTGGCTGACCAAAGCAAGGCCATTCAAGGTTGGGGATGTAGTATTGATCGCAGACGAACACGCGCATTTCGGCACCTGGCCTTTGGGTGTTGTCATGGAAATTATCAGGAGCTCTGGCGGACTGATAAGAACTGTGAAGGTGAGGACCACCAACGGAACGCTAGTCTGCGACGTACGCAGTGTCAGCCTCTTCGATAGTGAAGACGGAGGAGCCGATAACGAGGAAACCCGGTGGACTACTCACCATTTGCTTTTGAAGTGGTTAAATGGACCTCCCATGTGTGGGGCATTTACTATGCACCCTGACACGTGCACACCTACATGACGCGTTTATAATTCATGACCTCCGTCAAACGCGTCGCAGTGCTCACCGTTTTTCGTTGATGCTACAGAAGGCTTTTGGCATGTGCGGTAGTATCCGTGATGCTATCATGCACCCAGACACACGCGAATCACACTTATGTAATACACGTTTATACTTCATGACTTTCACCCGAACATGCCGCAAGCTAATTTTTCCTCGTTTATCTCTGTCTTTGTGGAAGATACCCCTGTAGGTTGCAGTCGTTATTATTTTCCCATATACCGCAGTGTGACCCCACCCATGGCACCCACACGCACACACGCACTCACACAAACACGCGCAGCCGGGGCACAAGGGCCCTCCCGAGGACGGCACCTATGTTTCTCCTTCAAGCCCAAAATCGACCAGCCGTCTTCAACGACGAGGCAGAGTAACCTCGCTTTGGTGTGGCAACTGGATAAAGTGCTATAGTGAGTAGAACGTTGACGACAATGTATTAGGTACGCGCACTGACAGCAGGGTCTAGGAAGGTAGGGGGAACCAATGCCCTTATTATATACCTCTGACCCTACCAAGATTCAGGAGGTTTTGGTGGGAGGCGTAGCGACCGGTCGTGGTATCACCCTCCTCTATCACAAAATGAATACTGCAATTTCATGTTTCCTTAACAACACTCAATTGTTTACACTATCGGCTTGTTTTTATGCACTGTATAATTTTGTAAACAAATATTTGTTTGTTCGCGTCCAGCGCCTTGCTCTGCCGTATCCTCGTTCAGGGCCTGCATGAAGCACGTGCTCCTTTCTCACATGCCGCAAATCGGTTACGTCTTCTGAGTTCGTGTGATTGCATAATCGGGGTTTGTATCTGTTTCGTGTCACTGTTCATCTGATAATCAGGTATCGTAGAATTTCACGGATGATCGCTTTCTGATTTCGAAATCCGTTGCGAATTCGGCTACGTATTGCTCAAAGACGTCTTACACCAGGGCTGTGTCTGATCCACTTTCGACGAAGGCAAGCGCTCTGGCCACCCCATTCGGGGTCATCATTCCCACGGCAACTACCCCTAACCGTATTGGTTAACGGGCAGATCATGACGTTGAGCAAGTCACACGGGGCTTTGTGTTTACATCTGGCGGAGCTTCCCTTACCTGGCGTAGTAATCAGTGGTGTTTACCCGGACGACCTTCGTGGCCATACCTGGTTCTTGTTCGGCAAGCCGTAGCCTACTATGAGATGTTACGGTGGATAGAACAAACTCCTATCGTCCTTGCCATTTCCGAATGTTCGTCTATTGTGGCTTTTATGAACTCCGGAGATTCTAGTAACCCATAGCTGGCGTCGCAGGACCTGCAACTTCGATGAACTGTAGCCTCGCGTGAAATGGCACGTGCATTGGTCCAAGGCTGGTGTTTCGGATGTTCCCCAGCAGTGGTTTGAACCTGGCCAGTACTAGGTTCGTTTGCTCGGTTACTGTCCCGTATAGTCGGCCAAATCTACTGTCGGCTATTTAAGTTTGCCTGTCCAAGTTTTCGGTCAAGCCTTCGAAGTTAGCCTCACGGTCGCCTCGGATAGTACGTTCCACCTCTTCCGCCACCGACCCTGTAGCTCAGGAGAGGTGCAGTGGGCTATACCCTCCAGTGTATGCACTGCATTGGAACCCGGCCTGTAACTTTATGGTCGAGGGCCATCGAACACAACTGCGTTTTGATTACTAGGTCGGCCATTGTATAGACGCCGCCCCTGGTTATTTTGGCCTATACCGTCACGCCCTCCATTAGATTACTAGCTACCTTGATTGGCTGGTCGAACAGGTCCCTCAAAATCTTCCTTGCTCGTGTGTGACATTGTTCCGAGTCGAGCTCGCTCGGCCTCGACAGTAATGGGCCAAATAGAGGAGCCCTTGTCAGAGGTCAGTTATCGTATTTTTCGACGAATGTTTCGAACTGCCTGATGAGCTTGCAGTAGTGTTCAGATCGTTCGTCGAAAACTGTCAGTTCTACTCTTGGCGGATCGATCGTTGGTTGTGTTCGAATTTCATGTTGGACGACCGGCGCAGAGCTTCCCATTCTCATTCGTCCTGATCTGTCGGATAGATCGTAGTCCTTGGCCTTTTGCTCGCGCTTGTTCTGTCTATACTTCTCTTCCGCCTCCTGGGCCTGTTGTCTGGCTGATAACAGTTGTTGTTCTAGGTCTAATATCCTCAATTTAAATAGGTCGACATTCTTGCAATCAATATTACCCTCAGTAATACATGAGCTAGCACTGACAGGACTAGATGACCCAGCATTACCTAAGGAATCAGAAGTACCCAAAACCTCCCCAGTGACTTGCCGTATAACCCCTTGTCGAGGTTCCAATTCATTGGATCATTTTCTTGGCATGCTGCGTAATTTCTCGTTTCAAATGGATTAATGGATTATTGTATGACGACTTTGGGCAATACGTAGTCGAATTTGCAACGGATTTCGAAATCAGAAAGCGATCATCCGTGAAATTCTACGATACTTGATTATCAGATGAACAGTGACACGAAACAGATACAAACCTCGATTATGCAATCACACGGACTCAGAAGACGGAACCGAATTGCGGCATGCGAGAAAGGAGCACGTGCTCCACGCAGGCCCTGAACGAGGATACGGCAGAGCAAGGCGCTGGGCGCGAACAAACAAACGTTGGTTCATGAAAACATACAGGTCACAGAAACACGCAAATAATATATATGAGAGAATTGTGTCAGGTAAACGTGAAATCCTTGTCTTCTGTGGAATATGCACGACTGATAGTTTCACCTGGTGAATGAGAGGTTTCCGATGAACACCGGCTCACGCAAAGCACGACGTCGTTAGCGGTGGGTGTAACTGTTATTCCGACTGTGAGTAACGCTTTGCCGATTCAAACGAATCCCAAAACCAGAACAAGATCGATTTGTGGTTTCTACGGCACTGGATTAGCAAGTTGCGCACATATATAAATGCATACAAACCCCAACTGTGTGGCCACAACGTCTAGCAACGAGGACCAGAGTCCAACAAATGTCAATGTCAGGATTCACCGTCAAGGCAGTCCAGGTTCGAATCAAAATTATGCCACTTCACGTGAATAGAATATAAACGAATTTTGGAGCTTAGTGGTGGATGCAGCTTGTACTTTTTCAAGGGTCAATGAAATAAAGAGCGTATTAATAACAGAAAAAGCGTATGACAACGGCTAGGAAGGATTTTCACGCATGTACGTTAAAGTGGGTACGTTGGGCTAACACAAGTAATAACTGCAGGTCGGTTGAGGTTACAGCTCATCTCTTTAGACACTGACAAACAAATCGAGTCAACGGAGGCATTTAAATTAGCTGACCTCCTCACGCGAGCACCAAGGTCGGTGAACGCAATTTTGACTAGGTGGCCCCACCTGCAGGATGTAACCGTTGTAGACTGGGAGGACGACGAAGTGGACCTCCTTACTGGCTGCGACGTGCCTGGGGCACACTGGGTACTTGACCAGAGAGTGGGCAACCGCCAAGCACCTTAT
Source organism: Fasciola hepatica (assembly GCA_948099385.1). Lineage (NCBI taxonomy): Eukaryota > Metazoa > Platyhelminthes > Trematoda > Plagiorchiida > Fasciolidae > Fasciola > Fasciola hepatica. The sequence continues at coordinate 2,977,184 of CANUEZ040000022.1, read as the reverse complement.
GCCGCGCGCGCAGCTTCGGGATGGATATTATATGATCCAGTAGGGGGACGTGGTTTCGTGAATTACGTATCAGCCGACACGGATCGCATAGATTTTCAATTGCAGCGACTGCAGGAAAGGGAGTTTCATGACATATTAGATGGAAGACTAGCATTGATTCAAGACGACTGTAAAAATCGGACGTGGAAAATCCCCCTTTAACCCTCGCGATTCAGTGTTTTTCCTAACATCACTCATTTGCTCACACCATTGATTTGTTTTTAGGAACTGGTTGTTTCTGTGGAGCAATTGTTTTGCTCGCGCCCAGAGCGCCACTTTGGCACATCCTTGTTCGGGACCTGCGTGACGCGCGTGCTGTTTGCTCACACGCTGCTATCCGGTTTCTCGTTGTTGAGTCCTTGTGATCGTATTATCGAGGTTTGTATTATTTTGATGTCAATGTTCATGTAATAATCTAGTATCGTAGAATATCACGGATAATCGTCTCTTGATTTCGGGATCCGTTGTGAATTTAACCATGCATTGCTCAAACTTTCGTTAGAATACTCAATAGATCAATTTCGAACGAGGAAAAACACGCAAAATGCCAAGGAAAGGATCGAAAACATTGGAATCCGGACAGGAAGTAACACGGCAAGTCTCTGGGAAGATTTTGGGTACCTTTGATTCTTTAGTCGATGTTAGATCGCCTAGTCCTGTCAGTGCTAGTTCATGTGTTAATGAGTGCAATATGGATCGTAAGGATGTTGATTTATATAGGCTGAGAATACCAGACCTAGAACAACAGTTGCTATCGGCTAGACTACAGGCAAAGGAAGCGGAAAATATGTGTACACAGAAAGAGCGAGAGCACGAGACCAGCGACTTCAACACTTCCGATAGATCAGGGTGCAACAAGATAGGGAACCCCACGCCGGTCGCCGACTGAAAACCACCATCGATCTAATTACCTAGAGTGGAACTAACGGTTTTCGACGGGCGAGCTGAACAATGCTGCAAGTCTGTCAAGCAGTTCGAGACGTTCGTTGAAAATAAGGTAACCGGCCCTGGGCAAAGGCTTCTCTACCTTACTCACTACTGTCGAGGCCGAGCAAGAGAAGCTATCGACGGGTGCACCATGCTCGACCCGGAACAAGGCTACACAAGAGCAGGGAAGATTCTAAGGGACTTGTTTGGCCAACCGTTCAAAGTAGCCCGTAACCTAATAGAGGGCATGATGGTAGAGGCAAAGAGAACCAAGGGCGATGTCTACTCAATGGCCGACTTGGTGATCAAGATGCAAAACTGCTCAATGGCCCTCGACCATCTAGGTTACAGGGCTGACCTAGATGCCATGCACACTTTAGAAAACATAATCCGTCACCTTTCTCCCGAACTACAGGGTCGGTGGGCGGAAGAAGCAGAACGGATAAGCCGGAGCGACAGGGAAGCTAACTTCGAAGACCCGACCGAATACTTGGACAAGCAAACCAAGATAGCTGACAGCAGGTGCGGCCGACTCATCCGGGACAGCAACCGGGCAAACAAGCCCAGTACTAGCTGTTACGAACGTTTGAGCAATGCGTAGCCAAATTCGCAACGGATCCCGAAATCAGAAGACGATTATCCGTGATATTCTACGATACTAGATTATTAAAATAAACAATGACATAAACAATATACAAACCTCAATAATACGATCACAAAGACTGAACAACGAGAAACCGAATGGCAGCGTGTGAGCAGACAGCACGTGCGTCACGCAGGTCCTGAACAAGGATGTGCCAAAATAGCGCTCTGGGCGCGAACAAACAACAATTGGTCCAGAAAAACAACCAGTTTGTAAAGACAAGTCAATAGTGTATGGAAATGAGTGATGTTAGGAAAAACACTGAATCGCGAGGGAAGAAGGGGGATTTTCCACGACCGGCTGTTACACTAGCCAAGCTCAAACACCTGCACAAGAACATCCAGAATACCGACCTTGGACCAATACACATGCCATTTCACGCGATGCTACGGCGCAACCCAATTACAGATCCTGTGGTACTAGCCATGGCCTACCAGGATGCCCCAAGTTCGGCAACGCCACAATAGACGAACGGTGGGGAATGGAGAGGATTACAGGAGAGTGTTTTATTTGTCTCAACACCACGCACCAGGCGGCAGCCTGTAGGACAAGGAACCGATGTGGTTACGAAGGCTGCACGGGCAGACACCATCGGATGCTGCATCAGGCGAGAGTAACCTTACCCCAGACGAGTATCAATCCCAGCGTTATTTGTTCAACGTCACAATCTGCCCAAAAAGCAGTACTTTAAGGCGTAGTCGCCGCGGGAGTAGTGATCCCAACGGGAGTGGCCAAAGCTTTGGCGTTCATAGATAGTGGCTCGGATACCAAGCTAGCAAGGAAGGAGTTCGCAGAGACATATGGGACTAGAGGGAATCAATCCTCATTAGCAGTAAGCACCGTGAGTGGCACCGAAGTCATACAGCCGACCAAACTGCACCTACAACTGGCTTCCTTGGTCGGCAACGCTAGAGCAGAAACCCTAGAAGCATTCACTATAAAGGACCTGCCGATGAGAGCACCTCAGTCAGTGCGATCGATTCTGACTCAGTGGCCGCATCTCGACGGGATTAAGATCGAGGAGTGGCAGAGTAACGAAAGTGATCTGCTGATCGTCTGTGATATACCGGATGGGCATTGGGTCCTGGATCGAAGGATGGGAAGCCGCAAAGCACCCTATGCAGTACGCACTTTATTCGGCTGGACTTTATATGGCAGTTCAAATGGAAGATGCGGCAGACAAATCAACTGCACTTCTGTGGAAATGACGAACATCGAACAGGCATTCCAAAAATTGTATAACACCGAATTTGCCAACCTGGCCATTGATAGAGATGCCCCATCACGAGAAGATAGGTCGGCTTTGGAAATGGTAGCCGAGAAAGTCAAGTACGCAAAAGGTCGTTTCGAGGTTCCTTTCCCGTGGAGATCCAACATGAAACCCATGCCAAAAAGCCGAGAAATGGATCTGAAAAGGTTAGGCTTCCTCAAAACCAGGCTGCTCCGGGGACCACAATTAAAGATAGAATACAAGCGAGCCGTGCAACATAACATCGACTTGGGTTACATGGGAAGAGTAGATACAGCGGTTACCAGCGCAAATTTGAGGTGGTACCTACCCCATCACCCGATCGTGAACCCAAAGAAACCGAGGAAGGTCAGGGTGGTTTTCGACTGTGCCGCGAAATGTCAGGGTGTGTTACTCAACGACCATATACCACAGGGCCCAGACTGAACAACACCACTAGTCGAGGTTTTATGTCGTTTTCGGCTAGAAAAAGTGGCCGTCTGTGCGGAAAAACGTGAAATGTTTCCACAGGTGAAGATGCCCGTTGAAAAATGGGACGCTTTCCGTCTTCTTCGGTGGCCTGAAAGCGACGCAAATTGTGCACCTGACGAGTACAGGCTGACCATGCACCCCTTTGGGACGGTATCGTTCCTTTTCTGCGCTAATTTTGCCCTCCGTGAAATCCCCGAGCGCTTCGGCGGCACCAGCAATCTGTTAGAAAGAGCAGTGGATCACCTCTACGTGGACGATTTCCTGTGTTCCTTTGGCGAACCAAACACCGCTATTCCATAAATGACCGAGCTGATCGCCACTCTAAATGCCGGAGGATTCAACCTCACTAAATAGACTTCGAACAACCAAGAGGTGCTCAATGTTATACCAAAGTCCGAGAAAATGGAGTGTAAGAAAGAGCCTTTGGGATCCTCTTCACAAGCGGAGCGCACGCCTGGGCTTCAGTGGAAACCCAAAGGGGACGAATTGATTTTCACTCTAGGCCTACCCAAACGACCGGTCACACGGAGAGGAATCCTATCATCAGTCTCAAGCCTTTATGATCCCCTAGGCTTTGTTTTGCCATGGTTGCTACCGGGAAAGTGCTTGCTGCAATCGCTGTGCCAAAGAGGGTCGGGTTGGGACGGACCTCTCCAGGATGACGACGATAAGCGATGGCGAGGCTGGCTGCACAGCCTGGAGCAACTTGGGGAGATAAAAATACAAAGATGCTAAACAAGAATCAAGTGCACAAACGATGCCCGACTCCACTCATTCTCCGATGCATCAGAAATAGGCTACGGGATAGTTGCTCACGGCTGCTGGGCTGACGCAAATGGTGGGCGGCACAGCCAGATACTATTCGCAAAGGCGAGAGTGACTCCACTGGAAACGGTGTCGATTCCAAGGCTGGAACTGACGGCAGCGGTAATGGCCGCGAAAGCCGCGGGGCTGATTAGGAGATGCTTTGACCGAATAGACTGAGAAACAAACTTTTGGACGGATTCAGCCACGGTACTTCATTACATAAACAACGCTACCGCTCGTTGTAACACTTTCGTGGCCAACAGACTCACTATAATCCACGAGTCGACTAAAGCCTATCAATGGCACTATGTAAAATCCGCCAGCAACCCGGCCGTCTTCTGCTCAGGGGGCCTGAAAACACTAGAGAGGTTGCCGACGTGGACAATGGGACCGGACTTCCTAACTGCAGCTTGAGAGATATGGACAAAGCTATTAACTCCTAAGACTGAAGATGGCGATATCGAGACTGAGAGACTGATACTGGCTATAAACTTCACGGGAAGCGTAAGCCTGACAGAGAAACTGTGCCAATTCCCCAACTGGACAAAAATGGTAAAAGCTGTGGTCTGGTGGACACGGTACAAAGTACTATTGATTTTGGAAGGCACACGACCACGGAACACTTTAAATGTGTGGACGATACTACCGGGCGAGCTGAACGAAGCCGAACTCAACGTTCTATGTCTACTACAACTAGACACTTCCCCGTTCGAGGCCCTTGAGGTAGCCAGGATAGATGATAACACCAAAGGAAGCAGGCTGCTGTACAGCAGAATCCAAGGCCTAAACACCATGCAAGCCGATGGACTACTAATATTTGGACGGCGGCTGACAAATTCAAATCTAGGGTACGACACATAATACTCCGTAATAGGTCCTGGTGACCAATACATAACTAGATCCCCGGTAGACCATGTACATCGAGAGGAGGGACACGCAGGTTTGGACCAATTATTGAACAATATATGCCGACGATTTTGGGTGACAAAGGGACCAGCGACGGCCAAGCGAGTCACAGGCAACTGCATCACTTGTAGTCGCCGGAGGGCGGTAGCAGGCCAACAAATGATGGCCCCCCTCCAGCCGTAAGAGTCCAACCGGGGTGGTGTCCTTTCGTGGAAATCGGCGTCGACTGCTTTGGCCCGTTACTCGTACGACATCAGAGGAGCACCCAAAAGGAGTACGGCTGCCTGATAACATGCCTACAATCCAGAGCAGTCCACCTCGAAGTAGTGCATAGCATGACAACCGATTCATTTGTAATGGCCCTTCAAAGGTCTGTTGAATTGCTGGGAATGCCCAAGACAGCACACTCAGACAACGGCTCGAACTTCGTTGGAACCCACAAGGAGTTAGAGAAATGGTGGAGCCGCTTGGACACCGCCAAAATACAAAACCAGACCGTAGCAAAGGGGATAGAATGACACTTCAATCCACCTTATGCCAGTCATCGTGGTGGCGTTTGGGAAGAGCCGAATCGATCAACTAGGAAAATACTCACAGCCTTGGCCTTACAACGAACCCTCGATGACGAGACGCTGACTACTTTACTCACAGAAGTAGAAAGTATATTGAACAACAGACCCCTGGTGACGATGGTCCCATACCCGGACGGCGAACCGGCACTCACCCCCAACGACCTATTATTACTCCGGTCAAAAGCAGGAGTAACCACCCCGAAAACCCTGTGTGGAAAGTACGTTGTTGGATGGAAACAAGTGAACCATCTAGCACAGGCTTCCTGGAAGCGATGGACGAGGGAATATCTACTGACACTGCAGCTTCGGCAAAAGTGGATCTCCAAACAAAGGTCGTTCAGAGGTGGCGACGTGGTCATCCTCGTGGAGAGCCTCCTACATAAAGAGGATTAGCCGGTTGGAGTGATCAAGGATTGTTGTACAGAAATCGATGGTCTCTTGCGCACGGTGGTGGTGAGGACGAACAAAGGAGACGTATTGCGAGATATACGTAAAATATGTCTACTTGAAGGTGACGGCGACGCGGGCGAGGCCGACGCTACCGACCAAGCTATACCCATGTCTGCTGGAACCAGATAAAGCCGAATTCATTTATTTATCCCTCATGTATTCCCCTGTAGGACCCAACCCCCCACAGCATCTTTGAAGTATATTTGTGTCTAATTTCATACATCATTTACGATGTACTATGGAGCTAGTTGTCTAAACCTTAGCTAACCACAGGACACGACACTGCATGTAGAAGTAACGGGGCTTAGGTCACGCACGCATGCCTGCATTTTACTCGTTTTTGCCACACAGCCTCTTGTTGACTTTGCAGAAAGTCCTCCTTTGATGTGCAGTCCCACCTGTGATTCCAGTGTACACCCCGGCACGTACACACACACACTCAATCAAGCACATACATCCAGGACAGGATGGCCTTTTACATGGACAGCATCTATGTGCCCCCTTCACGCCCGCCATCGGTCATTTGGTGTTGTGGAAGATGTGGACTAGTTTCACGTCTATGTAGCCAATGGGTTAGGTGCGCCCAGTAGTAGAACGTAAACGACGAGCATCAGGCGCGCGCACGGACAGCAGGGCCTAGGTAGGTAGAAAGAATCAGTACCTTCATACCGAACCTGTGACTCTGCTAAGGATCCAGGGGGATTTTGGTGGGCGGTGTAACAACCGGCCGTGGAAAATCCCCCTTTAACCCTCGCGATTCAGTGTTTTTCCTAACATCACTCATTTGCTCACACCATTGATTTGTCTTTAGGAACTGGTTGTTTCTGTGGAGCAATTGTTTTTGCTCGCGCCCAGAGCGCCACTTTGGCACATCCTTGTTCGGGACCTGCGTGACGCGCGTGCTGTTTGCTCACACGCTGCTATCCGGTTTCTCGTTGTTGAGTCCTTGTGATCGTATTATCGAGGTTTGTATTATTTTGATGTCAGTGTTCATGTAATAATCTAGTATCGTAGAATATCACGGATAATCGTCTTTTGATTTCGGGATCCGTTGCGAATTTAGCCACGCATTGCTTATACGTTTATTACAAGGACCACATCGCTCTGGAAACAGTGCGGCAATGACCTAGAGGCCCTAATTCTGCTCGAAATTCCCCTCCCATTGTCCACTAGCTGATTCTCGGTTTGATGGCAGAAACTACGCGCTGCAAAGACTACTACCACTGAATGAACGTTTCGTTTGATACCAGGGTCTGTGGGAACGATACGCGGAAGCAATGAAGCGAAACGAAGCTCTCAGCGGCGTTTAAAAGGTGCCTGCAACCGCCGACGACCGAGAGGGGATCTGGTATTTACCTCACCACCCTGTTGTTTATCTCAAGAAACCCGAAAAGCTGCGGGTGGTTTTCCAATGTGCAGCCAAGTTCCAAGGCAAGCCGTTATGTGATCGCCTATTACGGGGGCCCGACCGGACCACGCCATTGGTTAAAGTTTTGTGCCATCTCGGAGTGGGAAGGGTGGCCTTGTCTGCCGACATCAGGAAAATGATTCACCAGATGGAAATACCGGTAGGAGAGCGAGATGCGTGGCGTTTCTTATGGTGGGAAGAGAACAACGGGAAAAAGGCAGTAATAAATTATAGGATGACCGCCCACCCATTCGGAGCCATATAATCACCGTTTTGCACGAACTTCGCCCTTCGTGAATCAGCGAACAAACGTGGAAATTTGATCCATCGGTCAGTGGTGGGTAGCGTCAGCAGAGGCTTCTACGTCGATGACTATCTGGGGTTGTTCGATGATGTAGACTCGGCCCTACCGCCGTTCAGAGAACTAAAAGGTTTGCTAGAACAGTGCTTTTTAGGAACAAACTCTGATTATCCTTTCAACCTTTCTACGTGCTTTGTCAGTCGCGCTATATTCGACATTATTCGAAAAACTCGTCTATAAATCACATTTACACACATTTGTTTACTCACGTAAGTCTTTTGAATTTGTCCTTGAACCTTTTAAATCTGTTGTGCTTGAGCCATGGGATTTGAACCTTTGGAATTGATTAATCATTCAATTTGGCCGCATACTTGAGATTCGTTTACTTTTGAGCCCTCAGCGATTTTCTGCCTAGTACAGTACAAAATATCAATCGGTCTTCTTCTGGACTTGGAATGGGTTTGATTTGCTATGCGTTGCTCGCTTTGGGAGAATCGACTCACAAACGACCACCATCTCAAGAACAGGAAGTTGAACGATTCGGAAATGCTCGAAGTAATTTCGCGCGACTAAAGATAGGAAAGCGTTGGAGATCTGGACGGCCCACCACTCCCACCTGAAAGCATTCTAGGAACACAGTGGAATTCGGAAACGGGTGACTTTGTTTACGAGCTGAAGGTCCCAACAAACCAGTTACCCGTCTGAGCATGCTGTCAGCCGTCTCTAGTCTGCTCGATCCACTCGGTTCCGGTCCTTCCTGGCTACTACACGAAAAGATTCCGCTGCAGTGGCTCTGTCGAAAGAAAATTAATTGGGACCAGCCACTGGACCTGAAAGACCGGCTAGAATGAGGAAATCCTTGATCAGTTCAAAGAAGTTAGGGGACATACGGATCCCACGATGCTTGTCCTGTGAGCCTACAACGCAGATGGGACAGTTACACGCCTTTTCGAACGCGCACGAAGTTGGGTAGGGGTCGTGGTGTGTAGACGATGATACCTGGGAGATGGACGCTACACAACGAGGACTCTATTCGCTAAAGCTCGCGTTGCCCCGGTAAAACCGGTTTTGATCCCACATCTGGAGCTCAGTGCAGCCGTGTTAGCAGTGAGGGCGGTAGAGGCAGTAAGGAGGTGTTTCAACTTCTACAGTTGTTCAACTAGTTTTTGGACGGACTCGACAATAGGGCCGCACTACATCGATGGCGTCAGGAGCCGTTTTAGTGCTTTCGTCACTAACCGGCGCACGACCATACACGACGGAAGTGCTATGGACTAATGGGATCATGTCAAGCCCGCGAATAACCCAGCCCATCCGTGTTCCCGTGTTGCGACCAACTTCCGGTGTTCAGACACGTGGACGGAAAGGCCGAAATTCCTGCGCGTGCCTTAACGGGACTGTCCCGTTTACGAACTAAAGCCGCCTCCTGAATTGGAAGTGGAAATCATAAGCGTAGTGATGACGGTGGCAGCCGCCGAATCAACATCCATCTTGACATGAATGGTCGGAGTTTCCTCCTGTTTGAAGATGCTTCGGTCACTAGCGTGTTTGGCCGGGTTTGGGAAGCATTTTCTGGTCATGAAATGAGACCACCCGTCCGGCCGGATACGAGTGGATCCGATAAGCTCCCATGAACCACGAGTCGCAGAACACGATATATTCAGGATGATGCAACGGGGGGCTTCCGCTCGAGAACTCGAAAATTCCGGAGAAGCGGGTCCAAGCAACAAAGGTATACCCTCTCGAAAAAAAGCAACCTTAAGCTTCTAAACCCGAAACTCGTTGATGTATTACTATGGGTAAATTGTAGGCTGATCAACTTCTACCCGAATTTTGACACAAAATGTTCCATACTGTTACCGGCTCGATAGCTTTTGGTAAAGCTACTGATTCTACACATTCACGCCGTAGAGGGACATGCCGGGGAAAGTCACGTGACAGGCATCATCCAAAAACGCTTTTGGTTGCTGGGAAGAAGAACGAATGCGAAACGCGTAATCCGACGTTATGTACGCTGTAGGAGACGCAGTGCCGTAGCGGCAAACACCACATGGCTCCGCTGCCAGCAACTTGGGTGGCTCCAGGATGATAGCCTTTCTGTGATACCGGGCTGGACTGTTTAGCGCCTTTGTGGATCATGTGTTGGCAAAAGGCGGGAAAAACGATGTGGGTGTATCATAACGTGTATGAAGTCACGCGCGGTACACTTAGAAGTTACGTATTCGATGACGACCGACTCTTTCCTCCGGGTCTCGCAGTGCCTTATCAACCGAGGAGGTATGCTATCGGATATACATTCTGACAGTGGATCGAACTTCGTGGGCGCTCACCGGAAACTGCAGCGTTGGCACATAAACATGAACAGGAGCGAGCTGTAGAATCAAACTGTGGCCCATGGTATACGATGGCAGTTCAATTCCCCACAGGCCAGTCATCGCGGTGGCGTGCGGGAGCGCCTGATCAGGTCTACCAGGCGGACATCGTTGTCGATCATTGAGCAACAGCCGCTCGACGACGAAGCGTTGAGCACCGTCATGACCGAGGTCGAGAGAATTCTGAACAACTGCCCACTGGTTCCATTAACCAAAGGCAACCCCACCCATCTGGTGCTCACCCCAAACGAATTCTTGACGTTTAGGTCGAACGACGGCTTCCAATGGCCGGCAAACCTTTGTGGGAGCTACCTCCATGGATGAAAAGCAGGCAAACTATCTTGCCAAGGTTTTTTGGAGGCGATGGCCGCGGGGGTATCTACCAGCTCTGCAAGCTCGGCATAATTGGCTGACCAAAGCAAGGCCATCCAAGGTTGGGGATGTAGTATTGATCGCAGACGAACACGCGCATTTCGGCACCTGGCCTTTGGGTGTTGTCATGGAAATTATCAGGAGCTCTGGCGGACTGATAAGAACTGTGAAGGTGAGGACCACCAACGGAACGCTAGTCTGCGACGTACGCAGTGTCAGCCTCTTCGATAGTGAAGACGGAGGAGCCGATAACGAGGAAACCCGGTGGACTACTCACCATTTGCTTTTGAAGTGGTTAAATGGACCTCCCATGTGTGGGGCATTTACTATGCACCCTGACACGTGCACACCTACATGACGCGTTTATAATTCATGACCTCCGTCAAACGCGTCGCAGTGCTCACCGTTTTTCGTTGATGCTACAGAAGGCTTTTGGCATGTGCGGTAGTATCCGTGATGCTATCATGCACCCAGACACACGCGAATCACACTTATGTAATACACGTTTATACTTCATGACTTTCACCCGAACATGCCGCAAGCTAATTTTTCCTCGTTTATCTCTGTCTTTGTGGAAGATACCCCTGTAGGTTGCAGTCGTTATTATTTTCCCATATACCGCAGTGTGACCCCACCCATGGCACCCACACGCACACACGCACTCACACAAACACGCGCAGCCGGGGCACAAGGGCCCTCCCGAGGACGGCACCTATGTTTCTCCTTCAAGCCCAAAATCGACCAGCCGTCTTCAACGACGAGGCAGAGTAACCTCGCTTTGGTGTGGCAACTGGATAAAGTGCTATAGTGAGTAGAACGTTGACGACAATGTATTAGGTACGCGCACTGACAGCAGGGTCTAGGAAGGTAGGAGGAACCAATGCCCTCGGAACAATGTCACACACGAGCAAGGAAGATTTTGAGGGTCCTGTTCGACCAGCCAATCAAGGTAGCTAGTAATCTAATGGAGGGCGTGATGGTATAGGCCAAAATAACCAGGGGCGACGTCTATACAATGGCCGACCTAGTAATCAAAACGCAGTTGTGTTCGATGGCCCTCGACCATAAAGTTACAGGCCGGGTTCCAATGCAGTGCATACACTGGAGGGTATAGCTCACTGCACCTCTCCCGAGCTACAGGGTCGGGGGCGGAAGAGGTGGAACGTACTATCCGAGGCGACCGTGAGGCTAACTTCGAAGGCTTGACCGAAAACGTGGACAGGCAAACTTAAATAGCCGACAGTAGATTTGGCCGACTATACGGGACAGTAACCGAGCAAACGAACCTAGTACTGGCCAGGTTCAAACCACTGCTGGGGAACATCCGAAACACCAGCCTTGGACCAATGCACGTGCCATTTCACGCGAGGCTACAGTTCATCGAAGTTGCAGGTCCTGCGACGCCAGCTATGGGTTACTAGAATCTCCGGAGTTCATAAAAGCCACAATAGACGAACATTCGGAAATGGCAAGGACGATAGGAGTTTGTTCTATCCACCGTAACATCTCATAGTAGGCTACGGCTTGCCGAACAAGAACCAGGTATGGCCACGAAGGTCGTCCGGGTAAACACCACTGATTACTACGCCAGGTAAGGGAAGCTCCGCCAGATGTAAACACAAAGCCCCGTGTGACTTGCTCAACGTCATGATCTGCCCGTTAACCAATACGGTTAGGGGTAGTTGCCGTGGGAATGATGACCCCGAATGGGGTGGCCAGAGCGCTTGCCTTCGTCGAAAGTGGATCAGACACAGCCCTGGTGTAAGACGTCTTTGAGCAATACGTAGCCGAATTCGCAACGGATTTCGAAATCAGAAAGCGATCATCCGTGAAATTCTACGATACTTGATTATCAGATGAACAGTGACACGAAACAGATACAAACCCCGATTATGCAATCACACGAACTCAGAAGACGTAACCGATTTGCGGCATGTGAGAAAGGAGCACGTGCTTCACGCAGGCCCTGAACGAGGATACGGCAGAGCAAGGCGCTGGACGCGAACAAACAAATATTTGTTTACAAAATTATACAGTGCATAAAAACAAGCCGATAGTGTAAACAATTGAGTGGTTTTGAGGAAACATGAAATTGCTTTGTTTTTAGGGGATTTCCACAACGGTTGGTTACTTCTGGTTAATGAGCGGCTTGCCTATGAACACAAACTGACGAAAATCACGTCTTTATCGGTGTGCACGGTGGGTATTTCACGAGAATTAACTGGAGGTCCTTTGAGGTTGGGCTCGTCTCACTTAGAGCCGACGATCAAGTCAAATCAACGGATGATTTCACTTTGGCCGATCTCCTAATGCAAGCACCAATGTTGGTGAATGCAATTTTACTAGGGGGCCCCATCCACAGGATATAAGCCTGGTGGATTGAGGGGATGATGAAGTGGACCTTGTTATCCGCTGCGACGCGCCAGAAGCTCGCTGAGTACTGAAACAAAGAGTAGGCGACCGCCAGGCACCCTGAGCAGCCGGGGGACGTGGCTCCAAAAATTATTTGTCAGTGAAAATGGACTTGATAGAGCACCAGCTGCGGAGTCTGTACGAAAAAGATTTCCATGACACCGAAGACGACCGGCTATCGTCATCATTAGAGGGCCATTTGTCGCTGCGGACTGTACAGCAAGTAACCAAAGGCCTTCAAGAGACTAATACTCTTGGTCTCTGAGTCTCTGGAAAGGGTGTTCAGAGGTTATGATGCGAAATGAAGTGCTTGGCTACTTGGAAAAGGTGCCTGCAACCATCAACGGCCGAGAATTGTTATGACACCTGCCTCATCACCCGGCACTCCACCCCAAAAAACCTGAAAACTGCGGGTGGTTTTCGATTGCCCACCCAAGATTGGAGGGCAGTTATTGAATGATCGAATGCCACAAGGGCCCGAATGAGCCAAGTGGCTGCTTGAGGCTTTTTGCCATTTCAGGACAAGCGGAGTGGCCCTGTCGGAAGACGTTAGAGAAATGTTTCTTCAGGCGGAAGTGCCATTAGAGGTACGAGATGGGCTGCAATTAATATAGTGGGACGGGAACGACCCGAAAGAATCGGTGCTTAATTATAGAACTGCGTCCTCCCCTTCGGAGCAGCATCAACATTTTGGGCGATCTATGCTTTACGAAAAACCAAGAACAAGTATGGAGCTTTTATTCACCTGTCGGTAGTGGACAGTGTCAGCAGAAATTTTCGCGTTGTCGACTAACTGGGACCGTTCGATGATGCCGATTCGGCCCTAACACGAATAAGTTGCCTAACAAAACTGCGAAAGAAGGGCGGTTTACGCCCCACGAAGTGGATGTCGAACTCGCTAGAGGTGCATGAAGCCATTCTGCAATACGAGAGAGCGGAAAGGGTTGGAGATCTGGACGGCCCACCACTCCCACCTGAAAGCATTCTAGGAACACAGTGGAATTCGGAAACGGGTGACTTTGTTTACGAGCTGAAGGTCCCAACAAACCAGTTACCCGTCTGAGCATGCTGTCAGCCGTCTCTAGTCTGCTCGATCCACTCGGTTCCGGTCCTTCCTGGCTACTACACGAAAAGATTCCGCTGCAGTGGCTCTGTCGAAAGAAAATTAATTGGGACCAGCCACTGGACCTGAAAGACCGGCTAGAATGAGGAAATCCTTGATCAGTTCAAAGAAGTTAGGGGACATACGGATCCCACGATGCTTGTCCTGTGAGCCTACAACGCAGATGGGACAGTTACACGCCTTTTCGAACGCGCACGAAGTTGGGTAGGGGTCGTGGTGTGTAGACGATGATACCTGGGAGATGGACGCTACACAACGAGGACTCTATTCGCTAAAGCTCGCGTTGCCCCGGTAAAACCGGTTTTGATCCCACATCTGGAGCTCAGTGCAGCCGTGTTAGCAGTGAGGGCGGTAGAGGCAGTAAGGAGGTGTTTCAACTTCTACAGTTGTTCAACTAGTTTTTGGACGGACTCGACAATAGGGCCGCACTACATCGATGGCGTCAGGAGCCGTTTTAGTGCTTTCGTCACTAACCGGCGCACGACCATACACGACGGAAGTGCTATGGACTAATGGGATCATGTCAAGCCCGCGAATAACCCAGCCCATCCGTGTTCCCGTGTTGCGACCAACTTCCGGTGTTCAGACACGTGGACGGAAAGGCCGAAATTCCTGCACATGCCTTTGAGGCGAAATACCACTCATTACTGCTATCTGGGCAACATGCCATAGGACTGATATTTCAGCCCGTAGACTCCGTTGAGGGAAAAGCCGTGAAAGCCAGTTGACGAGTATCATCCGGAAGCGGTTTCGGATACTGAGAAGAGGAGCGACTATGAAACGCGTAATCAGTGGTTGTCAACAATGTAGCAGACCCACTGCTGTCTCCGGCAAACAACATAGATCTACCCTGCCGGAATACAGAGTGACCTCGGGGTAATGGCCGTTTTAGTGATGCCGGACTTGACTATTTCGGACCTTGTCGGGTCTGGTGCGGGAAGAGGATGGAAAAGAGATGAAGGTGTATCACTACTTGCATGAAGCCGCGGGCAGTGCACTTAAGGGTTGCGCATTCGACGACCGCCAATTCCTTCCTTCGAGCCCTGCAAAGATTTGCCAACAGAAGAGAGGTACCATAGCATTTCTATTCTCGCGACGGGTCGAATTTTGTGGGCACCCAACGGGAACTGCAGCACCGGCACCAAACGATAAACCAACACAAGCCGCAGAATCAAACCGTGGCATATGGCTTCAGATAGCACTCCAAACTCTCGCAGATCAGTTACCACATTTCCGTGCGGGAACACCTGATCAGGTCCGCCAGACGGATATTGCTGCTGATAGCCAAAACACGCCCGCCTAACGATGAGACACTGACCACCGTGAAGACTGGGGTGGGCAAGATCTTGAACAACCACCTTCTAGTTCCGGTATCTATCAGCTACCTCACCCATCAGCTACTTACTCAGAAATATATGCTGACGTTAAGGTCGAAAGTTAGAGTCCAAGGACCGAAATGCCTCCGCGGAAGCTACCTACATGGATTAAAGCGAGCAAATTGTTTGGCCAGGGAGTTTTGGACGCGAAGGCTACGAGAATATCTACAAGTCCTACAAAGCCAACATAAGCAGCTCACCAAAGAAAAGCCATTCAACTTTGGCGACTTAGTGACCATTTCCGACGGGCATGCCCGTTTTAACACGTAGCCTTTCGGTGTTGTCATGGTAGTCGTTAGCAGCTCTGGCGAGCCGGTAAGAAAGGTGAAGGTGGGAACCGCCAAGAGAATGCTGACTCGCGACTTGCGCAGTACCGGTCTTCTGGAGAGTGAAAAGGGGCCATTCGACGTCAATAAGCCAGTTGCCCAATAACACTCAACTGCAAGTTTCAGTCCAAGTAACAAACTCAAGCTACTGTATCATAGCACCCACTTGTATAATAGCTATTCCCTGAGCATGCGCACGAACGTCCATACTGCTTAGCGAGCACACTGTGAATGAATAGGACGTCTATCACAAAATCCCGGTAGATCATTTATCACCCTGAGTGCCCAACCATTGTGTGGCACCCAAAATACAGTTCCACGAACCGTGGTTGTCGTTTCAATATACACGCCCACTCGTACTCACTCAAACATTTATACATGCATGCTCGGCAATTTCACCCATACTTCCAGCAAAAAGAGATTCGTCTCACGAGTTACTGTGTTGTTTCCTCTTTCTGTAATGGCTTGCCGTCTCACGGCAACTGAGCAGCTCATCGACTCTAGAGTTCTTCTCCCAGGGTAGACAACAACTGACTGACGAACTTGTTGTGTCCGGGGTGAAGCGTGAAATGTGACGTTAGCTCCGGTAACCACTATGAGTTCATTGATACGCGTCGTTTCTCGTACTGCTCAAAGAGAGTAGTAACGGGCGATAGTTAGATGATACTCTATATCAAAGTCCTGACACGACTACCGAACCGGCAGAATACTACTGCAACTTCAACAAGATCGGACTGCTGTAGCATTCCATATGAAGGAAATGATCGTGCAAGTGCAAGTACCCGAAAGTGAACGGGAGGCCCCTTGGTTCATGTGTTGGCCGAGTGGAGTCCTAGCTGCCGAACCCTGCGAGTACCAAATGATGGGTCGTCCATCCGGAGCAACTTCATCAACTTTCGCGCTGATTTTGCACTACCATAGGCAGCCCGTCGATTCCAAGAGGGCTATGGCCAAGCTACAATGGAAGCGGTAGGCTGTCACTTCTACGTAGAAGACTTCCCCCCATCATTTGCTGCTCGCGATGAAGCAAATGGGTCTGAGGAGGAGACAACCGAATTGCTGCTGAAGGCTGGGTTCAAGCTGAGGAAACGGAAATCCGATTCACCCCAGTTAAAGACGTTATTCGAGGCACGGGAGGTTCCGGGGATTCAGCTTCCCTGCCTCAGTTGGATGCCAGTCATCAGCGAGCATTGGGATTAAAGTGGAGTGCGAAGTCCGATGGCTTTACCTCTCCATTTCGGTAGCTCGATAAACCAACGGCCAGAATGGGTACATTGTCGAACTTGAGTTCTTGGTATGATCCTTCGGGCCGGGTTTTTCCACTGTGCCTACCTGCGAAGCGGCTTTTTCAAAGGTTGTGCAGAGCAAAAGTGGGTTGGGATCAACTTCTGGTTACTGTAAAAAGCGACCAATGGCATATATGGATGTGTTTCTTTCAGGGTCGAACACCATTACGATCCCCAGAACCGTGGTCAGTGAAGACAAACATGGGGCTGGCACGACCGAACATCATGCGTTTTGTGAACCATCGAAGTCGGTTACCGAGTAGTTGCTTCCGGATGGAGAGCCCCAGTGGAGGAACAGTCTCGCCGAGTACAACTATTCAGTAAGTCTCGAGCTACTCCTTTAAAATCTGTTACAATACCTCGGCCGAAAATGTCTGCCGCCGTGATGGGATTCAAGACGGGCTAATTTGCTAAAAATGCTTTGCCGGGGCTGTTTGATCACACCTGATATTGGGCGAATTCCATGATAGAGAAGTACTACACAGGAAACGCGTCCACTTGTTTTGACACCTTTGTAGCGAACAGATTGAAGTCCATTCACCTTTTCCTTACGGAATCCCCATGGCGACACATGAGGCCAGAAGAAAACGAGGCCAACCTCACGTAGCTAGGTGTAGAAAGGAAAGGGGACATGGAGATTTGTCTAGTGGGACCAAGATTTCTTCGCAACTACGTGGCCACCCACTTTTTAATATCGGTCCCACCTCGGAGGCCGGAGGTAAGGAAAACCGTGTCTGCCGTCACTTGGGAAGCGTCGGACAAACTGGGGCAGCTTTTATGCCGTTATTTGGTTGGTCGAGGCTTCCGAGGGCAGTTGCATGGATGACCCTATATTACGGTGTTGAGTTACCCGGTGACTGGAGGCGTATTAGGGGTAGAAAGGCCCACATTAAACGAGATAAGAGAGGCTAAAGAGCAAACCTTGAAAATGGTCCAGAGAGGCATGCGGTGATCCAAAGCAGGCATCAAGCGATAACCTTAGGGGTCCACTAAGAAGCCATGGCCCCGTGGTACGAAACGACTTGTTGTGTGTAGGTAGGCCACTGGGGTACACTAATTACTCCTGAGTCTAAGCACTTTGCAGTACTATCAAACCGGCAACAAGTAACGGACCCAATGATAAGCCACCGCGACGACGGCTTGCCGGTAGGAGGGAGCATTGAAGATGGCTATTCATGCATGTGAAAACAAGTTACCAAATTGGCCGACGCATTCTGGTGATGATAGGTGGAAGAATATTTGCCTGCTTTGCAAACTAGACAACAGCGGATGAGCAGGCAGGGGAAATTTATGAAGGGCAGTGTGGTGATCGTTGTCACTGAAGAAACCAATCGTGGCAGTGGCATATGGGGGTGGTTGTAACGTACATGTGTGGAAATCCCCCTAGCCATTGTCACATACTTGTGTTGTTGAGACTACGTTCTTTATAATAATAATAATAATGGTTTATTTCGGAGACATCCGAAGCATGCTCGATTGCATGATCCGCGAACAAGTACAGCATGCATCAATCACTACACTCCAACAGTTGTCTATATTTCACTCACGTGGAGTGGCATGGTTTTGATTCGAACCTGGACTGCTGTAACGGTGGTAACTGACATTGACCTTTTTCGAACTCTGATCCTCGTTGCTAGACGTTGTGGCCGCACGGTTGAGGTTTGTGCACATTTATACATGAGTGCAATTTGTTAAACCAGTACCGTAGAAACCACGAATCAATCTTGTTCCGGTTTTGGGATTCGTTTTGAATTGGCTACGCGGTACTCACAGTCGGAATAACCGCTACAGTACTCAACTTGGAACCTTTAGGAGAAAATCGATCAGAAATGCCAAGAAGAGGACAAATGCAAACTGAAGGTGGACAGGAAGTAGCCCGGTAGGTCCCTGGGGTATTTTTAGCTGATACTGATTCCTTAGATATTGCTAGGTCTACTAGTCCTGTCCGCATAGTTTCATGTACTTCAGCTAGTGGTATAGAGTTTAAGGGTGATGATATCTATCGATCGAGAACATTTGAATTAGAAACCCAGCTTAGGCAGGCCGGGGAAGAAGCTGAATCTGCCAGGAAAGATCAACTCCCGAGATGGGAGCAAGAGGTGACTTTGGAGACCACGAAGCACACGGCCAATTAACCTAGCAGTTCCGTGGAACGATTGAAGTCGACTGGTACCAGTGTAACCCACACTATCGACTTGCCAAGAGTGGAATTGTCCCCATTCGACGGGATGGCAGAACAGTACTGTAATTTTGTTAAACAATACGAGAACTTTTGTGGAAAGGAGAGTATCCGATCCAGGACAGAGATTCTTGTATCTACTACATTACTGTCGTGGAAGAGCGAGGGAAGTAATCGACGGGTGCTCGATGCTGGATCCCGAAGAGGGCTACACTCGGGCGCGTGAACCCTCGAAGACCTGTTTGGGAAACCATTTAAAGTTGCCTGGAATGTGATCGATGTTGTATTATCGGAGGTAAAACTTTCCAAAGGCGAGTCGGGCTCTCTGGTCAGCCTGGTGATAAAAATGCAGAACTGCAGCATCGCGTTGAATTACCTAGATTACCCATCGGACCTGAACTCACTGCGCACAATGGAGACCAAAGTGCGCAGTTTACCCATAGAACTACAGGGTAGGGCCAAGGAAACCGGAGGGATCAGTAGATGTGGGCGAGGAACCGCAGCTGAAAACTTGAAGCAGTTTATAGACCTTCATCCCGGATAGAAAACAGTCGTTTCGGCCAGCTTGTGTGCGAGAAGAGCAAGTTACCGAGGATTGCGACGACGCAAAGCTGGACCAGGAAACCAAGTAGAATCCAACAATGGGGAGACACACACACAGTATCTCGCGAAGGCGAAAACTTGCCGGTGTGTAAAGTTGGTGGGGCGCCTCTTCGCCTAGCGGAATGCCCTCATTTCCGCAAAGTAGACGTCGACGAACGATGAGAAATGGCTAGGAGACTGGGCGCTTGCTTCTTCTGTCTGAAAGATTCACATCGAGCAGTGGTGTGCCGAACGAAACTCGGTTGTGGTCAGGATGGAGGCCACGGGAAGCACCAAAACCTACTACACAAATGCCAGAAATTGAATGCCGAAGAAATCCTGAGGCCAAGTGTGGTCTGCCCAGTGTCTCGTTCCAATAACAAGCCCTTTCGCCTGGGAGTGATAGCAGTCGGCGTAGAAACCCTAGTTGGGGCTGTAAGAGAGTTGGCGTTTGTATATAGTGACTCGGATACCACTCTAGTAAGGAAGGAGTATGCCGAGAGATATGGGATTAGGGGGAATCAATCTGCAGTAACGGTGGGCACGGTGAGTGGCAACAAGATCATCCAATCGACCAAACTGCACCTACAACTCGTTTTCTTGATCAATAGAGATAGGGCAGAAAATCTAGAAGCATTCACCATAAAAGATTTGCCGAGAAGAGCACCTCGGTCGGTGCAACCTATTCTGACTCAGTGGCCGCATCTAGACAGGGTTCCGATCGAGGAGTGGCCGAATCACAAAACTGATCTGCTGATCGGTTTGGTGAACCGGTAGCGCAATGGGTCCTGGATCAAAGGATGGGAAGCAGCAAAGCACCCTATGCAGTACGCACTTTATTCGGCTGGACTTTATATGGCAGTACAGATGGGAGATGCTGCAAAAAAAGCCGAATCGAATACAATTCGGTGGAAACGGCGACCATGGGACAGGCACACCTACAGCTGTATAAAGCCGACTTTGCCAACCTGGCCATTGATAGAGATGCCCCATCACGAGAAGATAGGTTGGCTTTGAAAATGGTAGCTGAGAAAGCCAATTATGTAATGGATCGTTTCGAGGTTCCTTTCCCGTGGAGATCCAACATGAAACCCATGCCAAAAAGCCGAGAAATGGATCTGAAAAGGTTAGGCTTCCTCAAAACCAGGCTGCTCCGGGGACCACAATTAAAGATAGAATACAAGCGAGCCGTGCAACATAACATCGACTTGGGTTACATGGGAAGAGTAGATACAGCGGTTACCAGCGCAAATTTGAGGTGGTACCTACCCCATCACCCGATCGTGAACCCAAAGAAACCGAGGAAGGTCAGGGTGGTTTTCGACTGTGCCGCGAAATGTCAGGGTGTGTTACTCAACGACCATATACCACAGGGCCCAGACTGAACAACACCACTAGTCGAGGTTTTATGTCGTTTTCGGCTAGAAAAAGTGGCCGTCTGTGCGGAAAAACGTGAAATGTTTCCACAGGTGAAGATGCCCGTTGAAAAATGGGACGCTTTCCGTCTTCTTCGGTGGCCTGAAAGCGACGCAAATTGTGCACCTGACGAGTACAGGCTGACCATGCACCCCTTTGGGACGGTATCGTTCCTTTTCTGCGCTAATTTTGCCCTCCGTGAAATCCCCGAGCGCTTCGGCGGCACCAGCAATCTGTTAGAAAGAGCAGTGGATCACCTCTACGTGGACGATTTCCTGTGTTCCTTTGGCGAACCAAACACCGCTATTCCATAAATGACCGAGCTGATCGCCACTCTAAATGCCGGAGGATTCAACCTCACTAAATAGACTTCGAACAACCAAGAGGTGCTCAATGTTATACCAAAGTCCGAGAAAATGGAGTGTAAGAAAGAGCCTTTGGGATCCTCTTCACAAGCGGAGCGCACGCCTGGGCTTCAGTGGAAACCCAAAGGGGACGAATTGATTTTCACTCTAGGCCTACCCAAACGACCGGTCACACGGAGAGGAATCCTATCATCAGTCTCAAGCCTTTATGATCCCCTAGGCTTTGTTTTGCCATGGTTGCTACCGGGAAAGTGCTTGCTGCAATCGCTGTGCCAAAGAGGGTCGGGTTGGGACGGACCTCTCCAGGATGACGACGATAAGCGATGGCGAGGCTGGCTGCACAGCCTGGAGCAACTTGGGGAGATAAAAATACAAAGATGCTAAACAAGAATCAAGTGCACAAACGATGCCCGACTCCACTCATTCTCCGATGCATCAGAAATAGGCTACGGGATAGTTGCTCACGGCTGCTGGGCTGACGCAAATGGTGGGCGGCACAGCCAGATACTATTCGCAAAGGCGAGAGTGACTCCACTGGAAACGGTGTCGATTCCAAGGCTGGAACTGACGGCAGCGGTAATGGCCGCGAAAGCCGCGGGGCTGATTAGGAGATGCTTTGACCGAATAGACTGAGAAACAAACTTTTGGACGGATTCAGCCACGGTACTTCATTACATAAACAACGCTACCGCTCGTTGTAACACTTTCGTGGCCAACAGACTCACTATAATCCACGAGTCGACTAAAGCCTATCAATGGCACTATGTAAAATCCGCCAGCAACCCGGCCGTCTTCTGCTCAGGGGGCCTGAAAACACTAGAGAGGTTGCCGACGTGGACAATGGGACCGGACTTCCTAACTGCAGCTTGAGAGATATGGACAAAGCTATTAACTCCTAAGACTGAAGATGGCGATATCGAGACTGAGAGACTGATACTGGCTATAAACTTCACGGGAAGCGTAAGCCTGACAGAGAAACTGTGCCAATTCCCCAACTGGACAAAAATGGTAAAAGCTGTGGTCTGGTGGACACGGTACAAAGTACTATTGATTTTGGAAGGCACACGACCACGGAACACTTTAAATGTGTGGACGATACTACCGGGCGAGCTGAACGAAGCCGAACTCAACGTTCTATGTCTACTACAACTAGACACTTCCCCGTTCGAGGCCCTTGAGGTAGCCAGGATAGATGATAACACCAAAGGAAGCAGGCTGCTGTACAGCAAAATCCAAGGCCTAAACACCATGCAAGCCGATGGACTACTAATATTTGGACGGCGGCTGACAAATTCAAATCTAGGGTACGACACATAATACTCCGTAATAGGTCCTGGTGACCAATACATAACTAGATCCCCGGTAGACCATGTACATCGAGAGGAGGGACACGCAGGTTTGGACCAATTATTGAACAATATATGCCGACGATTTTGGGTGACAAAGGGACCAGCGACGGCCAAGCGAGTCACAGGCAACTGCATCACTTGTAGTCGCCGGAGGGCGGTAGCAGGCCAACAAATGATGGCCCCCCTCCAGCCGTAAGAGTCCAACCGGGGTGGTGTCCTTTCGTGGAAATCGGCGTCGACCGCTTTGGCCCGTTACTGGTACGACATCAGAGGAGCACCCAAAAGGAGTACGGCTGTCTGATAACATGCCTACAATCCAGAGCAGTCCACCTCGAAGTAGTGCATAGCATGACAACCGATTCATTTGTAATGGCCTTTCAAAGGTTTGTTGCCTTGCTGGGAATGCCCAAGACAGCACACTCAGACAACGGCTCGAACCTCGTTGGAACCCACAAGGAGTTAGAGAAATGGTGGAGCCGCTTGGACACCGCCAAAAAGCAAAACAAGATCGTAGCAAAGTAGATAGAATGGCGCCTCTACTCACTTTTTACCATTTATCTCGGTGGAGTTTAAGAAGGTCTGATACGATCGACTAAGAAACTACCCACGGCCCTGACCTCACAACAAACCCTCGTTGACGAGACAATGAATACTTTACTAACAGAAGTATAACGCACACTGAACAACAGACAACTGCTGCCGATCGTCCCAGACCAGGAACGCGAACCAGCTCACTCCCAACGACCTTTTATTACGGCGGTCAAACGTAGAAGCAATGACACAAAAAACCCTGAGTGGGACGTACATCATAGGATGGAAACAAGCAAACCACCTGGCACAAGCTTTCTGGAAACGTTGGATGAGTGAGTACTTACCGACTCTGCAATTTCGGTAAAAGTGGATCTCCAAAGAGAGGCCGTTCAGGCATGGCGATATAATCATCCTCGTGGAGAGCCACTTACGTAAAGACGATCGGCCGATTGAAGTGCTCTAGGACCGCCGTACAGAAATAGATGGCCTAGTGGGTACGGTGGCGGTGAGAACGAACAAAGGAGACGCATTGCGAGATATCCGTAGGATACGTCTGCTTGAAGGTGACAATGGTGAAGGGCGAATTGGATGCTCAGACTAAGCTAAAACCAAGTCTGCTGATACCAACTGAAGCTGACTTTATTTATTTATTTCTCGTGCGTTCTTCCGTAGGTCCCGACCGCCCACACCGTATTTGAAGTATATTTGTGTCTAGTTTCTTACGGTGTTCACGATTTACAGTGGAGTTAGTTTTCGAAACCCTAGTTTATCACACGGCACGACATTGTCTGTGAAGCAGCGGAGAATCCTGAACAAGCACTTGCGGACTGTTTGTAGAAATATCGCTTCCTCCGTATTATTATTCAACCTGTGTCCAAGTGGATATAAGTTGTGAATCAAACGTAATTCTCATGTAATAACACCACACTTTGAGACACTGATGTCCGAGCACCCTGTAGCCACCTCGATTTTTCATCAAGAATTCTCAGTCGTCATCTTGCCACGTACTTCACTCTCGTTCGGGAAGCTTTTTCCTCCACATTCTGTAATCAGTCTACGCATCCCGATCACATCGGAGTCTTTTTTCGCATACGGATAATGTTATGCCACCCTCAGAAGATACTCTAAGACATCGAGGTATGAGCATAACCTAAAGAAAACCTGCAAGCTTGTCTGCGACTGGCCAACGATAGGTGGAGCCCATGGCGACCTGCATATGCACTGACTTTAAGATCTAGTTAGGTTAGGGCGAATTAGTACCCCAACTTACCCCTTGGATTTGGACCGTTTCATGGGAGAATTTGGTGGGCGATGTAGCGTACATGTTTGGAAATCCCCCTAGCCATTGTCACATACTTGTGTTGTTGAGACTACGTTCTTTATCTCATTGATCCTCGAACAAGTACAGCATGCATCAATCACTACACTCCAACAGTTGTCTATATTTCACTCACGTGGAGTGGCATGGTTTTGATTCGAACCTGGACTGCTGTAACGGTGGTAACTGACATTGACCTTTTTCGAACTCTGATCCTCGTTGCTAGACGTTGTGGCCGCACGGTTGAGGTTTGTGCACATTTATACATGAGTGCAATTTGTTAAACCAGTACCGTAGAAACCACGAATCAATCTTGTTCCGGTTTTGGGATTCGTTTTGAATTGGCTACGCGGTACTCACAGTCGGAATAACCACTACAGTGGTAGAGTACTGTCAACCGGATGCTGAAAAGCTAGTCCGAACCTTCGAGGTGCGCACAGCGAAGGGGACTGTATGCACAGGAGTGAAAAAGGTGTATCTGCTTCAGGAGTCCAGCTAGCACACGGGTTCCTAAGCTGGGGTGTATGCAGGCGTACTGCAGCAAGCACTCGTATACCCGAAGGGAAGTGGGATGGCGGGGGTAATGCTGTAAGTACCTTCAAATGCAGTGTTTCGGTGCGGTACATATGAAAAGGGAGCCTAAGCCGGATGCTATTCTAGGTTACTTACCACTAGGAAGAATTTCGACTGCTGATGTAAAGTCGTAAATGATTGAAAATTCTTCATCTGTCACTTCCACATATTTTCTTCACGGAATTTAGGCTAATATCTCCCACCCTACGCTTGTTGATACGGTCCTGTGGTCGTCATCTGTTCTACTATTGGGATGTTGACTTTTTACTTCTTGGTTGTGCTTTATTTATGAGATAAATTTTCGGGCATTCGGTATAGTAATCAGTCACGGTGGCTCAGGGCAGTTTGTTTTATTGCGGTTCGGCTTCGCTTTCTCGCTCACTTTGACGGACCGCAGACGGTAAGTTCATTAAGGTAAATGTTTTCGGCTCCATGCCCAGGAGATTGTTCTTTGGGCCTGATTGAGCGTGGAAAATTTACTCCACTTGTTTGGACTGCAGGACAGGTACTTTCTGTTTAATCTCTTCGGTCGACCGTTCTCTTTGTACAAGTTTTTCCCTGATCTTTACTACCTTTGGACTGGATAGTGACTAAAGCTCACTGTCAAAAATATGATTTTTATGTACTTGTATTTTATCTTACAAATAGTACCGTAGACTTTGCGGAGCAGTTTTATTTTGATATGGGTTGCGCATCAACTTGGGCTACACGTTGCTTTGAGGGCTCCGAGGTGCTGTTCAGAAGGCGTGAGGCTAATTATTCGGTGAATCGATCACTGAATCGTTGGACGGACTTCAGCCTGTCCAGGAGCCTTACGTTTTGGCCGATGCACTTAGAAAAGAATTTATCATGAGCTTTGGCACGAACAGTATCCACGGATGTGGAACCCAATGTGTCCGGCGGCAAGACAGAAAAGGCATACTTTGACAAGGGGCACATTTTACGTGATACCTATGGGCATGTTGAGGCAAGTTTCACTAAAGCAGCATATAGTTCCGCTTTCAGGATAGCGCATTCTAGGTGCGGTCAACCTTGGCAATGGTCACACTGTAGGACTGAATCTCGACTGCTCATGGGCTTGGAGCAAACCGAGCAGAGGCTTCTCACGCTGACAGATTTTAAAGAAGCCATACTTATCTATAAATCCACTGAAGGCACACGACGGCCATAGCCTGACTCTAAATATAGCGTAAATAAATACGCCCTGGCGCGGCGCAGTCCGGTTCACTCCCTTTCAGTTCGGCGGATATTCAGTTCATACTCTTCGAAGCCAGGTTGCACAAGATTGATAGTGCCCGGAGCTAATTGATCCTCCAGAATTCTTTTAGTGGTATGTACAGAGATCAACACCCACCGTTGTGATCCTCCATATTCCTTCTGGAGGTGCTGTGGGAAGCAAATAAGGGTACCGCGAAGAACTGTGATGCCCTTAAGTATTGTCTACTGCCCCTTGATACGTCATCCTAATTATCGGGGTCGACAAACACACAGAATGTAGGACGGACAGCTGTGACCTCAAAAAATATAGCAAACGGGGGTTGGAGGTCTAAACGGAACCTTCGCTGAATATAGCCAATTGTTGAAGAAGAATTGTCTGTTCCGATTGTCGAAGCTCAGGAGGATCCGAGGAGCTCGCGGATGGAAGAACCTGGGCAATCGGGCATTTTACCACCCAGTCCTGGAACCAAATAAAGGAGGTTCGTTTCTTCAGTTTGGCTGTAAAGTAGGCGGGTTTAGTTCAGTCCAATTTGTAGAGAACTTCCTGTTACGACGGCTATCACTGGGTCCAGATAGTGGCCTTGTAAGTGGGTTTTCTTAGCTCCCTACACCGCGTTTTTCCGAAAGACGGAAACTTCGCGCGGTAATACTTTCCTTACAGAAACGGAGAAAAACAGTGAGCGTGCTGCTCCTGACCATAAGTCTGCCCAAATCAATTCGCAGAGTAATCCCTTCAAAAGCCGCCTGCTGGCTTTAATGGGCCTTCCTTGCCATTGTATTAGCAGCTTCATCCGTGACATTCCAAAAGTGTATCACTCTACTTGAAAGATAAACTTCCTCAAGTTGAAGCCTTGAGTGTCTTCATTGCAGTTTCAGACTGCGCCTCATTTTCCGCAATTTGGAATTGAAGCTGGATGCTTCTCTTGATTTATACCCCAAAACCCTTTCACTTCCTTGTAGATTTTGATCAAAGCTTCAAAGAGATCCAAGGCCCCAAGAAGCTGTGTGTTGCTACTTCCTCTTGGCCAACAGCCATCCCAGTGGCTACTCGTTACACCATTTTCAAGTAGGCCCTATCCTTCTGATAGCACGGCACCCAGACCTGCAAGCAGTGCTCCAGGAGTGGCCCAACTACAGCTGCGTGGATGGGAACGAAGACCTCCGGTCCTCAATGACTTTATGAATTTTACTCGGAAGAACTTCCTCCTGGCCATATATTCTTCTAAGGTGCTCTGCGCGGCTTAAAACTGTTGTTGAGCGCCATATTCTTTTTGCTGCTACTGTGAGTCACCTACACTTGCTATTGTACTTGCAGCCAGACACTGGAACTTGGCCAAGTTTAACGGAAGGCCCGCCTGCAAGACCATTCTGGACGGCTGAGGCCGCTCGTCATTTTTCAACTATTCAGACTTCATTAGCAAACGAGGATATGAAGCAGAAGATTTACACGCCCTAGGTCAATTATGAAAAGTGAGGAATGCAGAGGGCCGAGTAACTGACTTTGAGCGGCAATGAGACTCCGATGAACGCGCTCCACCTATTCTTTTGCTCGTGGGTGTCAATCTGTGGTGCACATACATTTGCTGCCGGCCACTCGGAGAAGGCTGCCAAAAGTGGCAGATCCAACTGAAGCTCTTAGACAGCTGACAATCGTGGCTATTCAACCAAAATGGGAGATCCGGTGTTCTATGAACGCGGGAGGGACAGTTTCGTTTATTGAGCCCGGAACGATCACAGCCTCTGCTTAATGAGTGGAACGATCCATAAAAGTGAGATGACTGATCACACCTCATGGTGGTGGCAAGGACCCCACGATGTCGACGTGTAGGCGGGCAAAACGAGCATCTGGAGTCTCAAGTGATCCTACAGGACTGATAGTGTCGTTGGATTTCGGCTCTCTGGCAAGCAGTGCAGTCACGGGCCCAATGACGAAAGTCATGGTCTGTGTTGAGCCAAACATATCGGGCACAGGAGAGTTTGCATGTGGCCCTGACATTGGAGTGGGATAGTCCAAATACCACATCGAAGAACGGACAGTGACTTGAAAGAGATACGATTGGCCTTGTTTGGTCTAAAAGTGTGTCGCAGGGGATGGTGCTAGAAGGTGGTAGTAGTGGTAAGGCTGGCACCCGGAGACTGGCGTCATGGATTGCCTGTTGAAACTCAGGATCCTGCTGGGCACGTGTCATCAGCTCGAGGTTGGTACCTGGAACGGCGAGCGATACGGAACTGTAAATCCAAAAAGGGCATCTTCGGCCAAGTTGGCTGAACTTCAGATGTGACCAAAGCCAGTAAAAAGCTTTGATATGGAACCCAGCCGCTGAATTTCTCGATCCAGTGAACTGAGAAGGACGGAGAACATGCTTGTGAGCCGTGGAAATTCCGAATTCCCGTCCCTCTAGAACGTGAAGAAAGTGACCGGAGGCGGTGCAGACCGGAAGCGATTCACGAACAAAAGCGCTGTATTTGGATTCTGTAGAAGATAGGCTGAGAGAGCTAAAGGCGATAGGCTCCCAATTGCAGTCCATTGCTTGCCGTATTACGCAGCCATTGACACCGTCGAAAGCATCAGTCGCGATGCTAACGGGAAAATAGGGGTACGAATGACGAAGAGGTCTGGTACTTCGGATTCTAGGTACTGACTAGATCCCGATAATGGTTTACGGAACGGGCAGCAAGCTGTAAGTTCTGATACGTGCCACAAGACGATAAAAGTCAGGGAAATAGCTAAAGCGCGGTTTGTAATGAAACAATGCCTTTCACGTTTTCGTATTGGAGCGACACCGGAAGCGATACTAGACAAAATAACTAAAGTTTCAACCGTCTTTAGGCAAAGCAGTCGAAAGAGGGCACTTCAACTGGCAGAAACCAATTGTCCTTACAGCAAGTAGATAAACAACACACAGCCCTGTGGAACCGGACAACATACAAACTGCTTAGAGCCAAATGCTATTTGGTTATGTTTGTCCACGGTCATTTTGGACATGAATTCACACATTCACACTCGGTTACCCTTAAATAGCTACAAAAGAACTGCAAACGCCAAAGGCTGTTTCAGCAATGAAAAGGCCTTCTTGGCTTGGTCGGTCCAGGTGAGAGCCAGTTGTTTGCCCCCAACAGGACGGCAAGTGGTTGCATCAGGGTGGCGCAACGCGTAATAAACAGACAATAGCAGTCAACAAATCCGTTAAAGAACTCGAGCCTTTTGGAGGACTCGGCAGCGAAAACTGAGCAGTATCAGTAATCTTGGTTTCTGATGGACGGATACGGTTGACGTTGACGATGTGACTGCGGAAGAGCAGTGACGGCCTCCCTAATTCGGTTTTGGCATTGCTGATGGTGATGCCATGCTCTGTCAAACCCTGGGAGAACTGTTGAAGACGCGGCTGATAGTTGGTGACAATGGACCCAGCGACAAAGCGTTTCATCAAGGTAAGGATGAACGAAGTGCAGTGAAGCGCAATATCTTCGATGAAACGACGAAACGTTTGGGAAGCGTTGTGCAGGTCAAACGACATGTGGGGAAACTCGAAGAGGTCAAGCAGAGTGGTAACGAAGGTTTTCGGAATATCCCCCTCGACGACCGGAATTTGATGACGGGCTCCAACGGGATCATTTTTGTCGAAGATGAAGGATCCGGCCAGGTTAAATATGATCCTGTGCATGTGTGGGGCAGGGCGGCGGTCAGCGGTTGTAACCTGAACGAGGCGAAGATAATGGCCATATTGAGGCCAGTTCCTTGAAGTTAATTCGGCAACCAAATTAACGGGGATTCACACTGTATGTCTGAAGGACGAATGACGTCAAGACTCATCGTGTGCCCAGATTCACGGAGAACAATGTCGAGACTGTCTGGAGCCAGACGACCAGGAAGAGAAAAAAGACAGGTCCCAAAGGGCTGGTGTGATCTGCGAACGCACTACGACAAAGTGTATTATTGGCTCAGCTAGAGGCGGAAATTAGGCCAAAATTTGGGTAATGAGCCTCTGGCATCAGAAACCAGGGACGAAGGTCGAACAAAGATGACCAAGCACATTAGCCCATCTACAGCACGATGAGTCGGAAGGTCGGTTAACAAAAGAACCCGGAAGCAACGAAAGGATAAAGCTTTGGAAAAACCGATACCTATTAAAGGCGGGGACATATCTGCAGCAACAAAAGTCCCCTAAAAAGACGAGGTAGCACCAGATGTAATATCAGGCAGTCAGCACAATGCCTTGACGGCAAAATGCTGTACTTGTGGCCATTTGAAATTATAAAGGCTCCGAGCTTCGTGGAGAGAATCGCTGTCAATAGGCAAGCTGAGAAAAACTGAGGGTCATCACGTAGTTCCTCAAAGATTGATGATATCTCCTTAGGGGCCTACCTAAGCAGCACGACCTTCACCTGAGCGTCACCTGAACGTCACCTGCGTATCCCCTGGCCGTCCCCTGAGTGTGCCCTTTGAAAAAAGGGACATTCAGGTGGCGGTAAGGGGACACTCAGGTGACGGTCACGGAGGCTTGTCAAAACGGACTCCCCTGATCCCATTAAATTTGGCACACTAACTTCAACACCGAAATACGTACGTGCTAAATAATATACCGGTAATCTACGGAATAGCCGAAGTTCAGCGGGAGCGCATAAGCACGACCGTCTTACACTAAACTTAAACATAATTCCGCATACAACATTCAGCAGAATTAATCCCCGGAGTTCAAAGAAAATACGGGTCTTACCGGGGATAATTTTATATTTTGCTACTGGTAAATCTTCGTACACTGGGCTTGTCAGCGAACAATCGTCATCCAACCATGGGTCATTTTAGTTTACTTTGCAGTACCTGGAACAAAGGGAATAAGATACTTTTTGAATCGGTGCTGTACGAAATTTCGTTATAATTGTCAACTTCAGAAATCGGCTTATGAGAGGGTTCAGCAATACATGATATATTAACGGTGATCAAGTCAAAACTGATCTCAACACTTTCGGTTTGGACGGCCACGTCCTGAGATGGCGAATCAGTGGTAATAACCTCAGTCGGTCTGCAACTTTGAATCCAACGTTGGATCTTTTCGTTTATGAAAAGTGCTGTAGCTGCGGGAAAATTGTGCTTCGTTACGGCGCCCACCAATACAGGATTGGATAACACAAAGTGGCATACTCACCGACGGTTATTCTACAGATCCTTGTTTTGGCAAATGATTGACTCCCGTGGACACCGCGCGAATTCATTTTGCGCGAAAGTAACGGCCAGATTGAAGAGCCATCGTGTTGTTCGTTTAATGTAAGTGTTGATGCCGTTGATACACTTACTGGGCCTCGGCTCATGGAATTTTTTCCTTTTGTGCTTTTGCAGATCACACACGTGCTACCTTCGTCGAAAGTGCATATGCTCTTCACGCAATATTGCTCCTGCGTATTACACAAAAAGCAATGGGAGATCAGTGTACGCATTATCTGACGTACACAATCCCCAACTGTTCGCGTTCCCGTTGCAACATGAGAATGCAGCTGGTGGTCAGAAAGCGATGAACAATATGAGCTACCACTTGTTCGTAGAAAGTTTCATCTTCCAATTTTTCATCTAACCTCTTGAACTCCCATGCGTTTCGCATGGGAATAGCGTAATGCATGAACTGTACCGACGCACGGGCAGCATGTTCGAATCTGCACAGTTTAGACTTGACGTCCTCCATCGTTTTCTGCAGTTCCACAACCCGAGTGGTGAGATCATTCATCATAGCTGCGATTAATGAACGTAACATCCGAAGTTGGACATACACATCAAAGTTTTCCCATAAGCAATGTGTCCCGAAACTCGATCTGTTGCACTTTCTAACTTCCTTACTGTCTCCGTTTTCCTAAATGCAGAAAATGTGACAATCTATTTTAAACATGCAAATTTTGTACAAAGTGCCTCCGAGTATCTCGAATAGGGGTTGATGTTGCTCGTATAATGGGATGAGTTGTGACTTGGGATTTGAACACGTCATCAAAATGGATAAATACTTTAGTCGAACGCACGACTTGTGGACTCAATTCCCGTCCAGCGAATAAAGACGCAGAACGACAGCGATTGATGGTTTTTGTACTTGTATTGACTGCCCTGCATGAAGTACAGGAGAAGGGAGGCTGATCGAGCTAATCACCAGAGCTGATGAGCTGGAGCGCGCCTTGCCGTTTTGACGTAGTGTGACGAAGGTTCTTCTTTTTTTAAACGTGTTCTTATTTTCACACCGATGGACTTAAACAAGGCGCGCCTAAGCTCTAAGCTCGCGATTGTATTTTATTGAATTTGGTGTCTACGAAGCCGCTACATCAGTCCCCCTCCAGAAGGACGACCGAGTAGGAGAACTTCGACCTAAGAGAGCGTCGTGAGTTGAGCCAAAAACCAGCTGAATAGTTCCAGCTGGAAAAGGTTTGTGCTCAGCACCTCTAAGGTGATCTAAGGACCTCTGGGCCATATATAGCCGCAGAGAATGTTACTCACGCGTGAACTGGTGGGGTATCCTCTCCCCGTGCTCTCTATCTAGAAACCTTAAGTGGGGACAGGGACGTGCCAAACCATGTACAAGGCACGTAGGCAACAACAACAACAAAAAATGGTAATGTTCATATAGTGACACATGTCCATTGTTAGTGGTGTGCCAGATCCTTCCTAGGTGAACAACGACTGACCCTAGAAAAGATAAGAAAAACTGGATACAGTATGCAATCAAAAGGGGAAATCCATGTAAGAACAATAAAGTCAACGAATCGTGCAGGGAAAGGAACATGCCTACCAGACCTGGTGGAACGTGATGGGGGGTCGACCTGTGACTCACGCGTGCTGGAGCTAGATGTTGTTGGGGTCGGGCAAACGTCTGTGTTTTTACCATCGACGGGCAACGGCGTAGGCTGGGTTTCCGAGTCGACGAACGCTGGCTTAAGGCGGTCGATGCTGACGGTTTCTTGCCGACCATTGAGATCGATGATGAACGTTTTTTCTAAACGCCGAATGACTTTGTGCGGGCCAGAATAAGCTGGAGTCAACGGGCGGCGGCTCGGCGTACGCAGAAAAACGTGCGTGCACGTATGTAGGTGACTGGGAATAAACGACGGCCGATCTGTCGAACGGACAGGAATACCAATCTTCTGACGCATGTAGATCATGAGACGTTGAGTGTAGTCTCCAAGGTTGGGGAAAGGTGCGCTCACCTTGAGTGCGACAAATTCACCAGGGAGACGAGCGGTGGTGCCGAATGTCATGGACGCAGGTGTGCAGGGAGTGTTGCTGCGCAACGTATTGGGAATGCCTAATAAAACCAGTGGTAAGACGTCCGTCCACTGAGGATTGTTGTGAGCACTGAGCGAAGTTTTGAGGTGCCGGTGAAAACGTTCGACCAAGCCATTTGCCTGGGGATGATAAGCTGTGGTGCGAATACGCTTAGTGCCAGTCAGTTGGAGGAGATTGTCGAAAGTGGCAGATTCAAACTGAGCTCCTCGATCGGTGGTTACTGTGGTAGGACAACCAAAGCGGGAAATCCAGTGTTCCATGAACGCACGGGCGACAGTTTCACTGGAAACATCCGGAATGGGTATGGCCTCGGGCCAACGAGTGAAACGATCAATACAAGTGAGTAGGTAGATCATACCTCGGGATGGTGGCAAGGGTCCCACAATGTCGACGTGCACGTGAGCGAAACGGGCGTCTGGAGTCTCAAAATTTCCGACTGGACTGGTGGTATGTCGCTGAATTTCGGCTCGCTGACAAGCAATGCAGTTACGTGCCCACTGACGAACGTCGCGATCCATGTTTGGCCAAACAAATCGGGCACGGACTAGTTTGCATGTGGCCTTGATACCTGTGATGGGATAGACCGTGCAACACATCGAAAATTGGACGGCGATGTGAAAGTGGTACGATTGGCCTTGGGTGATCCAAGGTGGTGTCGCAGAGGATAGTGCCAGCAGATGACGGAAGAGGCAAAGCCCGCACTCGGAGACTTGTATCGTGAATGGTTTGTTGAAACTCAGGATCCTGCTGGCTTCGTGCCAGGTCCTCGAGATTGATACCGAGAGCAGCGGGCGACCCGAGACTGTGGATCCTGGAAAGAGTATCTGCAGCCACATTAGCTGACCCGGAGATATGACGAATGTCAGTAGAAAATTGTGATATGAAATCCAGCTGGCGAATTTCTCGTGGAGAATGACGATCAGACGCGTTGCGGAAAGCATACAGTAGTGGCTTGTAATCTGTGAAAATGATGAATTCCCGTCCTTCCAGCGCGTGGCGAAAGTGACGTATGGCGGTGTAGACGGCAAGTAACTCACGACCAAACGCACTGTATTTGGATTCTGCGGAAGACAGGCGGCGTGAGTAAAAAGCCAGAGGCTCCCAGGCGCCGTCCACGGCCCGCTGGAGAACGCAGCCAAGTGCGACATCGGAAGCATCAACAGCGATACTGACGGGAGCAGAGGGATCCGGATGACGGAGAAGAACCGCAGACGACAAGGCCTGTTTGAGCTGAGAAAAGGCCTCCTGGGCTTGATCGGTCCAGATAAGGGTTCGTTGTTTGCCCCGCAAAAGATCAGTGAGCGGTTGCATCGGGGTGGCGAAGTGTGGAATGAACCGGCGGTAATAATTGACAAAGCCGTTAAAACGTTTGAGCTGTTTGAAGGACTGTGGAAGTGGAAATTCAGCAATATCACTGACCTTGGTTTCAGCCGGACGAATGCCATTGGCGTCGATGATGTGACCGAGGAAGAGCAATGACGGCTTCCCTGATTCAGTCTTGGCGGCATTGATGGTAACACCGTGCTCTGTTAACCGCTGGAAGAGCTGTCGAAGATGAAGCTGATGTTCGTCAACGCTGGGGCTAGCGACAAGAATATCATCGATGTAAGAGTGAACGAAGAGCAGCCCGCGGGTAACACCGTCAATAAACCGCTGGAACGTTTGGGACGCGTTGCGCAAGCCAAATGGCATACGGAGAAACTCAAATAGACCAAACGGAGTGGTAACGGCGGTTTTTGCAACGTTCTCGTCGGCGACCGGAATTTGATGATAGGCCCGGACCAGGTCGATTTTGCTGAAGATGGTGGATCCAGCCAGAGCAGACGTGATATCATGAATGTGAGGCACAGGATATCGATCTGGCGTTGTGATCTGATTGAGGCGACGATAGTCACCACACGGACGCCAGTCGCCCGAAGTTCTCTTCGGCACCATGTGCAATGGAGAGGCCCACGGGCTGTTCGAAGGACGGATGATGCCTAGGTCCAGCATTTTCTGGAATTCAAGACGAGCGACGGCCAGTTTGTCTGGGGCTAGGCGACGCGGACGGGCAAAAACAGGAGGTCCAGCGGTACTGATGTGATGTACAACAGCCGAGCGCACCACGGGTAAGTGGTTTGCCGGTCCGGTTAGAGACGGAAACTCAGCTAAAATTTTGGCGAAGGTATCGTTGGCGATAGGAGCTACGGACGGTCGAACAACGTTGACCAAGCAGACAGATCCAACAACAGCACGATGAGTCACAGGGTCGGTTAACTTACGAGAAGCGGGATGTAACGAAAGGTTGAAATGATGCAGAAAATCAACTCCTAAGATGGGCTGGGAAACGTCAGCAATGACAAAAGTCCACTGAAAAAAACGACGCAACCCCAGATCTAACTTGAGACGCCTAGTACCAAAAGTGGATATACGAAACCCATTGGCGGCCTGAAGCTCTAAAGTTTGCCGGTGCTGACGATCAGAAGGGTTAGGGGGAACGACACTGATCTGTGCGCCAGTGTCAATCAAAAACTGACGGTGGGAGATGAGGTCCTTGATAAATAGAAGACGGCAGGGTGTAGGGAGGCTAACGAGCGCTGCCGTACCTACACGTTGGCCGACGAGTTTCTCTGGTTGTCGTGGAACGTGCACGGGGGTGTACACTTCCTGGCGCTGGCACGATACTGGCGGTGATACAAACACCATGTTCAAGTGTGTGCATCGGGAGAGGATGGCCTAGGAGGACTGCGAGCGGCAATAGGCCGACGGGTGCGAGTTGGGGAGCGGCTACGACGTGCCGAACGTGAAGACTGAATAGCGGTCACGTCCGCCCGAAGGGCACTGAGTTGTGCAGCTAAATCTGTGAGAGTCGCCTCCGTATTGGTTGTGGACGAACGAACACACTGACTAATTTGGGTGGAGGCGGTTTCCATAAAGCGGTCCGCCGCCAAAGCCAGTCTGTCTAGTGAGACTTCATCTACGAGAAGGGCCAGAGTGCATTGCGCTTGTTGGGGTAGCTGCTGCATCCACAATTCTCGCAACATCATGTCACCAACTTGGATGCCCTTGGCCAGCTGTCGCATACGACGCAGAAGCTGTGAAGGCTTCTGGTCACCGAGGGAAATGCCACTAAGCAGCTGACGAAGACGTTTTGAGTCGGAGACCCCGGTGCGTTCTAAGATAGCCTGGCGAAGCATATCATAAGGATTGTCCGTGGGTGGGTTGGAGATGATATCCTCGACAGCTTCAAGAATATCTAAAGGAAGTTCGGCAGTGAGATGCACATACTTCTGCTGCTGGGAGGTGATTCTGGAAGCAGCAAACTGTGCTTCCAGATGAGTCAGCCAAAGAGAGGGATTACCCGGAATGAAAGGTAACGCTTTCACTGGGCGCGCAATAGAGAGCGTTTCAGGCACCGCAGGGTCAGACATAGTTAACTTAGCGTCATCCATATCAAATAGACAGCAAAATAAATATACGATGGCTGATCGAAATCAACACCAAAAAAGGCTCAATACGTATGTGCACAACGAAAACAAGAGGAACGCTGAGGGGCACGGACGATATAATAAATAAATAAAAATTATTAATAACTTGGAACGGGCTCACCAATTTAGTCGAACGCACGACTTGTGGACTCAATTCCCGTCCAGCAAATAAAGACGCAGAACGACAGCGATTGATGGTTTTTGTACTTGTATTGACTGCCCTGCATGAAGTACAGGAGAAGGGAGGCTGATCGAGCTAATCACCAGAGCTGATGAGCTGGAGCGCGCCTTGCCGTTTTGACGTAGTGTGACGAAGGTTCTTCTTTTTTTAAACGTGTTCTTATTTTCACACCGGTGGACTTAAACAAGGCGCGCCTAAGCTCTAAGCTCGCGATTGTATTTTATTGAATTTGGTGTCTGCGAAGCCGCTACAATACGTAGGTGGTGACTACCGGACACCAAAGATAGCCGACATTAGCAGTTGCTTTTAGTTGACTCCGTTTCGGAGGTGAAGCGTCGGACATGTCTTCCAGAACCGGCAGTGGTGACAGATCAGTATCAGCTGGTAGTGTTTTTCGTCGCTTGGTTTCCTCATCGGAACTCGTATCTGAAAAGTGCTTTGGTCTCCTGAAAAAGGTATTTTGTCAACATTGGTTCGTATGCCTTTTCCTTTTAGCAAAGCAACCCATCGCCGCTGTTGCGTCGGAAGATGGTAGTTCCGACAATTCTCCCATAAGTCTTTGACAGCGGAGGGCATCGTCGAATGCATCTACAAGTGATAGACACTGAGCAGGCACTTACCTAACTTTTTATGCACCTTGACATCGTAAACAGCAGTGATAGGTGGTAATGGCTGGCCCTCGTGAAGGAGCTTCTGGATTCTGCTGGTTGGGCAACGAGGCCATCTAACCCTACTGTGGCCAATCATCCACTTTTCATTTACAATGACAACGGAGTTATCCACTAAGAACTCGACAACGACAAACATCTGAAACGGAATAAATAAAGATTACCTTCAGAGATTTACCGTAAATTCGCCCATGTGTACAGTGTGGGATAAAACACCCACTTGTCACCGTAAGGTAGCAATAAACCTTTGCACATTACCTCATTTAGACCGTAGCAGGCCATGCTCTTGGACGAACTGTGATAAAGGAATATGCTCAACTGCCCGTCTCACGGACCCGAAGAAAGTGTTGCCCCAGAATCTTACATTTGTGTACAGGTTGGCCTCAGCACATCGTTCCTGGGTGCGACGAAACACTTGTTCAGCAATCAGGTGTCGACTGGTCACACTTTAGTCGAACGCACGACTTGTGGACTCAATTCCCGTCCAGCGAATAAAGACGCAGAACGACAGCGATTGATGGTTTTTGTACTTGTATTGACTGCCCTGCATGAAGTACAGGAGAAGGGAGGCTGATCGAGCTAATCACCAGAGCTGATGAGCTGGAGCGCGCCTTGCCGTTTTGACGTAGTGTGACGAAGGTTCTTCTTTTTTTAAACGTGTTCTTATTTTCACACCGATGGACTTAAACAAGGCGCGCCTAAGCTCTAAGCTCGCGATTGTATTTTATTGAATTTGGTGTCTGCGAAGCCGCTACAACACAACTGCGAATAATCTGCATGTAGGACTCAAACGGAAAGGCTGAGAAATTATCCAGTGGTCCGTGAATCCGCACATCAGCACTGATGCAGCCAACTGTGCACGTTGAATACTACCTCTTTTTCCCCGTACAACCTCATGAATTTCTGGACAACCCGGGGCAAGTGGCGTTCAATTTAGTCCGAGTAGTGGGGAGACCACTTAACGCTGCACAAAATGTTAGCGAACAAAGAAAAACACATGAAGTTCCTGTAGTGATTCGCCGGCAATACATTCTTGAAAACCACGGGTCCGAGATATAATGAGCATTGACTGTACTCCGTTGCTTTCCAATATTCAATGTCCTCCAGCGTTCGACACACGCGAGGAAATTCACGTGGCATGTTTCTCTGTAGCTCTCAATTGTTCGTTTACCTGTCGCGCACCA
Source organism: Fasciola hepatica (assembly GCA_948099385.1). Taxonomy (NCBI): domain Eukaryota; kingdom Metazoa; phylum Platyhelminthes; class Trematoda; order Plagiorchiida; family Fasciolidae; genus Fasciola; species Fasciola hepatica. Next base: position 2,937,855 of record CANUEZ040000022.1, on the reverse strand, counting down.
CTAAAATCCAAAATCGGTCTACTCTCAGAACGAGATTTACTCCAAAGACCGATTTATCGTCGCATTATTCCGAGACAGACACTGTGCATGCAGACGTTAGAACACAGGGCTATCATATCCACCAGTAGTACTTCGAACGGGGAACTGCCAGTATGATGACTATCTTGGCGATGATTTCGAAAGTCAGCTTCATTGCGTAACCCTCCTGTGGTTGATGGGAAAATGAGACGACTCTGGACGCAATATCCGCGTTGTGTGCATCTGTGACAGCTGTATAACCCAGAATGATGCCTAGCCTGCTTAAGCATTGCCCTGGCTCGATTATCTGCCACAACACTCCGCAAACCAATTCTGCAATGAAAACCACTCCCACGAATAATGATGCCATCGTATAATAATGATGCCAATTCCCGTATCAGGTCTTCCAAATATTAATGCACGTCAACAGGTTTGGACATTCCACAATATAGACCAACAATATATACTCGCGGGGTGGGGTCCAAGAGGCGACAAAATATTGGCCATAACTGGTGCGATGAGCCACGAAGCAAGCTCATACCGTCAATATGCAACTGGATATAAACGCAGCAGCCGGCTGTGACAAGTCTACACTCCAGAGCTCGTTGCAAGGTTTCACTTAGTCCAAAATGTACGTATCTACCGGCGCCGACGTTTTTCTGTTGGATTTTCCTTGGTGTCCCCAGCAACGACCTCGGATCTAATGGCAAGTCAAGCTTTAACTGTCTCAGAGCTCGTAATAAAATCCTCAAGTCGGCCACTGATGATCTCATTTGTATAGCGGCCTGCCTCACAACATCTTTGGCCGAAGGAACAGCTGGAAAGTATAGATCTAATAATTCAGTTACCTTCTGTGAGGGTAGTTATCATTTTTATCGGTGTTGTAAATTTCATTTCCCCATCCATCAATGATGATTCTGTTGCATATATTGCTGATTACCGTGAAGCTTACTTTTCGTGAAAGTGGTAGCCGCCCAATAAGTTGACTCCCACTCCTCCTTTGGTATGCGCGTGTTATGCTCCTCTTGTTCTCACAACTATCCATATTCAGAAATTCAGTATGCATTACCCAACGGCGGTAGAGATTGTAGCAGCTGTGACTTATTGCTCCTCAACTGGTGCCGATGAGACCTTCGGTTTTTCAGGACTGTCGATGCTATCAATTAAATCATCCGACTCGTTGTTCGTTGAAACGGAACAATGGTCTGGGAATTTGTAACGAACTTCATAGAAGTTAACTTTTTACACCATCATCCCATATGAGGGACGAGTTGAAATCGCCCCCATTTACCTCGCGAACTGCCGTCTGCTTATTGAGCCTCCATATTGTAGTTCTGGAACAGCCACGCAATTTTGGGTTGGTCTTTTCCATCTACGGATGAAGAGATAAATGAAAATAAATGGGATTCACCGTCCGAACAGTATTAGAAACCCACCAAACGCAGTACAGTGTTTAACAGCTTAGCCTGAGAGGCGACAACGAACAACCACCGCCGAGAACTGACAGCCTTGATGGGAAGGCATTAAAACAAACAGAACATCCAAATCTACAATACCCGGTAAAAATGACAGTAAATGTCAAATTTTTTCTTATTACAGCTTTTTAACATGGAATATTAGGTTCGGAATTCTCATACATTCACTATTCCAGAGATTTCTGTACCTAAAGCCAGTGGGGACCAAGCTAATAAATATTCAGAAAAATGGCTTAACAGAGACTCTCGTTCGAAATGTTTTGCATTTATGACGGATTCTTAAGTTTTTATAGAGGTTTAGATCGTTTTTGGGGGCATTGCACTGATTTCCTACGACCGTCCCCCAGGGGACACTCAGGTGACGGTCGAGTGTCCCTTTGTGCTGCCTGGGTAAGTACAACGAAGACATTTCATTTTGAGCAACCTACAGAGCTTGGTTACTGTGTGCAATTGAGTAGTAGGAGATTAGATTTGTATAGTATGATTTGTCAAGCAGCATCAACGCTCAACTCACCACTAGAAACAATGTAAGGATTGTACAGCTGTTTCATCCTTGTTAGGAATCATCAGCAGTGCACATCCTCCGAGCCCTCGTTCAAAGCTATATCATCCCAGATAGTTTTGTGGTTAATGTGTTTGATTCACAATCGTTCACCCCGGGGTCGAGTCCACGTGGGTGCTCGGTGGGTGTGCACTGCTGACGAGTCCCAACAAGGATGAAACAGCTGTACAGTACTTCCATGGCTTTCAATGGCCATTTGAGCGTTGAAGCTGCATGATGAATCATATTATTTCTTCAATGTTAATCCATAATAAGTGCAGTTTCTCCTGGTGTCCATGTTGTTTTGGTCGGACCAAAAGAGGTGGACCAGAAGCAGATTTAGGGTCTGTGGATCTTTCAGTCAGTGGTTTACTCATTATCAGCGCAGCGATGTCGATCACCCACGCAGGTTAGTATACTCGTATTATTTCAATTTTTCCAGCTGGTAGAGAAATGCAGCTTGGAAGAACCCGTGTGTGTCGCAATCGCCGTGGATGCTCTTTTACAGTCCTTGTCCGGTGACTTTATAACCACCATGCTAACCACGAGACAACGTTCTGACGTGTTGCACGTTCTGAGCCATCATTAGCCAGGTATTTCGCGTTGAACGCTCCCGTTGGTGCCGCACGTATTCATCCTGTGTTATGTATGTTCTCACTCCACTATGTAAGCAGATAAAGTTATCATAATAGAAAAGAGCCACGCAAAGATATAAATCGACTGATGATGTACCCTTTGATTGTTTTGGGTAATCTTTCACACGTTTTGCCATCAAACTGTCTGTCTATGGATGACATGTTATTGGTCACACCCACTGCACCCATTCACGTAATAATTCGTAAAAGTTTATCGTTTTCCGATAACCGCAATGACACGATTGTTCCAATTTCGCCTGCGTTCACATAAATTTATATTTTTCTTCACTTTTTCAGATTGCGTATTTATCTTTGAGTGTGACTTCAGACGGCACCCATTTGGCACGGAGTGGCAATAACCGCCTGCTGGTTTGGGAATGCGCAATGAAAAGCCGGTCAAAACCCAGGCTTATTGTTGTCGTCAAGGATAGGTCAGTGGAATTCATTGTCTTCGACTAAAACTCACACGCTGTTCATTCCATTCCAAGGATCGCAGAAGAACTGGTGTCTGGCGTTGAAAGGCATAAAGCGTTCGTTTACAAATACCGGAAATCAGGACAATGTAAGACGGAAAAACAGATACGCAAATTAGCATTTCCTTCCAAATAAATCTGAAGCTGCTCTTTTTTTTGGAATTTTTCATTCATTGGGTGTAATCAGCACCCCTTCAGGCATTCTGAATAATGGTAACAATTTACCATAAATCACAACTCTGCGTGTCCCTCTGATTTAATACACAGTTTACTTGGTATTTTTCTATTTCATTGATTGTAGTTGTTTTGATACATAAATTATCAGATGATAATCCGTTTTGGTAATAACAGTTTTCAGTGAAACTATTTTTGAAACTTGCTCGCAAAAGTATTTTGTTGTCCAACGTTTCTTTAAGTGAGACTACTTCACCTTTCTACGCCTTGATATTTCATATCCGGTGACCACGTAACACAAGAATGGTGAACATCTTCCGAACATTCAGAATGAAGCAGTCCTGGAATTGCAAGTTTCACAAGCTTTCGGTATGCCATTTATATAATAGTCTTAGTGATTTTCACAAACTATTTTTCTAATCGGTACTAAATTATTGGTTTCGGTCGAAAGGATGGACAGCAGGCAAGCAGACTGAGAAAATGGGAGTTAAAAGACATTTGGAAAAGAGTAGGTACCCATTTTCAGCGAATTTTCGAACGATGGACGTAGCCCAACGCGCTGCCGATTGGGCGCAGGTGGCGCTACCCAACGTTTTTGATGCTGGTGCTCAAAGTTAGCCCAACGTGGCCAGAAGCCCCTCCAACTGGGAGCGCGTTGGGCGTGCTGATTGGGTGGGTATTTTGGGGTCATAGTTAGCGGGGAATAAGTTGAACACGAGAACTCGGTTGATGGCGACAAGTTCGTGTTGATGTGCCAGTGTCCAGTGCCATATCGTAGCCCATCGGTCTGTCAGAAGCATCTGCGTTCATATTCAAATGAGCTTCGGTATTGAAAGGAACGAGAAAAGTAGCAGAAACCAATGGATTTTTACCAGCACTGAAGTCAGTTTTAGGATCCTCGGGAAATTCCATGGGTCCATTTTAGCACCTCTGAGTATGTTTAAGGCTGAATCAAGCAAGCACAGTTTGGGATGAGGCGCTGATAATAGCTTACCATCCCGTTGAAACGAGGAACGGAGGTTGGTGACGTAGGAGGTGGAAAGCCACAAGCGGCTTTTACCTTTTCTTCCACGGACTGAATACCACGTTTATCCATCATGTGGCCTGATAACTCAACTAGATTTTGGCCAAAAATCCATTTATCCGCATTGGTCGTTACACTACGCGCATCTCAAAGGTCAAATAACGGGTGTATAGGTTGTGTATGTGCATTTTCAGATTCACCGATCGCTAACAGGTCGTCTTGGTGAGCGAAAACAAAATCTAAACTTGTGATGATTTGGTCAATAAAACTTTGAAAGGTTTATGCAGCGTTGTACAAACCAAATTTATTGTATAGAAATTCGAAGAAACCAAAAGTTGTTGTCACTGCTGTCTTAGGTATTTCCTCATCTACAATGGGAATCTGATGATAGGCACGTACTAGATCTATTTTGGAGGACACAAGAACACAGTTGAGGTTGGTCGTAATACCCTGAATATGTGGGATGGGATACCTATCTGGTAAAGTAGCTTTTTTGAGGGCTTTGTCATCTTCAGGTGGTTTCCAGTGTCCTAACTTTATAAGGACCGTGTGAAGTGGTGAAGCCCAAGGTCCATTTGATGAACAAATTGTACCTAGTTCAAACATGTGCTCAAGTTCAGCTCGCGCAATTTTAAGCTTTTCGGGTGCAAGCCGACGTACCCTAGAAAAAGTTAGAGGGCCTGAAGTGCTAATATGATGATCTACAGAGCTGGTCAGGGCAGGTAGTATGGACGGTGCAGCGCCTTTTGGTGTGTACCCAGTGCGTCACCGAACAAATGAGAATTGAGTGAGTATCAACCGAAACCCCATTCACAGATAGGTTAGCGACATGATCCACAAGACGTTTGCTGCGAGCATCGACCAAGAGGTTATAATGATGCAGGAAATCAACACCAAGTATGGTGTTTTGGAAGTCTGCAATCAAGAAAACCCTCGGGAAAGTGGGACGAGGACCAAAATCGAATGTCTTCGAAATTTTTCCGTAAGTCTGTATAGAAGTATCATTAGCGGCACGTAATTTGGAGAAGGGGCGCCTATATGAAGTTTGACCTGAAGGTAGGAGCACACTAACTTCAGAACCTGTGTCTACCAAATAGAGTGTCCCTGAATTATTATTGATTATATAGAATAGTCAGCTACGCTGGCCAGTAGCGTCCGTCGCATCTGCGCACTGGCTTCCTCGTTTTCCTGATTGACTTAGGCCATTGAACAAGGTGGGCTGCAATAACCGGCCTTGGAACAGTACTTTTGATTATATCAACAAAGAGCATCAGTCAGCGATGACTGAATGGTAATTTCTATACGAATGCTACTGGGAAATATGCTTCACGAAACTCTGTCAGCTGATGTCTGAGTAGGGCGTTCAACTGACAAGATCAACTGACACAAGATCGTGCACTGTGGTTATTAAAGAGGCAATGATCGAATCAGTTTGTGATGAAGTCACCTAAGTGACTATCAGCTGATAGGTTTCCCAAAATATTCGACCTTCTGGGCAAGTGTTTTAGGACGTTCCTCTGGGGACATGCAAAGAACCCTCTGCATATGGCTGAGAAGACGTTGAAGCCGTAACTCATTCAAGAGACTACTACCGATCTTATTAGTTCCTTAAAGAGTGCGCACGTGCGGAAACAACTGGGAAGGTTTCGCGATCTCCAAATTCAGTTTCTGCAAGCAAACGAACTATTCGTTTTTTGTCAGACATGTCAATCCGGCTAATGACCGCTGCTTTTATGCGTTCGTAAGGGTTGGGTTCTTCTGGTTTCAACACTTCTTGCATCTCGACCACGATGTGCGGAAAAAGAACCGCTACCACGTAGTGAAATCTACTGCTTTCCGTAGTCACACTGCTCAGAGCAAACGCTGATTCTAGCTACGCAACCCAAACTCTAGGGTTACTTTCCCTGAATGGTGCAAACGGGACAACAAGTGCATTCACCTCAGTATAAAAAGATTTAGGGTCAGTAACAATGCAAATTACAAAATAAACTGAAACTTTTCGAAGAATCGAAAAAACAATGTAGCGAAAAAATGGGGAAAAGGTTTAAAAACTGAGCTACCATCTACTGAATTTCATAGTATGGTTTACCTATAGACGAGGACTTACAAAAAGATTAGAAAATATGATGGGCTCACTAACTTAGTGATCTGGATTACCAGATACTAACTAGATCCCGAGAATTTCCAGGGAAACGGACAAAGAGCCAAAAGTTCCGACGGTTGCCAAAAGATGGTAAAAGTCAGTGGTATAGGTGAACGAGTGTGTGTATTGAAGTAATGTCTATCACATTTACGTATTGGAACAATGGTGGACACGAGGCTAGCTAAGGAAGCTAAGGATTCAACCGTCCGCAAACAGAGCAGTCAAAAGCGTGTTTATCAATTGGCAGAAACTAATTGTCCTTACTGCAAGCAGTCAAGCAACGAACAACCCCGTGGCATCGAACAACATACTAACTGGCTAGAACTAAGTACTAGTTGGTAATGTTTATCCACAGTAATCTTTGTTCGCGAATTTACTCATTCAAGCTCAGTTATCACAAGGTGGTATCAGCCTGCCCTCTCGAACTCCTGATTTTCTCTGTCCTACCAACATAACTGCAATGAACGGAGCCATAACGGCCAATAATCAGCCCCAGTGAATGGGGCACAGTGACGGGCCCATTTCGCTTAAAGTCAGCGTACGACGCACCGGGGGTGCTTTTTGTCCCGAATTCGGTTTCTTTGTCGGGTTTTTCGCATGCGCATAGGGCGTGGTGATTTATTTCACCCGAGGCATGGCTTTTTCTCTCTACGCCGACAACGCTAACGACGGTTGTTCGGTTACTGCTGTCTCGCCCTGTATATATCCAGCTGGGTGTGCGTGCACTCACACCTCACAGTCTCACCAGTTCTGCCGCCAGTCTGTTGACTGACTATGTTTGGGTCCCCGGACGGAACATCACCTCGCTCAGAACCGTACTTTACCAATGTATCAAATGCTGAGTGATCACTTCTGCCTTGTTTCACTGTTCTTGTTTAAATTCTCTTGCTGACATATATTCTTTACAGGCTACTGCTCTGATTCCCGTGTCCTCCCGATTGGATACTGTGGTCCGGGCGTGGTGCTATCCGATTACTGGAGTTCGTGATCGAGGTATCAATAGTACTCCTTCTGAGTTCACATAGATCACAGTACATGCCCGTAGACAGCGTTGTTTATGTTTGCAGACAGTGCTGGATCAGCCGTTAGAATGTTACGTTTGAAAAAATGAAGAAAAGAAAATTATGAATGACAGATATATAAGTTCAAGGCATGCCAGTAGTCGAGATACGTGGTATACCAGGGTAGTTTATAATTGAGGATCAGGAGACCCACCTGCTTGGTGAGTAAAAGATGGATCTTGTAGTGAAACCGCACATCAATCCGATTCACATTGCAGCTGATGCCCGTCCACGCTCATTGGGCCGCACGTGACTGGCCAGCCTTTAGGTTGCCTTCGCACGCACTATCAAATCAAGTGTTTCTATTGATTTGTACGTGCATCGCCTCATTTCGTAAAACCGATTTCCAGAAAATGTCATTACATGGCGCTAATTCAGAGACACGTGCTCTCCTTCTGGCTGGGGTGATCACGCCAGGGCTGACCGCTATAATGCTGCATATGTTACACTGTCACCGTTCGTGTACAACGGCATATCACCCAGCAATCAGCGGGACGGTTAAGTTTCGCTCACCTCTTCCGACAGCTCTGTCTAAGTACAGGCGCTTCTAATCGTTCTTTTTGGTTTGAGTTCCGCTTATAAACCTGATGTTAACGCGTCAGCTGCAGAATTAGCTTTTGGTCAAACTCTTTGGTTATCCGGGGATTACTTCACTTTAGGTTGCGTAAGAGACGATGGTTGTGCATCACATGCTCAACAGTTGGCTGCATAGATGCGCCGTTTAAAAATGAATCTCGATCGGCCTACATTCCATCAGAACTGCCCACTTGCATCTGCTGTGTTCACATTTAACGGAGAACAAAGCCACAAATCCGTTCATTAGCGCATCAGGTAGCAGTAGACGCGGTCGAGTGAGGTCAAGCAGGGCTGATCAGCAGCAACGTATGGCTCAATGCCAAGGTCAGATTGGTTACAGTAACCCGTCCGTGGTGTGATTGAGGTCATAGCGATGGGAGTACATGCGTGAATACGTGTGTGATAGCAGTTGTGATTAGCACGTGAGAGCGAACGGGCTCAGGCGCATCTTACGGTAGGCGAGAGCATGATAATGTGACAGTCGCACGCAGAGCTAACCGCATGCGATTGGTGGAGTGGAAAAAAAACAGAGCGTGGGATGGACAGGTAAGGCGCACTCGAGTACTAGGCCAGCAGGAACGGAACGGTTCATGTACGAAAGCCGATTTCGGCGCGATTTCGGTGACCAATAGTAGTGCCGATTGCGTGACCGGCTCATTGTGGGTAAAAGTCATCTGGAACTGCCAAAGAAACCACCGCGGAATCCCAACTGGACGTTGTCTGAGACCAGGTCAGCGTGACAGTAATTCAAAGACGTATCCGATGGTACAGTTCCGTAGTGCAAAACCGTACTAATCGCAATACTTGAACTAATAGAACACATTGAAATCACTCCTACCCGAAATTACGCAAACCGAAGTAGCAAGAACAGCAAGACTACGGAATAGCACGGTAACTGTATCGTAGAACTTGTTCGTATAAATATGTGAAATCGAAGAAAAAAATGGATAGTTTAGAAGTTTGCCAGTTACAGGCAGCTTCTGCCGTACCTGTCCTCGGCGAACCTGATTGGTTTAGAGGCTCCTCAGTGTGCGTAGCTACGACGCCGTACCTCACCGTATCACGTGTGATGGCCACTGAATCACCACATTCCTCCTCCCTCAAGAGCTCCTCGTCAATCCGGCTTCTCTGTCCCACTGATCACCGAAATGGAGCTGGTGGCTGTGGCTCGGCTGCTACAGCAGTTGTTTCGGATGGCGGAATAGATGGATAACTGTCATCAACACGGTCAACACCCGGATCCTTGGTCGCCTCAGCCGTGAGATCGGTCACATTGCCGGTCGCCACTTTGAAATGAACTTGCCTGAGGTGGCGCCGATGCATCGATGCATCATTCAGGTCCATGATCTCAACCATAGATTGACCAATTGTTTGGTGATGATTCCGCGAGTTGGTCGTACATCGTTGGAACGGAAGCATGTGGCGTTGTTGGAATCAAGACACGTAAGCGACGACCGTAGTCTTCAGGACTTGAAGAGGACGGCTGGACTCATTTTAGCGGTTGTGTGCACTACGTCTTGGTGTTGAAGCAGGAAACTGACGAGGATCGTCAGGCCAGATACTCGGGTTGGCGATGCCAGCGCACCAAGAATTCCGCTGCGCCGTTAGAACACTGGTGGTGTGGGGCCGCACACAGATGCTGACATCCGATTCTGTTGAACTTTTGAACTCTGCCGCATAGAATGGTCGTCCATTATCGGTGACCAGTGTCTGCAGGAATCGTTCTCGGCCGGAGCATTTCCGTGACACCTAAATTGCAAACAAGGGGGTTGGTGAACTGGTCAGGAACACTTCTGGCCATTCGGAGTATGAGTCCGTCAGTACAAGAGCATGATATCGGATCAAGAATGGGCCACAGATGTCCGTATGAACTCTCTGCCATGGAATGTAGCTTTCGGATCATGTGCTCCAGTTGTTTGGCCTCAACTGAACTTTGTGCAAACACACATCACAGTTCTTTGTCGTAGTGCTAATATCCGCATCCAGTTGGGGCCACCAACGCATCTGTCGAGCCAGTGAATTCTTTCTGTCCATGCCCAAGTGGCCTTTGTGCAATTCATCGAAAACCGACTTGCACAAAAGAAGTGGAATGACAAGCCAGTCACCTCGACAAAGGAAGCCGTCGGATTGGATACTGAATTCTTCTCGCAGTTCGAAGAACGGAGGAAAATTGAGCTTCACCTCGGGCTTCAATCCCTTTCTGATCGCCGAAATCACAGAGGAGTGGTTTCGTTTTGTCTGCTCGCTCAATTCTCCCCTCGACACATGCGCAGTAGGAGAAATGATATGGCATTGGTCCGCCGCCGAGAATCGTGAGTATCTGGACACGAAGTCCGCCTACGGGACTGTTATTCGCATGCTTGAAGGGTTTTCTGTTCATGTAGATAATAATAGCTTCGCACTTCTATTACAGTTCTAATGATGGGATTGAGCTGTAAACACACTTGAATCATGTTAATTGTTTGGTTACAGTCAGCTTGCGATGTATTTACCAGATGAGTGTTAGGGTATAGGAATTACGGAGAACACTTTGTTAGGCTTGAATCTGGTATCTAAAATTTGAGTTATGTGGTGATCTACGTTTACTTTCAACGGTTTGTTTGACACTGAAACCAGATGGTGAGATGCCTTTCAGTCACAGCATTTTGTTAGAACCCACGGTCGACTTCTTTGACATATAATCCTGGGTAATTTGATGTGAAATAAAAAAGAATGTTCTCTATAACTGATTCGTCGTTATTGGAGATAGATAAGGAAACCAGAGAGAGAAGGGCATAATATTGTTGAGGATAAGCAGTCAAAAAACACAAATAAGCTCCGTTATTGATTGCTAGCATTTAGGGAGAAACTTCCACGATAAATGCAAGTGGTGTGCCCCTGAGGAAACCTTTTGGTTATGAATGCAAGTGAACACAGTTGTGTACGTACAGAGTCTATAAAACCTCATCACATTTAGAACAAGATCATACGGCTGTGAAATACATACAACGATGATGGCTTCATTTTCTTATTAGACCCACTTCATTGTGTTGGCCCTGACTCATCACATTTGTTCCCAGCAAGTATTTCCAATATCAGCTATCTGTAGTGTTCATCCAATTATTTGCCGTTCTTGAAGATTAGCCACCAATCCTTGGCAAAATCGTCTTATTTCTGTCACAGGAGCGATTCGAATTACGGTAGACTTGATAATCAAACGAGAACAAACTGAAACTCATTACCAAAGATGACAACGTACCAATTATTCTCCTGAAGGGAAACCCATAGGAGCATCAGATCAGCGGTTCTTCATTCCAAACGAGTAAAAGCGAGTTAATCCAATTCCAATGCAGCTGTCTTCACACCAAACCTATTCACAAAAGGCAGTTGTTTCGATTTGCTAGTTTTCTGTTCCGTGTCTAAAAGTATAAACGACACATCAGTTATGTGTCTAGCCCTAACTACCCAAAGTTGGAGCAGAGTATTGTGTCCGTATTCAAGGTAGTACATTGTGTTAGTTATTTTCCAGAAAATACCCCTTCATGGTGCCGAATTCATATATAATCTCGTTGAGAATAACGGAAACTACAAATGAAAAGGCCTAACTAGGTAGTTGATACAATATGGTGTAATGATTATTATCATGAACACAAATGAGTAAATTTCGTTCAGTACGGAGCAGACTATACACTATTTCACTTTCCACTGGTTTCATACCAATGAACTCATCAAAACAAGGGCTACTGTCTTCAAAACTTTAACCACCTGTAAGGCACTATAATAAATCACGCTGTTTGGTATAATCATTGAGTAGAATACAAAGTGTATTTTGCTACTTTCATTCCCTGATATGTTTGTTCTAGTAATACACAGAGACACACATCCTACAAATTTTATGCCGGTAAAATCTTTGTCGTTTGATACTGGTTTATTCAAAGGCTAGACGTTCTTAATGCATCTGACCCATCGGAAACCAGTCAAAGTCATCTTTTGTCGTATCACTGAGCTGAATGGTCGCATGGCAGAAATCGAATCATCAGCAGAAGCGATGAGATTATTGTGAATGAGTATCGTCTTCTTCAATGGTGTCTGAAAAGAATCGAAATGAAAGCGCTTCCAGTCTCAACTTTTTGATCACCGTTGAAATGTCCTGAAGGCATTCATGCTTATTAAAAACAAACCTTGTGAATTTCTAAGATACCACTTGTGAAAGAGATTCACTCTTCTCAACTGATTTCTGGCATGAAATTATTCTAACTAAAAATAGCAACTTCAATCTATCCACACACTTCTTAGGATCTCGAGGGAAATCGACACAAATTATATTTGATGTCCATCTGTAGAAACGAAATCACATGGCGTGTTTACTTGATGAAAGGACGACAAAAGAGGAAAATCATTCACTCATGACACCATCCACACCAATTAGGTTTTGGAAATTCCCCTAATAACTACTTAAAAGACAAACAGAAGAGAGAGAATTCACACGAACTAGGTGGTATTTCTCTCCACGGAATTGCCATGTCGTCTCAAACAAGCCCACGTGGTTCGAAAACAGAAATGAGGGACATTTATCAGATTCTTGCCAATTTGTTTATTATCTTTCCGCTTGACTTCTAGTTTCAGTCTTGATCCAGAATTACTAGATTCGGTTCGCTAATTTCTTTCATTTTGGATTCAATTTGGTTGGAAAGTAGATGCCAGATATTTTTTTTCCGAATTTACTCCGCCTTTCGTTGGCATTCCACTCGTCAAACACACTTATGAACCTTTCGCTTGGTATGATGCGCACAGGCGGTTAATGAAGTTTGATTCTCCACTTCTACTGGAGAAAAACTTCACTGATTAAACCACGTATAGTTCAAAGATTGTTTTTCGGAACTTTTTCCTAGTACTACGTACATTCTGTTCAACTTACAGAAATGAGCGCGAGCATCTGCATCAGAAACAGAAGGATTAACAAAATAATATAAATCCCGCTGAGAATTATGAGTATCTGGACAGGAAGTCCGCCTACGGGATTGTCTTGCCGGGTCGATGCAGGATGTCACAGTTACTGGCAGCAAAGGGAAAGCTCCATCGCTGAATCATAGCAGCCCTGGATTTGGCCACAGGTATGTCTGGGTTATATAGGAACTGACGAGCTTGGTGGTCGGTAACAGTCGTAAACTTCAGTCCAAATAGGTACTTGTGCAGTCGACGTACTGCCCAAAAAAGGGCCAAAGATTCCTTCTGTATCTGGGAATGACTCCTCTCTGCTGTATTGAGAAGACGCGAGATGCAGATGATTGGACATCCATCTTGTTCCTGAACTGCTCTTATTCCGACTTCGGATGCGTTAATGATCATCATGGTCCGCTCAGATGGCGCGAATGGGGCTAGTATCAATCGGTCGACGATGTTCTGTGTAAAATTGCAGTGCCAGTTTTCTGTGCCAGGAATTGAGTTTCTCGATCATCTCATTTCATCGGCTGGAGTGAAATATAATGAGGAGAATACACGTGCTATCCTGGAATGCAAGAACTCGGTAACAGGTGAGTAAGTAAAACACTTTGTATGTATGTGTGCTTACTATCTACGGTATTTTAAAAAACTTTGCAACCATTTCGGAACCATTACGTAAACTGACACAAAATGGACAAGAATTTGTTTGGAATACTGAACAAGAGTGTGCTTATAATTCCATTCGTCAACCAGCTACGTCAACTCCCACGGTAGCTACTTTTGATGAGAGCTGCCTTACGTACGTTTCTGTAGATGCTCCCGACGTTGTGATTGGAGCTGGGTTATCGCAGTTACAAAATGGTATGAAGATATTTGTTTACGCTTCACGGTCTCTATCTGCCACGGATCGAAATTACTCTACAGGCGAGAAGGAGGCTCTCGTGTGTGTTTGGACATGCGAAAAGTGGCACTTCTACCCTTTCGGAGGTTGTTTTGTTTTGCGTACTGATCATGCCTCTTTGACCACCCTACATTATCGAGGTAGCAAAGGTCAATGCCCTCTACGCCTCAGCCACTGGTACGCATGACTATTGAATTATGATTTTGACATCGTCCTTAATGGCAGACAAAACAACCAAGTAGCTGACGCGCTTCGTGGTCTTCCACTGAATAAAGCGCTTGAATGTGACGATCTGAAGGTGAATGAAGTGATTGCATTTCTCAGTGATGCGAATCTCAGAAAAAATACGCTTAGTGAGGTTAAGAAACATACAGAAGGTAGTCCGGTTCTAAAATGCGTTCATGATCACGTTTCCACCGAATGGCCAAAGAGACAACAACTACAACTCGAACTGTCACCACTTCGTGCTATCAAAGACGAGCTTTCAGTGGTTAATAACTGCGTCATGAGAAATCATCGTCTTGTAATACGAGAAAGTTTAGTTCCTACTGTCATATCAGCTGAACACGAGGGGCAGCCTGGTATAGTAAGAACAACACCGATTTAGGAGGTTCGGTCTACCTGACGAAATGTTCACTGACAATAACCCTCAACTTCGCTGTTATGAATTCAGAAATTACCTTTCTCAGAACGGCATTCGCCATGTGCGTACGGTTTCGTACAATCCCTCAGCAAATGGCATGATGGAACGCTTAAATCGCACATTGAAAGAAATCATTCAAACCATAGGCAATGGAGGGGAGAAGTGAGAGATGTCCCTTACTGCTGAATTGGCCGCTTACAGAACTACACCGAACACTGCCACCGGAAAGACTCCCACATATTTACTGTTCGGCAGACAAATACGAAAGCAACTGACATGCTATCTCACCCAATAAAAGTTGGAGGCGTTCAATCTTCCGGTACATATTTGCTGGAGGAAGGCACTAAGGTAAACGCACGTCGACCTTATACTACACTTTGCGGGAGACGACCACCGAAGCCAATTGCGTCGACTACTACACCCTTTTCAAGCATGTCTGCAGCATACAGCACGAGAGTCCGAAGATCCAGCCGGGAACGATTTCCAGTTGAACGTTGCGTTTAGCTCAAACAGATGAGAATGGGTGGTGTTGTGTTCGGCTTGAACAGACATGTGCTCAAACAGACAATCTCGCACGCACACACACACGCACATACACAGTTGACGTTTGCCGTGCCTCGTTCCGGACAGCACTGACCAATCAGATTGTGTCACATGTTGCACGACCATGTGCAGCTTGACCCGGTTATACAGTTGCCTTGTCATTTCGACTGCATTCATCCTTGACTCACGCGCTTGCATGCGTGTTCTCATTTTTTTCACGAGCTTGCCTGTACTTTTGCCTGTCGTACGTTTGTTCTGAATACACGTTCAACCGTACAAGTGCGTCTTCCTTCTGCTACGGAATTTGCGAATATAACACCTTCACAACATCCTCCCTCTGACCGTACGGCAATACTCGGTGCTTCAGAAACACCGGATCACCATCCGCTGCCAACTTCACGGGCTCAACCACCATGCCACGTTTGTTGTTGGACCATTGTGCGATCAACTGGTGAAGAACAAACTAATTCTCCTGATTCTTGGATGTCGTTTGGAGGTTCGTCGATTGGTCCAAGACACGCAGGGCTTTCAAATCCAGAATCAACCGACTGTCTACAGAAACCAGGAGTCGCACCGGGGTATAGCTGCTCTCCAACCGAACCATTAATGTAGTCTCGCCCAGCAGTGAAAGTCTGTGTCCAGTAACACCGTGAATGCGCACATCAGTGGGATGTATGGGTACACTGGGCTGAATCAAGTCGAAAACTGATTTCGGAATAGTGGACTCACAGCTCCCGGTATCCACAATGAACTGATGTCTCAAGCCACATTGGAATTGGACTGATCTATACAGATACTGGTTTGATTCATTCGAAATCTTCAGAGTGTGCGTGTCGGACTGTCATCATATTGCATTTAGATTGGCTGTACGCTTTGCGAATGTGACCAGGCTTTCCACAAGAATGGCATACCGCATCATGAAAACGGCAGATGGAACGTAAGTGGAATTCGCAACGGGAGAAGCACCGATTTGGCTGTACTAGTTTGCGTTCAGGAATCATTTTGTTAGCAGGCTTTGGTTGAGGCTCCTGATTTGTGGGGGCTAGTTAGCGGGGACGAACGTGTTGGTAGTGCACTACGGAATTTGCAGCCGTCGCATCGGCTGCGTCATCGAATTGTTCGCAGGTTGACCGGGCTTCGAAGAACATAATCTCGGGCTTCAGCAATAGCTTCTTTTTCAGCTCCGGACAATCTACACCCGCTGGTAAACGGTCATGCAGTTGGATCTCGAGGTGGTCACGAAAATTACTTTTCGAAATCTGTGTTTGTAGTGGCAGAATTGTTGTATTTGTCTTGTATAGTCTCTTGCTCATACAGGCACGCTTGATCTACACCCCGTGCAATCATGGCCACACGCCTGCAATCATGTATTTCAAGTATATGGTTGACGTTTGATTTGTTTCGTCCAGTTAGATTGTACCACGTACTGTTCGACCTTGTGCATCTTAATCCGGTTGAACAAATACGTTGCAATTTCGATTGCACACATCACTGACTCACCCAGTTGCACACATTTTTGCGTTTCAGTTGGTCTCCTGTACTGACGCTTAACGTATGTTACTGCCAGAATACGCGTTTACCCGTGCAACTGCGCCTTCCCTCTGCATACCGAGTTCGGGACATAACAAGGATGAATTCGTGAAACTTCATGCTGGGATCACGAACCAGCTAATGGAATTTGGAATACTTAGTCGCCTGCGGGTTGACTAGAACTACGTAGCCCAGCAGCAGAGCCCTCAGCTCTTCGAATCGAAGTGTAGCAGGGGCTCCTGGGCATGCAAAGTTTTTCATCACTGAGTACAACGAACGGCAGCCAGCCGTCAAGACGAATGAAGTCTGATTCTGATTCATCACGTGGTTGCATATGCTGCACCATAGCTCGAACCATTCAATCCAGTCTTCAACCTCAGATGGAAGTTCAGCTGTTCAGAGCTGGGCAGCTTCATGACGCGATGCCAAGTTTAATATTCGCAATACCCGAACTGATAGGGCGTATTGAAATAGCTCCCATACGGAACTACGCAGACCAAAGTAGCAAGAATACCAAGGCTGCAGAATAGTACGTTAATTGTACTGCAGAACTGGTTTGCATAAATATATTAAATAAAAGAAAATAATCGGTAGATTATAAGTTGGCCTATCTCAGGCAGCTTTTGCTGTACCTGTCCTCGTTGATCCTGACCGGGTAAAGCTCCCCAGCGTACTTACCCACATCGGTGTACCCAGTCATATCACGTGTGATATCCGCTGAATGAACACAGATTGGTTTTGTACAGTTGCGTGATCAAAAGTCCCCGTAGGTTAGCGAAGCTTTTCGCGGACCAGATTATTGTTGAGCACAAAAAGTAGGTGCTACTTGGCATCCATTCTGGCTTGACAGTTCACGATTTGAAAATACTAACGGATTTTTCGCTGCTATGAGATCCAGGATCCTCGTTCCAGCAATATCGATGTCCATTGTATTTGATTCGGTAGTGTGATGTTCTTCCCACTGGGAAGTGACCGATGAGACCGATTCAGTGAATGATACCAGAACAGTTTTTGTGCAGAATTGAAAGAAACGGCTGCACATTATTGGATATTTACTTTTTGTTCGCATCTGATTAGCAGTACAGCAATAGTTAAGGTGGCAGAGCATCTGCCCTGTAAGCGGAAAGTCACTAGTTCAGTTCCTACTCGCGGCTTTGAACTTTTAGATAAAAAAGCTGATTTCTCATTTTCCCTATTCAGTAAACCAAGTGTGATTAAAAAACGGACATTAAACCTAATAAACTACCCCCTTAGGACGCAGAAAAAGACATCAAGATATTCCATACCATGTCAGTAATTGATAGAACTCAACAATAGGACATGAAGGAGGTATTTAAACGTTTACAACAGTGATGAACCAACGGATATTCAGAAGGCTATGTTTGCATCGATGCATGGGAGTGTTGGTGTGAAAGCCAGAGTGAACACAGTTTTCGCATAAACCTGCAGTAGTGGTCTCCAATGTGATAGAAGTGCATCTACCAGGGCAGTTGTACGCAGCAGATTGACTCCTACGCGGACTATGTGTGCGTAGGATAAGAAGAGCGGGAATGTATTCTGCCAGATTTGGTTGGTACTAACCCATTTATATACAAAAGGAGGCATGCGCTTATTGGCAGATAACGTAATGACCAGTCACACAGCGAGTTCGCTGTATATACACGATGTGAATGTCAAGGTCCGACTTCACCTGATGGGTTGGATACTGAAAGCGAATCTATAGCGCACCGGACCGCACTTGGAGACTTTTGAATCACTACGGTAATACATGACCATGATCAATTCGTCGGCGTATTTGATAAGCAAATGGGCATCTTGCACAGGCATAGCAAAAATATATGCATTTAACACATATGGAAATATAATGGCTTCTTGTAAAACACTCCGTGTGGATGGAAGCCTGGGGGAAGTTCCACCACGAAGTCGTGTAAACTCGCGTCGACCAGGAAAATAACTAGACGTTAAGTGTACATCATTCGGCTCAATTACACTATCGGTGAGGATTCGTAATAGCTTGGATCTGTCTGCCTGGTTGAATGGTTTACCAATTTCATAGTTATGAAAAGCTTTACTAAAATGGGAGAAAAAACCTAACCGCAATAAACTTGTGGTGGTGTGACAACAGGACGGAATGTGGGAAGGAAGCAAGGGTTACAGGAGTTGGACGTGAACTGCGGTAGGCAATTCGGTTGGTCCCAGATAAACTAAGCCCGGAGATAGTCATTTTATTACTAATCTTTCCAAAACACTGAGGGCGACATGACCGCATACTGCTGGCTGAAACATATTTGTTCCTCTATTGGTTACCGGTACGATCGACAGCACCTCCTTACCGTTGGGGCTGTTCCTATGGACTAATCAGCGGTTAAAAAGGTCTGTCGTGATAGGGGATGGTGTGAACGCGCAGTCCTTTAGTATGATCAGTGATGGCTCCACGGGACCGCATGTTTTATTCGGACGAAGTTAGCACGATTAGCTGTCATATCTATGGGGTTAAATAAGTGGTTGCTTGATTCAAAACGAAAGTTGGCGTATAGGTTTGAGCAGACGCTGTGTCTTTGAGACTGATGGAATTCAGACGGAGTTCTTCAACACCTACCGATGGTAAGTGTTTCGTTGATTCCTTGTCGCATAACCAATTGAGAACCCTCCAAGTTTCCCGAAAGCTTCTAGCTGTCTTTAGTGTATGGAGATAAATGTCACTACTTTTGAGTAGATCGGCTTTGGCTGACCCGGACAAAACTCTTACCATGGAATACTTCTTAGCTTTTCATGTTCAAACTTGTTTGCAAGGCAGCTGTTTCAGAAACGAGGGTGAAAATTCATCTGCAACGACTTTTTAAAATTTCCACTGGACAGTATATATATATATATATATATATATATATATATATATATATATATATATATATATATATATATATATATATATATATATATATATATATATATATGGGGGAAAAAATCTAGGTATTCTGATAAGTGATCACAGAATGAAGATGAATCGGAGTCCGTTCCTGCAATCCAAGCCGCAAGTCTCGTGAGGTTTGTTGGAATGTTTTGGCATCTACAAATCTTCCGGTCGCGAAGAAGAGTGAGACGCTTATGGCTATTCTTACCGCAGATGGTGTGGGAAAGTGTAATGATTGTGTGATATGAGCTGCCTACCAGTGAACGACTCGCAGTATGGTGCAAGTTGAGAGTTTTACCAAAACAGATCCAAGTGAGCTTTAGGTCTAATGTGAGAATTGTATTTAATCAAGCAGCTGTACTTAACGGAATAGCTTGTACCCGGACTACGCGCACTAGGAACCGACAAAACCAGACAAGAATAGCAGGAATGCATTCTATAAGATTTAATTAGTACAAACTTGTTTATGTACAAAAAGAGGCACGTAGCCACTGGAAGATAATGTACTGACCAGTCAAAAAGCGATTCCACTGTGTCTGTGCTATCTGACTGTCAAGATTCGATTTCACCTGACTGGATGGATACTAGAAACGGAGCTATTGCCTACTGGGTCGAGTGCGGACGCATTTGAATCCCTGCACCTACTTTGGATGATACTGATATGGTGCAACAATAGAGTGGTAAAAAGTTTGTGAATCAACCGAGGGAAAGTATACGGGATCAGAGGATACGATTGATTCATTCAATAGAACGGGACAAGAGATTTAAACTGGTTACAAAGCAAACTTTCTACTTTCGTTTTTAAGAAGGGGTTCTCCCAAAGGCTGATGAAAATCATGGACCATAAATGACACTCTGAAAGCCAACTTCAACGCATTAGACTCGAATTCCTCCTTCAGAGTAAACCTATGGTCCAAAAATGAACAAATTACCGTTGCTGATCGCAGGTTTGGTCTTTCATTCGGCCAAATGGTTTTTTTAACGCACTGTATTTCAATCGTACAGTACGGTAATTGTCCGTTCGTGGGAAAGATTATTACTGCGTTGGTTAAACCAAGGTAAATCTAGGACAAGGTCAAGCAAAATACTCGGTCATCGAGTAAATCCTATTCGAACACTGTACCTAATAATCAAGCTCGAAACAGGTTTGAGTGCACACCATAGCCGTCATTGAAGCGGCTGAAATGAAGCTAAAAACCAGTGCCTGACCTTTACTTAGAGTAGCCTACATTCACATGGTCAGAAAGGGTTACACGTTGATTTTGGGCCCAGAGGAATCCTGTAAAGTTTTATTTGTCTTCACACGCGATCCAGTGTGCTATAGCTTCATTTCCAGTATCCAACTGGTTAGGTGAAGTCGTACCGTAACTCTCAGATCGTGCAGATACAGCAAATTGCTCTGTGATTGGTCAACACGTTTCCTGCCAATAAGTGCATGTCTCCTTTTGTATATAAACGAGCTAGTATGAGCCATATGTGACAGAATACAGTCCTTCCGTTCCTGTCTGGTCTTGTCGTTCTCACATTACGTGTAGTCCCGGTACGAGTTATTTCATTACGTGCGACTGGCCGGGTAGATTTTAAAATCCACTGACTACCATACTTCTCAATCAAATAGCACAACGAGCTTCTCGATTCCACATACGCACAGAAGCATGCGCGAATTGAACACTAGTGATTTATCTACCGTTTGGTTGTAACTTGATGGAAAATGCTACAGCACGATTGCGGATTTTCGAACTTGATTTGAGACTATTTTTATGACGACTAAGTAAATATAATTTTTGAACAAGATCATAAACGTGCTTTCTGAGAGCCTTAGGCTCTTAGGTAAGGAAAACATATTGGAGTTAAATTGAATTGCTCTATATTGTTATTCACCATCTAATTTTACCGAGTTTAGGTCTTGAGAATTATTTGGGTCCGAACTGTACAACAGGGTCTTAGGCTGAAAAGTACTTTTTATCGATGTAAAATAGTTTAAGAATTCGAAGGAAGATTTCCTAAAGCGTCACTTCATTAATTTGAACAGGAACGTATCCTATCATTAGGTTGATCCTGACCTGCCTTATTAATTGGATTGAGTTTCGAAATTAGCATTCCTTGAACAAGGCGAGGTCGCCATAAAAACTGGGTTTCTCGGCGGATTACACGTATCTGATAGTAAATGGAAATTAATTAACTTAACTACTGAAACGGAAGATTGTGAATTACTTGTGTGGTACGTTACATATTCTGATACAAATTCTTGGTAATTTGAGCTACGAGTGTGTGTGTGTGTATGTGAAAGAGAGAGGACTTTGAACCGAAAGTGGTTGGTGTGTCGTGAATTTTTATTTGCTTATTTCTAATACTGTCCACGGAGGGCAACTTCTAGGATTTAAAATTGAGTTGTTGAACGAACGTAAAAAAATTCGTAGCGAAACAGAACTAGAGTCCGGGACAACAAGTGGCTGCAAGTCAGTACTTGCTGAAAAAGCTTGAGAGTAAAACAACCTGAGTTCAGAAACTCATATTTCTCACGGCCTCAAGATTGCCGACTAGGTTTTATGCCAGCTTAGTGCATGGAATTAGCAAAGGAAGTTCATTTTTAGACTGCTAGACTATGGATAAATTTGCTGGATCTGTGAAGAGGTAGAGAAAAATGTTGTCTGTATAAAGGTTACCTGTTGTATTGGTAAATCTGAGGTAATTTTATAACAGTCTTCAACGGAAATAAGAGGCATGAGGTAGAATTCCTGATGATTGGTTTTCATGTCGATCACACGGCGTCATCAAGATTCTCTGACAGTCACTTAGAGAACAGTCAGTACACACATGTACCACTATGGGCTCTTCAGGTACGATGCGGTGTACGAGAAAAACGAACAATCACACTATTTCCGCTTTTGTTATTCCACCTGACAACTGACAGCACGAGGGGCGGGGATGACAGTTGGCGTTCTTTTTTACTATCGGACTTCACAACACAAGTTAATCACCGATTGCCGAGTTGACAAACGTTGATGGAATTCGACAACCACCGGTCAAGGATTTCGCTACTGTGATTACGGTCTACGTTGGCACTGGCCTCAGTCAGACTCGCTCGAAGCTTTCTGATCAACACGTAGAACCCCTTCTTCTCTCTTTCTAATATACTGTTGTAGCAATTTCCTGTCAGAGTCACGTGGCTTGACCTGCCCCCTCCCACGCATAAACAGCTTGGTTTGCAGTGATAATTCTGTTATAAGCTTGACGCTCCAAACCTATCCATTTTCAAGGCTCACTGATTCGGTAAGTTGAGGTACGATCCTCATCGTGTTCCAACTTCTAAGGCTTCTACATACAATCGTCCCAGTGACTGAATTTTGTGCATTAAAGTAAGATAAATTAAACTTTGTAATGGTTTTTTTCTACGAAGATGACGTCATTTTGTTATCAAAAAGATCCTGTAGATAACGCCTAAGCCATTTATGTGAGCTTTTATTACGTTATTAAAGTTCACGCAGTCTCATATATCTGTTATCAAAGGAGGTTTTCAGTAACACTTTTGAGGCCATGTTGCTCTTACTTGAAGATGATCAAACTGTATTTTTAGTTTAAAACTAAGAAGTTCCATTCCGATTTAGATTTCAACCAGACACACACTCAAGTAAATGACGCGATAAGCGACAACTTCAAACTCAATGGTGATCTGTGATTCTGTGAGATAGATATTTCCAAGATTAGTCTGGGCGCATATGAACATTACCGAGGAATTTCAACTGATCTTTGGTTTGATAAAGCAAGCCATGGGAACTGACAACCTGGATATCCACCTTTCAGGGTGCATAAAGAATCTACTTGACTTCACTTGAACCGCCTAGGAGACACAAACGCAAGTGGAAACCCATGTTACAGACTAAACATCCAAATGACGGTAAAGAATAAAATCACGGAGCATTTGCATGATTGGTTCAAGCAATTTAACCTCATGGTTTTTCAGATGATCGACTGTCAACTGGAGCTCCTTGCTATAAATTTTGTATTCACGAGCTCGTTTTGCTGTGCTCATTGGTTAAGTTGAACCAAATTTTTGTGGATGAAGGTACGATTCGATTGGCTGGTTTTGGTGATAGCATTTTGTGTGATCTGTAGTCAACTGCAACGCGAGATCGACTGAGTATGGATAACCGTTTTATGGTTGGTCCTGCAGTAAAGAATATGCCAGTCGCGATCAAAAGCTGACATTTACTGGCAGCTTATTTTATCTTGGTTTACGAGCGGAATCGAGTCAATCAACAAATGGATGCAAACCGAGTCTGGATATTTTGCTCTGAGTTACCGGAATCCACCGAGATTTACCGATTCAGACATTTCAACCCACTAATCGTGTGTATTTCATCCCAAGACACAGTTCCTATGAGCTCACGAAAGTGTCCGTCTGGTGTGAAGTAGAGCACAAATACTTATTAACTGATGCCTATTATAAAAGTGACAGCGACAAGGAAGGCTGGAATTACGGAACCTAAAAAAAATTTTGACGAAGATCATTTGCGGCTTTCTACCGACGAACTTGACATCACGATATGACGAACATGACTGAGAAAAGTCATAGTTGCACTTTGAGACAGAGCCAAGGCAAAACAAGAAAGAATGCATCAAGCGTGGAGGATAAAAACGAAGGTAAATGTTAGACTGGACATCGAACTTTGGAGGAAGTCAAATGCGTTTTCATAGTGAACAGTTTTTTCTGTGCGGCTGTAGGGTCTGGCAGCTCCATGCAGCAGTTCAGAACCACCTTCTCGTATTCACTAACTAGTTTCTCCCGTTTTGATGAGAATACTGAGTGAGCAGGGACGGGGCACCTCGCTAGCCATTGTTCAAAGAAAGCCACCCGCGAATCGTAATAATCACACTAACTTATCAAGCGAAGATATTATGTACGCTCAGGCATTGTTCCCTTCTTAAAACGCGTTTTAAACTCCTTGACCACAGCATAACAACGATAAACCTACAACCAGGCGGAAGGGGCTGGATTAGATTAGCGTATTCTGAACTGTCCTTCTGATACAATATAGATAGGGTTTTTTGAATTTCAGTCTAACGAGGAGATTAGTAAAGGGGAAAACTATAACGCGAATGCGAATTGAGCATCGGAGTGTTAAATGTGGTCAGGTTATGATCGAACCCAACGGCTCTGGTTGATACTGCATCATCTGATTCGACACTGAACTAATTGCGGGCATACAGAACGAGTATATAAAAAAGAGGGTATACTTGAAAAATCAAGTACAGCAGCAAAAGACCATTCAAACAAGCATCAGGTTCCGTAACGGAGCAGCCATAGTTATCTCAGTCGAAGCACCAACCAGATGGTCTCGAAAACAGATTTGTACTCGCTAGAACACTGAAAAATGTTGCCGTCGAGACTAAAAGAGCTGAAAATTGAGTTCACAATCATCGATTGGCTAGTTAAAGTAACAAATGATACTGTGATGAAGTTTAGGTTTCGTTTAAGAGGTAAATTTACTTAGCAAAAAATGTGATATCCTGTCTGTTTGAGTTTGGGTTTATCTAAATGACCTCTATGTCTATCCGGCTGAATATTCTTTCGTTAGTATTCCATGCTTCTGGGCGGGTAGTTCTTCAGAATACTCGATTATACCAATTAAAAACAGTGGAGAATGTCTGGAGTATGTGGGTATTGGCTAAACGCAAATCTACTTCCGTTTGCGTTTTTCGTTCTCACCTTTAACTAAATATCATCTAGTTGATTACTGCGGTGGAAAATAGAGAATTCACGAGTCTCAAAATACCGCGTGATTTAATGGTGGAATACAACCTGACAATATGATAACTGGTGGACAGTTTATACATTTGTAAGCGTCTTGTATTAAGTATATCTACAAATTTCTTGGTTAAATGTAATAAAGGCTTACACAGATGCAAAAGACTTGAAGAGAGTGAAAACGAAAGCAAAAACAGGAACAACGAAAAGTGAACAGTGACCAACAACAAAATTTAGATGGATGAACACAATCTGAATTGAAAGGAGTAAAATGAGCAACTGATCCATTTCGCCCAATCTTGAGATTTGACGGGGAAATATGGACGAAAATTTGCACAAAATGATTGTTAAATGTCTCATGCGGATTAAGTACTTCAACGGAGATTGTCTGTGAAGGTTAAACGCAAGGTGACCACAAATGTATGAGCGTACAATCAAACCTCGTTATCTGTCTGCCGGCGATGAATGTAGGGCTGTTGGTGAGAGTGAACTCTGGCTGGGTAACGTATCATCAAACCGTGTGCTTCAGCATAAAATGTCGCTCTATGCAAAACAGAAACTCAGTCAGGTAAAAACATTTAGATCCAAAAACACATACAGAAGGCCCCAAGATTGCTTAAGTGATCGGGCACAGCGACGTGGATGACTAACTAACGTATCAATTGAACAAGATTCTGTCGCTGAAGCGCACCTAATGCCAACACAACCTGTTCGGAAACTGTACTGTTCTCCTCAAATATTACTGGCAACGGTCCCGGTGAGATCGGATCGAAGTAAAGTGAGAAGAACGCGAATCCGAATACAGACAGTAGCACAGTAAATAGAAGACCGAAACGCAAGCCAATTAGGGCACGAGGATCCTGTCGCAAACTGATGATTTTCTGCAAACGAGGAGCATGACATTTGCGAAATTCTTCACCTTGTAACTGCCCCTCTGATTCCTCCGTTTCGTCAAAAGGTCGAACACGACCACAACAACAACACGCAATCAGACGATTTTCCTGTTCTGGCGCACACGGACGTTCTTCACATCCACAAAACCACAAACACAAATGCTTGGCACATTGCTTTGCATCTGTCGTATCCGTGGAGCGATCTGAAGTATAGTACTTTGCTGAAAAATAAAACCACGGGGTTTCTTTAACATTAGAAGCAACCACAAATGATGTTAGCAGTTAAAAAACAACAAACACACAGATATTACTTATTTTAGAATAAAGGACAGTTTACTTTCAACAAAGTCACCTTCAGATCTACTGATATGTGACTGATCGACTCCGCAGCCGGCGGATAGCACAACGGTAAACGACACATACCAGTAGAACTAATGAATTTGTAAATATTGGATTCGTCACAATTGTCATGAATCAAGTCCGCTTTCCAGTAGAGACAAAAATGTCTCAGTCTTTCACACCTATAAGTCTGATGTTCTGATTCGAAATAAAGATCAAAATTAAAACACAGGTACATTAGAAGCAGTCATAAATTTTTTTGCACAAAGAACTAGTTGGGTGAAAATCGGTACCCACGCAGGTGTAGCATACCAGGCATACACACATTAGGCAGTACAACTAAAAGTGAACTCGCGATAAGCAAACAACGCAGGAAAACTGCTGCATTACTTGTACCGGCCACTGAACTTGCATGATTAGTGGGTTGGTTCTGCAATGTCTCGAGATTTTCCGACCCATGAACGCGTTCCAGGGACACTAAGTGGTCACGAATAACAGTATTGTCCCCCGCGACCTCTAAATTGATTTGCTGATCGGCTTGTGTATCCCACGCTGTCCAGTACGTCAGTCGATGCACCTGTTCCGGTGTGGGTGCTGTACTAAGCCATGACAAGACGAGCATCACAATACTGGTGCTTAGGAATGAAAACAGAGCAAAATACATGTAATGGAATTGTCCCACAATCCAAGGTCTTCGATCTTCCTCACCACAAACAGGGTCAGTAAAGATTATCGTCAATACGAGCCGGATGAGCCCAACGAATAAGCCGTAAAGAAGTCCGTAGAAAGCACCCTAAAAAGGTACAAACGAAAGAGTATAGATAGTCGCACCCATGGTTCTTGTACAATCAGTACACTACTTCGTATGTGAAAGGCAACCAGTGGCACCAAGATCAATAGAAAAATGTCCCATTCAAATGCTGGTGTAGTTGACCAGTTATACCACTGATTTAACAAGCATCCTAACCTTGCATGTCCCAACTGCTCAACATCTTTTCATTTACGTTTGAATAGAAGTTTACCCAAAGGATGCATTTTGAAAACGACGCTTGAAAGAACATCTTGATACAAGTATATGGTCATGGCAACACTATTGTTGAATGTATAAAAACAATTACTCACCACCACTACTTCTGTGTCTGTGTAACTACTTGAAAAAAAACATGAAGGCCGCTAAAAAGGGTGTCTTATTTCTTCTGACTGAACAATGTGAATGTACTGCCAAGGGAGATCACAAGTCAGTTCGAAGCACAGCAATGCCGACGAGTTATCCCAATTCACAAAGCAATTATCTGTGGCATGGTGACAAAAAGACAAATGGAGAATAGGCCCAGGGAGATGAATACAAAAGTAAACAAATATCATTTTATATAATAGAAAACCCACTTGAATTTTTCCCATCCAAAAGTCCAACGGGGCGAGCTGGTTTGCAGGTTTGGACTTTCGGATACGAAAAACGCAAGTGGGTTTTCCATTATACAAGATTCAGGCTCATCGTGCCAATAACACATTCGATGAATATCATTTTGTTTGTATTTTGAAAACATAGTAAAATAACAACCAAATACATTTGTCCAGAAGATGGTTCACACAAGGGTGAATAAAACTATGAAAGTCACTGGCAGCTGCATGTTACATTCTATCTTACATGGTGAATACACATTACCGTACTACTAATAACAGATGTCTATAAAAACAGTAATTTGGCATATCTACGAAATACAACAATCGCATTACCAACGGTTCAATCGAATGTAATCAAACGACGCAACTAACGGGTTTTGGACAAGTGAAAAAATCCAAACATCTCTGATACACATTAAATGCACGGAAAGTCAACGAATGTGAGTTACAAATGGAAAAACCTAGTGACCGGTAATTCTGATTTTGACACAGAACCTTGAACAATGTGACTAACCACTCAAAGATGCCACCCAAGAAAATATTGTCTGGAATACATTACGGGGCACCGAACGGTGGGAAATCTTAGCTAGTCAATAACGGAAAAAGTCGAGTGAGATAACTATTCGCAAGCATAAAACTGTATGGTGTTACCATCGATTCAAGTTAGACCGATGGGTACTGGATCGAATAAAATCTGGGTGAGCGGAGAATCGAAATAAAAAAGAATCTTACACCAAAGTAGTGTAACACATCTTGCATTTATCACAGTGCATCATGAGCTAGAACTAAAACATATTTGTTTCATTCTTCATTGTTACTGTCATCGAGGAAATTGGTATCAGAAAGACAAAGATGCAACATAGACACGTTTGTTGGTCATACAGAGTACTCAACTTCTATCGGAATCAGACATTCCATATAGTTTCATGAGTCAGTCTATTCGAATGGTAACCATCCATCTAGGACTTAGTAAAACGAACACACTATTGAAGCACTTTAGTTGGTACTGTTTTCTGCTGATAAGTGATTCAAGCTCACGGAGAACAAAATTTAGAAACATTTAAAATGATTATTATTGGTATAACCCTGAAGACAACAAATCAATAAAAAAACCAACTGGAGATTCATACCATGGAAGTAGGTTGAATTTTCAACTCACAGATTCCGTGCAACGACGTGAAAGAATCGCCAAAAGATAAACGGCAGCAACTGGTGGTGCCAAGCAGGCACAAACAGCTTGAATGTAGATGAATAACTGACTTCCTTGCAGTTCTCGAATAACTGGTACCCAGGCAATGCTGGCTATAACCAGAAGAACAACAAACACTCTGGAAAACAATCGGAAAAGAACTTGAAGTGAAAAGAGCAGTGGTTAGGTTTTTTAACTCCAATTATGAAAAAGATCCGGAGAACCTGAACACACACTACAAAGGATTGCTAATAAAATCATAGGACATATTCTATTATATAACAGACAAAAGATAGCCTTGAATATCGATCGTGCTCTCAGCTCAAGTTGGCGGCTTCTAAGTGCTCATGATAAATGAATAGCAAACATTTGATTCCCAGTTAAGCTAACATGACCAGATGGCAGTCCAAAGGTGAATCAGTTGATCGATCCGGTCAGGAAAGTTGCAGTTCTTAACTCTGATATTATTTTACGACTTCCTGAAAGACTCAATAGCCACAAGGGGCCATTTCAATACTTGTGTACACCACAGACCTCGAAAGTAAAATTTGATGTAATCTCCATTGACCGTATGCAGCGAACCCATTTATCACTGCAACCGACGGTCAGTAAGAGGGTTCGCATCAAACGATACGGATTATTATGCACCAGCTTCTACCACTTGGTTGCTGAAGTACAAACAGTTATTACCTCGTGTCATGAATGCGTTGTAATATATCCGATATTACGAACACTATAAAAATACAAGATAAACTAAAATCCACTTCAAACTGCCAAGAACGGATGCAATACGTCTACATTTACTTGGTATCAGTGATGGAGTTCTTAGGAAAAAATCATAAATGAGACTACCGAGACAACCTTCACTGTATAAACTGCAGCTAGTTGTATTAACTATAAAAATCGACCGGTTTCGCAGACATCATCAGACCCGTATCGTGGTCGGTAATAGCATTTCAATGCAATTCCTGAACCCAACATGATTAATTGGGTTTTAGTTCAACCATGAACGAAGCTAGTTGTTTGAAACCTACCTGATGTTACCGGCGTGTCAAGGAATTAGTCTGTTTTGACAACCTCACTTGGGGCGATGGGTATGGCTAATGTCATTCAGATAAATTATGCCTCAGGAGAACAGTTTAACCATAACTCATCTGGCAAGCAGACGCATAACTGTGCAAACGGTAATGTGTACAGGAAAGCAGTGGCACACAGTGTTCGTCAAGTAATATGCTCGAACAGACAACACTGATAAGTAATCAGCAAGTCAGTTAAGTTCAAACAACCATTACCACGCAGTGGGTGTCATTGCCTTGGTTACTACCCATCAGCAGGAACCTCAATCGGCAGGTAACTTTTTTAAAAACGTGATAAGTATCAAAAGGGATAAGTTACTACTTGACCCAGTCACGTAACTAATAAACTTAAGGTATTCAGAACAAAACTTGTACATCGTGACAGATCAAAAGGAGGCGATAACCGAAGAGTCGATTAATATTCCATACCGATAGTTGACGTCTTACGACGGTGGAAAGTGTACCATTTATGAAGAAATAAGCTTGGGATAAAATATGTTGTTCCGAATTCATAAGTTACACATCCCGAATGTCAGACATGAACTTTTCCTCACCAGTTTGATAAAACAAGCATTGAGTCCTGTCAAGGTGACTGTAAAGCTGAAACCGCTTACCGACTTATTCAAGTTACTGTCCTCTGCGCCTAGGAAAGTAACAACATAAGTAATACCATTGCATGATCGGCCGTTCGAAGATCAAATTACTGCTATTTGACTTACCGTCCTACTAAGGTGAGCTCTTTGTCAGTGGCAGCGGCTCTGAAGCGTTTGTAAATGTCTACGGCGAACAAAGTACTTGCCGAATTGAAGATGGACGTCAGGTCCGAGATCAACGCAGCTGACATTACAGCCAACATGAGACCACGCAAACCTGGTGATTCGACCCAGCGTGATGAACAAGAGGGTAAAGACAACCTCGATTTGAATACGATATTTTGGTGAAGGGCGGGTACCGAGCACGTGCCACCACTAGACAAAACTTTACGGGACTGATTACCAGTTTTAATCAGAAATATGAGAGTCCATTCTAGGGCATCTGCATACACTACCGGCGAGTAATCTGTGGAGTAATGCACCAAGGACTAGCAAGCAAACCCTAACTGGTTGATAACGACAACACTTGTTCACTGCTTGATAAAGTGGATAATGTTGTTTCAACTGAATTGTGTCGAATACGTTCACACATACAAATGATAGTTGCGTTCTTCATTTTGTATGTTGCAAGGCGAATTCTGGCTAGAATAATAAACGTGTTCTTCTAGGAATCTTTCAAAAACTACAAACCTAACCTGAGAAATTTGCAGCTCTCCCGATAGGATAAACAATCCATTGTTTCATATTGTTAAAGGAGCACTTTCGAATACCTCGATTTTGTTTCCAAAAACGGTACACAGTGATTTCTTGTACGAGACAAATAGGAATTCATGTATTTTAACCCAAAAAATAACACATTAAAGCTCGCGCTTGCCGGTGGACGGTTCACTAGTTTGTCCGCTTGTCTACTTACGTGCGTGTTTACTGATGTACTATTAAACGGATCTATTGCGTACTGTGTTCTCTGAATTCTAAACACAAAAACCTTTTGTTTTTCTTTTCAGCCATTGCTTGGAATTCGTTGGGGGAACCTTGAATAATACCCTCATCTGTTCAGTTTATAAACGTGAAATCAACCTGTGATCGCTGATCAATACAGGACCACCTCTTAATAACAGTCTGCTCACACACACAAGCTATTGGCAGTAAATTCAGTTCAACGTGGCAAGAGTCAAGTCATCTAAATGCGCCACAATGTCGGCCAATAACAAATACAGCTGTCTCTTCGTGAAGTTTCAATTGAACCTCGTTTTGTGCGCTTATTGCGACGGGATCAAGACTTGAATCCCAAAATCAAGTGCAACACTTTTTGTCACAAAATCTATGCAATAATTTAGGGTACTTCACTGTTAGAGAAAAAACAGATATCTAGACGTCAAGTTGAAACATTTATGATACAAAACAGTGAAATTAAAGATATCAAAGCTTAATTCAGTCTTATACAGAGCCGATACGACTTGGGAAAACACTTTCCGCTTCCAATTTACCCTTAGGCAGATCTTACATAACACAATTCAATACTGTTTGAAAAGTAACCCTTAAAGGATGGTCAACTGTAGTTTGTCGTCGACAGATATTTTCACACCATACACACATCTGCGAAGGGCCTCCTCTGAGTTGGTTTTCACGTCTGGACGGTTTAATACTGACAACTCACTGTATTGTGAAATTTATAGGTACCTTTAGCTCAAGGAACTTAACATTTGAGAACAAGCACCGTTCTCCACAGAGGAGGAAGGGACAGTGACAATGAGGGGGAAGACAACCATAAGAAACGAACTAGCTGAGTACAAAGCTCTCCTGTGCTCTACTATAACATTCAAAATGAGCTAATGTAGCATGGGAGAATTGTGATAATGAGTGGGATTGATTGTGATGAACTGAAAGCGTTTCTCAGCATAAAGTTAGATTTCCTTGATTAATGAAGGTACTTCACAAAATTCCCGAGGATAACATGAATTTGATCAAAGCTTGCTCTCATTAAAGTTGGTTTTATACTGCACTACGGACAGTTGAATGAGTGTTACCTTGATTTCCGAGATGAAATGCTCTGGGCAAAGAAAGCCAAGAATAGACAAGGTACGGGAATATGAGTAAATTCGTAAATAGTATCATAGTTGCTATCCTAAATTACACTCGGAAAGGTTTCTCAAGTAAAGAGTTAGAAGTAGGTTTTTGAGCGAATGGTTAGATGCATGAACGGTGTATGCGGACACGATTCCCTTCCAACGAACATTTTGTTCGATAGGGAATTGATGGATTTTGATATTTATATTGGTTGTCCTGTAGAGCTTACAGATGGGAGATTAAGTGAGCTGATTACCGGAGCTGACGAGCCAGAGTGTGCCTTATTTCCAGAGCCGCAAGTCACAAAATGGCGATGATGCTGTGCAGGCCGGCACCAGGTGGATTTAAACAAGCAGACTGCAAACAACAAATCTATTGAAGGAACTGAGGCTAATCTGAATTCCTCATCTATCTAAGAGACCGGTCAACGTTCGCCTGACCAGTTACGTGCCTTAATCGATGACTGATGAGGGTCACCCAAATGTCCTCCAGGGCTTCCGTAAATGCGCCCATATATCCGGGATGTGGAAGAGTACTTCGAAATGCGACTGTGTCTAATTATAAGCCACTTTATGTGACTATGAAGAACAATTTGAGAAGAACGAGTGCTTATAGCCAGGGGAAGAACTGATACCGGAATTGGATGCTCCTGAGGAGCGACAATCATTCCCATATTAAAGCCAAGTACAGATGCTTATTTATAAGCGAGGCGCACCTAAACTCCAAGCTCGTAATTACATTTGGATGAGTTTGGTGTCTGCGAAGAGCCGCTACATCGGTCTTCCTCCAGAAGGACGACCGAGTGGGAGAGCTTCAATCTAAGAGGGCATCGTGAGTTGAGCCAAAATCTAGTTGGAAAAGGTTTGAGCTCAGCACCTCTGAGGTGATCTGAAGACTGCTGGACCATCTATGGCCATAGAAATGTTACCCACGCGTGAATCAACGGAGTGTCCACTCCCCGAGCTTTCTATCTAGAAACCCTAAGTGGGGACAGGGACGTGCTAAAATTATGTACAGGGCACGTAAACAGGGGGAAAAAAGAAATAAATAGCAACGTCCATATGGTGACACAAGTTCATTGCTAGAAATACGCCAGATCCTTCCCACGTAAAACGACGGACTCTGGAAGAGATCGGAAAAAATGGAGAAACTATGCTGCAAAAAAACCTGAAACATGTAGGTGAGAACAATCAAATCAACTAGGCGAGCAGAGGAACGAACACGCCTACAAGACCTACTGGAACGTCATAGAGGGTCGACCTGTGGCTCGCGTGTTGGTGCTGCACTCTGCTGGAGTTTGCCCAACGTCCGTGCTTTGGCCATCGGTGGAAGTCGCCGTAGACTGGGGTCCCGGGTCGACGAATGCCGGCTTAAGGCGATCGATGCTGACAGTTTCCTGACAGCCATCGAGGTCGATGATGAATGTCTTCTCCAAACGCCGAGTGACTTTGTGCAGGCCGGAATATGCTGGAGTCAATGGGCCACGGTTTGGCGTAAGCAGGAAAACGTGCATGCACGTGTGAGGTGATTGGAAACGAACGACGGTCGGGCTTCAGAACGGACAGGAACATCAACCTCTTGACTCATGTAGACTGTGAGACGTTCAGTGCGATCACCTTGGGTGCGACAAATTCACTGGGAAGACAAGCAGGTCTGCATGACGTGCGGCTGCGCAGCATGTTGCGAATGCCAATAACACCAGTGGTAAGACGTCCGCCTATTGAGGATTACTGTGGGCACTGAGCGAGGCTTTGAGATGCCGGTGAAAACTTTTGACCAAGCCGTCGGCTTGTGTGTGCTAATCTGTGGTGCACATAGATTCACTACCGGTTATTTGGAAGAGATTGTCAAAAGTGGCAGATGCGAATTAAGCGCCTCGATCGGTGGTGACCTTGGTTGGACAACCAACATGGGAAATCCAGTGTTTCATCAACGCAGGAGCGACAGTTTTATTGAATACGTCCAGAGTGATTACAGCCTCGGACCAATGAGTGGAACGATCAATAAAAGTGAGATGACAGATCATACCTCGTGGTGGTGGCAAGGACCCCACGATGTCGACGTGCACGTGAGCAAAACGAGCATCTGGAGTCTCAAATGATCCTACTGGACTGGTGTGTCGTTGAATTTTTGCTCGCTGGTAAGCAGTGCAGTTACGTGCTCACTGACGAACGTCACAGTCCACGTTGGGCCAAACGAATCGGGCGCATATGGTCTTGATACCAGGATGGGATAGACCATGAGACACATCGAAAACGGAACGGCGATGTGGAAGGGGCAAGATTGGCCTTGAGAGATCCAAGGTGGTGTCACGGAGAATGGTGCCAACTGATGACAGAAGGGGCAAAGCCCGCACTCGAAGACTTGTATCGTGATTTGCCTGTTGAAACTCAGGATCCTGCTGGGCACGTTCCGAGTTCTCAAGATTGATACCCGGAACAGCGAGAGATAAGAGATTGTGGATCCGGGAAAGAGTATCTGCAGTCACATTAGCCGATCCGGAGATGTGCTGGATGTACGTATAAAATTGAAAGGATGCTGAATTTCTCGAGGAGAATGACGATCCGATGCATTGCGAAAAGCATAGAGTAATGGCTTGTGGTCCGTGAAAATAATGAGTTCCCGTTCTTCCAGGGGTGTGGCGAAAGTGACGGATGGCGGTGTTGATGGTAAACAATTTACGACCAAACGTGCTGTATTTGTATTCTGTAGAAAACAGGTGGCCTGAGTGAAAGGCGAGCGGTTTCCAAACACCGTTCACGGCCTGCTAGAGGACGCAGCCAATAACAACATAGGAAGCGTCAAAGGTAACACTGACGGGAGGGATGAGATCCTGATGACGAAGAAGAATCGCAGAGGCCAGGGCCTGTTTGAGCCGAGAAAACGCCTCCTTGGCTTCATCGGTCCAGATGAGGGTCCGCAGAAGGTCGGTGAGTGATTGCATCAGCGTGGCGCAATGCAGAATGAACCAGCGATAATAACTAATAACTAATAATAATAACTAACTAGCTGTTTGAAGGACATCGGTAGTGGAAATTCAGCAACGTCGTTAACCTTGGCCTCAACCAGTCGGATGCCGTTGGCGTCGATGATGTGACCGAAACAGAGCAATAGTGATTTCCCTAATTCGGTCTCAGCAGCGTTGATGGTGATGTCATGCTCTGTCAAACGCTGGAAGAGCTGCCAAAGATGCAGCTGATGTTCGGCGACACTCGGGCTAACGACAAGGATGTCATTAATGTAAGGGTGAACGAAGGGTAGCCCGCGGGTTACACCGTCAATAAAACGGTGGGACGTTTGGGACGCGTTGCGCAGGCCAAATGGTATGCGAAGAAACCAAACGGAGTAGTGACAACTCAAAGCTCACAACTGCATTTTCATGAGTTTGGTGTCCGCGAAGAGCCTCTACAAATGTTTTCGTAACTGTGCGTACAGATTGACTAGAAAAATTCTTTCATAACTGGAAGATGTCATGTTATATATGGCTTAAAAATGTTCCTTAAAGAGAACTTTTAAACTTACTGAAAAAGGAAACTCGATTTCACACCAACGTGAGCGTCCGCATCAAGATCATCTGGGTGCGCTTCGTTAATCGTTTGTACCGCATTCGCGATAATGAAGAAAGGAACTAGAAAAGCTAAAATTTCTCGATGTCTTAGTAAAGAGAACTGATGTCGGACTGAACAGGTTTGTAAACCTGGGATTTCTTTCTTAGATTTTACCTAGTGCCTCAACGGTAATATCTGGGCTATTTTTCCAATAATTCACAGAAAAACATCCACGCAAACACCATGGAAAGGCAGAAGACCCAACAGGTCGAAGTCAGAAGACTATCTCAAACGCATAAAGCTCAAAGAACGGTGCCGCAAATCCTTGTCCTCTACCAAGGAGGAGGACGTTCCAAAAGTATTCCCACTTTCTCTTACAGATGACGATGAAACGGATTGAAATGATGTAGATGACAGATGACATGAAGCCTTCAAAGAACGCCAACTAAAGGCGAGCACATATTGATTTCACCGGGGAATTCAAATCACGATGACACCACCATAGCGACCAGTTTATTTCGCTGACGAGTGCATGGTGTGTAATGAGCCTTGGAAGGCGCAGAAAAAGTTGTTTGTAATAAGGAATCCCCTGGGCTAAGTATCTCACCAAATAACAGAGCATCACATCGCGACCGGATCAACTGCTAATGTGGCCGGCTGATTGCGGGCTTAACTTCTGAACCATGGTTCCCATGATCTGCCACACATACTAAGCCAGGTTCTCTGGTCCATGTTATGATATGTTTGAACAATCCCAGCTGGGTGTGCCGTGGTATGAAATTGGGTTTTGGATGCGTGTCTATCTTAGGTTAAAATTCCGGGCGTTCTTCAAGATACTCGGTACTTCGAGACTTTTGGAAATGCACCACTGAATTTTCTGCTGTGGCAGCGACAAGGTTATCAGACTGCTCACATACTGTTCGGACCTCCACAAACGTGAGATGCACTTACAACAACAGCTTATTTTGCAAATCTGGATGATTCACATCGGCAGGTGGACGATCTCCTAACTGAATCTCCAAATGGTCACCGAAATTACATTTAGCTTCCTGAATTTGCAACACAAGCACGAAATGAAGAAATCTGACGTTCGAACCACGTTCAGCAAGCTTGAAGTTACCAAGAGTCATATGATTGTACAAGTTTATTTAGATCCGGAAATAAACCGACATTGGGGCATTACGAAAAGCCGAACTCTCCATTACCGTGTACAGTTCATATCCACCCACGCTGCTTGATTTCCTCTCTTGACATATTTTCAAACAGAACAGCAAAACTTGACTCTTTCAAACCAATCTTGCATTTCAGACGCTGTAGCAACTATCTCGATTACTTGGGCAGTCAATCTAGTAGAAACTTAGTTTCATTAGCTTTACGCACGATATAGGCTGTACACGGCTACGGGCAGCAGAATAAATTCCAATGAATAACTGTGTTTATCGTTATACCGTGGTTCTACATAATGCAATACATATAAATAAGTTGAGCAAATGATTTACAGCTAGGTGAGTAACCAAGAAAAACGGTACAAGAAGTTATCCGGTAAATCGGGACAGTGCAGTCATAAACGATCCACTCAGCAAGGAGTCGAACGAAACTGTCGCGCAACACGGTTACGGTACAGACAGTAAATCAAGAAACATTCTAGTCAATTCAAAGTCGTCGGATAATTTAGGAGTTGAACGGGATCGAACAAAGAGACGTTAGCTTTCAGCTCGGTTACTGGTAAAAGTATTGATATACTGGGTTAATCACTTAGCCCGTCCACGTCATTAGCATACAGTGGTCCATCTGTGTTTCCAACCATCCCCCGAACACTCATACCTTTTTTTCCATGAGAAACACTTTTGCTGTACAAGAAAAAATTCTAAGACTTCGATATTGTTCACTTTTCAATGTGACCAGAACGGAAACAGTAATCACAAAGATGGGAAGCATTTTGGATTCGAATTGTGGTGAAACCTGAGATGGCGTATCGCAATATCACGCGTCCCGCCCACAAACAATAATCAGTTGTTCTAAGGGTTACCAATTTGACACAAGGCAGCAACGATCATTCAGTGGGACATGTGTGTGTTGTGAAACCCAGTCGTGTACTCTGAGTTCTAACAGTAAAATAACCAGGCAATCCTGCAAACTGAAAATGGTCTTTGGAAACATTTGTGAAGGAATTTAATCGTTTTTTGGCATGTTCTATCACTTCAACGCCAGATGAAGTTAGAACAAAGGATTGAACGCGTTTAGCTTAGACAGTCAATTATAAGGTTTGGGTGTCGCATCATTAGTAACGAGCCCCAGTAGTCAGGAATAAACTCAAGCCCAAATATTTGCGTGAAACAGAAGTGAAAATATCGGTCGTAGCCTTGGCACCGTGTCTCGAAAGTGATGAGTGTACATCATGAGGAACAATAACTGAGATTGTTTTAGACGTACGAAGGAGTTTAAACACTGCTTCTTTGAGGAACGAGGCTATACACATGCCATGTTCTGGGATGTATGACAATAAACAGTCGTCAGATGTGTGGACGAATGAATCGTTCATACCGTGAATGTCCATAGTACAGCTAATTCTTTTGGTTTCCTTGTCTCCGAGAAGCAGAATGGCTTGCCATAGACAGTGAGAAATACCCCTTCACAGGATTTGACTAGAAATGCGTCAGAGGGTAAGATATTTTTCCATAATGAAAAGAAATGCGTCTTATTTTTGAATTTTTCTTCCGGCTTCCTAACAACTTTAACATAGGTGCAGCAACTACCCCGGTTACTTGGGCTGTCGATCTAGCAGAAACTTAGTCTCACTGGCTTTACACACGATAAAGGCTGTACAAGCCTACGGAGAGAAGAATGAATTCTAATTGAATAACCCTATTTATCGTTATTTCGTGGTTCTGTATAATGCAATACATAGAAATATAAAAAAGCAAACGACTTACAGCCAGGTGAGCAACCAAGAACAACAGTAAGGGAAGTTATCTGCAAATCCGGTCATCGCAGTCATAAATAGTCCACTCAGCAAGGAGTCAAACGAAACTGTAGCACAGTACGGTCACGGTACAGATAGTAAATCAAGAAGCTTTCTGGCTAACATGAAATGATAGCCTCAGGTACAGAAATAAGAAAATAATCTGTAGTTAGAATATAGAAATTGTATATCCTAAGGAGTTACCAATGTCAAAATGCAAATAATAACAGTTGGAAAACGGAATAGGCATGTGCCAAAATGAACGAATGAAGCTGGCAATAGATCTATTTGACCACACACGTGCTCTCTGGCCTAACGGTACAGTGGCAGCCGTGCTGCGGTCGTGAGATCGGATCTCAGGCGGGCGGTTTTCATGCATGAGTGAGGCGTTCAGCTACTTTTTCTTACGATGGAAATGTAGTCATAGGACACAAGAGGCAGGAAGCTAAACGCAGAATGTTCGTGCAATATGCATCATAAAACGTAAATATGAACTGTCAGTGCATTAGAAACAGAAAAACTAGATGATGAATGTTCGAGGTCCATGATACATGTTTACGTTACTCATGAGTAAGACAACTGAGAATACTGACTGATAAGAATGATACCAGCAAGCACTGTAGGCGAATTGCTAATCAAGCTTATTCCCCTGTGGTTTTCATAGTAGAACCTTTCACGCTTCTTGTGAATCAGTACGTTCACCGATTCACACTAACTCTTTGGAACTTGTTCCCTATCCCATACAAAACGGGGGAGTTCTGTCAACTCCAATAACAGTGCTGAACCACCGTCTTTGAAAATCGACGGAGGCAACCCATCCGGTCCAGCAGCCTTAGGTCGTTTGAAGCAGCCTATCTCACGAAGAACCGGTGTCTACAACCAGAGCTTGAACTATGGTGCTACTCAGTAAGCCTGTCGTGGGTAAAGGCCAATTAAACTGCTTCTCGAAATGCTCCTCTCAACGAACTATACGACTCTCCTGATTCTGAACCAGTGAGCCGTTGGCCTCTTTGATTGGTATACTAACACCGGGATTTCGGGGACCGGTATTTCTGATTAGAAGGAAAAGGTTGCGACGGTTATCAATGACTGCAGCTTTATCCATCTACTTATAATTCACAATCCACCACCGCTCACGACCGTTTGTCAGGCTACGAATCAGTTGGCGTTTAGGGCATCTCCATGCCTCGTCATACCTGGAATCCGGAGGAATCGATCTGTGAACATCTAACAGTGCAACTGAAGATGCAGACATCCATCGCTTGTGTGTCTGGTTGTTGGACCTTGGGCGGCACTAGCAGCCTCAAACAGAACCCACTGGATCTCTGTCCATCGCTCTTCTGGATCCTGGGCACTTGACCTCATCGATAACCTGGTGGATAATTCTGCTTAGAAAGCAGATCAATGGTGATCGTGCAGCAGCAACTGCGGGGGGGGGGCGGTTGGTTTTGGCGTCGTTTCGCCCATCGACGAGGCGTAGGCTCAAACGCGCGTGGACAAAAACGTGATCAGAGTCTACAGGCGTGGACCAGAATGATCGACAATCTTTAATTGAACCACGCCAGCGGCAACCGATAGTAATGTGGTCCATCTGAGTCCATTTCTTTGAAGACGCAGGATAACGCCAGGTTACTCGATGCCACTTTTCATGCGAGAAATTGGTACTCACCAGGAATAGTCCATGGTTCGAACATAGTTGAATGAGTCGGTCATCGTTATCAGTTCGATCGGCTGGAACGCCAAATCGGTCTCCCATATTTCTCTCCGTCTCGTCTAGGATTCTAATTAAGCATTGAACTCACTAGTAACAACCATGGTGTCTGTAGAGCGCACTCTGGGGAGCAGTTGAGACAAATTTGGTGGAATTCTTCTTTAGCCTCAGGATAGCTACAGCCAGTTGGGACATATGCAGAAATGACAAACAGACATCGATACTTCGGTCTATTGCTGTTGGCACGCACAGAACCATTCTACCGAACCACACAGACGACTGCTGACTGGGATCCAGTCGAGCAGTGCACGCTCGGCTTTGGTGCTCGGAGCGATGCCAACGCCAGCCAGACCACGAGCACTAAACATCGGATCACCAGACACGCGAAAAGCAAAAACGAGAGGCCGAGTTTGTAGCTGGGGAGCGACGTGTTAACACTGAGGCTGGGTCATGTATGCGTGCTTCGGAGACACAACCAACATCTATGTTAAAGGTTTCAAGCGTTCTAGCTAGGGTAGCCCGTTGTTCTGTTTGATAAAGTGTGCGAAAGTTAGGAGTAGCTAAGTGAAGAGAGTGCTTAGGTCTGAAAATCAATTCCTTACTTTCGCCTGTCTCGAAGTTGCTACCCGTACCGAGGGTTAGAAGTTCGCGGTCACGACTCATTGTGGCCTCTCGCATCCGTCCAGAATTGGAATCACGGTGCACA
Source organism: Fasciola hepatica (assembly GCA_948099385.1). Classification (NCBI taxonomy): domain Eukaryota; kingdom Metazoa; phylum Platyhelminthes; class Trematoda; order Plagiorchiida; family Fasciolidae; genus Fasciola; species Fasciola hepatica. The sequence goes on along the minus strand of CANUEZ040000022.1, from coordinate 2,896,047 downwards.
CGACAGTAGTAGTTACAGTGAATTATTCGAGAACTATCCAACGTGGTTATCATACCTATTTAACGGCTTTATCATCACATTCATCACATTTTGCAGTTACCAAAAGCTACATGAAACTTGTTAAAGTAAGGGCCATTAAGTGGACGGTCCATAAGATGGATGTAATACATTGAGACGGACCATTGCATTTGACTATTTTCCTGGTGTTGTACTTCCACGACATCCGTATTACCAGTGATCATAGGCAGGCAGGAAGATACGACTACATATCATGACAAGTGAGGCATTTGTATTCACACAACCTAATCATCACACTGCTACCATATTTTCTACTTCTCTTCCTACTTTGCCATTCTGTTGATAACTTTTATTTCTTAGTTAGGCTGCTGTTGAGAAACAGCACTCAGAACAGCCTCAATCCAGTAACCGTTAATGGTTATTCCAATTTAACTAGATTCATTGAAGTCTTTTACATTCAGGAGAAAAAAGTAAATATACGAGAATAAATCACAAACGGGTTACCGATAAACACTGTCCCAATGGGTGACATACCGCTGGCTTAGTACTACGTAATTTGCTATTCGACTCCGATTTTCTATGCAAGGCCATACTAAACTGACCAACATGGCCCGTTTATTCACAATGAACGAGTTCATGTCCGTTTAATTCCCCTAACGGTTCACTCGATTTGCGTAGAAAGCTATATCCGATCAATCAGGGGTTGAAAAAGCACCTTCGAATGTATAATTTGCAAACTCCGGTGTCGATCACCGATTTCTTAAGCGGACGGCGCCCCGCAGTTTTTCTAGCGAGAATTGGGAAGAAGTCAAATTTATCTACTGCTACAGTTTTCAGTAGTGATATTAGACATTCGAAGCTCCAGGGCTGTACCCGTATCCAAAGAACATACTGTGCACGCCGCGGAAGGGACTTTTCTTTGGGAACCCTAACCTGAGCCTTTGACTCAAACGTCTCACCCACAAAGCAGTGGGGTTTTAACCCAGAATGGAGACGTGATCAAACAACCGGTGAAGAAACTTCTTCTGGTGTGTCACGTGAGACGGGATTGTTGCACGCATTTTGTCTTGTCTTCGCTGGGGCATTGTTATCGATTCGCTTTTTGGATTCAGTCCTCAGTGCCATGCACCCAAAGAAGAGGAACATGTACGGGGCAGCATCCTTTGGGCCAGGGGACACCCAGCTTAGGCGCGTGATAGTGAGATGACTCCTTTCGTCGTCGACAAAAACCTCAGGTATTTAACTCCTACGCCTATCTAGGGGAGGTTTTCAGACCGGCAAACTGTTTCTCTCTGTTTATTCGCTGGAGTGTCGTCTCCAGGGGCACAGTGGTGAGAAACAGATATTTCCCATCAACCGGTTCAGAAAATGGACTTCCTCTGACCTTTACCCACTGACCTATCAGGCATCTCCGGCTTGAGGAAGCCATCCTGCATAGCTCTTTGGATCATGGAGGCACGCAAGCCATCACACCACGTCAAGGTGTAGTTTCGTCGTGAAGGATAGGTAGGATAAAAGGGATAAGTACGTCACTGGCTCATTCTACAGTTTTATATCTAGTTCGAATGCACGTTGATTCTGTCGGTCGATAAGTCTGAAGAGGTAGTACAGGTATCGCCAAACACTCAATCTGTGGTAATTGTTAAGGGTATTCTTCGAAACCAATCAGGAAAATGTATTAACCTATTTCTGAGGCGACATCCACCTATTAAGTGTTCGAGAAGTTGTCTGCGGTTATTTTTCTGACCTATGAGATCCCACTAAAGATTAGTTATTGCACGATTGTTGTGTTACGAAACAAGGAAAATCGGTTTATCATCTGAAGGACGAATTGAGATAGCAATAAAAAAGCGATTACATGGGAAATGAAACACTCTTTCGCGAGGCAATTTCAAGGAACCGACGAGTGAATGGAGTCGGAAACTGTTCATATACATACAGAGGATCAGTCTCGGTCTGGAACAGTTTAAGTACCCGACGTCCGGAATGGTGAAGAAATATTTCCGTCTGAATGAAAAGGACCGCTGCCTGAGCTAAAAATACCCGTGAGTCTTGACACAAATTCACAAGTCTAATACGTGTTTATTTCAAGGAGACCGATTTTATTCTCTGGTGGATAATGACCATACGTAAGTGCGGGGAAAATGATAGAATTTTAGGGAGAGTACTCTGGCGTCCGTCAGTCAAACCATGTCGTAAACTTTCAACAGATGCGCAAAGTAGTAAAGAACTCAGTTGCAGTCGACACCTTTTGGTATACGAAACATACTACACTATTTCTTCGTTTTATTTGGGTGTTTGATTAAGGCATTTGTACTGAGAACAATGGCAAAAAGTAAAATACATCGTAAATTTATTCGAATTCATTTTTTCTTTAGGATAAGTGACGAAGTACTCGCTGAGGCATAGAATATTTCACACACCCAATCGGACTGATTAGTTGTATCATGAATTGATACCATTGATACAATTGATGCTAAGGTGAGTTAGGGATATACGGGCGTTACTATAACGAAAAGTGAAAAGAACGAAGTAAAAAAGGCTGCAGGACAATGAATGGATGTCACGGCATAATCTCAAATTTACCTGATGGCATTATACCGACCACCAGTTTCGGGTAAGCCAGATTGGAACATCCGTTTTGCTGGCCACAAATCTTCAGACAGTCAGTTCCTGAGGCACAGGCGATAATGTCTGCAAGAGGTAAGAAATCCGATGGATAAGAATCTTGCAGTGAACAACCAACCACACGTGCATACGTGTGGTTCTGCTGACTGACCGCGTCCTTTGATAACTGACTGTAAAATGTCAAACGGTCGTAAACAAATAATAAGAAAAAGCTGGATACTGGTATGTTGATGCGAATTCTTGATAAGTAATTTCCTTTGAATCAAGACAATCGTCTGGTTACTCCGAGTGTTTTCAATCAACAAAGGCGGATTCAATATATATATATATATATATATATATATATATATATATATATATATATATATATATTCTCAATAATCTTCTGACTTGCAAAATTAAAGATCGTAATCAAACTTACGTTACTATTCACAGAAAATTTTCATGTAATAATTGAATGTGGTTTCATGCTGACTGATTTGTTATTTTGTCCGTTCGACCGTGCTCTCTCCTACTCCGTTAGACTGACGATGGTAAAAACTGGTGATGTGGGTGGCCGAACTACCCTATCTCTGAGAACTATTGGAATTCCGTGGTGCGAAACTGAGGATCAGCATTGGAATCCACGTTGTGCAAAGTTGGCTGGCAGTTTGTTGATGATCTCTGCAGTTTTTTTCTCTTCTCAGAAGGTCACCCTAAAAAAATCATTGTGGTAACCAAGAATCACTAGGTGACTGCCCTTTCCATGACAAATATAGCTAACACCACAATTTGTCAAGGCCGGTCAGGTATTTGGCGCGTCTCCATCGATCCTCTTGTTTGTCGTTGATCGAATAGCATGCACGGCTCGTAATTTGTCACCATCTGCTTAACCTGTTCTGCCATACCTAGCCAGTAGTGCTTCTCCGGCCCGGCTGATACATCCGCTGATACCAGCATGTGAAAGGTGCAACAGGCTTGCGGAACCACCAAACGATCACCTCGAAAAATCAGTTCATCCTATGTTGTTAGCTCATCACGAAATTTGAAATAGGGCAATACTTTTGCCAATAGAGTTATTTTATTTTTCGACCAACCTTGAGAGATAACTTTCTTCAGGGATTGTAGACCCAAATCTGCCATCGCCACATTCCGCATATGGGACAATTCGGATTCCGTTGCAATCAATGCAATGTTCACCATCTCATTTCTACGTTCATGGAAGTGTGAAATTGTGTCGGTTACAAACATGTGTTAGCCTTGTTGATCGTGTAGTTCGTAGTTATACTTTTGGAGGCGTTTTGGCATCAATTGCAGTCTTCTGGGTGCTCGAGGTAGCGGTTTATCCACGATCATGATCAATGGCTTATGATCTGGGTATATGTGCGTAAGTCGACCGAAAGGATAATCGTTGAACTTCTCCAAAACGTACACAACTGCCACTAGCTCTTTCTCGATTTGCGCAGATTTCTGTTCACAAATTATTAACGTCCTGCTGCGATAATCAAGCGGGCGCTTTCTTATAGAGAGAACTGTCCTAGACAATGAAGACTACTATCACAATGCATGTATAGAAGGTGTGGTCACAATATGCTAGCGCTGAGGTCTTCATGACAAGCTGTCTTATGCAATCAAATGCTGACTGCTATTGCTCCACTCATATTCACAATTCTCTTTTGTGCTAATCAGTGGATCGTTCTCCTCAACTCCGGTAAGTCCGGTAAGAGTCCACTCGGGTAGCTGACCATTCCGGTAACAAGTGAGACCTTTCGCATCGGTGTCGGCGCAGGCATACATGCGACCGCGCTTACCTTTTCTGGATACGGTTTTATACCTTCGCTTGTGAGAATGTGACCGTGGAACTTGACTGTTGTTTGACAAAATGTTAACCTGTTTCGTCCCAGCCTTACTTCATCTCTGACAAACCGTTGTGTGGTTACATTCCTCGCTATTCTTGCCAGAAACAGAATATCATCTGCCACGCGGAATACTCCAGGTAGATCGCTCACTGCTCGGAGAATCTTCTCTGGAATATTTTGCTGGTTACCTTCAGGCCGAACGATAGTCACTTCCAACGGTAACGGCCACACCACGCCAGGTGTGGTTAAATAATTCGAGGCTTCATCCAATGCGAAATACCAAAACCCTGAAGTCAGATGAAATTTCGTAAAGCACGGCGAGTTTGATAACTCAGGGAGAATATCATCAAAAACAGGTACCGAAAAGTTCTCTGGCGCAAGTGCTTTGGGATCAATGGAAATTCTAAGATCCTAGGATGCTTTCGTTACAATCACCTTTTGCCTCACCCAGTCTTCCGGTTGTTCAACCTCAATAAAAAAGTCTTTTGAGAAAAGGGCGCCTGACTCGCGCTCAAATCGTTCCCTGACTGGCTACGGAACACGCCTTGTCAGTAGTGCCACAGGTTCCGCGGATTCATTTACGTGTAACTTCACCATTCCCGGAATTTTTCCCAATTTCTCATCGAAAACACAAGCATATTCATCCAAGTAATATTCAACGTTATCAGATATATGGCAAATGAAGGAAGTCATTGCTTTCTTGAAAAAAAAAAATTGACACGAAATGATTTCCGTTCTTGCAGTCATCATGTTTTTTCCCAGACCGGACAGTTGTCTCCTCTCGCGAATTGTAATCTGCACAAAACCAGACACTCCGTATTTGGCTACCGGCGTCTCTCTGTTATCTTATACAGACCATGGGATTCTGACACATTCAACGTCCTCATGCGTTCGGCTGCATTCTCACCTCGGCAGATATCGGTACACTGCTGGAATGTATCGGGATATTCAATTACTTTTTAAGCAAATGGGGGCCCCGTCACTCCATCACAATCCAGGCCTGCACGAGGCTCTCTTCTAGGCTGGTGCAAAAATTACATCAGCGTGGCGGTGATCTTAACGAAAACACAAAAGACTCAATGGATTCATTCTACTTCTGTGTCAGCCGGTTAAAACCAAATAGCTCGTATGCTTTGTTGCCGTCACCAACACAGTATTGTTCGAGTTCAAACATAACCATCGTCCAGTCACGCTGTCCTCATCAGAATCATACGAAAAATCACTGACGATTGGAAGCGCCGCCGGTTCAACGGTGTGACGAAATAATTCAAGCCTACTGGTTCTTGGTTTGTGTTTCATTGCTGACAGCGTCCGAAAATTTTCTCACTGCGTTCGTTACAGCCTCCAGTCAGTCAATCGAACCGTGTCTTCCATCACCAAATACACCGATGGGAGGATCTGCAAGCGATTACGCCATCGCGTCTCCGACATTAATTTCCGCTGCCACCATATCAAAAAGTCAGTTCTCCAGGAAAAGCAATCAGTATACTGCTTCAGCTTGCAACAAGGAAATCCTAATCGTTGCTGATTCTTCGGTAGTGTGTAAAGCCTATCGCACCAACCAGATTGCTCGATTTAGAATGAGCCAAACGAAAGTTTCTTTTTGGCCAATCAGGAAACGCCCCGGATGTGATAAAACAAAAGCATGTCCAACACATCACACGAGATCGTAATAAGCAGGCTGAGATGCACGGAAATCGCAGACTAAACTGATTATCCAGATATGAATTATGAAAAGAGAAAGGATGTTCACAGACCATGAATCACCACCCAACGCACAAAAACAGTAACGACTTCTAACTCAGCTGTGGAAAATTTGCCGACTGTCAACCCTGGAGAAAAACGAAAAGAAATCGGCCAGGTAATCATTTTTAACTAATTAAAAAGTGTCCCAAAACGGCTGGGTGATGTGCAAGGTCAAAGCACACATGTGCACACTTTCTAGTCCCTTCGCAGAAAGAAATGCGCGCACACATTTGTACGTGATTTTTCAACCTTTTTGCCTGTTTTCAGTACCAGCTGGCTTTACAAATCAATATTTTGCATGATTCGACAAAAAGATCCCATCTAACTACTAGTTTTGTCACCTAGTGGCTCAGTAGGGTAATGCAATTTTTGTTGTACTACAAAACTATCACAAGGTGCATATAATGTAAATAAATATCTTCAGAATTCCGTATTGATCGAAAGAACCTTGAAAAAGATGTTCGGTACTGGAGTACTCGCTTTCCGTTTTCTTCCTCCGAATGGCAACAGATACATTTTATTCTTTATCAAGGCATGAGTGTTAGAGGAATAATGAAATCCATGTTCTTGAGACTCGACGATACCAATCACCCATCAGTTAGCTCCAGTAACGAACCGCGATGGGCATTGTTGCCTACTCTTAATGACTCGTCAACTTGGAAAAAACAGTTATACTCATTCACTTGATTATTGAGTAATTTGGTTCGTGCTCATACGTGAGTACAGTAGAAAAAAGACCCTTATCCATAGTGCCCCATGGTACCACTCGGAAGCGAGCATTCTGAGGTACACGGGATGTAGATAGCCGAAATCAACACGCTCTACCACCAAAATGAAAACCGTTGTGCCTGGTGAGCTATACATAAATGTCTTATGAACTGAGGATAGTTCCTACATGAGCTTGGTTAGATACATTTAATGTAGAGACGGATATTTTGATAACCCTAATCTGATTAAGTATGTCATTGCATAAGCGATCATAAGTGTGAGATAACTGAACAGCATGCAAAAATTGTTTATGTGGATAAAACGTTGGTAAGCGACTTTCCATCCACTGGTCGGCCCGATGGTTAATTTTGATTGGTGCAGGTGTCATACATTAACTGATGCATACACACTGCAGCTCACTTTTCTGGGGCGCGTTGTGTTGTTCGGTTATCGAGATACAGTGGTATTTCGGTGACGATTCAATCGGATTTCATCCAACGGTACCCCAAACTGGAAACGTTGGAAACATAATTTTCGCAGTTGACTCTAGTTCCTACGTTCACAATACACGCATCAGTGAGGTAGTTCAGAAAACGAGGTAGTGTGCATCCCGATGGAATGGGACATAACTTTATCATAAACCGTTCCTGTACACTTTGGGCATATTTGCAATGTAATGGGGAAAACTACATGTGCGTGCACTGTCTGACCGGGTGATGGATGACCAAGAACGAGAGGACAGGAAAAGGGCTCCGGAGGGGCCACTAGTTTCTGGTATCGAGACGTTACCTCCCTTCAAATGTAGTTCGTACCGTTTACTAGGAACGTTGGTACGTGAGTCTTCTTTCACGTGGGAATCAACGGGTTACTGGTGAATAACACCGCATTACGGCATAAACGGAGTGTGACACGTTAAAGATGCAGTCGGACTGACACGTTTACTTTTCTAATGGTTAATGAAGTACCTCATTTACGGAGTAAATACAAATGGTTTAGTTGTGCAAATGATTTCTAGTACTATGAGTCCGGTAGAAATGACAGAAATTGGACTAATTAGAGACCGGTGTCTGAGTGTGCGTATTATTGCTCGACTGGTGACAGTTATCAGCGTATCACATAGACATTCCGCGGAAGTGTTGCCTGGTGGCAGGTAAAATTATTCCTTCATGTGCCCGTTTGGATGTTGTAATAAAAACCCTTCCCGAAAACAAATTAAAATCAGTAGATCATGCCAGTTTTCATCGACTACCCAATAATCGATACAAGTCGGATCAATAATCAATAGTTCAAACTGGCCGGCTTTCAGCCATCCCGTCAAGGCGAAGACTTGACTGAATGGCCGAATTCAGGGACGTTCTATCTGCGCTTGAAATACCGTGTTGCGTTGACGTCTTTTGATTGTTATTGCGGGCTGAAGCGATAGGAATTGCGGTCAGAGGTCAGGTGCGCAGATTATCCATTGAAAGCACGGAGAAACACTCGCGGATCCCAACAGTACCTCGCTGTAAACCACATCTCTAGAATAGACAACCTCGTAATTCTATATCGGGAGATGAAAAAGGTCCCGATGACATTAACATAAGCATACTTGGCACCAAACAAAGCAAGAAGTTCCGTAAATTTCTATGGCCTCGTTGGACAGAAAACAGTTCGGATCGAATAAAGAACCATGTAAAACCAGTCATCAGATAAGAGCATCAAGTACGCATGGGGCTCGCACTTGTTGGTATCTGTCCCTTGTTACGGCACCCCTTTGCTGTACCAACGTTCAGATAATGATCAATACACACTTTTTTAAACATATACACATATGACCGCGCGACACGACACCACGGATTCGGGAATAAAACGCACTCTCCGACGGAACTTTGTCTTCTGATGTGGGAGTTTCCTGGAGCTCGTTTCACCCGAGATCTGGCTGTGATCGACGGACTATTGCCAGTTCGTTTCGTGCTATCTGATTCGTTTTCATTTCTAGTGAGCATCAATTTTCGTTTAATCATCTAGTCACACTCCTCCGCCCATTCCAGTTTCCTAGTGTTATCTAAGATTGTTTTGACAATCACTCACTGTATGCTAAATACTAGTTAGTGCACTACATGCTGCATCTAATAAAGCAGTTATATTGACATCTACGATACTAGCAAGCGAATCACAGAGTGGTCAACTGCCACAGAAGCTCAAAAGGTTGTCAAACTAATAAATAATTCATTGTCAATAACGGACAATGCATAAAGGGTGAAGTTACCCAATCACGACTTTATCTGTATTCCTATGTAGACGCACGGAAAGGCCTCAATGGAGCTTATTAAGTGATATTTCACAATCAATAACAGCTACCAAATAGAGATCGTACCAAACTCCGTAATGTGTAATTGTACAGCTTCGGCCTATTAGGAAAACTATTGCTACAAGTAGGAATGATTATCGTGTTGGCACACTGGTTATCGCTTTAAAATATACTTTTGGCACATGCACAAATACGTTGAAATAAAGAATAGAAAAACATGGTATATACATATGTATAGTTAGGCCTAAAATATATATATATATATATATGAAGAAATACATAAAACGAATACCGTGCATTTTTGGTTACGCCAAAAAGACCCTGTGGTGTAAATGGGATTCACTGGGGTTTATTCTGGATCTCCTTCGGTTCAATTTTGTTACTTAGGTAGACATACCAACGAGACGTATTGTAAACGAATAATCAGTGAATGCATCACATGATTATTCTTCTATGAAGGAACTCAACGGGAAGTCATGAAACTATGACATAACGATACTATGGCTTAGTGCAAATAAACCTAGTCATTAGTTTGTTTCATAAATATTAACCTGATTGTTCATAATTTTACTTCATACACGTGGAGCACAAACATTTTAAAATACCAAACTCGAAAGGAGTCTTATTTTCTAAACAGAACAGAACACAGCATGTAAATCAAAAATCCAAATACTACCACAGATTTTATCAGCCAAGTTTGTCATAGATATTATCGAGCGGCGGACAGACCACTTTACGGTCCTAATAATATGATTTCGCGGTTACATTACAACACTGGTTCACGAAACAGACTACCTGTAGCAGCTTTGGGGGAAATGTTTGGACGGGAAGGCTGTGCAACAGAATACTTCGGCTGCTAGAGGTCTGCAGACGCACTAGGTGAGACCAGTAGTTATCAGAAATTCATCATTCACCTTACATGAACATATTTTCGCGTGCGCATTGTATTGTGGTGAATCACAACTAGCCTGCAAACCAGCATTCAGAAAGGTCACTGTGGCGAGCAAAACGCTGACTAACTATCAGCTCTTCCGAGAACGCTGCGTTGTCGAATATTTATTCAAGCGCGTTCTATATATATATATACATATATATATATATATATATATATATATATATATATATATATATATATATATATATATATACATGTAGTATTATACCGGCTACAACAACAGAAATAAATTACAAAATCGAGGGGTGGGGAATAGATTCACATGAGAACAGTAAACGGAATAAAGAATGAAATGAGTAAGCATTCATAAACTTCTACCGGTGTGCACTTACATGATTCACTGAGTAGTTACGTTCTGGATATATTAAATAATATCTCATCTAGTGGCAGTTATTAATAATAATAACATGACATCGAAACAAATATTTATTTCCATCAAAATCTAGCTGTTCATCTGGCTGTGAACAAACGTTCATAATTCACATAAACTCATACGGTTTATTCCAAATTCAAAACAATTTTCAAAGTACCATTTCACTCCCTAACTCTGGTTAGAAAGTATACTACATTCCGTCCTATTCCCATTTTCTAATTCTTTGTTTTGGTGCATAAATTCACCAATGCTGTTCTTTGGTTGTGTAACGATGACCAGATTTGTGGTCACTACCGGATCGCGTACCAAACTCCCATCAATGAAATCTTATTTTCCCCGCATTATCCCTACTTTGTATCCTTGCATCACAATTAATTTGATGCTTAATTTTAATTGCTGTACTTTGAACCTGAAACATGCACAGGATTCTCAGTGGAACAAAATACGCCAATTTGCCGCGGACCGATTCGAATACCCTCCACAGTCCGCTGTGATGCCGTTTTGTCACTAACCCCTTTCCGTCGACTGCTCGTAACGCTGCCGATTTTCTATCTTTGCAAAAATGACCGAATGAGGCAGTTGAAGAGGCCGATGCACATGTACGCACCAAAGGGCTCACGCATCGGATCAACACCCGCGTGCTGGCCATCCCGTTCGGTTAACCGGATGTGTTTACGGTAGTCAGTTTCATTACAGGTGTGACTACAGTGACAAGATTGCTCCCTGAGGTCAGTTCATGCTTGTCCACTCGGCGGTTTTCGAGGGAGGACATCTGTTTGTTTGAATCATAGTCCGTCCAAATCTCGGCTATCGTGCTCATAGTCCGACGGCCATCTCGGGACACCTGTACAGTGAAGTCAAGTCCGCCGTAGCGTAAGGTTCAACCTCTTCATTCCGCGATGTCAAGTTCGTCAGCAAAATACTCCAGCAACAAGCCCCTAGCGGGCCTCAGTCGGCGCGGCCTATTGCTGAATTTACAACACCTGAAGTCAAGCCTATTGGGTTTGGTCTAACACAGCTCTGTTGCGCGCACTTAAATTGGCGTTGCAGTTTTTTCACGGTCAACGTTCTTACCGTAGCCAAACAGGCAGTACCGGAGCGATGTGTCTTGCCCGCGCTGCGAAAGCACGGTGATAACCAACCAACGCCGTGGTCCATCTTTTCTCCATGGTGTTCCCGAGACAGGCGTGATGCGATAAACGATTTAAACTTAAATAAATAGAAAAACGGGTACTAGCGGAGGTGAGGCCATTTCCTATATTCATATTCGTCTTCGAGTTTCATTCTAAGGATATTTGGTACAACAATTATTTCCGACATGCGATCGAAAACCTTAGAGTAGGAAATTCATGGACAACACTAATGTGTTAGACAAGAGCATGCGCGTGTGCACTGCGATCATTATTAACACAACGGGATAGCTCAGTGATTACGGCTGTGTGACCAAGACTTATTCTGAATAAAAATTATCCTCGAAACTAACTAACCGACTGTAAGGATCTGGTCTGAATCACATCCATGGGTGTGTACATGCGTATGCGTGATGTCCATCTTTCTCGTACACTTACGATACTTAGTTGCGTTTGATTCCACATCCATCCGTATTTCCAGCGTGAATTGCACCTATCAGTGTGCTGCAACTGCAATTGTGAGCAACAGTTGATCCAAAAGTGTTTACCACACCGCTGTATTGGTATACGGTCTATTTTTCCATAAAACATAACCGCTAATAAAATTTATGTATGCGCAACGAATCTCGTCCGGATAAGTATAACCAGAGCAACTGATGCTGAAAAATCAAACCACAACGAGTAATCCGTTCAAATTAGCCTAAAAAGGAACTGTTTGATCCTAATGGGTTGACACTCTCTCTCCGATCCTAGGAAATTACTCTGGCAGGTAGTAAGCATTGCAGAACAACGATGACGAACGCAGGTCAAAATACTTACATCCCACGGTGCGTCAAAGTCTAACGAAGAAATATTTCAGTGGCCTCGGAAAACCAAATTACTCCCAAAATAGTATAATTAGATTCAACAACCAGAATCTTCCAATAACCGCAAAACGCAAAGATGTGTGGTCATGAGTGCGTATAGATTCTAACGAATTGAGAGATTACCTGGAAACAGTGTGCGGCTGATCATACCCGGAATGACAATGATGAACAGGGGTAGCTGTTTGATCAGCCCGGCCAGAAGTGTAGCTCCTTGGGCATGAGATAAGCTTTTGGCAGCAAGTGCTCTCTGAACCATCATCTAATTCAAACAACAAGGGAACACAGAGTTTCAAAAGAAGGGGCGCCATCACAGATTTGAAAACCACTCACCAATCTGAAAGTATGTCCATCACACAATGCGAGCAATGAGCAAGAATGATGGAAGCCATCAAACGAATATGAATGTAACGCAATAACTATTTTTATAGAAACCAGACAAACTGATTCTCAGATATTTTCACTTTTGAACATCTTTTGGTTTGCGTCAACGGCCGAAGAATCGATCCATTTTCTCCCCTCATCAGGTGATCATCAACTGGAATCCAAAAAATGGATACTCTGGGGATGAGACTGAATATGAAAACTGTTGAGTGGGTATTTAATAGACACAAATCAAGTGATCGATTGTCATTCCACAAGCACGTGTGTTTGTATCTGCGTTTGTGATTTCTAACGGCTTTTGTGAAACATGTAGAGTATGCAGATTACGCGGGGCTTCAGCACGTTAATGTGTTTTACAGCTTCTTGATGTCTTACTGGGAATAAGAGGAGTATAATTCGTTAAAAGTAAAACTAACTCTAACATAAATCTTTAAGACACGAAACGGTCATTCCCGATGTTTGATAAGTCAACATCGTGTGTATCACGTCTCTAATTTGTTTCATTTCCTCTTTTAATGATCTGCAAAAACGAAGCTGAGACAGACATGACCTGAAACCGTCAATATGTGTATGAATGAAACTGCTTAACAGTCTGTGCAGAAAAATGTCCAATGTCTGATGGTGTTTTGAAAAACAAGTATTCTTGAATCCAACTCAACAGTTTTGAATCAGAAAATCGATCTGTAAACCTACTGAAAACCAGAAAGATGGAGGTGGTATAGAAAATGTCGAGTCATTTGATGGACACCTGGTGTGAATTTATTCTGGAGACTCATTTCTACGCCTACCCCACTTTTTTCAAGCAATCCTTTGCCAAAAAACTCGCAATTATTAAGCCGCGACCCACAATCCTTTAACCAGGACCTATATTTTCTTAGCTGAGACCCACAACTTGTTAGCCACGGCCTTCAGTCATTTGGCCGCGACGTACAACCTTTAGCCATGCCGCTGCAAGTTGTCAGATCAAAAGCATCGGAATATGATGAAGCCAATAAATGTTGGAATAATGTTGAAACTCAACAAGCACATTGAGACAGCTAAAGAAGAGGATTTGGAAAGATGCCACAGGCACAACAGTTGGGAAAGTCACCCACTGATCAACTGCTGGGTGTGCATCACTATTCGATTAAGAAGCTGACCATTCAGTCAGTGGAACAAAACTCGGACACAGTAAAATCCATGAGCGGAATATGCTGAATTGCTGCAACGATTTTTATGTACTAAAAAATCCGAAAGAACTAACGCAGCGAAAATCTCATGCTTTAATTAAATAACTGCTTCTTTCAACGGGTTAAAAAGGGTCCTGTATGGTGAGAGAATAAACATTTTGTGATTATTATGTATTTGTGCGTCCACAACCCTCCAATGAACGGGCGCATTGTAAAAGATATTGACTACTGGAAAAACTGATTGCTCAGCAGCGATAGACGCTGAGAAGCATGAAAGAAACTTATCAAAAATATGCTATATAGTCTTTGGGTGACAGCCATGCCACAGGATAATGACCACAGGTAAACATACTAATATGTCCAGATTGGGTCCTTTGTTTGAAGGGAGACTTCGAACGGCTTCACTACCAACAGCTGAGTGTCCATAGTTGCGATATAGCCGTATGACGCAGTTGGCTGCATCGATATACAACCAAAAAGAGACTGTGATCGCTGCAGCCAACCGGCATATTCTGCTCGCATGGTTGTGACTGCGTTCGTGTTTTGTTCCACTGAGTAAACGGTCAGCTTCTCAACCAAACAGTGATGCACGACAAGCAATCGACCGATGGGTGATTTACTGAGTGTTGTGCCAAGGAAGACTTTTCCATCATCCCCTACAACCGTCTTGATGTGCTTGATTTTTTTTCGTCTATCACAACACACAAACGCCCATCACTGTCTTAAGTTTCAGTTTTACCATTTGATACCAAAATCGCGATCAATTGCGAATCATACGAATGACACACTTCCTCATTTGCTCAGCCAGCTTTGCAACACCAACGGCTTGACGTCAATATGTCACGACACTTTTCATCCAACTACCTTGCGGCGGCATGCTAAACGTTGTGGACCAAGGAATAGAATACACGTCATGGTTAAGCCATTGCGGAATTTGGTTAAAGCTTTATGAGGAACGATGTAAATCCCACGGTCATGGATCCACGATTACTTGAGGCAGAAGAATTCCAAACAGCATTTACGTTCTAACTAAAAATACGAGCCAAGACGGATGAGGAGATCGGTGCGTTCATGGAGGACAGAAACAGTAATTATAGAGGGGAAAGAAAACGAACAGATGGAGAAATGGTAAACCATAGCATACAAAGTCGCACAAATCAATAAAACGTTGCCAATAAGTTCGCTTCATTCGATTATCAATTACGTACTCCTGTGCTCCGGTTCCGGTTGCTGCCTACCAGCATCGTCGAGTGGAGAGCTAAACGAATAGAAGCATAAGGTGAAAAAGAGCCCCAATGCAATTACGCCAATGGCCGCGACACGGAATCATTTCACTTAATGTCCCTACCCATCTGGTGGGAGGGTCGCGTGAACCCCAACACGAATGTCAAATACATCCTACCTAGCCAGATTCATTGGTCAAGGTTATCATACCTTTTTGCTATGTCATGGACTGACCACCTCGACCTATCTTCTAACCACTCCCTACCTTGGAGAACAACGCCCACTAAGAAAGTCTATCGGTGAATATGCGCAACACGTCCCAACCACCTTATTCTGTTTGGATTCAGTAACTGTTCCAGGGACTGACTTCTGGTTCCCGACTTCCTACGTCTGACCTCAGCATTGCCAATACGATGTTCTCACCATGTTCGAGCAATACTACAGAGACATCGATGTTCAAACACCGACAGTGTTTGTCTATTTTCTGCCCTTAACGGCCATGTTTCTGAGCTGTATACGAGAACTGACTTAACCTCCGCAGTGTACACTCGAATCCCGTCAGAGGATCGGATATCATGTCGGCGGTACAAATGATTGAGGTTGGCAAAAACCAAACGCATCTTCTGTATGATTGACGATACCTAATCCGTTACCTAGCCACTTCGTGAGATGAAACTGCCCAGGTAACACAACTTATCTACTTTAGCTAGGTCTTCCTCTGCCAAGAAATGTTTGGTATTCAGCCAACCCAGTTTTTTAGCAGCATTTTACACTTTGAAGATGCAAAACGCACCCCATACATCGTTACACTGTTGTTTAGGCTATCTAGGAAAGCTTGCAACCTAACTGGATCCCCCCACAGAAGAACAATATCGTCCGCGTATTCCAAATCAGACAGTTCACTGTCCGAGCAGAAATCGATGCTGCTATTCTCACATAAGGGCGGAGCTATCTCAAGAATCAACTCAATCACAAAATTGAAGAGGTGGGGCAAAGAGGGCAATCCTGACGAACATCACTTCTCGTGATGAAAGATCACCGTAAGCACAGCCTCGGCTTCGACTCTTCGCATACAGGCACTGAAAACGAGAAATTTCTCTGGAATACCCTTTAATGAGAGGCAGCGCCAGAGAACTTTGCGGTCGACTGTGTCAAGCGCTACTTCCAAACGAAAGAAGACGTATTGTGGGCCTATGGGAGAGGTGCCTGTGCTCTAAAATTTGCGAAGAATGAAGATGTGGTGGATGCAACCCGTACTGTGTTTGAAAGCGGATTGATTGTCAAGCGTTCACATTTCGCGGGCGCTGGATAGTCGGTGGAGAATAATATCGGCCAGCAGTTTGGATGCAATACTTTCCAAGCTAATTCCGAAGTAATGGAAATATTTCCAATCAAGTAGTTACTGAAGATTAGGAGGTGAAGGCTATAACTCCAATATACAACAAGTATTCCATCGAGTAACCTATAACGCTACATCGGGCGCTTGGGAACCTTCGGAGACGGACCACACTGAGATGTCGTCCAAATTATGATAGTGCACTCCATCTCGCAGTAAGTTTATACTTTATTCACATATCAAGAAATCCCTATGCGGAGTTTTTCAACATTTTATTGCCTTAAAACTTCTTCAAATCTACCAATGCACGACTTTATGACAATAAATGCGTTCCTTCACAAAGAAACCATGAAATAACTTGATTCTGATAACAAGCAATGGAAATTTCCTTTCTATACTTCAAGAATATAAATTAAAAGTAACTAGGCACTCGCCATTCACGTCGGTCAAGGATCGTGGTTCGTTCTATCATATCGGTTTTGTTTCCGGTATATTTGAATTCATTTAGGTGAGGATAACGTACATGCACTTAAAATGTGCAACTCGCCATGGTATGACAAGATGAAACAACCAGCACGAGACTAACACTAGGTAAATCTTGTCAAATGGTGAAATAAATGTGGGCATATATGACATCAGGGCACATACCTGATCGGCACACCAATACCAAATTGAAGCAGGCGTTTGACCCAGAAGAAAACCAAGCCAAGGCATGTCCGGATCATTTACTCCACGTAATAGCCGGAATGCCTGTGTGGACGGGAGGCTACATCTAAGGCTAGAATCTACTCTAGCGTCCCAGCTCAGTTCTGTCAGAGAGGTGATGTTCGTTTGCAGAGAGACATTTGCCAACTGGCGAATAAGCTGAGCCGATGCAGGTGCGGATGCGTTTAGGGAGGCTATGGCACGACCGTAACCATTCAACAAACCACTGAAACCACCAACACGAACGAAACCTGGAAGGAGATAAAATATAGCTAGTCATATTTTCTTCTGCAATGACCGCACACGAAATTTCTCGCTCAGATATGAAACTAGGAAAACAAGTTGGAGTGCTATCGTCAATTTTTTCATTGTTAAGAAGTTGGATAGCATTTCTATTGGCTAAAAGCATTCAAGTTTCAGATGCTCGCGTCAAAACTGCATCCAGTGTAAAACCGAAATATATTGCTTAAAACCACATATTTTGCTTTAAACTGTTACCGTTGACAATCTATATACACAGATGCGTTATTTCACCCCCAGTATTCCCTCGTATACCGCTGCAAAAGACAGTCAAAATAACCTGTAAACACTTGAATAAGCTAGAAACATCTTAACGTGAAAGGAAATTATTGCCGATAGCAAAGAAACGAATGTATCTAGATAAAACAAAAAAGCACTGTCCAAAGTAAATGAAATAAAAATTTCCTGAGTGCACTTGGCGGTTGCACTTTCTGCAACAAATACGGATCGGTTTATAGGAAACATTTTAGTTTTACCGAGGCCTTCGGTAAGCACATTCAAGTTTGGTATTGTGTGGAAAGCAGTGGAAAAAAACGTGTTTACGAACTCCGCAGCAATTTTTAGGTTCTTACCACTGAATGCAGGAAAATAGTTTGCAACCTGAAAGAAATTCTGCGTTATTATTTTCAGTTGACAAATAATCATCGGGTTGTTTAGGACAAAGCAGGGCTAAAGTTTAGACTAACCACAACCCTAGCCACAAGGTTCTGGTTCATCCGAAAGCGTTCATGGTTCGAGGAGCCCACGAGTGTCCCGGAGATAGCAAGACCACATGCCACCTGTATTTAACTCACGCATAATTTACAGTTTCACTTACGTCTGTGGATGCAAATCTATAGACAGAACCAAGCAGCTGTCCGGTACACGTTTCACTGAACACATCTCAAAATGGTTAGAAAAATCACACCCGAGGGAGGGTGTGAAAAAATTCCTTTTACTTCCGTTTTTTATTTATTATACAACAAAGTAAAACAATTATGGAAAGGGTGCCCGTGACCAATCAAAGACTGCCAAATGAAGAAGTGACCGGTGGTGAAGAGAATCAAAACCCGGGATTTTACTGTCCAAAGTCCACGACGATAACTGTTCGACCACCGCCAGTCACAAAGTAACTAACAGGGATGGCCATCACAATGATACTGCATCTTTACGTGGTGTGATGGCTTGTGCGCCACTGTGTTACGCAGGACGATTTTCTTAAGCCGAAGATGCAGTTGTCTGACGTCAATGGGACAAGCCAGACGAAGTCCAGTCTCCACGAACCACGATCTGAGCAACACCCGGTTCCACCCACTATTCCCCTGGGAAGGACACTCCAGAGAATAAACACGGAGAAGCGATTTACCGGTCTAATAATATTCACTACACAGATGTAAGAGTGGAGTACTTGACGTTGTTCTCGACGGTGAGAGAAGTCACCGCAACCTACTGGGCAGCCTCCGGAAGAAAGAATGCTTCCCCGTCCACGTTCCGCTTGCTTCGCGAGTTATTGCAACTCTTAAGAAATCAATAGTTCAGGAGTCGGGCATAAATCAAATATACTTTTTAAGCACACACCTTCACTTCACATGGCTGTGTTCAAAGTTCGCATACTATGCCACGTAGCGTAACAGGCCGCTCTCGCTAGGACTGCTTAAACTTTCAAAACAGATGTATGCTGTGTCTCCAAACGCGCACACAAGACCCCACCACTGTGATCACTCTTCGCACCTCAGATACAACCTGTCTCTTGCTTTACTCTTCACGTGTCGGGTGATCCGGTGCCTAGTGCTCGTAGTCAAGCTGGCGTGGGAATTGTTTTGAGCAAGAGAGCTGAGCGTGCATTGCTACACTGGGTCCCAGTCAGCAGTCGTTTGTGTGCCATTCATTGGGACGGTTCTGTGCGTTTCAACAGCAACAAACTGAAGCGTCAAAGTTGGATTGTTGTCTGTGTATGCATCCGCTGATTGCAGTCCCTCTAAGTCCAAGGATGAGTTGTATGCCGAATTGTTCCAGACGCGTCGAAACATACGCTCAATAGACGTGGTTTTTTATTATATGCTTGTGCATGAGTGCAGTGGAAGAGGTATATTCCCCATAGCCACGAGGGCCACTGCACTATTGGGGATAACCGGTAACCGAACCCTGAGACCTGGACTGGCGAAGAACCACATAATGTCCCAACGGGCCAGGTGTGGTAACGATCCGGATGACAGTGAAATGCTGTCTACCGCCAAAGTAACCGGTGTTGGCGGAGATTCGAACCTCGGACCTCTGAGGTGGTAAGCAAACGCTCTAAATCACTCGACCACCACCGACCATTTCGGACATTCTTAGAGATTTCAACGCCCAAGTTGGCTATATAGTGGATTCCGAAAGGGATCTAGGAGACCGTTTCGCCGTCCCGACATTCGTTTCATCCAGCTGCGCTTTGACCGCAGATTGTTTCTGGCGAGTGCGGACTTCCGTCATGAGATTCACATGGCGTCCTCCTACGTCTTCATAACGTTGGAATCTGATTGACCATATTGTCAATGGTCGCCGCTGGCGTGGACTAATCGACGATGTTCATTCATTTTGGTCTACGCCTGTGCACTCAGATTACAACTTTGTACGTTCTCGCTTTTGTTTGTCTCATCAGTGGACTCCCTATTACTTAAGCCACCGACCTCGCATAGCTACTTCTAGACGATAACCGGCGACCTGCATTCCTGGCGCAACCCTCTACTCGTTTGTCGATGCAGCCGGAAATAAAAAACAAAAATGAACACTGACAACAGACCAAGGGAACTTTGTATGCAACCGTACGAATTTCCGGGTCAAGCAGACCAAGCAAACAATGGATTTTGTCGACATCAGCTGTTCAGTTAGATTTTCGTAGATACGTCCTGCTGGATGCCGCCCTCAAAGAAGTGCACAAACCACTAAGGCTACAACTGACTAGGAGTTTGATAAATGACCGTGAGCAGTGGTCGACTGCGGAAATTAGAGAAGTGGAGAAGGCTGCGCCGAATGGCAATCGTCGTACCCAATGCCATTTACTAAGAAGTACCGGTCCATGATAGCCAGGTGTGAGTAATTCAAGGAATCTACCAGCCCACTGATTCATTATCATAGACGACTGAGCCGAACACTTTGAGTGACAGTTTAGTTGACCCAGTTCTACAATGCACCTTCCAAATTGACCTGACTGAGAGAGGATACTAGCAGATACAGCAACGACATTAGAAACAAATGTTATCCGGGAGGCAGTTTATTTGAAAAGCTACAAAGTTGCCGGACTGGATAGGTTATCTTCAACTTAATTCAAAAATAGAGGCGGAGTACTGATTTCGGGGTCGACAAAACTCCTCCAGATAATGTGGGACGGTGAACAGAATCCCAGGGAATGACGTGAAACAGTGATGGTGTTGATTTACAAGAAAGGCGACAGGTCACCTTGTGAAAGCCAGAGAAGAATTAGTTTGGTAAGTATTGCACCCAAAGTTGCACGCAGGGATTATTCTTCACCGAATATCTAATGCCCGTAAAAAGTATACACCTGAGAACCAAACCGATTTCACAGCCAATCACGTTTTACAGCGCACACACACCTTCCATGGGCACACAACATCTGTGTTCCTACATCTGAAGGTGGCATTCGACTCACTCGACTGCACAGTTCTCTCACACTGCCCCTCAGTGAAGGGTGCGCCTGATAAATTTATTTCTATTCTCCAACGCTTATAGACCAACAGCCGAAGACGAGTTCGTGCTTACGTACATCTTTCACCCGAGTTCACCACACAAAGCGGTGTGCGACAGGACTGTCTCGCATAGTTCTTCCCCTCAATTTTGTAACTGAAGAGGTTCTTCGGATAACCCTATTCTTGTGAGAGAAAAGCAACTTCGAACTTTGCTCAAACAGTCCATCGTGACTTAGAATATACGGACAATACCGTTCTCCTGAGTGAGGATCCAGTTAGGTTGCAAGCTTTCCTAGATAGCCTAAACAACAGTGTAACGATGTATGGGGTGCGTTTTGCATCTTCAAAGTGTAAAATGCTGCTAAAAAACTGGGTTGGCTCAATACCAAACATTTCTTGGCAGGGGAAGACCTAGCTAAAGTAGATAAGTTGTGTTACCTGGGCAGTTTCATCTCACGAAGTGGCTAGGTAACGGATTAGGTATCGTCAATCATACAGAAGATGCGTTTGGTTTTTGCCAACCTCAATCATTTGTACCGCCGACATGATATCCGATCCTCTGACGGGATTCGAGTGTACACTGCGGAGGTTAAGTCAGTTCTCGTATACAGCTCAGAAACATGGCCGTTAAGGGCAGAAAATAGACAAACACTGTCGGTGTTTGAACATCGATGTCTCTGTAGTATTGCTCGAACATGGTGAGAACATCGTATTGGCAATGCTGAGGTCAGACGTAGGAAGTCGGGAACCAGAAGTCAGTCCCTGGAACAGTTACTGAATCCAAACAGAATAAGGTGGTTGGGACGTGTTGCGCATATTCACCGATAGACTTTCTTAGTGGGCGTTGTTCTCCAAGGTAGGGAGTGGTTAGAAGATAGGTCGAGGTGGTCAGTCCATGACATAGCAAAAAGGTATGATAACCTTGACCAATGAATCTGGCTAGGTAGGATGTATTTGACATTCGTGTTGGGGTTCACGCGACCCTCCCACCAGATGGGTAGGGACATTAAGTGAAATGATTCCGTGTCGCGGCCATTGGCGTAATTGCATTGGGGATCTTTGTGCTCTTAATTTCCGATGCTCACTTTGCGTTGGGCTCTTTTTCACCTTATGCTTCTATTCGTTTAGCTCTCCACTCGGCGATGCTGGTAGGTAGCAACCGGAACCAGAGCATGCACGTGTGAAGTTGTTATTGCTTCAATGAAATGAACAACTGAACTGAACACAACTAGGAGGGATGGATCACAGGATTAGCCCGATCGAGGAGTTCACTATAGTTTATCAGTTATATTTGGGCAAACTATTGCACAGGAAAGAGGCAATGGTTATGGGAATGGTAGTTTCGTGTCTTAGAACCGAAAAACAGATTGTAGCCGACCTAATGGTAGCTTGTCGATTTTCATCACGTACGGATACTGTACATTCTCACACGGTTACCCACTCTTTTATTTTTCCAGTCTAATCTTATGAACATTTATTCACATTCTTATCTCGTTTCCTGTTTTGAATTGTTTAATATTAATTCTTTTTCGCTTCAGACCCCGTAGACCACCTGCCCCATCACGGCCTCGTGCGTATGTTTCTCGATACACACTGAAGGGACTACGTTTGATTAACTGACAGAAGCCATCTTGCCTGACACAAAGAGGCACACCAACATCACAGAACGTAACAGTGGACATGCGGTCGAAATGTTTGCGCACAGAACATCTTATAACTGATACTGTCTGCTTTATACCAAGAAGCTTACTCAAAACAGCCAAAAGCATTGCCCCGATGATCATGACGAAAAACTGTACCGTATCGGTGTACAGTACCGCAGCAAGACCACCTGATCAAGAAAGAGAAAAATTTTAGGTTAAGATTAAATGAATGGTAATTTTTCCAATGACAAACGTGCCAAGCTATATCAGAGCTATACCAACTTGTGCATATCCTCATAGGGAATGTGTGAAAAGACTGCACTGGTAATCGAAAGTGAAAAGCTCAGAGCCTAACAAAATAAAGTACGCGACAAGGTTAATCTACTTATTCAAACAAGCCGACAATACGGTAAACTCTCATCTCAATAAAACACGCTCTTTCACAAGGCCAATTCGTGGATACTGCACAGGTTCCAGGGAAAATCAACCAGGGCAGCGAACTATATTACTGACAACCACGTTTCAGCACCTAAAAGGCCGCGATTTCCTCTATAAAAAGAAGTCATGATAAAATTAATGCTTAGTATGAGTCTGCGTAGCTTGAACGAGTGGCCATAAGACCACTGTAATGGCAGTAGCTCTCTTAGGGCCAATATGTGAATATGACATTATCATTTCCATTGTTTGATCCATATGCTGTCTCTGTTTCATTACCTTTCAGGCCTATATGCCAACCAGTCCGGCCCACAAGAACCTTCCAACGAGACTGAACTCCAGTGAATCTCTTCTTACCTTTCGTGTTACGCCTGTCCCTGGGACTCCCGGCGTCCCGGATGTTAATACACTTTTTGCCTAATATACGCGTTCTGCTGGTGTCTGTGTTCTTCCTGCGTGTGAGCGGCCTGAGAACGGTGTGTTGGACGTCGGCACAGTGTTTGTTTACCAAATACTAACACCGAGTCTATCTCGGATTCATTTTAGACCGATCGTCATCTCGCCTACTCACCCAGATCCGCCTTGCCCGTTACACCACTGTGTGTAAATTATCTAGCTGTCAGTCAGATCTTTCAGCTTCGATGGCGCTTGCACGGCTTTAGATCGTGTTATATCTGGTTTCGCGTCCCATCTTCGAAAAAAATGAAAATTTCATGACCAGATAACTCCAGCAGATTATGTGTAAAGCTATTTAGATTTCACACTGGGGGGACGAAGCAAAGAATTATGAAAACCATTACTCTACAGTTTGATCTTGCCGAGGCAGAATGATTGCGAAGAATGTCGATAGACATACCGACTGTCAACGTTCCTACAAATCTATACCGTTAGTCGGATTTCCTCTAGGTATTCTACTATTTGCCACGACTCATGTTTGGCAACCGCAACCGTGTGCTAACAAGACGAACAGTAAATCGATGTGACGCATACGGCCCGTCGATTCGAACACAGGATTAATAAATTTTACGTATAACGAGCCGATATCTATGTAAGATCACCTGCCAAGATATGGTAAGATATGAATGTGTCTGCATCATTCGATATGAGTATTTTACAGTGATTTATATCATTTTAACTGTTAGCATTCGATGTTGTCGATATGACTGTCCTAACATGCGTTATGGAGTGCCTTTTAGACCCGCAAGCTTATAGCCTTTTGTTTCTCATACACTGACTTCCTTCACTCTAAGTGAAAGAAGATATCGTAGTTTAGCTGTGGTTTGAAATATCTTTACCAAACTTGGTATGAAAACGTATTCTAGTAGAAGTGTGCCCAGTGAGGAACTGGACTTCTACTTAGGCATTTCACTAGGTTTTAGCTCTTATCGTGCCAAAAATTTCAGACACCGTGCAACCGACTCCCTTCTGTGGACAATTGGGGATCATCACATCGGTATGATCATTTTTCACACTGATAATATGATAATTTGGTCAACTACTGAACTTCCGTGTCAGTTCAACAATTTCTAATGTATAAAGCAGGACGTCCAATGCGAAATGAATGCATATGAAAAAGCAGACATATCAGGAAGTTAGAACTAGGCCAATTTTTTCAAGTATATTCGGTTTAGCGGTTACTTTGACAGGTTGGTCCTAAACGTAACAGTAATTCCAAATGTAACAGACAAACATTTGACCTAGCTGGATTGAAGCGATGCATAAAATACTTTTGTCTCCTAATCTTTGCAACTTTATCGATATTTGCGGAGAGTGGGTTTATTCTATCCCAATTTTCATTTGGAATCTGTACAAAACCCAAATACGAGTATGAAGAAAGGGTCTTGATAACGGGTGATGTTTAGGGCATTTATTAAATTCTTATCAAGGAGACCACATTGTGTAAATGCTTATCGTCTGGTTTATTTTATGCGGCATATGCCTCACGATTATTTCAGTTTAGCTGTTTAAATTAATTTCCAGAGAAATAATACTGATGTTGCTTGTAGGGCCGATCAGTAAATCAGATACTGTCAACGTAACAAAACATGAAAATAATCACCAATTTCTACACAGTCATCAAATCTTAAAGATTGTTACAAATGGAGGAGTTTTAGTGACAATACGCAATGCTGTTGTTGTTGATATACTTCAGCGAGAATCTCATAGTTAGGCTAAGTCAACTGACTCACTAGCTCTGTAAGGTGATTCGATTGACAACAGAAATCAAATACCATACTTTTGACACTTGTCCAACAGCATGCCAAATAAATTATTTGTAGCTGATTATGGCTAAGACACATAGATGAACAAGATATTTAGAACTGTAAAATGATCATTCCATTGGTTATTGTTAGAAGATGACAGACATGCAAATTGGGGCAGAAAGTGTGATGGATTGTCTGACGTATGCACCAGGCAATGAAATTCGCGCATAACAGAGTTGGCAGCCTTTAGCAACAGAGAAGATTCTTGCCAAAAATCCGTTTTACAGATGAACAGACTTTTACTCAATGTAAATGATGATGAAATGACCGACAGGGGCACATTTTTCATAAAATTTAACGAACCGGTCGGTCTTACTGCTCAACCACTACCGGCTACGCAATTTTTTCCTTCAGTCACTTCGTCAAGCTCTGCTGGCAGCATGGAAAATATTGATTGTCGTGGTTTGGTAAACTGGATATTTGTTTACCAAGCTAGATCGCGTAACAACGAACATCTTTTAACTGAGGTTCGACTGTCGGCACTAATGCCATCTACGCACCAAACTGTAATGTAATCAAGTCAACTTTTCTTGTGCTTAGCATTACGGTAGCATTCCAACGCAGTGCGTAAGCATTCAGTTCAGTGTACAACTGAAAAATAAGGCATTTATACCACGTACGTTTAGGAATTCACAAATTCTGTTTCAGGGGGCACTTAATCAACAAGTTGCTACTTGTTTTATTGGTGATGAGATTCCTCTTAACTTTTCGCACCAATCCTATCCGGATTTCCGAGAAAATACTTACGTTTGTCTGTGCTGTCCATCCTGCGAAATAATACTTGATTTCTGGCAAAAAGACGGTCATATTAGAATACTATTTAGGTGTTTCCCTTCAATGCGAAAATATTTAGATAATATACTTGACTAGGTAGTTGTGCAACAGCTTAGTTGGTAGGGTCACAGATCGGACAATATGAAAACGTGCACGTTTGTCTTGTTTTGGGAACAAAATTGTGAACAAAATGCTATTTGGTGAGAAATCGCACTGAGATCAATTGCTGTTTAATTACGGAAGAGTTCAACAATATTACACGAGCTTCAGTTAACCTCTACTGTAGTATAGTAAAACCTGTATCTGAAAGTGCAAAAACGGAAAGAAAAAGTAAAATAAAACAAGACATTCGAGGAAATCAAATCAGAAAATTCATGCGTTTTTGTGCTTCGTAAACATATAAGGATCAGAGATATCTTTTTTTACCTGCCACAGTGATCAGAGATGTTAGAGCTAGTAGAAAAATGATCGAGATCCACAAATTCCACCGCAAGGCTTCAGTGAGGAATAGTGACCCGGAATACAAGTTGACCTATGCAAAAAGTTGGGCAAAACACCAGCAAACTACGTCAAGTGTTTGCAGTCATGGAATAGGGGAAAATCGTAGTTTATTCTCTCAACTAACAAAACTAACGCTTATGCAGAACGTCACCATATTTTCCCGAAATTCCTCTGACGTTTGTGACTAACAGTTCAACGGGGGACGCAAGGCTCAACTCTAGAGTTCTACTTGGCGTTACTTGGAAGTCTACATTTTCGTTGTCTCGATGGAATTTTCCTGTGATATCTCCCTCTCATGGAATCGAATTCAGGAGGTAAATTTCAAAGTAATGTAACCGGAAGGCAACAATAGAATTAATCAGCGTAATTTAATATTGCATGAAGATCGTTTCAGTTAATGAAATCAATTCATGTAACCATAGAAACAATGAAAAACCACTTTAAAATAAAGAAAACCTCGGAAACGGGATTTAGACCGCTGCGTAGTATTGAAATTAAAATTGCTTTGATTCCGCGGCTGATACACGTGACCTCATCATCCTAGAATGACTATTTTCACTGACGGTCGGACATTTTCCATGTACTCAACTCATACTAGTTGGCAGCGTGTTGCAATCATCGTCAGTGGAGTACACGTCTAAGTTTGATACCAAAGGAACAGTTCAAATATCTCAGATCGTCGGTTTTTAGAAACACGCAATGTGTGAATTGGGATTGGACAGTGAAAGTTGTTCAAAAGGTTCATGTAAAGGTATTCCAACGGGGTAGCAAACTGAAAACAACTACAAAAATAAAGGAAATGGGTCTATTTTGGCTTCACTCAGGGATGGTTATGAAGCATATGCTCCGAACTACGAGATTCAGTGGAAAACGCCTACCTCAAACACAAGGAATAACTACGCTGTGCTATTGAGCAATAAAATTCTACCAATAACTTATTCCGTTGAAAAAATAAGTAAACTTATGCATGAGTGTAAACATATAAGCTAAATATGCCGAATAAATTTGATAACTATTTCAATGATCATTAGTACGAGAATAAATTGCGCCGCACTGCCCATGAAAGTAGGAAAACGTGTCCATAATTTGCCCCATCGCTGACTCACGGTGTTATTCTGACATGAGTGGAACATTTAGGGAACAAAAGATGCAGCATTATAAAAGATAGGTTTTTCACCTTAGCATAACAGAGACGCATACTTCTTGTTCTTTTGTGGAAAAATTGACTTTTTAAACCCTACCTGATACGATCATGCATGTTAAAATAAACAAAGTGACTGAAAAACAAGTGTCTTCGAGCTGTCCACAGGTGATAGGTGCGCAGAGGTGTAGGCCTATCTTGGTGTTAGTCGTAGATAATGGATGGCCACGCATGAAAATATGTTTGCCATGACAATATACAGCACGAATTTTATTTCACGATACTAATGGCATCCAGCTTTGCCATAGTGTTGTTTACCAGGAAATGGTGAGTAATGTGACGTTAAAGCGAGTTATCCCTAATTAACAGGTGGTAAACTGACTAAAGTTAGAATTCGTTCATCTGTCCTAATGAGTGGTGAAAAGCGTTATACGTACAACATTCCATTCTTGGGTAGCTCAACCTAGCCGATGTATCAAAATGCAAGCACGTGTTTCCGTATGTGCACTTTTCGAAACTTTGTAGGACAGTTTAAAAACCGGGCGCAGGAAGACAGTGCAGTACAATAGATCGGTCCGAATTCAGATATTTTGCCGAAATCACAAAAATGGAGACAAAACGGGGGATTACAGCAGGAAAATAAAAAATGACAGTTGTGTTTAAATTCCACGCCATTCACTCGTTTATTTGTATGTTACAGTGTGCTCACGTGAGTTTGCCCCATATTTTGACGGTTGGCACAATACTTCACCAATCAAGTGGTCGGGCTGAAGGACCACTCCACTTGTGAGCACACTGAACGGGTTGACAGACCATGGAATCGATCAGTTGGCTTGTCCATTGGCGACTAGAGTTTTGTTTTAACACGCATTGCTAGAATGCAGAATGAACTCGTGAGTAGTTTTACGTAGACAAGCCAACTACTATGAAATGCTTGCATTCTTCAATGAGGTACTTCCAAACTACATATGCAGCGCAGATTTCAATAACAGTTTGTTCCACTTAGCCAATGTTTCTGAACTTTCCAGCAATGTGTATCAAAACAAAAAACCGAGTGGTCAATGGGAAAACCAACTGGTCGAATCCATGGTCTATTAAACCGTTCAATGCGCGCACAAGTGGAGTGGTCCTTCAGCCCGACCATTTGCTTGATGAAGTATTGTGCCAACCGTCAAAATATGGGGCAAACTCACGTGAGCACACTGTAACATACAAATAAACGAGTGAAGGGCGTGGAATTAAAACACAACTATTATTTTTCTCATTTTCCTGCTGTAATCCCCCGTTTTGTCTCCATTTTTGTGATTTCGGCAAATACCTGAATTCGGACCGATATACGCAACAATGTACGCGCAAGTCGACGGTGAAACGGTCCAGTGGTTTATCTGGAATTTCCTCCCATACAGAAGACTTCATGACCGAGCAGCTTACGTAAGTTTGCTTTATCTTTCATGATATGGGTGACAAGCGAAGTTACTGATCTCTTCGTCAAGCCATAGGATATCTACTCTCATCTTATTTTGTCGAACAGGTGGGTAAATGAGCAAAAAGACTGAAGTTCTGCCTCCTCTACACAGACCTGACGGGCAAGCTGTGCGTGAAGTCGTTTATGAACTCAAATCCGGGAAATAGACCGAGAAATGATCCAGATTTGAATGAATATCATCCGAAGACTGAAGCTAAGCCCGCACACGATTTGCTGTGAACCTACAATATGATCGGTCACTGGATGATGATGGGCATTAAAGGTCACTGAACGGGCCGGTTGAGACGTGCTGGTCTAAACTGACTACAAAAATGAATCGGCATGGCTTCAACAGCCAGTAAGATAATCTGACAGAATCACTGTACAGCTTCCAGCTATATCCATGACGATGGTTATCGATGACAAGATAAATTAAGAAATGAAATAAACCACGAGTCAAGCAGAAAGTGAAAATAAGCAGATGTCAACAGAACTATCTGACTGGCACAGTGACAATGTTTTTCGACTTGCAGGATATGAACAACGATTGATGGTAAACCCAACGGTGAGCTTTATTTTGCGCTATTTTTACT
The DNA here is from genome assembly GCA_948099385.1 of Fasciola hepatica. Lineage (NCBI taxonomy): Eukaryota > Metazoa > Platyhelminthes > Trematoda > Plagiorchiida > Fasciolidae > Fasciola > Fasciola hepatica. The sequence goes on along the minus strand of CANUEZ040000022.1, from coordinate 2,865,899 downwards.
ATATTAGATTTGAAATAAAACACCTTGGTGTTACTGATATTATAAGCGGAGTTTTTTGGTCAGATGTCGTTGTGACAGAATAGTTTACCCACATTTCCCATCAACTTCCGTTAGGTTTTTCTCATCTTGTTTCTTCGACTAAAAATAAGCTAAAACTGACCCCGTGATTCAGTATAGTGCCTGGCTCCAATTCTATCCGATTAACAAATCTGGAAAAGTCATGTTGTTTTTAAAATTACTCACCGATATTTTTGTGAAAATGTAAAGTAGCAGTGAGAGACCTGCTAAATATATCTGAATTCGATTTCCCCCAAAGCGACGGCTCATGTAATCCGGAAGCGTAAATGCCTAAAAAGATACGACTAAATTAGTACAGCCCTCTAACTTTAGTTTTGAAATCCGAAACAAAACTTACTCCACTGGCAATATAGACCGGCAAAAATACCCAACCTAGAAGCTGTAACAACAGCGAAGCCTGAAGAAAATAAAGTACGGAATTATTTACACAATCAGGAAGTTCAGCTATTTAAGTGAGCATAAATTCCACACAAAAATAACACAGATGAACACAAATAAAAAACGGACGTTTGAATTATTATAAACAACGTTATCTAATCCGCACCACCTTCCAAAAATGCATAAAAACACATTTTAAACCGATACATCTAGCATTATTGGCCGTTATTTCTTCCAAAAAGTTGTTAACCTGAGTTGTTTGTATGGTTCTTTTAGTCTTAAAACGGAAATAGTACAAGTATTCAGACGCGGTTCCACAAACGTACAGAAGTGTGCTGTTTCTGAGCAGTAGCAGGGGTACCACAAATCACTAGCTTTTTGTTCTCCCAATATTAACGTAACCACACTGAAAATTTCCACGTTCAACTGACAATTTAACCGAACACCTGTGACATGATCCACCTTCTCATCTTCTATACTAACATACTCAAATGCTTTTTTTATTATATGTTCGCTTATGAGTGCAATATAAGGGTTATATACCCCACAGCCACGAAGGCCCAGTGCACTGTCTGGGATAACCCGTATGTATATTTTTTGAATGAAACTGACCTGAACTGATCGCATGTGTTCTTTCGGTTATGTTAAAATAACAAAGTCAAGGTAGTAATCTTCTAAAAACTAAAGTTATTTACCTAACTCTATTGCACATCTGGAATAGTCTTCCTCATAGAATAAACAACTATGTATTGGACGTAAAATCGTAGGAAGTACACTTACATTGAGCTCAAAAGCGGCGACTCCGATGCCACTTGCAGCGCCAGAACCAGCTAATCCAATAAAATGTTCACTGCCGATGTTGCTGGCAAAAAGGGAAGCGCCGATCTGAAAAAGTGCGCTACATATAACCGTGGAATTACTTACTGGGAGCCAACTCATAAAACGTCCTGCAAGAAAAAAACCTGTCACCGTACCTCGTTTGGATGCAAACATTGCCTGTGAATTTTGAAAACAAATTAAGGTTATTTCGGCTGTCGACTGATGAAAAAGTTACAACAGTTCACAAGGTGATTTGCTAGACAAAAAATGGTGAGAACGTCTTTCCGTAATGTGTTCCCAATACGCGACCTGCATATAAAACACTGAACATATTCCATGCTTATCGTAATAAAATAAGCGAAAAATAACGAGTATTTGAGGTGGAAATTGTTAGATAATATTTGATGGAAGTAGCGAGCTTCAGAATTGCATGAAGAAAAAAAACACGTCTAGCAGCCACCCTAGCTAACCTTCCACGGAAATGAATTGTAATATCGAGAGCAAATGGGTATGAGAGATACACAACCACTTCCTGTGAACCGTTCACGATTTCGCTTTAGTAAACGTCTGCTACATGCTTGCGTTTTTCTGCTACTTCACACACGTGTTCTATGGTTGTAATAAGTTGAAATAATCGCTTTCCTTTGCAAATATGCCTATCAGTTTTTGAAAAAAGTAAACCTAGCGTGTCACACGAAAACTCGGTGCAACTACAGTGGTTCCTATCTTCTGATTTTGTTCCTACTCCAGCAAACCCTGCAATGTGTGGTTACAAATGTTCTACATCGTAATAACGATAATAATGAAAATAATAATAATAAATAAATAATAATGATACTATTATTAATAACTTCACTAATACTTTGAATTTGACTCTTATCTGTAACAGGTGTCTATTAGGGTAAGAATCACGCTACAGAATACCAGCGATAGAAACCACGCTATAGTAGCACCGAAAACTCAGTTTTCCGAGGGAAAACCAGTAATGCATGAATTCGCTGCAAAAGCGACATGTTATTCTTGAGTGAAGCATTTAAATCTGTATAACTAGCATTCAGACTTGGCACTAGGAATTGGATTTAACTTGAACTTGGCTAGTCATTTATCCGTCTAGATAAAAGACAAATGGTGAAGGCAAGTTGGTAGAAAGAAACTAAAATCTGTTACGGAATACCACCATTATTCATGAATTCATGAAATCTCACTGGTTAAATCTTGCGCTTTTCGGTGATAATCCAAACAGATTTGAAAATATACCCCTGCTTTAAACTGCCGTATCTTAACATATTTCTCAGGGCGTCACGGCTATGTGCACAGATTTTTACTTTCATAAAAAGCATTAGTTACGGCTTCCTCGGGAAAATACGAACCATAGAACAGAAGTGCGAGGTTAACGGTTAAATAAACTGAACTGAACTGAACTGGTCGGCCACACCAGTCGGACCAATGCCCTCCGTGCAACGAGTGGGCGCATGTGATAGCAACCTATATATTCTTTGTTCTTCCCTAATAAAACTAGATGATTCTGAGGGAGAGCTGAGTTCTCCCTAGAGTTGGTGGGACGGAACAAAACATAGAGGACAACATGGCAGAAAGAAGAAGCTTGCCAATTTATGACACTAGAAGACACGCACTCCAGTGTGCTGAAGTGCATGTGTCCTCCGGTGTTAGAAACTAACAAGCTTCTTTACTCTGCAGTTTAGTTAAGGTGCTCCATCACGACGAGACTGTACCTAAGCATAGTGTGAAGGCTAGCGTGTTTCTGTGACCCAGAGTTACGAAGAATTGCTTCCTTAAGCCAGGTAATTTGGGATAGTGAGCAGATTTCCAGTGAACTGCACGAACCACAGATTATTCCGATCCACAAAAAACCCGACAGGTCTCCTTGTGAAAACCAGAGAAGAATTAGTTTGGTAAGTATTGCACCCAAAGTTGCACGCAGGGATTATTCTTCACCGAATATCTAGTGCTCCTGGAACATGTACGCCTGAAAATAAACCAAGTTTAAAGCCATACCTTCATTTTTTCTTGAGTTTTAGAGCATAGGAACAATTTCCCTAGGGCCGCGAAATCTGAGTTCCTTCATCTGAAGGTGGCATTCGACTCACTCGACTGCACAGTTCTCTCACACTGCCCCTCAGTGAAGGGTGCGCCTGATAAATTTATTTCTATTCTCCAACGCTTATAGACCAACAGCCGAAGACGAGTTCGTGCTTACGTACATCTTTCACCCGAGTTCACCACACAAAGCGGTGTGCGACAGGACTGTCTCGCATAGTTCTTCCCCTCAATTTTGTAACTGAAGAGGTTCTTCGGATAACCCTATTCTTGTGAGAGAAAAGCAACTTCGAACTTTGCTCAAACAGTCCATCGTGACTTAGAATATACGGACAATACCGTTCTCCTGAGTGAGGATCCAGTTAGGTTGCAAGCTTTCCTAGATAGCCTAAACAACAGTGTAACGATGTATGGGGTGCGTTTTGCATCTTCAAAGTGTAAAATGCTGCTAAAAAACTGGGTTGGCTCAATACCAAACATTTCTTGGCAGGGGAAGACCTAGCTAAAGTAGATAAGTTGTGTTACCTGGGCAGTTTCATCTCACGAAGTGGCTAGGTAACGGATTAGGTATCGTCAATCATACAGAAGATGCGTTTGGTTTTTGCCAACCTCAATCATTTGTACCGCCGACATGATATCCAATCCTCTGACGGGATTCGAGTGTACACTGCGGAGGTTAAGTCAGTTCTTGTATACAGTTCAGAAACATGGCCGTTAAGCGCAGAAAATAGACAAACACTGTCGGTGTTTGAACGTTCATGTCTACGGTGGGAACACCGTATAAGCAATTCTGAGGTTCGGCGGAAAGTATCATGTACCGGGATCAAATCATTAAGTGAAATACTAAAAGTCGCCAGGCCAAGATGGTTGGGACATGTGTTACGCACGTCCCTTGACAGGATACTTTGGCGTGTTGTTTCCGGGTACCGGTTAAAAGACGCGTAAAGGTGATCAGTCCATGACATGAAAGAAAGGTAGGAAGAGCCTGACCAGTGGGCTCGGCTATGAAGATTGTGTTAAACCTTCTGGGTGAGGTCCAAGAAAACCTCCAACTCTAGGGTTGGATGCATTGAGGGATACTGCCAGATGCCACGATCAGTGATGTCCTTGTATCCACAATCCTTCTTCATCGACTTGGTACTGTTATTCATAATTTTCCTCTTACTCCTTCATACTCTTTTCTTTTTCATCATTTTCTTTGGAAGTCGTCGCTAGAAGACATTAGCCAAAGCCATCGCGTTCAGTGCATAGTTAATGGTTGTCAGAACTGAACGGAACGGAACTGAACATTATATATATATATATATATATATATATATATATATATATATATATATATATATATATATATATATATATATATATATATATATAATATATATAATAGTCGAGAAGTAAGGGCGATACTCAGTTGTAAAACGTTTAGTGCAACATTTCGCTTCAAACTAGGACCCGCTGGCAAACGTGAATGGATTAGTGTGTGAATATACATACATAATACTCCGGCGTGAAACCAAGCAAAGTAAAAACGCTACGAATGGGGAGCGTTCGTGAAGAATGAGGAACAACGAGGAGGACAGTGGTTCGCGAACAAGTCATCTCTTGTTTTCTCCACCGTACACATCTTGGTTTTTGAATTTGATGGTTTTTGTGTACTTGCGAAGCACGGAATTCTAACAAACAGGGCGTACAGCATTGTCACCAACGGTTGGTATTCTGAAGTATATGCTTCAATGTCCATAACCAACGACAACCCCCATTCATTAGCTCCTACCACGGAGACCGGCAACTCTATTCGAGGTCAGTACTGATGCTAACTTCTCTATACTTCTGAACCAACTCCCGTTCTACACATTCGGAACTACGCAGGTGCTTACTAATCATAATGTCCGGGATTGTGTATATAATTATTCGCCTTCATGAACTTGGATATGTATAGGCTGAATAGTCAACCCTCGCAATGCATGTGGAATCTACTTGACTTGACTTGAGTGTGTTGTCGATACTTGACCTCAGTCTAATCGAAATTCGCTCTGAACTGTTCACTGTGCTAATTCTGGGTCATCAATATTCGCAATGCTGTGAATCACCTCACCCATGTCTCAATACGGTAGAAATTCGTACAAAAAACTGTTTCCTTTTTTATTCATTATACAATAATGTTGTCTTGTAATTTTCCTTGTCTGTTTACCTTGGTTTGTTTACATATCTTACATTGTACCAATTTCTATTTTAGATCATGGACCTTCATTGTTAGTCAAGTAAAACGTAACATTTCCATCGCCGAATCTAGTTCTCTTCGATAAAGCTATCATCGTCTGTTGCAAACCGTACGTATCAAATGCACAATAATTCAGGAACAAGACCACGGCCAATGAAAGGCTGTCAAGTGGGAATATAACACTTCTACTCATTCTGAAACAGACATTTCATTGTCCTATCCTGAATCCTCACATGAAAGCAGTTCCAAATCCCACCCGAAATACGGGGCTCATATCTATACTTCTACCATGAATTGGGTCAAATCTAAATTTATTTTCTCCATTGCTTGTCCACCTTCAATTTTTAAAGTGCAGCATCTCTACGAACGAGAATTGGTTACTCCTTTTTCCTTCTTTATATTTTCAATGACACATTTTAGTCCTATGAAGCAGATCCCTTAATGACTCTTTTGTTTCGTTCATGAACTCAGTTCACATACACCGAGTTGCCTTTACGTGGTATGTTCAAAGACATCCCAGAAGGGATTACAAAGGCCATCAGTTTTTCTCGGAATTGTAGAACTTAGGAGCATATCACCACTTTTTGTTCCTCCGTATGGTTTCCGAAAAAGCCGCTCGTGTCTGTCATACCTGTCCTTAGCGCGTGAATGCTTTTAATGTGCCAAGTTCATGGGGTTTTCTACAGGCGCAAGCATTATGGACTCAGGAAAACTTATCAAGTAGTTGAAGTCCGGGTTATTGAACACCTCTAGTTCCATGGTGCTGTGGACCCGCTTATTTAAAAGACGAGCATTTATTGGAAGGATCTTCTCCATGAGTTTGATATTCACTGTCGTGCTGGCAAGTTGCTTCTTATGGTGTGAATTAATTGTTGGTTTTGGGATCAATGCCTTCTCTTGGCTTTTGTTAACGACGCTCTGATCATATTCCCATCTCCGCATCTGATTTACGCAAACAACCTTAAATCGAGTGTAAGTTAACTTTCCCCTGGAGGGATTTGGAGGTCCTCAAACGATGGTTCATTCTACGGCCTCTCCCTAATAATTTCGGCAACTTTGCACATTTGCTTGACCAGAGACCGGTAAGTGGTATTGTGTGGATTGTGCACGGGGTTTATCTTCGATTTTCTGTGTTGAAGGAACCTTGTGGTAGTAGTTGTTTCCTCGTAGAAAATTGAATTTAATACAGACGCCTGTACTTCAACTTGGAACATATTTCTGCAATGACAAACTATCGCGTGAGCACAGTGGAATAGATTTACCCCGAGACCAATCGAAAAGAATCGGTTACCATTACTCGGACGCTTGGAGGTCCGAAAATGTCAAGCTTCGCAACAAACCGAGCGACAGTGGATTGCTGTTTATTACCAACGTGACCGGTGATAGCATGGTAGATAACTCGCGATGACCACTTGACTACCACCAGTCAAATTCATGAGTCTTTTGTAGCACCATCTCTACCCTGTGCGCGTCACATAAACAACACACTAGAATTTAGTAGTCAAGGTGCATTAATATGTACGTATGCAGAAGCGACCAGGCCGAAAAGAGTGAGGCGTAGCGGCATCCACCACGTAACTGGACCAGGCGGGATTACTAAGGAAGCTGTCTTCAGTCTACCAGGTTGTTTCCAGAGGCGCACCGAAGTACGCAAGGTGACTCAATCTCGGAGCTGTGAAGAGACTCACATGGAGTTATTCTCATCCACCTCCAACACTAGACTGAGGATATCCTAACTGAATCATTCTCCTCTAAACCGCGGAATCTTCACGTCGTTTTTACCGTAACCGTAACTTTTTACCCACCTTATAGTTAGTCTACTGACTGCTGGGGTTTATAATTTAACTGGATGGCGTTTTTTCTTCTAAGAGATTCACCATCTCCCACAACACCTAAAACAATTGGAGTGCAGCTCATGTTTCTAACCACGAAAACCGTACTTCGCAATATCATCCAGAAGCAAATGAAATAATTCGATGCAGAGATGTTCAAAAACCTATACAGCAATTTTGGGGCACAATCAAACGAGTGTCACCTACATTCACTGGGAAATGAGGATTTTGAATGACGGTGTGAAATTACGCAAGACAGGACGTCTGCTTTATTTTCAACATGGATATTAGGTATACCTAACACTTCGCTAAAAACTAGTCGGTACAAGAGTAAATTTTTATTCTCACAATTGTCCCATGAGACCATTTTATTACACAGTTGCAGGTGAATTTTGTCGCATTAGATTCAAAAAAGTACAAAACATCGAAATGTAATCTCATTTCATAGAAAACTTTTTGGTTTACTAGCATGGCCAGGACAAAGAGAGATCGATGTGCCCTAAAAGAATCCCTTAGGGGACCTTTGGGGACCATTTCCATTACGTGGTATAACTTGAAAAATTTTGCTGGCTACATTGAGTAAAATACACTAGTTTATAAGGATATTCGGCATCAGAAAGTATGTGGACCGTGGCACGTAATTCCTGAGGGTGCTTACAAATCCTGTTCTTTTATCAGACGGAAATTCATAGTGATTAATAAACTGATATCATAAGATGAAATAATGTGGAAAATCTTACCAAAATTTAATGGTAAAACTATTAGCTGCTGCATTCTCGGTGTGTTCAAAAAGTCACAAACGGTCTCTAAGTCGCACGAGTTTCTCCAAGAGAATCATCTGAGAGTCCCTTGAATATCCACTGACCGCATTATAGCGCCAGTCATCTTCGTCCATACTTTCAATACGTTTATTGTTTAACTGAACGCTGATTGCCAAACGCGGCCGCCATTTGACCGTCGCTCTTGCGCACGCTTCAAATACACGCTAACCACTATCCTTACCGATTTTCTTCTCGTTGTACAGAATACCGTTATGGCTAACGTATTCGTAAAATGCCGAGAATGAGTAATATGAAGGTGATTCACGTAGTACGAAGGATCGAAGAACACGTTTATTAGGGAAACTGCGAGGTAAGGTTTAGCAGCCGTACAATTGTTGAGACTGACGTGATCTTAAAATCAAGCGAGTTTCCTTGTTTTACACCGTTTAAGGTTGTCTGCCCACCTTCTTCAGTGTTTTATTATTCCCTTTTCGTTGACGATTTTGTTTTGTCAAATCTTTTTTCCCTATCCCCCACCTTTTTGGTGTCTGTTTCGTCGTCATTGTTTTTAGATTGCATTGTCTCTGGTACTGTCACGTTTATTGTTGTTCTTTTCTGATCTGTATCCACTGAGTGAAAACATGCAGACCTCGCGGTCGGGGCGATCACGCTGCATATACCGGCATTTAAGCCTGCTGATCCGAAACTCTGACTCACCCAGGTCGAACTGGAATTCGAAAACTACTGTATAACCAGTGATGCCAGCCGGCTCAGGTGCGTAGCAGGCCGTCTCACACTGGAGTTGACAATGCAAGTTAGGGATGTAATAATCTCCTCCCAGATATACGAGGCCTTGGAAGTGGCTGTCATTACCGCACGACCACAACGCAGGACCAACGTATGCAACAACTTCAAGGCGTTGAGCTTGGAAGTAGAAAGCCCTCTGAACTGCTGCAAGAGATACAGTGTCTGAAAGTACCGACAGTATGTGAGGACCCGTTCTCAAGGGAACTTTGGCTGCAGCGTTTACCGCACAGCATTCGAATTTCACTGTGCCACGCGTAAATGCTCACTAGGGGAAACTGCAGTGACAGCTCTGATAAATATTTGTTACTGTGCCTCTGCCTCACAATTCGCTCTTATTTTGTTTGTATCATCTAACATTTCGCTTGTCTTCTTTTGGCCCATATGCCTTGTTTTCTGGTTGATGAAAGCCTATCAATCAGGCGTTGTCTTCTGAACTCATCCCATTAACCGATCATACGTTACAATTTAATCAGCCAAAAGAATGGACCAACACCTGCACCGGGATAGTTTCGATGCAGATCCAAACTCCCCGAATGGTGCTGACTCCCGGGAACATTGGTGATATACCTTGACAAACTTTTTTGAATCAATCAAAGAACACAAAACAGACAAACTGAAAACTCTCATGCACTTTTCATCGCCAATCGTTTACAAATTCGTTTCTCGATGCAAGGATTATGACTCTGCCATCACCACTCTTCAATCCCTATACATGCAGACCAAAAACGAAATTTTCGCACACTATCTTCTGGCAACTTCGAAGCAGAATACTCTTGAGACTACAGAGCAACATATGCAAAAGCCTAGAAATCTTGCCCGAGACTATAATTTCCAGGCTGTCAATGCAAAGCAAAACGAGGAAGACGCCATCCGCGATACGTTCTTCAGCGGACTCTTATCAAATCCTATTTTTCAGCGGCTTCTAAAGAACAAAATACCCAACATATATACTGCTTATGACCAAGCTAAAGCTCCAGATCTAGCTCATCAGCAATCTCAGACATTCGCTCAATCTAAACCTTCAGTATACACTACCGCTACGACGGATAGCTCCAGCGCCCACAGTCAGGTAGGTATCTGATAAAAAGGCCGAAGCCACTCTGGCTGCATCCCGAATCAGCTGTTTCTCTTGTGGATATGATCGTCATCTTCGCCACAAATGTCCCGCGAAAGATGCAATTTGCAAGTCGTGTGGTAAACGGGGACACTTTCAGAAGGTCTGTCCAGCTTCTACGAAAACAAAACATACCGCAACTTCTTCACCATTTCTCGTTTCCTCCATCATCACAGCTGCAGCCCCAGCGGACCTCAGTAAGGCTATTACGGAAGTAACAGTCAACGAAGTAGTGCCACAAGCTCTAGCAGACACAGGAAGCTCAGATAGTTACGTCTCCGAGGCGATTGTGCTCCGGAACAAATGGTCAGCAATTGCATCAAAAAGTAAGATCATCCTCGTTTCTACCCGCATGATTAGCAGTACCAAAGGTCGCTGTTTTGTCTCGTTGCTGCAAAAAAGGTGTCCGGTACAATCATGTCAAACTATCGATCCTACCTGACTTATGTGTTGACATACTGCTGGGACAAGACTTTTTACAACAATATACGCCGGTAGAAATACCTTTCCAAGGAACTCAGCCACTCTTCTCGCTTTTTGGTCTCTCCCCTGTCACTTTACAGTCCCATCTCTTTTCACACATCTGGATCCTTCTTGCCGTCCTAGTTGTACTAAATCGAGAAGATGCAGCTACAACGACGAAGCCTTTATTCGATCCGAGATGGTCAGGTTATTGAACGATGGTATAATCGAACCTACTTGATCACCATGGCGGGCCCAAGTCCTGGTTACTGCCAACGAGCGCCAGAAACAACGGATGGTGGTGGACTAGTCAAACAATCAATGGAATCACCTTCCTAGATGCATACCCGCTACCCCGCATAGACAATATAGTGGGTAAAATTTCACAGTTCAGCACTTACAGCACTTCAGACCTACAGAGCGCGTACTATCAGATCCCCATAAAGGAAAGCGAACGGCAGTACACGGCTTTCGAAGCATGCAACAGCCACTACCAGTTTCGCCGAATACCATTTGGAGTAACCAACGGTGTTTCCTGTTTCCAGCGCACAATAGACGAGCTTGTTCGGTGTAAAGGATTTGAAGGAACGTTTGTATACGTTTAAAACACGACTATCTGTGGGAAAGATGTCGCCGATCATTATGTCAATCTGAAACGGTTCCTACCAACGGCTGAGAATTATGTTTTGACTCTAAATCATAACGTGTTTTTTCGCCACAACCGTAGTTCGATTGCTTGGCTACGAAATATCTAAAGGAACGGTTAAGCCTGACCCAGAACGCTTTGACACTTTTTTCAAAATTCCTGCTCCCAAGGATTTGAAGGCGCAGTAAAGAGTCTTTAGAATGTGTTCATATTACGCTCAATAATTTTCCTGTTTTTCGGATAAAATTCATCCACTTATCGTCAACAGGATATTCCCCCTTCCTGGAGAAGTACTTTCGTCTTACGAATCATTGAAGTCTGAATTAATCCAATCGTCACTATTCACAGCCAATAAAGACACACCACTCGGTCGAAACCGACGCCTCCGGCATAGCAATCTCTGCTGCTCCTAATCAAAGCGGTCGTCCCGTGGCTTTTTTGCGTACTCTGTCATCCGCGGAGCGAAATCACTCAGCGGTAGAGAAAGAAGTTTACGCGATTGTCGAAGCTATTCAAAAGTGGCGACATAATTTTTTGGGGGCACACCTCAAGCTTATTACAGATCAGCGTTCTATCGCTTTTATGTACGACATAAAAACCAGCAGAAAGATAAAGAATGATAAAATTCAACATTGGCGCATTGAGCTTTTCCAATTCTCCTATGATGTGATATATCGCCCAGGTTCAGAAAATCCCTCAGCCGATGCCTTATCACAAGCGTTCTGTGAGCACACATTCTATCAGTGAACTAAAGTGACTTCATGAAAGTCTCTATCACCCCGGTATTACTCGTCTTTATCATTTTTTTCGGACAAAAAACTTGCCTTTCTCTCTCGATAATGTCAAGGGGATAACTCAGCAATGTTTTGTTCCTTCACACCTGAAATCCAAGTTCTACAAACCCTGTAACAGCCCATTTGTTAAAGCTACACAGCCTTTTGAACGTCTCAGTGTTGACTTCAAAGTACCCATCTCCTCTTCTACTCGTGGTCGCTACATTTTGACAATGATTGATGAGTAGTATCACTTCCCCTTTGTTTTTTCTTGTTCTGATATGACTGCTTCCACCATAATTTTTCGCTCATCGGAATTGTTTGCTGTATTTAGCATGCCGCACTATCTACATTCTGACCAAGGAGCCTCCTTTATGTCCCAAGAATTGAAGACATTTCTCCACAAACGGGGTGTAGCTACTAGCAGAACAACGAACTACAACCCTCAAGGTAATGGTCAAGTCAGATGACTGAACGAAACAGTATGGAAGACAGTATCGCTGTTCCTCCGTTCGAAAGATCTAGCCATCGATCAGTAGGAATTGGTACTGCCTAAGGCATTGCATGCCACCAGGTGACTGCTGTGTACCGCTCTCAATACAACTCCCCACGAACGAATGTTTATTCATCATCTAAAATCTGCTGTTTGCACCAGTTTACCTCAGTGGTTACTAATGCCTAGACCAGCGCTATATCGAAAAAACATCCGTTCGTCCAAGTATGATCCGATAGTGGAGGAAGTCGAATCGCTGGAGAGTAACCCAGAGTACGCTCACATACGTCTCCCTGATGGACGAGAAGAAACGGTATCACTTCGTCATCTTGCTCCCGTAGAACGACTGACTTCTGCATCACCCGTCCCTCAGTCAGACTTTCTTTCAGACTCCCCCCCCCCGGTTAATGACAGGCCACGTACTTTCGGTTTGCAAACAACTGTCTCTGACCCAGTAGATTCTTCTAGTGAACCAGGCACAAACGTTGAAAACCTTTTCTTGCAAAAACAAAGAAGGAGACCTTATAGTCTTCGAAACCGAGGCGTACGAACGGATTCTTCGTTAACTGATATCAGCGTCTTCTATTCCTCACCCACGGACTGCACGAAACACAAAATACTAGTCTTTGTTTTCTAAGTGGCAGTGAATGACATATATTTGTTATTGGGTCTCTGCCTCATAAACGGCTCCTATTTTATTTCATCTAACATTTCGCATTTCTTTTAGCTCATATGCCTCGCTGATTAAAGACTATCAATCAGGCGTTGTCTTCTGAACTCCCATTCAAAAGAAGGCTATTGTAAATACCACAATCCTTTCGATGACGGTGCCAAACGGTGCAAATCAGGGTGTACGTTTCCCGGTGCTCATCAGGGAAACTATAGCCCCGGCTCGTGGTGGTGACCCATGAAGCCGGATATCAGGCCAACAGTCGCCTTTTAAACGTAAGGGATATCATTTCAAATAACACCGGACAAGCTCCGTGTTGCACAAGCAGCATTCGAACACACGCTAGAGCTCAGTATAATACACCCTTCTAGTAGCCCTTAGGCTTCCTCTCTTCATATGGTTCCTAAATCTAAAGGCGATTGACGACCTTGCGGTGAGCACAGAGCACTTAACAAAGTCATCGTCCCCGAAAGATACCCGATTCCCATATACAAGACCTTACTTCGTCTTTATCAGGTTGCTCCGTCTTCAACCGTGTTGATCTAGTTCGTGCGCATAACCAGATACCGGTAGCAGAGGCCGATACCCCTTAAACTGTCGTCACTACGCCTTTTGGGCTATTCGAGTTTCTGTGCATACCGTTTGGACCCAGCAATGCAGCCCAGACCTTTCAACGGTTCATACACGAAGCAACCCGTGGTTTAGAAAATATCTACGTATGTCTAGATGATAGTTTGGTGACTAGTTCTTCGAGGAAAGATCACGCTGAACACTTACGGGCACTTTTTGAACGCTGTAGCTAGCATGGCGTAACAATCAATATCACGAAATGCAAATTAAGTCGGTCTGATATCACTCATCGGATGTTCTATTCCAGCCTCGGGTATCCGCCCTCTGGCAAACAAAGTTTCTGCTATTCGCGACTATCCTGAATCTCAATCTTTTCATCAGTCGCGTCAATTTGCTGGCCTGGTGAATTTCTACCGTCGATTCAATCGTCGCTGTGTGGAAACGATGCAAGCTCTCACCGACCCATTGCGTGGAGGCAAGCAGAAGTTCACGTTTCCCGAAACGGTACAAGTCGGATTTGCCCCCGTCAAGGGGCTATTGTCAAAATAACACTTCTCACTCACCCTGACCCTTCGGCTCCTGTTTTGGTAGTGACTGATGCTTCAGACACAGAAGTTGGAGAAGTACTGCAACAGTTTGTAGACGACTCTTGACAGCCCCTAACATTCTTTTCTAAGAGTCCACAACCAGCCGAATCTAGGCGCAGCACATCTGATAGCGAGTTACTAGCCACCTACTTGGGACTTCGTCATTTTCAGCAAGCACTCGAAGGCCGTTCGTTCACGATGTTTACAGATCACAAGCCTTTGGTTCACGCACAAAAGTCGACTTCCGATCGATACTCACCACGCGAGATTCACCACTTAGACTTTGTCTCGCAGTTTACTGTGGACATACGACACGTCTCTGGAGTACTCAATCCCGTCGCCGACGCCTTATCACGCTTTTATCAACCGATTGTCACCAACGCCTGATATCGGCTTAGACGCTATGGTACATGCCCAAACTACGGACCCTGATATCGACCAAATTCAACAAAATGGTTTTTTGAGCTTACCGACGGTACATATCCTAACTTCCCAAAATACCATCGTTTGCGAGGTGCCACAAGGTAGCTCTAAGCCAGTGGTTCCTGCTACCCACCGGTATTTCACTTTCCTGACCCTTCATATTTTGGATCATCCCGATGTGACTGCCTCGGTGAGACTGGTAACCGAGCGTTTTGGTTGGCACAGTGTCAAACGACATGTCCGTCAGTGGGCTCGTGCTTCTCTTCAATATCAACGTGTTAAGATCCACGGACTCACTGAGACGGCGTAAGCTAGGTTCCCGCAACCTAAAAAAGTTTTGTTATGTGCACGTCCATCTTGTAGGATCACTGCCACCTTCACTTGGGTACATCCACATACTCCCATTTGGGACCAATTTGCTCGCTGGCCGAAGGCTATTCCTATCCTTCGCCCCACGTTAGAAGAAGCCGCGAAAACTTTTCTGACCGGGTGGGTTAGTCAGTCCGGTTTCTCTGCGATGGTGACAGCCACATTTTGACGGCGCTTTTGCAGCCTGCTCACCACTTTCGGTTGCCAACACATTAGGACGACAGCCTACGACCCTCAAGCCAATAATATGATTGAGGGCTTCCACGGGCAGTAAAATCCGCTCCTCGCGCAAACGGCAACTCACTTTGGAGTGAAACACTACCATTAGCACTAAGATTGCATAGTACCGTTAGGGAAAAATTGGACACAGAATCAGCCGTGCTGGTATATGGCTGTACAATTTATCTGCTTGAAGAGCTGTTAGCTCCCCCGCCAACCGTGAATTTCGACTACGGAAACCACGCTCAGCGCCTTACACAACATATACGAGTGCTCAGTGCCAGCCTTCCACGCGAACAACAGTCTACAAGCTATGTTCCAGCTGCGTTAGAAACCGCTACCCACGTATTTCTTTGCGTTAACGGTGTTTGGTCACCGCTACGACCGCCATACACTGGCTCGTTTCTTGTGATAAAACGCAGAAGAAAAACGCTTGTCATAGATACCACCGGGCGACACGACATAGTATCTACTGACCACCTCAAACCTGCCGTCATAGAATGCGAGCCACCCGACCAACTTAGGCTAGCTCAAGCCACTCAGTCACCTACATCGGGCAAGCTATTGCTTGCACCATCCACAATTACACCTAGTGAAAACTCAGAAATTAGTCCATCAGAATCTCCAACGATACCCGCAACGCGAAGTATCCGTCGTGGTAGCCAACTACGAAATCTCATCCGTTT
The DNA here is from genome assembly GCA_948099385.1 of Fasciola hepatica. Taxonomy (NCBI): domain Eukaryota; kingdom Metazoa; phylum Platyhelminthes; class Trematoda; order Plagiorchiida; family Fasciolidae; genus Fasciola; species Fasciola hepatica. The sequence continues at coordinate 2,849,933 of CANUEZ040000022.1, read as the reverse complement.
CGCTGATTTCATGACAAATTTTACAATCGACTGCTAGCGTTAGATTGTAAAATTCGCCACTTATTTACCAATCAACAGACCCGAGAATTTACAATCAGTAGTTATAACTCCCCTTTTTTCTGGTCTCCTTGCGACTACAGCAATATCGAAAGTCGTTTGGGTGTTGGTTATTACGGTCCAACATCCACCGGCGCCCTCAGGCGTCATTTCTTTCCAGTTCTCCTTGCCCATTCTCAGACAGATTCACACAGTCGCATTGGCTTCATTCGTATCCTCGTTGACTCCGGTGTACGTCAAAGGAGCTAACCACTCACTACTAGACAGCGAATCGACTGGTCAGTGTGTAGCCGGAGACGTTAACTGGACGCCTTTTTGAATGAACCTGACGCGGCATCTTCAGGTTCGCGATTGTGAGACCCCTGGAAACACTGTTGGACCGGCGCACATCGGACCCCGACGGTGCAGACGCCGTCAAACTCTCACCAGCAGCCGTTCTTCGTCACCAACAATATAACGAGCAAGATGCAACGGGTTCCTGGAATATCGATTTTCGAGGCCTACCGCCACGATCAAAATCCATCTCTGTCGGTCTTTTAGAAGGAGGCTCTTGTAGCGACAGTCATTTTCGTTTGTTATTGTTTAACTGACCGCTGACTGCCAAGCGCTGTTGCCATTTCACCGACGCTCTAGTGCAGACTCTCACGCACGCCCTCAAATATACGCTAACCACTATCTCTACCAATTTCTTTCACGTCCTCACAGGTCGTGGAGAATACCGTTCTGGGTAACGTATTCGTACAGTGCCAAGCGTAAGAGTAACGTGCAGGTGGTTCATGTAGTACGGAGGGCCGAAGAACACGTTGAATAGGGAAACTGCGAGGTAAGGTTTAGCGACCTTACAGTAGTACTGAGTGACCTTCAATGAAACAAGGAGATGAATACTTAGAAGATAATCAGCGATGGACCCGGAAAATGGATATGCTAGCACAAGCGGTGTAAAATGCTGCAAAAAACTTGTGTACTTATGCACTTTTTCTCTCATCGTGAGGACCATCAGCGGCGAAAACCGCCATAAATTTGTGCGTAACCTGATATGCTTCCCAGCCAGTCCGGACCCTGCTGCTGTCATGAGCTACTCCCGTGCTTAGGGCCAATATACGTTTATGAAGTCCCTTTTAAATGAATTTATGATTGGTAACTGTCATTTCTAAGCAAACATTCTGACGAGGTAAGGTGTAATAACGAACTTGCTCACTATCACTACTGGCCGGCTGGCGATAAACCGGCAGATCGACCGGATATTTTAGACGGATGATTTTCATATTTTTGCAATTCACGTGCTTTGAATGAATGCATGCACTGCTTTATACTGCATTCTACGGCCTTATGGATGCAGGCCACTCAAGCTATTTTTTGTCACAGAGGGTAAATGTTCGGAAACACGAATAGTTATTCGCAACTGTACATCATTCTAAGTTCCGTTTAAATTCACTCCACCTAAGTGACTACAAGGGTATATACACCCATGTAACACACACATGTAAGATCGGTTTCGGACCGGTTTCCGGTCGGTTTCCTCAGTGGCCGTCGTTTCACAGGTCAAAACTGAGTTTATACGAAGAAAATTGACAGTCATTGTACCAGGCGTTATTACTGAACATTGTATTTCAATAAATACTTTCTAGTACCATACGGTATACCAGCTGCAGCTGGTATAGAAAAGAACTTAAGTTACAGATAATCCCGCTTGATGCGCCTTAAAATGGATAGTATAATGGTGATCAGGATTACATTGCCTAATGGATAGAAGAGGCAAAAGGGGAAAGTAACTCGGGGAAAGCGACAGAAATTAATGAAGCATCTCACGTATTTCACACGACCTGTTTAAACGGCTCGAAAACGGATCAGTGCAACAGCGAAGAATACTCGAACACTGACCATAAACCAACCGGTCTCGGCGCGGTTTGAGAACGGTATATTCATCGGGGATACGGAATTTTTATTCCTGATTTAAAACCAAACATGTCATCCTAAAACTCACCACGAAGCCGGCAATAGCAACACCGATGAAGTAGAGTACGAGAACTGCAATATCCCAGCCATCTATCTGGATCTGGGCGCTCTCCATCACGCACACGGATACCACCGACCAACTCAGATACGCCGAACTGGGAGCACAACCAAATTTACGAACGGTGACGCGGTAGAACAAACCTCCACCGCAGTTTACGATTATGATCTGATACTTGAACTTACTTGCAAGTAGGGTCTGTAAATGAACTCTCGAAAGTATACCCCGCCAGTGCATAACTTGTTCATGCACAGAGTTTGCACACTTTCTCTCTATTGTAAAAATGTGCCCTGTGTGCTCCTAATCATTGTCCAAAACCGCCAAGCACAGATTTGGTGACCAATCAGCGTGCGCGACTGCAGTCCAACAGATGTGAACAATTCGCACCTTCTAACCCGGGGTTAGGAACTAAAATATCTCGTCGGCGAATCACACTCTCGTGGTGCTTCTCAGCAATACCAGTCAGAGTCATTCCATAGCCCACCCCCGTGGAAGCAGGCCGCGTACGCGAATCTGCCGTACCTTCCATTTACTTCGTTTGCAAACTTAATACTACCAGGATAAGCCAATATGCTGTCGTCTCCTGGCCTAATGCTGGTCACATTCACCTGTACAGGGATTTATTTGACTTTGGCCTTTTACGTGTCCAATTCAGCTCATTTCGGTTTACACTGGGCCATCAATGACCGACGCAAATGTATGTCCGGATTCTTTTTGGTGGCACGAACCCGAGTAGGTACTCACCACGGCCTATTTTGCGTGTTCTTCCCATCAGCTGCTTTTGGCGAAATCCTCTACTGCCCCAATTTTGCTAAGAAGGAAAAGACCGGAAACTTCATTTCACGTTTCAGGTGAGAGTTGATCAGTACATACGTGCTTCATCATTAGCAGCGCGGCGCCTTCCGCACCGGGTCGAGATTACTGTCTGAGGACTCCTGAAGCTACTTGGGCTTCAAAATTTTACCTCTGAGAATACTTCACTCCATCCATTGTTCGTGGATACATTCAGCCTTGCTTATTTGTTTAACACACTATTGTTTATCTGAACTCCTGCTGCCTAGAGCGTTGGTCACGTAAGTCTTGATCCTGCCCACTGCACTCTCTTATTTCCCGTACACGCCAACCTCTCTCTCCCCAATAGCTTTCTGCTTCTCATAGGTTGTGGGAAAACTTTTCCTGGTGATTTTGGTGGCCTTTGGTGGAGTACAATCGTGGTTCACGATCGGTGAGAAGGACTAGCGAATGCGTGTAATAAGGAAACGGTTTAACAGGGTCTCGCCGTCCCTAGACCTGACACCCTTTGATTTCTCATTTCCTCCTCGGGCTCTAAAATCTTGCCCCAGCCAGTATTTCATTTCATCTGCTGTTTATTTTTTTTAAAGATCCTACACCTTCCGGGCTTATTATCTGTTCGGTCGGCTGACTCCGTAATCAAATTTTCCTAGAAGAAGAAACTGACTCGCGCGCTGACCCTGGTACGTGTCTTTCATAGCTTTACTCCATGTCCTCTTGCCCACTTATCAGGGCAAAGCCATTTTAAAAACACCTGCAGCTTTTGTTTCCAATAAGTTATCCAAGACTTAAAGGTTTTCTTTGAGGTCCTGTTTTGTTCTTCTCTTTTCTCCGGAGACAATACTCCAAAGTCCTGCAATCTCTGTCCGAAGGTCTGTCCTCGCCGATCCTCGACCATCCTGGTGGTTAGCCTTTGGGCTTCTCTGAGACAAGCCTCGCTTTATCTGTGGAAAGGTGCCTAAACCTTTACCCAGCATCCTGAGTCCACATAACGAGATTGTACACAGATAAGTTTTTCTCTTACTTTGCCGGAAGCTGCCATTCTGGGTCCAAAACGCCTCTTATAACCTCCATGTGCAGCCAGCTTGCTCTCTTCCGTCCGCTTGAATTACGCAGTCATAACGACACGGAACTATTTTACCTGCTACCCCAAGGCGATGGTGAACAGTCCATTTCCCCTATAGACGGTCAAACCTACAGAGTCCCTGGTCAGTGCATAACAGATGCTTTCATTCAAAGGCTTATTCCTTGTGATTGTTCATCTTGGCACTCTCTCCCAGGTATCTCTGGTTAGTAACTTCCGCTGCCTTTATCCAACAAAATTGACGTCCCACGCAAAAGGGAACACTAGTGCTTCAAAATTTAAGCCAAATCGTTTAGATAAATAGGAAGCGGAACTGACTCCAGAACTGATCCCTGGGGGATACTACTTTACACACTGATTCAGGCTTTGCTTGCTCTACCCCGACGAGATATCTTGTTAGTCAAAATGTCAGTTGCCGGGCATTTAGTTGTCCCTATATCTCACAGGTTAAAGTTAGGCCATTCATTTTGTTGTGACTTCGTCAAGAAAATTAGAGAAGGTTCGGGAGACATGATCTATTCTTCAGAAACCTCTGTTGCGCTTTGAGCGTCGTGTCCCAAAAGGATTTGTTCTTTTTCATGATTTGCTTTCACTAGTCTTTAGGGCTGTTCTTGGTCATTTTATTGCCAGGAATCGCTGAATGTAATCAGAAAATTCAATCTTTCACATTGGTATCATGCCCACCATTCAAAATTAGCAATGGAGAAATAAGCAAATATGGCCCCAAAAACTGGAATCGTGCTCTGTATCCCTGGTAGAAGTCTTTGAAGATGTTCAAAATTAGGCTACGCATTTCCATCAGACCGTTAGAGGACTACGAGAGCATTCGGCGCTCGATGAAATTGTTGTCAACTTTGCTCCTTCTTCGTGCCCAGTGGACCTCGTTACAGCAGCAGACGCGTCGTTGCAGTCCTGAAATTTTGAGGCAAAACACTGGTGCGAGGCTCGAGTCTAAATATCTTCGGATCTGGTGGTTATCTTAGTGCCCGAATTGTTCCGGTGAGCTGGAAGATATTTCAGTGGGTAATGTGATGATGAAAGTGGGTTTAGGATAGAATCTCAAAATTACCTTTCATCAAGAGTAGTTAGTGAGTCAGGAGACAGACCACCGGAAAACGGTCTGGGCTCCAGCTTTTGGCAATTAGATGGGCGGTGTAACAGCCGGTCGTGGAAAATCCCCCTTTTTCCCTCGCGATTCAGTGTTTTTCCCAACATCACTCATTTCCATACACTATTGACTTGTCTTTACGAACTGGTTGTTTTTCTGGACCAATTGTTGTTTGTTCGCGCCCAGAGCGCTACTTTGGCACATCCTTGTTCAGGACCTGCGTGACGCACGTGCTGTCCGCTCACACGCTGCTTTTCGGTTTCTCGTTGTTGAGTCCTTGTGATCGTATTATTGAGGTTTGTATATTGTTTATGTCATTGTTTATTGTAATAATCTAGTATCGTAGAATATCACGGATAATCGTCTTCTGATTTCGGGATCCGTTGCGAATTTGGCTACGCATTGCTCAAACGTTCGTAACAAAACTCAATAGATCAATTTGGAACGAGGGAAAATCACGCAAAATGCCAAGAAAAGGATCAAAAGCAGTCGAATCCGGACAGGAAGTGATACGGCAAGTCTCTGGGGAGGTTTTGGGTACATATGATTCTTTAGTTATTGCTAGATCGCCTAGTCCTGTCAGTGCTAGCTCATGTGTTATTGAAAACAATATTGATCGTAAGGATGTCGATTTATATAAGCTGAGAATACTAGAACTAGAGCAACAGTTACTTTCGGCTAGACTACAGGCGCAGGAAGCAGAAAAGAAGTGTACACAGAAACTGCGAGAGCATGAGACCAGTGACTTCGACACTTCCGATAGGTTAGGGTGCAATAAGGTAGGGAACCCCACGCCGGTCGCCGACTACAAACCACCATCGATCGATCTGCCTAGAGTGGAGTTAACGGTTTTCGACGGGCGAGCTGAGCAATACTGCAAGTTTGTCAAGCAGTTCGAGAGGTTCGTTGAAAATAAGGTAACCGACCCTGGGCAAAGGTTTCTTTACCTTACTCACTACTGCCGAGGCCGAGCAAGAGAAGCTATCGACGGGTGCACCATTCTCGACCCAGAACAAGGCTACACAACGGCAAGAAAGATTCTAAGGGAATTGTTTGGCCAACCTTTCAAAGTAGCCCGTAACCTAATAGAGGGCGTGATGGCAGAGGCAAAGAGAACCAAGGGCGACGTCTACACCATGGCCGACCTGGTGATCAAGATGCAGAACTGCTCAATAGCCCTCGACCATTTAGGTTACAGGGCCGACCTAGACGCCATGCACACTTTGGAAGGCATAGTCCGTCACCTCTCTCCCGAACTACAGGGTCAGTGGGCGGAAGAAGCAGAACGGATAAGCCGAAGCGACAGAGAAGCCAACTTCGAAGACCTGACTGAATACTTAGACAGGCAAACGAAGATAGCTGACAGCAGATTCGGCCGACTCATCCGGGACAGCAACCGAGCGAACAAGCCCGGTACTAGCCAAGTCCAAACCCCTGTACGGGAACATCCAAAGTACCAGTCTTGGACCAATACACACGTCATTTCACGAGATGCTACGGCGAAACCAAATTGCAGATCCTGTGGTACTAGCCATGGCCTACCAGAATGCCCCAAGTTCGGCAACGCCACAATAGACGAACGGTGGGGAATGGCGAGGATGGCAGGAGCATGTTTTGTCTGTCTCAACACCACGCACCGGGCAGCAGCCTGTAGAACAAGGAATCGATGTGGTTACGAGGGCTGCACGGGCAGACACCATCGGCTGCTGCATCAGGCTAGAGTTACCATATCCGAGGCGAGTGCCAAGCCCAGCGTGATTTGTTCAACTTCACAATCTGCCAGTAAACCGGTACGTTTAGGCGTAGTGGCCGTGGGAGTAGTGACTCCGACTGGGATAGTCAAGGCATTGGCTTTCGTTGATAGTGGATCCGACACCACTTTAGTGAAAGAGCGGTTTGCCGACAAACACCCACTGGCTAAAGGTGCGACGTCGTTAGCGGTGAGCACGGTGGGCGGAACACAGGTAATGACTGCCGGTAGATTAAGGCTGCAACTCATCTCTCTAGACACTAACGAGGAAATTGAACCAACGGAGGCATTCACGTTAGCGGATCTCCCCATGCGAGCACCAAGGTCGGTGAACGCAATCTTGACTCGGTGGCCCCACCTGCAGGATGTAACCGTTGTAGACTGTAAAGATGATGAAGTGGATCTCCTCATTGGCTGCGACGTGCCAGAGGCGCATTGGGTGCTTGACCAGAGAGTGGGCGACCGCCAGGCACCTTATGCCGTACGCACGGTTCTGGGATGGATGTTATACGGTCCAGTAGGGGTACGTGGTTCCGTGAATTACTTATCCGCCGAAACGGACTGCATAGAGTGCCATCTACAGCGGCTGTATGAAAAGGAGTTTCATGACATTGGAGACGAAAGACCGACGTTGTCTCAAGAGGATCACTTCGCTCTACAAACGGTGCGGCAAGGCACTAGAGGCCTCAAAAAACAGTTCGAGGTTCCCCTTCCATGGCGCACACCGGACGACCCGTGGACTGACAACAGGAATTATGTTCTCCAACGATTACTACGACTAAAAGAACGCTTCATTCGAGACCAGAATCTGTGGGAACGATACGCGGATTTGATGAAGCGAAACGAGACCCTCGGTTACGTTGAAAAGGTGCTTGTTAACACCGACAGCAGAAGGGGTATCTGGTATCTGCCTCACCATCCGGTTATCAACCCCAAGAAACCCAATAAACTGCGGGTGGTTTTCGACTGTGCGGCCAAGTTCCAGGGCAAGTCGTTAAACGATCGCCTACCACAGGGGCCTGACTGGACCACACCACTGATCGATGTTCTGTGCCGTTTCAGAGTGGGTAAAGTGGCTTTGTCTGCTGACATTAGGGAAATGTTCCATCAGGTGAAGATTCCGGTAGGAGAACGAGATGCTTTGCGTTTCCTGTGGTGAGAAGGGAGCGACCGGGACAACGCAGTGGTGAATTATAGGATGACCGTCCACCCCTTCGGAGCCATATCGTCACCATTCTTTGCGAACTGATCCCTCCGAGAATCAGCGAACAAACATGGCGATCTAGTACATCGGACGGTGGTAGAAAGCGTCAGCAGGATCTTCTACGTCGACGACTACCTTGGGTCATTCGATGATGTGGAATCAGCTCTAGAGCAGTTCAGGGGTCTGACGAGATTGCTGGAAGAGGGCGGCTTCCATCTAACTAAATGGATGTCGAACGCTTCAGAAGTGCTGAAGGTCATCCCGTATCACGAAAAGGCCGAAAGGGTAAGAGATTTGGACGGCTCTCCACTTCCTATCGAGCGCAGTTTAGGGACACAATGGGACGCGGAAACGGACGATTTTGTTTTCGAACTAAAAGTTACCGAGCTGCCAATAACCCGTCGTGGCATACTATCTGCCGTCTCAAGTTTGTTCGACCCGCTCGGTTTCGTGTCACCATGGCTGCTACCCGGAAAGATCTTGCTGCAGCGGCTGTGCCGTAAGAAAGTTGATTGGGACCAGTCGCTGGACCGAGGGGACCGGCTGGACTGGGAAGAATTTTTGAACACCTTGAAGAAATAAGGGGACATAAGAATCCCACGATGTTTGACCCCTGGCCATACGACACGGACTGGAGAACTACATGCCTTTTCCGATGCATCCGAAGTCGGTTATGGAGCTGTGGTGTACGGACGATGGTGCGCAGGAGATGGACAATATACCACGAGGATCCTGTTCGCCAAAGCCCGCGTTGCCCCACTGAAGTCGGTCTCAATCCCACGCCTTGAACTCAGCGCAGCCGTGTTGGCAGTCAGGGTGGTGCAAGCTGTGAAGAAATGTTTCGATCTCTACATTTGGTCGGTGAGCTTCTGGACGAATTCAACGATAGTACTTTACTACATTAACAACATCCGGAGCCGGTTTAGTACTTTCGTTGCTAACCGGCTCACGATTATCCACGATGAATCAGCCACGCACCAGTGGAGTCATGTCAGGTCTGGCGATAATCCGGCCGACCTGTGCTCCCGAGGTGCGAACAACTTCAGGCAACTGGACACGTGGACGAGAGGGCCAAACTTCCTGCAATTGCCCAAACAGGACTGGCCCGTGTTCGAATTAAAACCCCCTACGGAAGTGGAACTGGAGATCAAAGGCGTAGTGATAGCAACCAACGTCGTCGAAGCGTCGTCCATTCTATCGCGACTGGTCAGGTTTTCTTCCTGGATGAAGACGCTTCGTTCGCTAGTTTGGTTAACCAGGTTCAAGATAAATTTACTAGTCATGAAAGGGCTACGGCCCTCAGGTCTGATACGGGTCGGCCCGATAGGTCCCGATGAGCTACAAGCGGCAGAGTACGATATTTTCAGAATGATACAACGCGAGGCTTTCGCCCGAGAACTCGAGAGGGCGGAAGAAGTGGGGCCGACCAATAAGGACATGCCATCTCCAAGAGGCGAGCTAAAGCGTTTAAACCCCAAACTCATCAACGGACTGCTGCGGATGGATGGTAGGCTGACCAACGCCCACCTGAACTTCGACACAAAGTATCCTATACTGCTGCCTGCGAGACAACCTGTAGTAGAGCTAATGATTCAACACGTCCACGCCATGGAGGGACATGCCGGGGGAAGTCACGTGACGAGCGTCATCCGAAAGCGTCTTTGGTTGTTGAGAGGACGAGAGACTGTAAAACGCGTAATCCGACGGTGTGTGCAATGCAGGAGACGCAATGCCACAGCAGGCAAACAACTCATGGCCCCACTACCAGAATGCAGGGTGACTACGGGCTGGTGGCCGTTCAGTGACACCGGGTTGGACTATTTCGGGCCCTTGTGGATCAAGTGCGGGAAAAGATTAGAAAAGCGATACGGATGTATCATGACGTGCATGAAGTCACGTGCGGTACACCTAGAAGTGGCACATTCGATGACGACCGATTCGTTTCTACGGGCTTTGCAAAGATTTATCAACCGAAGAGGCGTACCGGCCGATATGTACTCAGATAATGGATCGAACTTTGTGGGCGCTCACCGGGAATTGCGGCGTTGGCACAAGAACATAAACAGGGACGAACTGCAGAATCGAACCGTGGCCTACGGCATACGATGGCATTTCAACCCCCCACAGGCCAGTCACCGCGGTGGCATATGGAAACGCATGATCCGGTCCGCCAGACGGATATTGCTGTCAATCATGGAGCAGCAGCCGCCCGACGACGAGACCCTGAACACCGTCATGAATGAGGTAGAGAGAATCCTGAACAACCGCCCCCTGGTTCCAGTATTGAACGGCGACCCCACCCACCTGGCGCTCACCCCAAACGACTTATTGACGCTAAGGTCGAACGAGGGTTTCCAAGGGCCGGTAAACCTTCGTGGGAGCTACCTCCACGGGTGGAAGCAAGCGAAATATCTGGCCAAGGTCTTCTGGAGGCGATGGCTGGGGGAGTACCTACCGGCTTTGCAGACTCGACAGAAGTGGCTGGCCAAAACAACACCATTCAAAGTTGGGGACGTGGTTATGATCGCCGACGAACGCGCAAATTTCAGCACTTGGTCTTTGGGAGTAGTTACGGAAACCATCAAAAGCACTGACGGAATCATAAGAACAGTGAAGGTGAAGACAGCTGAAGGATTGCTCATTTGTGACATTCGCAGTCTTAACCTACTCGAGAGCGAAGACGGAGGAGCTGATAACCCTGAGGCCTAGTAAACCTTTTTTACACCAGTAATCGAGGTGGATAAAGAAACACCATATATACCACACGGTCTCCGTCAAACACGTTAAGGTGCTCGCGGTCTTTCGTTGACATTACAGAAGGTTCTTTCCGATACGTGGTGATGAATGCGATTCCATTGTACATCCCGATACATACACGCATGCACGACGCACTCTACATCCCGTAAACCCATCAAACATGTGACAGTGTACGTTGTTTTGCTTTTTGTTGACGCTACTGAATGCCCCTTGCATATGTGGAAGTAGCGGTGCTCAGGTCACACATACATGCTACATTTTACTCGTTTTCTTGCCACGCGGTCTTTTGTTGACATTGCAGAAAGTCCCTTTGATGTGTAGTCATACCTGTGATTTCATTGTAACCCCGGCACACACACACACGCACTTACACACACACTCAAGCACGTACATCCAGGACCGGACGGCCCCTTACGAGGACAACGTCTATGTGACCATTCACGCCCGCCATCGGTCATTTGGTCTCGTGGAAGATGTAGACTAGCCTCACGTCTATGTAGCCAATGGGTTAGGTGCGACCAGTAGTGGAACGTTGACGACGAGCATTAGACGCGCGCATTGACAGCAGGGCCTAGGCAGGTAGGAAGAATCAGTACCTTTATACCGAACCTTTGACTCTGCTTAGGATCCAGGAGGATTTTGGTGGGCGGTGTAACAGCCGGTCGTGGAAAATCCCCCTTTTTCCCTCGCGATTCAGTGTTTTTCCCAACATCACTCATTTCCATACACTATTGACTTGTCTTTACGAACTGGTTGTTTTTCTGGACCAATTGTTGTTTGTTCGCGCCCAGAGCGCTACTTTGGCACATCCTTGTTCAGGACCTGCGTGACGCACGTGCTGTCCGCTCACACGCTGCTTTTTGGTTTCTCGTTGTTGAGTCCTTGTGATCGTATTATTGAGGTTTGTATATTGTTTATGTCATTGTTTATTGTAATAATCTAGTATCGTAGAATATCACGGATAATCGTCTTCTGATTTCGGGATCCGTTGCGAATTTGGCTACGCATTGCTCAAACGTTCGTAACAGGCGGAGCATCGAGACCAGATTTTTAGCAGCTCTCTCTGTACGCTGTTTTTGCTGTGTTTGCATGTGAATTCAGTAGGTTCCGTCGGGGTATTACTTCTTTTTCACCTTCGCCCCTTGTTCAGCTGCTCCTATTTCTCCTGAATCGCTACGAGCTTTTCGGAAGTTTTGTTCTCGGTCGTTCGTAATCGTTGTTCCTTTTCATTCTTGCGGTCAATCTAGGAACCAATACAGCCTGGTATGATTTTAAAGCCTCGAATAAATATTGTTTATTATTTAGATACAGCATCGATCTCTAAAAACATACTGTTGCTCGGGGTATTACACCCTTTAAGTTTTACTTCCTGGTTTGAAGTTTGCCATAATCTGTACTTCGGTGTACGATAAAGGCACTATTTCAGGCCGTTGTGCAGGCCTCATCCCGAATTATAGGTTGCTGTACCCAAAAGCTGTCACTGATAGTTTGAATAACCTTTCCACCGGGATTTTCAAGCCCATCAATAATAGCTGAAACGTCTACATCTTCGGTCGACCCGACAGAGCCACGTTATCAAGGCTGAAATACTTCTCGCCCGGTCCCGATACAATGAAAAGCTATCCACGTGTATACACAATGCTACATAAGGGCTCGCAGTGGCACACGCGTCCTGTTATGTTGCAAACCCCGTCCCATCCATTGGCGAAGGAATTTACCAATCCATTGAAACACTTGTGGAAGCCTTACTCGACGGCCAAAATTCCAAACTAGTCCTGGCTTGCGACTTCTGGCACCGAGTAACACGTAGTCTTATGTTTCCAAAATCTGGGGGGAATCGATTCAAAGAAATCTACGGTACTATTTTCCCGTGATCATGCAATTTACATGGTAATCCTACCCCCAACAGGCAGCCTGTCGTCCCATAAAGGAACTTCCGGCTCACCCGATAGGGCCGAACAAATAAAATTCTTAAGCTTGGCCGCCGAGATCGAATCCAGGGCAGAGGAGGGTGCCGGGGTTTATTCCAGAGGCGATCGACCGAGAGCTAACGGTGGTAAAACGAACCGAAGTACAGTACTAAATCTCATCAGCACGTAGGGTGCTAATAAACTCGTGAGAGAAGACTCTCTCAACGAAAACAGACAGGGTAGCAGTGTTGAAGACGCCAATTGTGAAGGTGTAAGAGCCAGCCTCCTTAGGAATAACTCTGGGGTGCCCATCAAAATATAACACTACAGGAAATAGCGCAATGAGGTAATTCCAATTGCTTTTGCTGATACGACTCTTCGCAAACCGATTAAGGTGGCTGCCAGCAAAACCCCTTTCATGGGAGGCACTGAAGGTAACAGCACGGCCAATATTCACTAGGCCTAACTCCCCAGCTAGTACGTCTCAAAGGTCAGCCTCACCTAAGCGATTGATATCCCGTCATTTACAGTTTTCCACACAAGCTCCTCTGTCTTTTGAGTTTAGAGGTTCATCCTAGCCACTTTACCTATCCGCTTCAGGAAAACCGCAGGCGCTCACAGCTTCAGCCCCTCCTTACGTACCCTTCCTGGTCTAGCCATATTACTGACTAGCAGTATCTCACCATTTTCACTGCAGCCCTCAAGTAAGCTTAAATGTATCACGCCCGTTAAGGCTGATCCCTCCACTTCATATAGCCACTCCCGCCCTTCTGCCCTCCCACCTTAGATGGGCTTCCAGTCCCACCACAGACCCTGAAGATCCAATAAAGACGGCATACACGAGGCTTATTCTGGTCTGAAGCAATTTTTGGGAAGGTAGGAACATTTATGTTAGATTTGGTATGCCTTGCCGGTGTAATTGGCAGGCAAGAGATGGCCGCCCATGGAAACTGCGTCGAACGGTCCGGGAATTCGCACCCATGCCTGTTGTCTGTACACCAATAACTCACAGTGCATTGGCCTGAACTCAAGCATATGCCTATCCTAATGTGCCTTCAAAAGCAACAAGTTACCCACCTGGATGAACATGCTAGCGTGTCGGTCCATGAGGTGTATACACTTGTGGCATACCCACCGGCACTGTTCAACCCTAATCTCCAAAGTAAGGCTATCGATCTGTCTACCCGACGCATAATACACGGCTGATGAGCACAAAGTCCCCTTTCTATCAACTCTTCCTCACCCATTCCCACACGTCGAGGTGCTCCACAATACCCCTCTTATCCTGCCTCATATCGCCGACAACATTTCCGAGACTTGGTTGTTTGACCCCTTGGGGTGGTATCACCGACTTTTTTCCCCCTACTACTGTATTAACCCACCATTAATCCTTTTCATTTCACACTACTTATTCCTATCTGTCATCAGGGATTTTGGCCCTAATAACCCTGTGCGTGACAATCCTAATACTACACGCTTCCTTGCTAGCATCTTCCACCATCGCCACAACTTTTCCGTCACCACCCACCAAAATGGGCTCATAACAAAGGCCACGACAAAGCAGCTGCATTTAACCCGGTTTTCATTGATGGCCTCTCGGTAAAAAACGAGCTTCGCTCCCGTCATATTACTGTGTAGTAATTCGACTTCGGCATAATCGGCATTACCAAAACCCGGTTAACTAACACTGTACGGCAGGTCCACATCACTGTGGCCGGCTACCAAGTCCTCGGAAGGAACCCTCCTGGCTGTGGACTGATAGCTAAGTTCATAATAAAACAGTTGATCTAACCTTCCTCTCGCAGTTCCAACCACAAATGCAATCAAGGACTCACTCCGGGCTACCATCTACCGTCCAACCCCTATCTCTATGTTGACTGCAGTCGTAAACCACCCAACCCAATCGTCACTGACTTCACCCTATTCCTTAAGCTAGTTGACTGCTCTGAGTAGCTACCGTCCCGGTCCAAACTCGCCCCCATGAACTCGGCGCTTCTGATACCGGCTGCTGTCCCATGTCACTACCACTCTGATTCCCGGGCTCCGAAGCCTACCTACCTGCATGGCACCGCCTCCAACGTGCAACAACACCAGCTGGAAGAAATATCCTCCGTTTGACATTTGCCACTGACCTGTTAGACGTAACGAAAACCGCTATCTATCTCCTTCCTGAAGGTGCCGTTAATTGATGCTGCCCCAGTTCACAGCCGGACCAGTATATCCAAACCGTGGTTCCCCCAAAAACCCGGCTAAATTTGTTCGTATTTTTGGCCATGGGTTCAGCTGATGCAATGTCGAAGAAGGTTCCTTTACCGTCTTCGTACACAGTCCTTCTGTCTAATTCATCCGGTGTTCTACCGTTTCACACAATTTGTCACGTTCTGACTTTGGAGACTGGAGCTTGACTGTTGCTCAGTGAGGCTGCCTTATTTTCTACCTTGAGTCCAGAACTTACTGACCAAAGAAATGATCAGTGAGGTTGATTTGCATTTATCTTTTAACATTTATAATTCTGCAGTACCTTGCCACGAACGAATTTTGACACCCACCCTAAGGACGATTTTTTCATCTGGTCATGTTTCCGGATCAAACCAAATTGACAACGGGTCTCGTATTTTCGTGAAGATCAGAAGTGCCAAACGAGCATATAAGACGGTCGGGACGTGAACACTCTTGCCTCGTTCTTCATGAGTCCAGTGTAAGATTAACAGTGACAAACAGACTTAGAGGATGTATTGTTGGCAAAGTGAGCCTCTTCCCGGTAAGCTGAGTATTGCTCTTTCAGTTTCGGCTAGCGGCTTTCGAATTTTCAATGCTGAAGGTGCAAGTGAGTTTTACAGTGCCGACAACACATTCTATGAATATATTTCAGTGTTCATTGGATCACTTACATCCATGTGTCTTTCTTCCCACTGGGAAGTGACCAAAGAGACTGGCTTAATGAATAAAACCGGGATGGCTACTGTGTATATTTTTGAAGGTGGTTGGAGCCTCGTCGATTATTCATTTGCTTTATCCATGTCCGACTGTCCGTACTGGGATGGCTCGACCAGTAGGGTACATGTATGGAGGGCGGAGTGTCACCCGTTCGGCTCCAGCCCGTGGCGTTAGGCTTCTGGGTGTGAAGGATGCAAGTGGATTTTCCATCGCATAAATGATAAGTATCCACCATTTGCAAACTTTTGGGAGTAAATCCGATCGTACCACATAAACCTCGACCACAGTTGACATGGTCATAATCTACACCGGAAGAGAACTTTTCAGGTTAGGTGTCCAGTGCACCGTCATCCGCACCCAGCGACCAGCACCGGTGGTGGATTACAAAACTCCCTTTATATGCTTGTATTACTGCAAATGTGCCGCCTTTTCCGTCGACTGTTATCCAGTTTTTCAGCGTAGTGGCTTACAGCATCTCCGTTGAAACTTGCTTCATCTCATGCTCGACAAACTTTGCTAATTCACTTGTGTACTACTCAGTCAATACGTAGTTACCAATCGTTTTTCCGTGGGGTGCAGTTATTGCACCTTCAGGTACGTACGAGTGTCCTTAGCTTGCCCTCCGTTACCTACTTTACCGAAACTTAGGGCCAAACGACCTACCCATCCCATCCATAAACACATCTATTCCCCGTGAGCAAACTCATCACTTTATCACTTTTGTCGGTACTGCAGTCTTCTAAAGATATATTGCCGCGCAATGTTTTTGTCCAGAGCGTTCCAAGAGTCAGCGATTTGGTGATTGTCTGCTCCCTCCATCAGTCCAACCGTCAGACGGCATGGGGCTGTTGCTTCGCGAATTCCTGCCCCCGCGAGAAATCATATCCTCTCCAAGTTTGCAATCATCACAGGAACGTGCCATGCAACATTTCGCTCAGTCGACATCCCCCGATCCATCTTTCAAGAAGAACACCTACGTACAAGCATCTGCATGTTACTTACTACTTCCTCACTTTTTCAAGGTACTTTTTCCTGCAGTTACCATGGCTAAGCACCCGGTTTTGATCCATGAACTAGCTTCTATTTTCAGGTCGACATTTCATGAGTCACCTACCATAAAGTAAACAACTGGCTCAGCTTTTACTTGCTCCTCCCCGGCCAAGTATTTTGTCAAAACTCTGGCAACTTCCATCCAGCTGCGTTTTCTGCTTAGTAAGTGACCGACACCGTAAATATCCAGCCATTAATTTTACCGATATGTTTATCCACTAGTTTATCCTATTCCGCATCCAGTTTTACTTTCCTGTTCACTGTGCGATTTTCAATCCAAGCCCGTCATATAATGCAGCTCGCCACTGCTTTACGTTTGCCTTGAAAAATTCTCTTTTTCCCAGAGCTAATGGAAGTATCCATAAACATCTTTTGACCTCATTCATTGGTGTCTATTTTGTAAGGTTTGTATGCAGTGTTCCCCGTCTCGGTCAGCTCCACTTGGATTCGCTCAGCTGGATCTCCTGACCTTGAGTTTATTTTGTCGGGCGCCACCGGAGCTTGTCAACCTAAAACCTTTCTACAACACTTTATGGCTTGCACATGTTTATTGCATGCCGCTAAAAAATCGGACCCCGCTATCGCTTGTAACATCTGAACATTCACTGCTGCATACCTCAGGATTAACTGAAATAGACCGTAGTTAGTATGTTATTATGTACCGGTTCATCCCCAACGACGAAACATTAATCGCGTGCATAGATGAACGTTTGAGCTCCACAATGACCGAGAAAGATCCACCCGTTAGCTCTTCTTCCTTCTCTGACGTTTGCGGTTCTCCGGATGTTGGACAACTGCGTTCCGCGGTTGCATGGCTGCCTGGCATTTTTTATGCTCTGTTGAGTCAAGATACCCTGAAAATCATGGCCCCTCTCATGCAGTGGGCTAGCTAACTTAATGTTCACCATAGGCCATCCCCCAAGTTTGAAGTTGGTAGAGTCGAGGGGAACATTGACTGGTGTTACCAAGAGCTGCTACTGAAAGAGGAAGATTTCAGATTGCGCAAAAAGAGTTTGAAATTTTGGGAAGAACCGGCCAGTTACTAAATGGCTACTTCTGACAGTACGATTTTGAAATGCGCCAACCCAGCAAGTCAGCGGAAGTATTACACGAAATGGCTTTCGTTGAGGTTGCTGATCACGAGGCTGACCCCACTTGGTATAGAAGTAGACCATTCTGACGGGTCGCCACGGAATCCTCATAAATCCTTCCACTTCTTGGAGGGCAATATAGCTAACAAGCTGACTGGGGATAGGCAGGCAGTCTTGCTAAGATTCAGCCGTGTATACAAGGAGTAACATCCGACAGTTTTCATCTAAACCTTCCTTTTGAGGTTGAATCCCACTCGCCAAACTCACCGGACAACTGGATTCATTATGAAAAATTTGATAACTTTTTAACAGCTGTTGATCCACTGAAGGCCGACAAGCTCGCCATCCTGAAGAACTTTAGTACTGCATCTACCTGTGGGCAAGTTGCGGATTGTCAGGGTTGCTACAAAGCCATCAGCACCATAGAAAGTTCGTACACAACCAAGAATGCTATCTTCGCTCGACTCGTGCTGTGAACTACAAGACAGAAACATAGCCAGTCTCTTGACCTGTTTTGTAAAAAGCTGAAAACTCCTTCTACACACTGTGATTTCATATCTATCCGTGCTGGGTAGTATCGGGTGGAGTTTACTTGCGATGCTTTTATTCGTGAACCTTCGCCAAATCATACTCATCAGAGAATACTAAAAGAGAAAAATTTAGACGGAAAATCCACTTGCAACATTGCAAGACAATTAAAATGAGCTCAGAAGTAATCCATAATACATGCAGTTGACACCTCATCTTTGTATTCCCTACCTGACAAAACTCATCTTCCGACCAGATCAATAACTCTGTTTCAACCGAAAATCCTGTTCTCTCGGCGGCAAGTTCCTGTCATCTTTGTGGTCTCGCTCAGCACCCCAGAACAATTTGTGCAGCCCGGAAAAGGCCGCTTAAATCATGCGGTAAAAGGGCATACTTTCAGCGAGTATGCTTATTTTGTCTCGATTGGTGACAATGTTCCGGCGGCACGTTCCCCCGACTACCAGTTCGCTCTTTTCTGCCGTCATCATTGCCACTGTTTCAACCCGTTTCCTTACTGCTGTAGTTACAGTAGACGTCAATAACATCCCTTTACATAATTTCATTGATACAGGCAGTTCGCTGAGCTACATCTCCAAATCTGTTGCAGATACACACCCTTGGCCAATCACTCCCTCACTGCAAAGAGTCACAATGGCCTGAACGCGTTTTTCTATTCATTCATGTGGTCACTTTCACTCTTCTATCCAGTTTGAAGGTCAGCTTACGATCACATCAAACTCCATGTCTTGCCTGACTTGTGTATGGATGTGGTCCTTGGTCGTAACTTGCTTAAATTAGACAAAACTGTCGAGATCTCTTTTTTGAAATTAAGCCTCCCTTTACTCTTTGTGGCTTTTTTGCTGCTCACGTTTACCCGCGACCTCTTTGAGCATTCAGCACCGAATCATAAACCAAATGCCGTAAAATGAAGAAGTCATTTAGTGCAAGACAGCCTTTATCAAATCTGAAGCCGAACGGCTATTACAGTCTGGAATCATCTAACCGTCTAACTCCCCGTGGAGAGTGCAGTTTTTAGTGACCTCCACCGATCCCCGTTGACATCATATGGTAGTCGATTATAGTCACACTATCAATCGATACATCTTTCTCGACGTATATCCTCTCTCACGGATTGACCACTCGGTCTGGAAAATCTCTAAATATGAAATGTACGGCACACTCGATTCAACGAGTAATCATCATTAGACTCCCGTCCGTACCGGAGAAGATTTATACAGACTTCGAAGCTTGTGATAGCTGTACCAATTCTGTCGCTTCCCTTCCGGTGTTAAAAAGGAAGTAGCTTGCTTCCAACTTACCCTTGATAACATCGTCGAAGGCGAGAAGCTGTCTGGTACACTTGCCTACTTGAATGATCTAGTTACTTGCAGCAGGGTCGAACAAGAGCGGAATCTTAATTTTTCAGCCTCTTCGAAGTTGCTCGAAGATATAATATCACAATCAATGATAAAGAGAGTACCATTCGTCCTGGGCATCTTACTCTACTCGGCCTTGAAGTTTTCGGAGGAGCAATCAGACCGTATCCAGTACAACCACGGCCGCGTCAAGAACCTCCGCCGCCTCCCGACGTTAAATCATAAGGGAATGCTGTCGGCATGTTTGCGCACGATTTACAGTGGATGCCCTACTTCTCCAACAAAACTAGTCTACCTGATTTAAATCGAACCTTTTTCCCTTCGGAGAATGTCCTGGAGGATTTTGAGCAATTAAATGCAGCTCAAAAATATCTTCTGTGTCACCACTGCGCCGGGCTTTCCTCTGGTTGTAGAATTAGATGCATGGTATATCACCATCGGCGAGTCTCTCATTCAGAATGGCCGCCCAGCCACCCTTTTTACCGGACGTTATCACCTTCACCTTCGGCAGTGAAGAAATAAGCGCATCTCTTTTTGGAAGCCTAGTAGAAACAGCATCATTTCCTGGTTGGTGATGGTTTCAAGCTGATGTCTGGCCACTGGTCTGTCGCTTTTGTACCTGGTCAGTCACCTCGAGGAAAAATGAATAAAAATACAGATCTGTTCTATGAAGCTGTGAGGCCTACAGTTCGACGCAATTTATCGTTCCGGCCCGAAAAATCCTGTAGCCAGTACTCTTCCTGGAGTGCTCTGTGAAACTTTGACTCACTTTGACTCGATTGCCCTGCATAACTATTTGTGCTGTCCTGGGGTTAAGCAGATGTACCCATTCATACGAACACGAAACCTACCCTTTACGTTCGATAGTGTGAAATCTGTCATCTCTCACTGTCAAACTTGTGCCGAAGACAAGCCTAGATTCTGCAGGCCACCGGAAGTGCACCTCTTCGAAGCAGTGCAACCCTTTGAGCGTCCCAGTATCGATTTTAAAATATCCTTGCCTAGAACCTCCAGAGATCACTTTCTGTCCACTATCATTGATGAGTTTTCACGACAACCATTCTTGCTTTCTTGTTCTAGCATGCCTAATTCGGCGGTAAAAGGATTCCTAACTCTCCTGTTCAGTACCTTCGGGATGCTCAGCTTCAAGCACTCCAACCATGGCTCTCCATTTATGTTCGAGAAACTTCAAGCTTGCTCTCAGAGCTGAGGCATTGCAAAGAGCCGCATGACGGCCTGCCGTCCGCAATGAACCGGCCAAGTAGAAAGCCTCAATGGCACCCTCTGAAAATCTGTTACACTCCCGCCCAAGGCCGGCCAAATGTGCATTACACAATGAGAAAATTTACTTCCAGACACATTTTGTTCCATTTTTCCTTTTTGTATACGGCCAGTGGTTCCGCCCCTCAAGAAAGTCTCTTCCAGTACAACCAGAAGGCTGCCCCGGATGCATCCCTTTCCTGCTGGCCACCGAACTCTGGCCGTGTGCCCATCCGGGAAGTTATCCATGCATCTAAATTCGATCCTCCGATAAGGGAAGAAGAAAATGCTTAGTACCATCCAAACGTCGCGCAAGTGTGTCACGATGAGGGCCGGGAAGATACTGTAACTCTCGGATACTTTGCATCATCCGCAGGAAATCTCAAATCAGCATTGGAACATAAGCCTACGCTAGATGAGCCTGAAAACTCAGACGCGATGAATCGGACAATCAATCACCCCAGCGGACCCATAGATTGTAACTGATCTACCCTTTCCACAGAAAAACCCCAAAGTTTGACCCAGTGGAAGGAATCATCAGACCCCAGCTGCGCATGCACCCTTGCCACTTAAGAAGCGGGGAACCATGAACTCAATAATCCTTTCTGCTGTCATCAAACATCAATCTTTTGCTTTTCGCTGGTATGTCGCTCCATAAAACATGCCCGGTGAGGGTAAACTTGGGGAACTGACCACCTTAGTTCGTTGTGTTTTGTTCACGTCCTTGCTAATAATTCCCTTACCCCATTTCAGCTGTGTGACCTGAATCCAAACCGATTGAAGCCCATAAATAGCCAGTCCGACTTCTTCATTCATCTAAATAGTCCGTGGTCGCTCGTAATCTTCCTTCACAGTAGGCTGCCATCATGGCCCACGCATCCGTCAAACCTTTCGCTGTATGCCCTCTACATAACCTTGTTTCAGTGGACCTTGCCCGACGGGACCTCTCGCTATGTGTCCACTTCAATCTGTATGGAAGATTTTACCGGTAAATTAATGTTGACATTGTAAGACCACCGCATTTTGCTCTTGCCATACCTGCCTGCTGGCCGCTGTCACATCCACGGCTTTGGCCGGTTAACTTCGGGCATCGTGGACGTCTGCAACCACGGGCAGGCACATATAGGCTGCGGGATCGAAATTTGTTTCTAGGCTGGGTGTCTGGCGCACGACCAACCCTGCCCATCAGCACCGGTTGCGAATTAAAAAATACTGTCCCTGCGCTCAGATTGCCACAAAAATGTCCTGCTCGCTATTTCTGCCCTAAATTTTACTGATTTTTCTTTGTGCTCACTTCCAGTATTGCCTTATAACTTACCTGTTTATACGCCCGGTAGAACTTATTACTTATTCTCTGCTCCACCCAATAATTATCCCGTTTCCAATCTTTTTTCTCCGATGCAAAATGATAGCACATTCAGCCGACCGTTGTCGTTTATAGCTTACTCTCCGATGCTTTCTCTTTCCAGGTTATGTGCCAGCTAACTCGCCAACCTCACCCGTACTCATCTCCCTATCTCGGAGTGTCTCTCTTCCATTTTGTCGCATTCACTGCTGCCACCCACTTCCGCAATATAATAGCCGAAAGATATAATAATGATGGTAATGATAGTGTATTTATCGGCCGTGGTCAAGATGTACGCGTAAAAGCGTGATCAGAGTGAACAACAACAATCACGATAAAGTATCCTCAGACGTAGAAAGTTTTGTCTCACTTTTGAGCAACGGTACAGTAAAGCCTAATTGAGCCTGAATTGCTAAAAGTGGAAGAAGATTCACCCAGCAACTACAAATGGGTTTCAAATTGATTGGTGACATTATAAAGGATCGGTGACACAGAAAATCACTGAAACGAACACTGTTATCAAGTGTGAAAAATATGCAAAGTGCAAGAATGGTGCGGAGAATCGTTGGCAGATGCTTACTCGCGATCACCAAACAAAGCAATCTGTTTAGAGGCACGCTAACTGGCGCAAATCATTTGCGGACTCCTAAGAAACGTTGGCTAATACGTGCATAAACAATGTCCCATAAGAAGACGAGGAAATAAATGAATGAATAAATACCAAGAGTCATCCAGCTGTGAGAATTCGCAGCCGATGGAAGATTGACGGAATTAAAAAAATATAAAGAATTATTAATGAGGCAATTAATTGAGCCAAGATGAAGCGAAATCCGAAAGCCGAAGTGCGAAAATATTATGCCTGGGCCTATACCTGACCATTCTGATAAATTCGCCAGTGTATTTTGTCTTTTTGAGTCCAACGCGGTTTGTCCGCGAAAGTCAAGCATGGCAAATAAAGACGATAGGCTACACCACTTTTGGAGGGTGAGTTCTTATATACATAGTAACTCTACTGTCGAGAACTTTAAGATGCTAAGTCTGGGTGCGCCTGCTTACCAAAATGGATTGTCTTAGAGAAGAGGTAGATGCCACCAACCTTGAGAAATTTATCGCTTTATCACAAGCCATATTACAGGGTTTGACCACTCCAATATGACGGGATGGGTCTTGGCCAGCTGCGGATATAAAGACATATGTCCTCCAGCTTTTCATCTCAAAAGTCCAATTATCCAAAAAGAGGTCGAGGAATTATCTTCGAACGATTTTTGTCAGAAATGCGAGTGTAAATATTAGTCCTCCGACGTGATAAGGGATATATCGATGGGATATTGAGATGTAAAAGTGGAATGGGTAGTAGAGAAGACGAAAGTCTGGTCGTCATACCAATTGTGGATGAAGACAAAGATAGAAAATGGGCAAAACTCTTGTAGTTGTGGCGAAGATTTTTTATGGAGTGCATTTCTGTGGGACCATGAGGAAGTGGAAGCATATAGCAACTGAATGCCACATGATACTCACCTGCTATGAGCATACGCGCAACTCGGTAAGCCGTGGCTGTTGAAGAATAGTAATCTGCGAAATGTAATCTACGTAAAGTCCATGAAAATGGCAGTGAGACCATTGAGCTAGGGTCTGAGACAAGAAGAGCAAGAGGTGTTTTAAGGCGCAAGGGCTTGTGCCCTGAAGCATTTCGGTTGCCCAATTTAACCTATAAAGCAGCAGAAAATTCAAAACTGATTTGGCTCATACAATACTGGTGCTTGGAATCAAAAGGAAAACATATAAATCAATTTATGGATAGTAGGCTATGAATGTGCAGTGTCTCTAATCCGCTTTCGAGCCTTCAAATGCAAGTGATGTTTGGGCCATAGTTGCAAACCCTAGAAGTATCAGTACCGGGAAGCCGTCAGAACAGATGTCACATGGCTTGGCCTTCCATGCTGTGTACAGGCTACTGCATCGGACATTGGCGAGCTAATCAGGTGCTGTGCAGGAAACCAAAAAGTGTGAAACAAAAGAGACTCGATCATCAAGCACATGCAGGAAGCTCGAATGGCCTGCTCCCACCCCGCACTAGTTTAGACAAAAGTGCTGAATGCTTGCTCAAATGCTCAAATACAAAGGTTTTCTAGCGAGCAGGGTCTGGCCTAGGCTTCTTTAGAAATTTATCTTTTACTGAGGGGCACAGAGAGGATTGGCCCAAGACCTCCTTAGCAGCAGGTGTTTTTGTTTGGTTTTTTATTGCAGATGAGCAGGAGAGGGTATTCACGCCATGAGTTTTGCTTTCCCTTTCTCTTCGATCAGCCTCTTTACGTGGCTCACTGAGTCCGTGACTGCTAGGGACGGCTGTTCTTCCTTACGGTGAGACAGATACAGACCAGACGTCATTGCTTTCGGGGGGTGTCACAGCCTTAAGCTATGAAAGAAAGAAGAGTTAAAAAGCACTCAGATAGTGGCAGCAATCCAGAGGCCTGATTCTGCCAATAACGGAATCAAACGGATTTCTGCATATATTTGAGTCTTCCGGAGGCTGCTCCGCTGGTTTTCATATACTGGACAACTCCACAAGAATGAGGACTCTGTGAACAAACATAACCACCGGCTTCGCGGAGGTTGCGCGCCAGTCAGTGCCGTAGCGGTAGAAGGTCAGATTTGGTATTTTAGTCCGTGCCTGCCTAAAACCATAAGTTGAAGTTAAGAACTGATGCATTGTAAAGACCTCAAGATTCACTCAGCTGAGAGTTGATAACCAAAGGAGGACTGGATGGCTCGAAGTTCGGTTAAAGGTTACACAGAAAAGTTTTCGTGGGCAGCTGTCGGTAGGTATTTCGTAAAAAATGGCGCTTTGTACGAATGACAGACTGATGGCAAAAAACTGTTTCAAAACCACAAGCCCTCGGCATGATAGGGTGAGTTCAAATTCGAAAACTTTTCAACTGTTTGGTATTGTGCTAACGGAGATCTAAACTTGAATTTTAGTAGTGGATTGAGTTAACCGTAAGCTGATTAAAACACCAAAACAAACTTCACAGGCTCTAGCTTCAGCTGGGTATAGATTAGAGAGATGGATGGAATTTTGAACTGTATTGTCTTTACCCAGGTGAGTCTCAGATATCTTGCGGACCAAGTGGTCCTCGGACTTTGTGTTGGCTTGCTCCAAAGAGAAGTGTATCCTACAAGGTAGAAGTTGGGTCTTAAAGTCCCTTTATGGGAGGATCGATCGCCGTTTTCGCTAAATCTCAAGGAATGATGCGAACCCCTTGAGATTCTGGATTGCAGTGCAGACTCCAGAATCCTATCTTCTACCACACGATGAAAGAAGGTTGAATTCAACCCAGATATTCCTGTCCGAAGGGGTCTTACTTTTAGCAGGTTGCAACGGTCACTTTTTACAACTGACTGGGGTAACCAAATAACGATTTTATCGGCACTCAGTGAACATTCCCAATGGCTGCTCCATCTTTTTGACGCATATTCGTGTTTATCGCAAAAAGCTATTCTAGCATGGGTCTGAAGTGATTCTTGAAAATACCAATCTCACTTCTTGGCCGCGAAAGTTTTGAGGAATTAGGCCAAATAGCTTTCTGGCCCTCGCATCACGGCTAATCGTGCGCTTCGAATATGTAAAAGAGGAGGAATGTTGCAATTCTGAAGCCTGAACCAGCGGTCTGTATAGAGTTAGATGTCCGTCCAAGTGAAAATCATCTTGGGGGGATGATGCTTATAAATGGTGGATGCTACATTTTTCTCCGGGGAAACTCTTCAAAACAGAAGCTCTAGTAACTGAGGGCGTTTATACCACCCGAGAAGTTGCTCATAACAGAGTCAATTTGGCCGGGACCAAAAGTGTATAAAGGTTTGACGTCGCCCGCAAGCAGGTGTAGGCTTCCATTCTGAAAATCTTTGAAAACCTCAGTAATATACATTTTGAAAGAAAATGGGCCTAAAAGCTCTCTTGGGTGGTTCTGCCTGTAACAGACCTTGGTTCAGGGGTCACTCCGTTCATTTTGACGGCTTGATGGTGGTTGGGGAGAAAGGATGATCACCTGGATGATGATGATTCAACATTGTTACAAAATTGCACTTGTAAAAGCGTACCGGAGAGCGAAACCCGATCGAGAGCCTCTTGCATATCGAGAAAAAAATAATCATGACTTTTCTTCTATCAGCCTCCTCTGTGACTGATTCCTTGAGGACATTTTGACAGGTTGAACGTAAACGGTTCCTGGGAAGCCGGGCTGACTACCTTCCAGAAGTTCGTTAGTTTGGAGATGGGAAATGATCATATTTATAACGATCTTCGCCACGATCCTGGAAAAGCTTTTGGTATGGCTTACAGGACAGTTGCTTCCAAGTTCATGTCTGGAACCCTCCTTGTTCAAAGAGGCGGTTGTGGACGTTTTCTATTGATCAGGAAACGAGCCAAGCTCCATAGAAAGGCTTAACAGGCTTGTTAGAAATAAAAGGGATATCGAGGCCATCTGAAGTAGCAACAGCTGGTGAGAAACCTTCCAGGCCATGGTAAAAATCTGCTTTTAAGGGTGTCAGGGAGCGGGGGAAGTCTCCCGAGTGAAAAGCAGCAGACAGACCATGGTTGGGTAAGGGTGCTAAGTTTGTGTCGGATAGCAGTGTCAGACTTCAGTTTGGAGGCGCTAGAGGCACTGAAAACCTCCGCTATACCTGCAGGCTTATCTGGATGTTCGTTGTTGAAGTTGATGAAAAATATATTTCGTCGGTGTTCCATGTTTCCAGTTTTTATCCACTTACTCAGATGTTCAGCCCTTTTCTGATGCGGCAGAATTCGATCCGTTTGCTGCTCAATGAGTCGAGATACCCTATTCAACTGCGGAAACGTTGACAAGTCCCCCCTTTTTTGGGCTAGCTGACCTAGCCCGAAGGGCCTAGTTTTGAGACGTGAGAGTCCTGCAGTCCTAGATTTTGCCCGACAGTATATCGTTGAGATGACGATATTCAAGCAACTTTTGAGGTTGCTATGGAGCTCATTGGCTACCATTTGAGGACCATCTGATAGAAAAAAAATATTCCAGTTTCCAGACGAAACAGTTTGTGGTAGGCCTTTCCAGCATGCTCAGTCGAATGGTCCGTGAACTTGGACTGGTGGATCTACGATTGCTGACAAAGTGAATTGGCGGGCTATTACCTTGAGGTCACACCGAGGGAAGCATTCCTCCTTTGATATGACCAGCTGGGTAACAGACTGATTAAACAAAATGTCTGGTACGTTTTACCTCCACCAGGGAAATTCACAATCGTCCGCCACCCAAGACGGTCACAGGCAACCAATCATTCTGATGAATCTCTGGACCTTCGCCTGATAACCAATATACCCCCGGAGCAACAAGCTTATGGCTAACAGGGGGGGGGGCAGAGACTGGGTTTAAAGCATTGATGATAAGAGCCACGTTTTCTTTCTTAGGACCTGAAGGACGATAGATATACCCCAGCAGGAGTTCATATGACCGTAATTAAACTACTGGCCGGACCACGTCCTCGACAAGTTCCAAGACTTCATAAGCGATGCTGAGACCTGTAGGGGTTCACTGAGATATAAAACTCATCCGCCTCCTCGACGACTTATTCTCGTGTTCATGAAGACTTTGTGCCCAGTAATAACCGATGGGCTGGTGTTGATCCCATCATCTTTCCTCTTTTTTGTGCTACTACCTTCTACCCAGGACCGCAGTGAAAAGGCTGTTTGTACTTACCGATTGAAACCGTGTACTCAATTGGATCTGAAATATAACAGGCTTTATAGATCACAACTGTATCTTCTCTGCCGTCTTTATTCACGGCCAGGGCAGCAACCACGTTGTTGCTTCTTTGAATTTCTCTCTCCTTTCAGATCCTACAATAGACCTCATTCACAGGAATATAGGTTTGAGCCTTGAATGCCTTCCCCCACGAAATGCGACTCAGATGATCCACTCCAGTTAACCCGAACCATAGTGAACCTGATAATGTCACGTGTACCACTTAACAATCTTAACGCGGAAACCCAAAAAACCGGGTGTGTCAATGCCAGATCTGCTCCAATTTTATACGACTTATTGATAGGCGTGAACAATAAATGTGAAATTTCGCCTTATCTACCATGAGTCAACTATCCAGTAATTGAATCGTATTGCAGACGCGCACCTAAAACTTCAAACTTTCTGTCTTTGAGGGATTTCTTCTGCACGCCCTGAACTTGGCGACACTTGTCCGGGTAAATAATTTGAAAGAACAATAAAGAAATCTGACTTTGAATTCGAAGAACAAAATAAATGCTTGCTTTCACAGCATAAGCATACCCAATCTTGTGTAAGCATCTTCTCCCTCCCTTTTAACGAGTCCTCATTGTTCTGCCAAAAGAGAAGGCCGAGCGGGATCGTATGAATCAAAAATACTTTGCGAGATTTCCGGTAGATTTTCCAGGGTGGAACCGTCTCTGTTAGGCAAGCCAAACGGAGTGCTTCAAAAGAGAGCCTTCTTCCATTGGTCAGTGATCTACACTGTAGCTCTCCGGCAATACTAAACACAAGACGCGGTTAAGACTAAAATCCCGATATCCTTTCCGTTGTCTGGTGGACCATCCAGCTCGCTGGAAATTCCACAAGAATTCTATTCCCTCTGTGCTCCCAGCCATTCACCGAGTGTTTGCCCCGCCATTTTCTTGCTCCTCCTCTCATATTGTATGTCCATCTCCCGAAGTTTCATCTGTGTTCAGCGAACTGAACTGAACGGTGAGTGCCGAGCGGTTTGAATCAATAGTGCTCTTGTCTTTAAATTGAGTTTTGAATAGTTTTGTGAATTAACCTAGTTTAATTCACAACACTGAGCTTATCATAATAGCAATTAAGGTGCGCTTTATCCGGAGAATATTTTTATTCCCCTTGTAGTATTGCCAAGCAGTGTTTGATGTTTTTTGAAGCGACTTTTTCTAGCTTCTCATCTTTCTTTTTGTTTTCTGTGTCAGCGAGCTTTACCTGCTAGTGTCAGAGTGTTTATTTTGTGTTTGGGTAAAAAGAGATTGAGTTGTTTCCGCCCCCGTTTTTGAGGTTTTCCATGTAACACGCGTTTCTGAACCGTGTCTCGCACCTAAGTGCGGAAAACGTGTGGTAAATGGAATAGAGTGCGGGGTATGCAAGAGATGGGCTCACCCAAGGCGTTAAGGAGTAGCAAAGGACATCTTTGTTCCTTATAAGCAGAACCCTTGGGCTGAATGGGTCTGTGCCCTTTGCAAGGAGGCGACCAGTCTGGCCTTTAAACTGCAGGCCCAAGAACAGGACCAACGCCCACCAAGTAGTACACCAGTCGAAAGCCCCAAACCGCTGCAGGCAGGTTGCAGTTAGTCGTTTGAGGAAGTAGTAGCCACACTCGAGAGGACAGGCATCAGGGCGAATGGACCAGTTCCGAGAGCATGCCAGGCGGTCGTAGCCTCAACTCCTTTGAAGCAGACCGACGAGGGCCAGTTGACTGAGCAGAAGTCGAGAAAGGCAAGGCAGGTCAAAAAGAAGGGCGATTGTAATATCGCGAAGGATGGGTTAGCTAGGGTGGATGACCTGCTCTTCTGGTATTGGAAAACAAGGTGAAGGATCTGCAGAGGCAGATCTTGTCGATGGGCAGGGTCTCAAGCCAAAGGCTCTTGATCCTAAACCAGGAAGAACCCTTTATAAGGGAATTGAAAGCCAGGTAGGACATAGATAGGAGGAGGGTCTGCGACATACTGCGAATCGCAGGTGTTCCGTACCCTACTACTCTAAGAAGGGTGCACAGAGTGGGGACATGGAAGTCACCACTGCGGAACAAAGGCGAACTTCGTGCGAGACCAATCCTAGTGGAGTTCGCTGATGGAGCCACCCGGAATAAACTGCTGACGAGGGCAGCAATAGTGGCTCACATTACCAAGAGCAGATACCAGGCTGTGCGGGACGAGCATAGAGTAAGGCCTGGTGGTCTAGCCCCTGGAGGTAACCTTGCTCGACCGGCCAGGGCGCTGGTGAGAAACCAAAAAGTTCACCGGAGTGCCGTACTCGGCTCTCAGGCCCCGACCCCGACAGTAGTAAAGAAGCCACGTGCAGGGTCGCAAATAGTTGTAATTGAAGACGCGGTAGAAGACGAAAGTTGGCAGTGCTGTCCGAAGATAGATGACAGCGCGACCCCTGCCAGTCTGGGTATTGTGGCAACTCCTATAAAGATGGATCGGGAGTCGTCGGAAATTCTGGGTCGTCAGCCGGCTTCATGCACCCCAGTGGGGACAGTCGAAGCAAAGAGCGTGTCATCATCCCAGGCTTTGTGCCTGAGAAACAGACAGGAGTGAATAACAAGAGACACCTAGGCGACGGAGCAGATGCCGTGGTGTTATATACTAACGCGTGTAATATAAGAAATAAATGGGCGAAACTAGTCAAAACCGCTGACGAGCAGGAAGCGTCAACAGTTGCCGTCACGGAAAAGTGGCTTTCTGAAGAAGACCATGTGTTAGGCCTAATAAGTAACGGTTTTGCGGTCTATGGGCTGGATCGAGAACAGGATCGCCTTGGTGGTTAAGTAGCCATCCTCGTTAGGTCAGGTATAAACCACCTTGAGTCTCAGGCCAAGATGTGCACTCGCAATGTCCAGTTATGCGCCGATACGATCATCCCTCCAGGCAGAAGGGTTAAAGTTGTCCGTGTCTACAGGGCACCAAGCACTAACCACGAAGAGGACGTTTGTTTACTGCGGACTTTGACTGAACTAGTTAAGGACGCACAAAAGACCCTCATACTGGGTGACTTCAGTCTTCTGCACATCGACTGAGCGGCTGAGGTCTGCGTGCCGGGATCGGAGGAGCAAACCTATTTAGAATGGCAGCATGCCAATGCTTTGCACCAGCATATTAGGGAAAATGCCAGACATAGGACCGGATGCGTTCCGTCCTTGCTGGATCTAGCTATAACGAACTTCCACAACGATGTGGCTGGATTGCACTACTGTGCACCGCTGGGCAAGAGTGGCCACGTGTGTGTCAAAAAAGCCCTACACGTGCGACAACCCAAGGTATCCTCAAGGCTGGTCAGACATTTCGGTAGTATGGACATAGATAGGCTTCGTAATAGGGCGATGGGTTTGACCTGGAACACGACAGAGGAGGCTACTGTCGAGGAGCGCTGGCAGGCCATAAAGGGATCCCTGACTGCCCTACAGGAAGAGTTCGCACCCTTAAAACGAAGAAGTGGGGAGGGCAAACCCATGTGGTGGAAGGCAGCAATAGCCAAGGCCATCAGACGTAGAAACCACTGCTGGAACCAGTACAATGCTTCCGGCGGTCAGCTGGCCTGGAACAGCTACACAAAGCTCATAAACGAGACTGTAAGCTTTTTGAGAACTTCCAAGCGGGAATTTGAGCTCAAATTGGCCCAGTCTGTAAGACAACAGCCGGAAAAATTCCACAGCTATGTACAGTCTAAAGGCTCAACAAGAAATGCCGTAGGTCCGCTATCCACTAGAGACTATGGTATTGTCTCTGATGACCAGGGCAAAGCAGACGCCCTGGGGGAATACTTTGGTAGTGTACATAGAATGGATAGTAGAGTACGAGTAAATCTAGCTCTGATGCATCCTTCTCCTCAGTTAAACTAGCTAGACCTCTCAGAGGAAAGCGTGCGTCAGTACCTACAGGAGTTAAACAGCCACAAGTCGGCGGGCCAGATGGCATTCATCCAGATATCATCAAGATGGTGGCGGATATCATAGCTCCATCGGTATGCAGGCTGTACAGATCCAAGTTGGACCGGAGAAAGCTGCCTCAGGACTAGAAAGTCGCCGCAGTCGTGGCAACACATGAGAGTGGGCCTAAGTCGGCTGTGCAGAACCACAGGACGGTAAGCCTAAATAGCATCCTATGTAAAGTCCTTGAGAAGATCATCCGTGCCCACATCTGCCAGCACTTATGGAGCACTCCATGTTAAGTCCGGTGCAGCATGGATTCCTGAAAAAGAGATCTCGTCTGACCAATCTCTTGTGCTTCTTAGATGAAGTAACTCGACGACCGGACGAAGGAAAGGAAGTTAGGTATGCTTCCTGGGCTTTAGCAAGGTGTTCGACTCCGTTAATCATCGTCTTTCGCTATGCAAGATGGAGACTTTCGGCATAGGTGGGCCAGTATTTAGGTAGCTGGAGAACTTCCCCTCCCACAGGACGTTTTAAGTCAAAGTGGGGGACAGGTGCTCCAGCTTGGTGAACGTCACCAGTGGTGCACCTCAGGGATCTGTCCTAGGCCCGGTCCTATTCTTTTTATTTATTATTGACCTGGCATCCGCTCTTCAATCGCCTAGCTTTAATTTTGCGGATGATGTGGAGATTGTTGGATCTAAGGGTAGGGCGTACTTGGGCAGGGAAATAGGTACCATCCTGGACTGGGCATACGAAGGGGACTTGCCTCTGAAAGCTGAAAAAAGCCATTTGTTGTCAAGATCAAGAGAAGGCCTAACTGTCGCTCATGATCAAGGACTGTTCATCGTAGAGGCGGTCAGTAAGGTTAAAGACCTCGAAGTCATCATCAGCAGTGACTTCAAATGGTCGGAGCAGTGCAAAGCTGCCACACAAAGGGCTCGTGGGGAGCCCTTTAGGCTGAGATCAGCTTTGTCTTGCCGGCGGCCGGAGGTATTCGTACCTATCTATATGGCTATGGTGCGACCACACTTAGAAAGTAGCGTGCAGGCTTTGTCACCCTTCTACAAATAGAACGCCGCCTGCCTAGAGAAAGTCCAACGTCTCGCCACGCGAATGGTTGAAGGGCAGAGAGGTAAGACTTACGAGCAGAGACTCTGTGACCTGAATCTCCTCGTTGGAAAGGAGAAAAAGTCGAGGAGATCTCATAGAAACTTTCGAGGTAATGAAGGGCTTTTCCGGCCTTAGACCAGATAATCTTTTTTAAGTGGCCATAGACTCCAGAACAAGGGGACATGAAAAAAGTTGATAAAAGCCCGATCTAGGTTGATGGCTAGATCTCACTTCTTCAGCAACAGGGTTGTGGGCAGCTGGAATGGTCTGTCTCGTGAAATGGTAGATCTGCAGACCGTCCAACCCTTCAAAGGTGCCCTAGATCGCAAGTGGTACGAGATATTTCCTCGTAGTGAGCCTTGAGTATATCAACTAGATGGATGACGGGTAGCACTGTGGTCCTTCTGGCGTATGTTTTAATAGACTTTTTCGCTCATTGCATACAGTCTCAGTGAATGCTCACGATGCATAATGTCTCTCGCAGTTGATTTGCGATGAAGTTTTCCGTTTCCCTCTCATTTTTAGCGGGGATTCGACGAAATGCACTCGGCAGTGGTGGGTGCATAACTAATGTGCATACCATCGAAGGAATTCTGGACGCTCGATTGGCCGTGACCATTACCTGTCCTGTGCAAACTGAACTGAACTGAATTGAACTTCACCATACGATACATATGCACTGGATTGAGTCGATCGGCATACCCTTGCCCGCTTTATCCGTTCATTTCTCCTAAATGCCCATCCTAATATTGTGTCCACCACATCCGTCATCGGCTTCGCTATCCAGGCTGGTCCGTTCGTTTGTTCTTCCGTTGGTTCGCCAAGTCCTACTTGTCGAAGAAAGTGGCGTATCATAATTCTCCCTTGTGACGCAAAGCCGTCTGATCTACCCTCAGCCGCGCTCTCTGATCATTGTTCTACTCGTTTTCTTTTACTTTGCTCGCCTTCACGGTACTTTCCTATCCCGGTTCATTTCTGTCATCATCCCCATCTCTCTGAGGATAACTCACCTTCCATAGCTCACAGTGAAATATTATTCTCTTTGCTTTCCATAGCTTTCCCCAGTCGTTTACTTAGCCCTCGTCTCACTGCTTCCCTCCCCATGTGCGCCAATCTTCAATACGATAGCAGCTTCCAGCTACCACGTGGCGATTTCTCCGGGCATTTTCCATAATGGATCAATCCTTCTCCACTAGTTATACTGTTTCCTTTTTCCACGCCGAGTCCTACATTCCATTGCCCAGCTTTCTTCACAATGTGTCACTTCTTCATATAACCCTTATCGTCAACCCCCTCTTTTTGTAGAAAAAGAATTCCACGTTTTCTCTCGGCCCTTTGATGACTTGATTGGATTTTTTGTCTCCCTTATGTTTATCTCCCTGTATTCAGCAACCTCTAGTCTGTCCAAGTAGCAAACACCATCCGACCTTGTCTTTCAAAACCACCGGAGGTCCCAGTGGCACCCATTGTTGTGTCCTTTTAAGCTCTCCGAAAAAGTCCCCAGTGTGTTTACTTCTATCCGCGTTTCCACCTGTCACATGATCATTTTCCGACGTAAACAAGGTAATTATTAGCCAGCCCCGGCTTACCCGGAAGTAAAATATTATTTTTATTATTTTTGGCATCCCAAACCATCTCTCCCTGTCCCATTGTCTCATTACCCAGCGAACTATCTTCAAACCCACGGGCAATACTCACTTAACAAGGTAGATAAGACATGCGGAAAAATCTGAGCCTAAGCCTCTTACCCGTGAATTACTCCAAGACGTCAGGACAACAGCCGAGTCCCGAGAGAAACAGTTATTTGATTGGAGGCCGAGATATCGGGTTGTGAGCTCTGAGCTCTAAGGAGCTTTCAGTTGAAAAGCTTCAGCCGGCACGATGGCGCCGGCCATCAGTCCCATACACTCTATATTTGGGAGGAGGTGAAGCTCGGGGTTTGGTGTCAGGGGCTTACACGAAGTCATTGAGGACTGCCTTAAATAACTGGCCTTCGTCGCTAGCCAGTGTTGGGCTACCCATTAGGAAAGGTGTATGATATATGCGTCCCCTTCCCCGCCTATGCCATGCCTGGATACGGAAAGCAGCCAACCTCTGCACAGTGGGTTAATAATCGTGCTTATTTTGACGCCCTGGAGCACTTTGATATGATATAGTTGGGACTATTTGGCCTGTAACCGCTGGGATGTGGCTGTCCTCTTCTTTAGAATGGGGGAGACTACCGCCGGTCCCAGGCGCGTGCAAGTGTCACTAAGTCTAGATACTTCCTCAGAAGCTTAGTAGAGGGGTGAACAGGAAAGAAAGAGTTCTACGTCGTAATTCTGGAGTGAATTGATTCTGGTTACATCGAGCTGAAGGGACTTAATATTTTTGGGTCTGATTTCGGAGTCACCGTTGGCATACTATTTTCCCTTTTCCGTTGTCAGCTACTTGGGGTACTTTAACGCTTCCCGGGGGGAATTGGTTTGCGGACTTTAAACATCCCTTTAAAAACATGGCCTACACATCTTGATCAAGCTCTCGCCCGAGCCTACCGAGAGTTTCGGGGAATAAAAGCTTGTTTCATTTCCCTTCATATGTTGTATTTCGCTTTCTAAATATTTTGTTACGGCTGTGAAATGAGGTTAAAAGAGTGCCCAGATGGACCAAAAATGGAGTTAACATGCCATCTGAGTCCATCAGTAGTGACGACATGGGTCCTCGGGCACCTTTTTCAAGCTTCCGAGTTATTGGGGATCGGCATGGTTTCCCCCCGTGCCAAGTACTCTTCAGAAGGAAAAATCAGTTTTTCCGCGGGTAAATGAGAAATTCTTTCAAGGTTCACCCGGGAGTAATTCTGTTTTTCTGTTAAATCGATTGCCCACACCATTGGGGACTTCTGGGTTTTCATGCAAAAAAACCATCCAAAACCTGGGGAAGGAGCTGGAGCTATCAAAACCATGCGGGGCGATTAGTTGGAAAATCTCGCTGCTTGACATCCGATAAGTTCTCCAGGATGGAATATTCTCTGGTACGCAAGCTAAACGGAGTTCCACAAAGTTGCACATTTTTCCTATTTCCGGTGATCCGGGCTCCAGTTCACTGGCAATACTAACTACAAGATGCAGTTAAGGCTGGTATTCTGAATTCTTTTTCATTTTCTGGTGGTGTATCCAGCTCACCGGCAATACGAGAAGTAGAGTACTTTCGAGCCTAACGTTCTGAACTCTATTCTTTTTCCTCACTGCTCCATAATCGGATGAACTACCTTCAGGCCCACCGGTGACATTCAGTTAAAGAATAATCATAAGATCCGGGATTTTTTGGGCTCTGTTTCGTGCCCTTGTACCGATTCAAGACTGCAAGAACCAGGAAACAGCGGAGGTACCCTGGGAGAAAGGGCCTAGTTTTGCTTTCTGTTGAATCATGGAAGCAAAATTCAAGGCGGCCATCCGGTTAGAGTTTTGCTTTCCCCTATTATTATCATCGAGGATAAGGCCTCAAAGATCCTGCTTCAGCAAGGGGACTAGTTTTCAGAAACGTCGGAGCTTAGATGAACTCACCGACCTAACCTCTGATGCTGTGCCTACTCGTTGTATGACGGAGGAAGAGGGGAGAACCCTGCGGTTGCTCCAACTGGGTGGTGGAAAATGAGCTGTTGCTCTGATACATCAAGCTTTCGGAATGACTTGGCCTAACTAGGACGGATTATGGCAGTCACATTGCTCAGAGCAAAAAAGAAAGAGAAACCAAACTATTAACGTTATAGTTTTCTGACTTTGCTGAAACTCACCCAATGGTACGTGACAAATACTTACAGGAGTTAACGTTACATAGGAACTCTTGAATGTGTTCACAAGGAAAGGGCCGGAAGTATGAATAAGTCTTGATATCTTTACACTCTGGTTGGTGCCAATCTGTCACTAACCAGCATAGTCCGATTCAACCCAAGTTCTCCAAGTCAAACTGCTACGGTACAACCAAAATAATGTGACGGAGGTGCGCAATGAAAAGCCCTTCAAAAAACAGGCTGATTGTCGCCGTCAAGGGTAAATCAGTGATGTCCGTCGTCTTTGGCTGAACTCCAGACGCTGTTCCTCTCATCCCATGGTTCGCAGAGGAACCGGTATCTGTCGTTCAAACATGGAGCAATAATTTATCAAAGCTTGAAATCGAGGCATTGCAGGACGAGAACGCAGATTTACTTCGAAATGAACCTTAAGCTGATTTTCACTTGGAAATGTTTCAGAGGCTTGGCGTCATCAACACCTCTCCAGGTGTTCTGAAAGTCAGTACCAGCTTGTAATGAATTGCAACTCTGCACGATTTCCTGACTCAGCTCAAAGTTTATTTAATACTTTCCTGCTTCATTGGCTATTGTTATTTTGACGAATAAATTATCGGGTGAAAATCTGTCTCGTTTAACTCTATTTCCAGTCTAACCATTTTTGAACCCTGCAGGCAAAAACGTTTGACTGTTCAAAGTTTCCTTAAGTGCAGCTGTCTCAACTTTTTA
Source organism: Fasciola hepatica (assembly GCA_948099385.1). Taxonomy (NCBI): domain Eukaryota; kingdom Metazoa; phylum Platyhelminthes; class Trematoda; order Plagiorchiida; family Fasciolidae; genus Fasciola; species Fasciola hepatica. The sequence continues at coordinate 2,812,411 of CANUEZ040000022.1, read as the reverse complement.
AGCTTTGATACTCCAGATCCGGCGACTACGTAACACAAAAACCATGAACATCTTCCGGAAATTCTGAGTGAACCAAACCTCAAATTTCAAGTTTCTACAAGGTTTCAAAATATTGTTTTTATGATGCGCTTGGTGATTTTCACAAACTGTTCTTCCAATCGGTGATAAATTGGTGGTTTCTATTGGAAGGGTGGATAGTGAGCAAAAAACTAAGAGTTAGTTAAGGTGGACCAGGGAGAGAAGAGGTACCCATTTTCAGCCATTTTTCGGAACGTTGGGCGCTGCTGAAGGTGTTTTCAATTAGGCACAGGTAGAGCTGCCCAAAGTGTCTTTATACGTAGCCCAAAGTAAGACCAAAGTTGCTCCAGCTTTATTTCTTAGTGGTTCAAAGCATGCCCAATTGGGAGCTCATTGAGGGTGCTGCCTGAGTGGGTACGCGTGCTTCAATATCAGTAAGAGAAAGTCCGGTGGATTCCCAACCATAGTAAGAATCCACGAGTAGGCAAGATATATCACACATAACTTAACCGACCACTTACTCACTCCAGCAAACACAGTTTGCATAGGTTATGCCACAGCAGCTTGTGCAGCATGCCAACCAAAGCCTCTGTGACTGGTTCATCCTTTCTAGGCCGCACTTCGCTAACAGCGCCTGGAGACCACTGGTTTCCCTGATAAATGCAGCTAACTAGAATAACTAAGAACCCCCGTTTCAGACCTTCAGTTTTATCAACCGCTTCTGCCTTCCTTGCAACAAGCATTATTATTCTTTCTTCCACCTTTTCCACGATGAGTCTGCCAATAGCTGTACCCTTCTCTAGTGTCCGATACAGGGGCGGGGACGATCCGCAAAAAGAAACAGTTAAGTCACCGCTGAGTATCAAGAATTTGCTCTGGGTCGGTATTTCAAGGTCTTTCCAATCTCCTGTCGCTGGTACAAAAGCGGTCATTGAGGATTCATTCTATTTGTGCTAGGAATCTAACTGGGATTTACCCGTCACAAAATGATTGCGTGCAGTTGATTACAGCACACGCCAAGCCGATCTTTTCGTATCTTCTCAATGTCCACCCCAGCTACTAACTTCCGGTGGCCTGAATCTCCTTTTTGATACCTCGATTTGATAGGAACGGATTCATTCTACCTTACGGTAAATCTTGGATAGGCCCTCAGGTTTCAGACCGAGTTTCTTCCAAAACCGCCTTCGTTATTGCTCAGAAGAGCATGTGGTTCACCTTTTTCTGGAGATGGAGTGCTTTAGCGCCTGATGGGGGGAATCCACTTACGACTGGTGAGCAACTACGATAGGCTTGGCTCCTGCCTTCAAGCAAATGAACAAATAGCTAAGCAGTTTCTTCTCGGTTCTGCCAAGCTCAACAAAAACTGCCAAAACTCGTCTTTTTCCGAATAAGCAAATGTAAGACCAATATTCACCGCACCTTCAGGTGAAAAAAGTGCCGTTTTTTGTGCACTCCATTGTGATGTCAATCGGCCACCATGTAAATACCCGCCAGGAATGCGTCGAACAGTCGCATTTTTCTTTACAGTCCAGAACCGGTAAGGAACGTTCGACGGAAATAAAGAAGAACCAGCATGACCTTCCGTTTCATGATAACGGTTGCCAAGAAACTGAATGACTCCGTGCACTTTTGGCAGATTAAAGGGACGTTTGGCTACCTAAGAAAAAGTGGCCCAAACTGACCCTTTGCCTACAAAAAACGGACTGTCATTTAGAACGAGACCCACCTATCTCGCCCAACTTTGAGCAGGATAACCTTCTAAGTCATCATCTCAGTCCACTGAGTCAACTTCTGTACCTGAACTACCCCCTAAGACAAACCCAATAATTGCTTAAAACTATTTCTCATCTGCTGAGACTTTAGATTACCCACTTGCAATGACAATCCACTCCTACCCCCGGGGAAAATGAGATTATGTTTTCTGTGTCTAAATAGCCACGTTACATTCCTTATAAAAGCAGCGCTAAGCAAACAGTGCTCAAAGCACATCCGAGGGGAACCATGGCTTCTTGCTTTAGCCACTGTACACATCATCTCCAACGTTCCAGGTTGCCATTTGATAATCATTTTATCTTTGGATTCAGTAACTCCAGAGGACCGTAAAACTCTGGGCCAAAATACCGTGGTTGACGGCCATTCTCATCGGGTCACAGCACTCGGGGACCTAGGTCTGCCGGATTCTGTCTTCCTGGCACGGGTCCCCACTGCTTTGGAAGTAAGCAAGTACGTTTCACGAACCGTCAATTTGCGAAAATCTAGTGGGGCCCCTTTGTCGCTGCTCACGTTATAAGAAACTACGATCGAACCAGCCCAATAACAAACGTTTATCAACTTCAGGTCCGCTTCCTCTTTGTTCATTTCTGCCACTTGCGCAGCAGAGACAGCTGCAGTCAGCGTGAACCTCAGTATGGAGACTGTCTTTAGAGGTGCTACTTGTGATCTGGAAAATACTTGTAAGCTTCGGAGGCATCAAAAAGTAGGTTTGAGTCAAGGTCGGCATCAGCATTCCGAATATCACTTGCGTTTATCTGTGGCACCGTCATCAATCCGGTCTCTTCCGCTGTCCTTTTCATTGCTTCCCACTTTGCTTGTGTATCCACTCCCAGTGGCACATCCGAACTCACTTTCTTCCGACAAGGCCCTGAATCTGTTGTATCTTGGGTAAACTTGACGGACCAGTCTGGCCTGAAGGATCGTAGTTTGTGGAAAGTTGTGCCAAGAACGGTCTTCCCATTTCTGGCCGACTCTTCATGTAAACATGGTGTTCGAACTAGTCTGGGCCAACTTTCCAGGCCAAACCCAAACTTCTAACGGCCGGCCATTGGCGGCATCAGCTGATTTTCCAGCGCTGTTTCTTAAGTTAACTTGAATGGCATTTGAAACCTCTTACTCGTTATCCCTCTACCTGAACCCGCCGAGACCTGAGAGGCCACGCAATACCTCCACCGAACACCGCAACCAACTTAAAATACCACGTTCGATGTCGCAGATTCACAATTAAATACAACCTCTGTCTCTCTCGGCGATGTATGCCTTCTATGTCCAAGAAGGCCGAAATATTTTTTTGCCTTGCTTAGCAATTCACCGTAGAGCAAAGACTTTTCCACAACAAGAGTACTGCGGGGGTTGATTGACTTCCATTTGTTTTAGTGCGCTACGGGTCTCTGGAGGGTACTTGCTTGTCCACCATTTCGAGCCTTCAGGTGTGGTTCTTCCTAAACGTTTGCTTGGGATTATGTCCCGAGGTGGCGATGTTTTTGGCTATGTTTAAGATATAAACGTGAATTTTATTATTGCAAAACAGTGCGCTCTGTTTCGGTCTTCTTTCTCGATCTGATGCTCACAGCAGTGAAACTTTGTCTTGGGGCAGTGGCCAACCCACTTAGTTTCATAGTAATATTTAAGTCATGAAACCAAGTGTTCATTGTTGCACAGTCGTAAATCTTCAGCTTTTTTACTGAACTTATAGAGATCTCACCATTTAGGCAGTGGCTGACAGAGCATTTTTTCATCTGGGTTTGTCGAAATCCGCCAAAGAACGACGACCTCGCTGACTGCCTCACCAGGAGCATCTACGTTGAATTTCACCGGAACGGCTTTTTGCTTGAGCCCAGCTGGTAAGATTCGGCTAGCTACTTGAGACTATTTAAATCCCAGAAAAAATGGGAAGCTCGCAAATGTGTCTACCCTCGGTATTTACATTGCTGCTTCGGAATCAATGAGCATGAGCGATGGTTGTAAAGAACAAATATTGAAAGTCCTTCCAAATGTTCTACTTGCTTTGTGAATTCGACTATATTTAACATTACCTTGAAAATCTCGCTTATATACCACACTTTTTCACGTTTGTTTATCCGTGTGAGACAGTTGAATTTGGCCTTGAACCGTTTCTGACCGCCGTGCTTGATCCACAGGGCTTTGAACCTTAGGGTCTTACTTTGAAGTCTATTTGGCAGCATACTTGAGGTTTGTGTATGTTTGTACCCTTTGTGAATTTCAATTTAGTACCGTAGAAACTACGAATCAATCCTGTTCTGGTTTTGGGATTCGTTTGAATTGGCTACGCGATGCTCGATTTGGGAGAATTGCTTTACGATGATGACTCGTGGGGAAGCACTGGAAACATTGGATGACATCTCACCGTATAGCAAATGCACCGTATCGCTCACCGATTTACAACGATGGTCACAAGTGGCCAATTCAAATTTGAGCCAGATACCTCGGGATCCATGGACGAATCTTGGTACACCTTGGAACCCAAATAATGTTTGGTTTCCTCCGGGGAAAAACGTGCTCAAAATAGTGACGAAACTGCTCCAAGGGAATGCAGTGCCATTCCATACTCCTTCATCCTAACGTTTTCTATCTCAGACCACCAAAGAAACCGGAGGGAGTCTTGATCTTCCTCGGGAACCTATCCATGCTGCAAAGCATCTTCATTTTCGGCCTAAAAGGTAGCAGACTTAGTGAAAAACCGAAGAATAACATTTATCAAGCCCGGAACTGAAAAAAGGGCCTTGCAAACAGTGCGCATCCAGTGAATTTCTCTGGAATACTGCTGCACAGCCAAAGACAACTCGGACGCTTTCAACCTTTCTAGGAGTCAGCACCGCATGGAGCAGCTGATACCACCTCACATGCCCATTTTCCACGGACTCCTCTGTCACTTTCACTGCGTATCCTCTTCCAACGTGGAGCTCAATTGCGGGTGCATAGTTTACTTTAATTTGTGAATCCTTGAGAAACCTTTGCTCCAACTACCCCAAAAGGCGAAAAGCGACCGACCGGTTTCATGAGATTATTGTCTTTCCACGGCAAAGCAACACTGTGGTACCTGCACTCAAGCCGTAACGACTCTTCCAGAATCTCGGCTATCTCTTCTTCCTCTATAGACGGGGAGGTTCTGAACGAACCACCCTCATCAAAATCTTCATCTTGGAACCCTTGGAGGTTATCCTCATTACCCTGCAGACTGGGCGCGACGCACTTTGTGGATTTACTCTGAAGACCATTGTTAAGTAGACCTCGTATGACCCAGACTGCGAGGTGTGGTCAGGGTGAGAATCTCCCTTAGAAATTCTTCGCCGTCGTGAAACAAAATGCACAGAAAAAACTTTCAAATCAAATACCACTCCGATAACTGGGTCCCAATTAGCATCAAATTATATTTCTGTCAGATGGCCCCACTTGATCAAGGTTTCCTGACCGGGTGCCATGGATTGTACCTCCATCACTGATGAAACGGTGTGGGATTCTTTCACCCTGGCCATCTTATTACCACAGAAAGATTCCTGATTAAACCATACTCTTCCACAAAGCCGTTCCGTATTCCCAATGGAAGTGTTCAAGTTGATTTCGGCTGTCACTCTTATTGAACCTGAGGGCTGAACTAAACCACGACTTGTGAGTGGTATCTGCACCAGTGTCCAGCAGCGAGCCAATGAGTAAGGGCCAGTTTGGACCTTGAGAAACTACCGGCACGACTCGTATGCTAACACCGTATTTCGTGGAAAATGGTTGAAAAATGTGCTGGAGACGAGGACCTTTTGCCTCTGGTGTTAAAAAGCAATGATATGGACGGCTGCTGTTTTCTTCTTCACGGGACCTCTTCAAACGATGTCCACCGGCACGATAATCTGAAAGTAGACAAAAAACGCTCTAAATCGAGACACAATCTGCTGGTAGTGCTTAGGCTACAACGCTTGGAACTCTCGACCGCACCCAAGGTTATGTCTGTCATGGCAACTAATAAAACTGGCATCATTTATAGATATCACAAGTTATGTGATTTTTTCTAATAAGTGTCCAATGTTTTCATCCTTTCTCGAAGAAGATAACCGTATCTTTTTCCTTGCAAACTTGCCTTGGCACTTACAAACTGGCAAAGGTAGCAAAGCCCCGGTTCATTGTCTGTCTGGTAGATTCCGTCAACATTTTTACCCAAATGACTCCCATGTACGGATGCTATTCACTCAAAACCGCCTCTGTTGTATGAACCGACTGAGGTCACTCACACATCAAAGTTGTTTCAACGTCTCTGCGCAACTGGTCGAGGTGATAACATAATACAAAAAGACCCCTGAATCTAGAGCGGTCAGTCCTGATCTGATTATTCCACCTAGGATCCAAAGTTCGATGTGAGGCCTTTGGCAAAAACATCGTTCCTATACTCCCCTTGCCCGCCGATAACCTCCATTACAGGATGATGCGACCTTCCTCAAAAAATTTTCGCTTACCTTTTGAAACATTGAAATAAGTATTTCAGAGCTGACTGTCGTCGCTTACATTGCTCTCGATCTGACTCCCATATTACCGAATGAGGAAAAACACCGCATAGGTGAGCCGTCGAATCTGGGAAATTCACACTCGGGCAATTCCCATCACACCAGTGGCCGGTTTGGCCCATCCGTACCCACGACCGGGTCATATTTATCAGCGTATCAAACGTCGTCACCACAGCTCTCACTTGTTTGAGAAATATTGGTATCTGGGAGGAGCGATCGAGTATGGACTTCACCATCAGTCATCTATCCAAGTTAGGGCTGCCCAAAGCAATCTTACGGCGACGTCGACTGGGTTCCTCAGCAGCCCTATGCAGAACCTCAGTGGGTTCCACGTCAAAATGAAAGGTTTTCAACTCTAGTTCAAACTCTTCGTGAAATTTTGACATATCGATGCCAACAACGGAAACAGGAGACTTACCGTTGGACGGAGCGACGACTGCTTTAGCCGCTGACTCAAGAGAAGCATCATCCTTACCATCTCATTCTGTTGGCAGTGGCAGAAGTATAAAGGCTATTGACTCAACAACTCAAAACGACAGGAAAGGGCTGGAAGGCAAAAGGTTAGCGGTAAAGAAAACAAAAGAACAGCAGGAATTTCGAAAAAGATCCACTTTGAACCTATCAGCCGTGTCCAACGAAGCAAAATCGTAGGGGTTTCGAGCCAAACTCTGTCCAAAATCGCCAGCCAAATATCATTCTAACTTCCCTTGGAGGATTTTACGCAGTATCCGTCCGCATCACCTCATCTTGCTCGCTCAACTAGCCCAAGCAGCTTTCGGCAATTATGGGCTGCATCATCCTCGTATATATGCACATTTTGTACCATACATTTGCACCCCTTTCATCAGTTCCCCTTTCCACCGTTTTGTCACTTTTCCGTTACCGAGTTCGACATCAACTCGTACCTACCGCGCAGCTCGATGTCAGTCTACTTCCGTCAAACACCAAGCAGATGGAATTCATCTATGGTGTGACCTGCGCCTTCTCCTTTCAAGATTTTGTGAATATTTAATACTGGTGACAGATTGTTTACACTAAGATCGTGTGCCAATGCGCGTACCTCAACCAAGGTCGAGAAATACATCGTTTTCTTCATTATCAACAATTAATGCGAATCATCGGGAGATTGAAAAACGCTCCCTGACGCATAAGTCAAATCCTGTGGTATAGCCAGGAAAGCTAGCCTCTATGGGCTACGAGAAACAAAAGTTTGCAAACTCTCAACCCAGAATTAATGAAATTCAGCGAGTCCAACCCACTGAAAGGTGGAGCGTTTATTAATTGATGCGGCATCCCAGTATTGAACAGTAATAAATTAGGACTTTGCGTATCTTACTTGGATGTGCCTGTTCCCAAGAGGATCGTGAGAGTAGAAAGGAATAAATATTGCCGAAAGGACAGGAACTAAATATCCGAACAGTCCGTTAAGAGATAGGATGTTGAGAGAGAAATAGCCACCCTCAGTGGAAGTTGCTGAGTTCGGTGAGCTTTTTCATATTCTGTTCGCTACGACGCTTCAGCTGCTGTAGCACCCCACAGGTGAGTCCTTTGACTTCTACTCTGAGACGGAAAAGTGTTTTGTATCACTTCAAAGGTAAAAGTGTTTAGCGAAAGTCTCAATAAAAAAACCTCCATGATAATTCTGAGCCTAAGGGATACGGCTGATTCCAGAGTGGACCCGTGGCTTAGTGGATTTCATCGGCGCTGGTTTTGCTAACAAAAGAATACTATGTGTTTTAGACCATCAACTAGTTGGGATAGTGGGTTAGAATTGAGTGGATGATTATGAGAATAAATTACAGGAGTAAAAGCCTCACCTACTTGATGCTTGAAAGCCTGGGAATGGTATGACTCGCTACTCGTAATTTGGGCAAAGCGTGGCCCGTTTACAAGAAAAACGAAAGCAATGCAAGAAGGACTCACAGTGCTCTGTGCCACTGAGGTTTATACCATAATATGTTTAATTAATTAAAGGCCAAAGCACGGGGCAAAAACGGCAGAACAGAGGGAGCCAGAGGCTTTCCTGTCTAGAGGTCCCGGGCAACGCAGTCTTAGCGGTTCAAAGCCTGTTCAGAAATGGCTTGTCTCACGTAAGCCAACGAATGTACTCCTACCGGTGCGCGAGAGTACACTTCAAATAACTATCGGACAATGAGGTTCAGAAAGCATATGGGAGATTCATAAAGATTTTCAATTTTTTCCACCGACTCCCCCCGCCAAATCCCGGCCCATTTTTGAAAATCTTTGCTGAGGCTGTAGTTATGGAAATGTTTAGGATTAGAATAACGGCTCTTGAAACAGGTAAGTTCAGCCCATAAACATTTGCGAACTCTACTTTGCCTGTAAATGCAGCCTAGCAGGGTACAGTGGTATCGGAACATTTGGGTACGGATATCGAGAAGACAATGAAAGCCTCTACATCCAGTGCTGAAACAGTAATTCTAAGCGGAAAAGGGCCTAATAGTGCTAATCCAATGCACCTAGCCCTAGAAATAATCAGAGTACCCGGGGATATCACAACCCTAAGCCACGCAAAATGCCCCCGGTTGATTTCAGATAGCACAAACGGATACTGGGTTTTCTCAAGGAATTCTCTTCGGAGGAACCGACAGCAAACCCAATCGCCCGAAAAGCAAAACTAAAGAAGTCTTCTATATAGGTGCTTGGGGTGGCCCTTGACCACCGGTTGCACGCTCGTTACTAGGCCAAGTTGCAGACCGTTCCAATCCAGACGGCTGGCCCCAGATTTCAAGTATCCACAGTTGTCCTTGTAATTAGATCTGGAACCACAGGACAATAGACCACTTAAAAACCCGGTGAGTCAGTTACGACCACAGACCATACAGCCTGCACAATCTTTCAAAATCCCCTGTCAACCCCGGTGGCTTCTGCCTCGCTCAACACAAATGGTCTTGGGGAAGTGAGGATTTTCCTGGAAGAGATGTAAAAATCAATCTCAATTCAAAGCAAGAAGAACGGGGAGAATGCCTCAGGAGGGGCCTGCTTAAATCAAAGCCCAAACCTTCACATCAGTAGGTATTCTGGCCAATCATCAGTCCCCATCCAGAAATGCGTTGGCGAAGTGTCCAATCGAAGACAAATGATAGACGAAAGCCGTTTGATGAAAGATAACAAGTCCCACACCTCTCACGGAATAATGATCGACCACCGAAACAAGGCCTTTCCTTGCAGAGGCTTTTCAACCTCGGTCACCAGGGAGTAGCTTCCCCGATTATCCTCTCAACTGGATACCATAGACACCCCCTGCATGTCCCCACCCTTCATCATGTTGCCGTGGCCTTGGTTGAGGTCATCTCAGCAAAAGGTAAAACCCTGGTATCAGAAACCATCTTGTTTCTAGTAATCGGACACTGGAGTGGCTGTAAGTAAAATGCCCCCGTTTCCCGGACAAAAAGCTGTAACAGAAAATGGCCGGGGGACATCAGGCCCCATACCATTGCGGTCAGGGTGACCTGGCTCACACTAGACCACCAAGAGGGTGGAGTAAGAACAGGGGATCACTTCCTACTCCCTTGTGGCTCAGGCAAATTAGGTGCAGGTGGGGTGGCTGCCTACTTACGTTTTCTCTCAACCCCGGTGGGCTCTCTTTGATAGATCTCCCTAGCAATGATGAAATGTTTGTGGGCAGTTCTTGACTTCCCTTCGTCCACTACTTTTACTTTTCTTGGGAAAGGGGGAGTTACTGCCTTCCTCTGCATCGTGGGCGGATTTGCACTAGACGTTAGTCTCCTGAAGCCCCAGGAAGTTCAACCTTTTCAGCTACCTTATTATGGGGACTATGGCCCTTTAAAAGTGACTAGGAAAGCCTTAGCAACGACCGTCAGTTAAGCAAGGCTAAAATGATTCCACTGGCACAGCAATCCTGGACACAGCACGTAGACTGGCAGACCAGATTTAGAACGGGTCAAAATTCGTCACTACTAGTCCTTTCAAACACTAATTTTAGGCGGCTTCGACGTCGTCAGTCTTTTACCACTTTTGGGTAACGGTGTCCAGACGGTTCTGCTTTGGACTACGTGTTGAAGTGGCTCACCTTAATCTCCTCACAAAGGTAGCCTATTTGTTCAAGCGAATTAACTTTCAGGTGATGGGTCCCTCACTCGAAAGTGACCTGAAGGACATCACAAACAACAAGGACGCTGATGAATGTAACAGGTTACTGGAGAAACGTGTATAGTGGGCATATCTTCATTATGTCCCCGGAATCTGACGGATACTGAGTGGAAAGGCTCACCTGCTGCCATCAACTAGACCCTTTCCCAGCAATTCCTCTCAGTCATTTGCAGACTAGAGCATCAAATCCCCTCTGATCAAAGCAAAAGCTTCCAACTTTGTCCGGAAGCTTTCCATATATTAAGTTAGGAGAACTTCGAGAAACAACGGGAAGAAATCCAAAACCTGAAGAGTACGAATCAGTAATTTCTTTATAAGTGCCTACGCCGCACTCATGACTTGGGCTCGTCGGAGTTAGCGCCAGCTGCCTCTTATGGCTCTCCTGCCACCTAGCTTTTTCAGGTAGCAGGAGTTTAGAAATCTCGTGTCATTATAGTTTTTAGAACAATAGCAGTGCCTCCACGGTAAAGCCCTAATCCTTAGCCGAAACAGTTATCTCCTGTGTCAGAGCAATCCTATGTGCCTCACAAAGGAAAGGAAAGGAGGCCTAACAAGCATAATCTTCCCAGCTTGATGGAGGCTGGAGAAGCTCATCCTCGCCTTCCCAAAGAAGCCGTCCCACCCTATCAGCTTCATACTCTACTCCCCCCCAAAGGTTCATGAAGGGCGTAAGGTTTCTTATTTTATAGGAGCATGCTATAATTATCCCAGTATTTTAAGAAAAAAGCAGACATCTCCCTGTAAACTATAGGTCGCTGGGCCTCACAGGTGTTCCTAGAAATGTCTGCTGGCTCATCGTGAAAGGCCTCATTTTGGCGCATATGCACGAAGATAGTCTACCGTCTCAAGCGCAAAGTGGCCAACTACCCGGCAGATCATGGGTCACCAGTATGCTAACGTTTATAGATAGCATGACACAGGCCTAAGACGACGGCAGGATATCTGACTCCATATTCATCGACTTTGCCAAAGACATCTATATTATCTGGCATATCCAGCTTCTCCAAGAACTTGTGATTTAATAATAATAATGGTATATTTCTCGACCATGGTCGAGACGCACGGGCAAGCGCATGACCATGGTGTACAACGTTACTCAAAACAATGAACTATACAAGAATTTCAAGAAAGCTAGTCAAAATCGTCAGAGGCAAAGCAGCACAGCTGGAGCTAGTTTTCATCGACCGAAATTATAATGGTTCGCGCGGCAAATACGGTTTGGTTTCGAATCCGGGTCGGTTGGTGGTGGCCCGTGGGAATGCGAAATATGTCGTGAACATATAGCGCTGAGGATGCGTTATAAACCAAAATAGTGCAAGCTGTGGATTACGGAGGCCTATTGGGGTTCCATGAACGGAATAAGTTATTAACATGAACAGATAAGAAATGAATGGGAGTACACTCGTGAACTTTGGTGAATATGAGGAGAACGGCTCACTATGAAGACGACGATGGCCCGGAATGACGGATATTCCCGGTCTCAATAAACGGAGTGCATCATGAAAAGAGGAGACGTGAACAAACTGCGTGGAAGTGGACTAGGAAACGTTGATGAATGTGGAGGAAACAGCAATCTATATAAAAGGTGAGTTTAGGTTCAGGATCAATAAGCCGTTTTATTCAGAAAAAAGGAGCGCAACTTAAAGGCCTTGAATTGGTGAAGAATCAATTTCAAGCCGGATAACGATCAAAAGAAAAATGAAATCTTGCAAAAGAAAACTGAGTGAAAAACCTCGGCGTAGGCTCGCGGCTTATTGTTCTCTTAAGCTGACAAAAATATATTGACTTATTGATTCTCAGTGATATTCGGCGTCATCATTGGTGTAACAGCCGGTCGTGAAAAATCCCCCTTTTTCCCTCGCGATTCAGTGTTTTTCCCAACATCACTCATTTCCATACACTATTGACTTGTCTTTACGAACTGGTTGTTTTTCTGGACCAATTGTTGTTTGTTCGCGCCCAGAGCGCTACTTTGGCACATCCTTGTTCAGGACCTGCGTGACGCACGTGCTGTCTGCTCACACGCTGCTATTCGGTTTCTCGTTGTTGAGTCCTTGTGATCGTATTATTAAGGTTTGTATATTGTTTATGTCATTGTTTATTGTAATAATCTAGTATCGTAGAATATCACGGATAATCGTCTTCTGATTTCGGGATCCGTTGCGAATTTGGCTACGCATTGCTCAAACGTTCGTAACAATTGGGAACCACGGATGGGGAGGGGGATAAGTGGACTTGCTTTCGGATGGCGTATCGAAAACTAATGAGTAAAAAATTCCTGTGTTGCGTATTCTGGCTCTGTCATTGGATTGTTTCATATGAGACCAATGTGATGTGCAGCATCCCGTAGGTATAGATTATCAGGAGGGGTAAGGGACGTGTCAGTCAATCAGTAGAAGGTAGCTTGTGAACTGTTATTTGTGAAGACTCCAGCGGTGACACCAGTAGCAGAGGTGTTACGTCAGAAGACGCCTGTCAATCTACTGGTAAGCAGTTGGGAGTGTTTTAGGTCGTGTGGCTCGATTGTAATCCCGTTTGGTATAAAAGATTCCGTTTAGGTCTCTGTCAGTACGGGTCGAGGTGTTGACCTTGGTCACCGAAAGTAAAGCCCGAGAGAGTGGACGACGACAAACCTGAAATAAATGATGTTAGCAGTCTGGACGTGGTTCCAGCTGAGTGATAATAATAAATGGCGACAGTTAATAATGAACTGATTGGGTTTATATGAACGGTCGGTGGTCCATTTCATATTTTGGTCTGGGTTTAAATTCGAGAGTTTAACTAACGCAGGCTTGATAAGTACTACTTCAGGCTTGCAAGACAGCGTAAACCGGGTGGGCTGCTGCGTCTGCATTTCAAAGGATAAATGGTTTGCACGCAATTAAAAGTTCTGAGGAGCAATTAGGTAAGAATGCAGAAAGAACCACTAGGGCGTCGGTGGTGATGAGTTACAGAAAATTGTTATCATGCACAGAAACGTGGACATATGTTGTTCTGTGCTCCTACTCGGTAGTGCCGGCCTACTAAGATTTGATTTGAATGTGGGCAGGGAAATCTCCTGGCTTGAATATCGTATTTGTTATAAGAGTGAGGAGAGATAGTTAGTAGGGAATGGAAAAATATGAACAGTTCTCCGTGTTCATTTTTTGTAGACTCAAGTGAGGCAGGTGTTGGTCATTTGTTGCCTCCATATGTTATCCATGCCAGTGGGCTCAAAGTCCAGGCTGCGGTAGTGATTGTAGTTGCCAGGAGGCTGTGGTTACTGTTAGGTACGGTTGTAAACCTAAACGTGGCTTGGATGCTAGGACATCGGGAAGGCCGCTTTCTGAGAAAGATGACGGAAGATGGGGGGTATGGATGGAAAAGGCGACCGGTTTCCATTATGTTCTTTTCTCTATTTCTCCTTTTCCGGGCTTCACCGTGGCTGCCGTTATTCGTCAGGTACGTCTACACGCTGCCCAGGTCAATGGGTTGAAAGTCAGGGCTATGGTAGCAATTGTATTTGACGCCAACGTGCATGCTAGGTGCTCTTAGGGAGGGTATGGGGTGGTTGAAACTTAGAGCGGGGGGTGGGTAAACGTATGCGGAGAGTCCAGTGCGCTGTCAACCCAGTCAGTCTGGTGCGTGAAAACCAAAAGCTTGTCGAGCGAACAAGGGCGATGTGGGGTTTCCCCTTTCGCAGGATCAGGTCTGAGCTGATGGGAGACATACCCATGGATGAAGGTTGCCCAATTCCTTCACAGCCCGATGCCAGTAGTATTTGGAGATCGAATCGATCCCACGGGGACTTTTTTGTTTCCTTTGTTCTTTTTTCGCTGTTGTTTTTTTTTGGTTTCCTAACGGAGGGGTGGTTGAGCCCATATAGGACCTTTCCATAGCCCCTCCGCCCGATCGTAATTTTATGCGTAATTGCCCTTTTTCGCAACTGCTGGGGGTGGTCTGTTTTCCCCACGTTCGGACGACGCTATGGTATGGGTGACGTTGACATCAGGGGCTTTGAGTATTTTATAAGGAAGAAGTTAGATCTTAACGCTTATTTTGATCTAGGAATAAAGAACTGTAATGACCGATGGCGTAGGGCATAGTTCGTGGAGGGAGTGAGACGAATGGGTTCAGAACACGAAAAGGCCGTACGGTGGTACGGCTTAAACAGGAAGCATAAATTGAGCTTTATGCGACGCAGCCATAGAGGGTCAAGACTGAGTAGGATGCATCGATCTTTGTAACACAAACTGGAGGAAAATCCCACTAATTGTTTGGTGAACCGACATTGCACGGACTCCAGAGAAATGCGGTCGGATTTCGTCATGTTGGTGAAGATAATAGGACAGTATTCAAGGAGAGGCCTGGCGTGAGACTTGTAAGTGAGCAGTTTGCAATCATTTAGCCGAAACGTTCTGGAGATGAGACCAGTGGTTCTTCTCGTTTTTGCAATCTGGAGCGGAACATACTCAGAAAACCTAAAGCTCCAAGAATAACGAAGACCAAGGTCTCGAACTAAAGGGCTGTACGAGATGGGTAGGTCGTGGATAAGCAGGGTTCCGGGGGCCACTTGACATCTGGATGTTGTGTAGCAGCTCTTCGAGGTCGAGAAGTCCATACTCCATGAATTGCACCAAGCCCCGAGTCGCTTCAGGTCACTAGAAATTTCATCTAGCATAATGTTGAGGTTCTGACGAGGAAACTCATAGACAATCTTAACGTCATCAGCGAAGGGGAATGGGGTGTCATGGTGCAAGATGGGAAATATATCATTTATGTAGATGAGAAAAAGTAAAGGACCGAGTACACTGCCTTGTATAACTCCACTAGTGACTGGAGCAGGCTGTGAGAAACACTCATCAATGGAAACCACTTGTGAGCTATTCGATAGGTATGATGTTAACCACTTTAAAAGCGAACCGGAAAAGCGGTGAGCTTTGAGTTTGGTTAGTAATAAAGCGTGAGGGACGCGGTCGAACGCTTTTGTCATATCAGGGTATATAATGATGATGGATTAACTGTTGTCGGCGGCCGCCGTTATGAGGTTAAAAAAGTCGTATTGGCAAGTGATGCATGAACGTGACTTTAAGAAGCCATGCTGCCCACTATGGATGATGTTATGGGATAATAGGAAGTCGGACATCCGCTGTTTGATGAGGCGTTCCATCAACCTAGAAGCAATTGGAGTGTGGTTGATAGGGCGGTAATTGGAGGGGTCATGTATTGGTCCCTTCTTATGGATTGGGATGATGACCGCAGTCTTCCATTGTGAAGGAAATATGCCAAACTTGATGGACAGATTGTAGACCTTCAATAGTAGGGCTGCGATATCAGTTCCTCCAAGACGTAGAAGTGTCGGTGGAACACCATCATGGCCAAGGTGTGAGGACTTCCGGACACGGGTAAGCTGGTTGGTCACCTCTTTTAGGGTAAATTCTAAATCAGACAGTAAGTGCTCGGTGACAGGGTCTATGCATGGGGGTAAAGTAAGGGGGTCCGTAGTCATGGATGCAGCAAAGTAGGAATTAAGAGCCTGGGCTATCGCTACAGGTGAGGTAACGTGATCGTTATTTTCCAAAATGAGAGAGGGGATACCTGCCGGTTTGCTCTGATTTCTGTTCTTCATTAGGCGTGCCAACTTTGAGGAAGTATCATGGCATTGCAACGCCGATACTTCTTTTTTTGAGCATATCGTCAGACTTAATTCTGATTGCTAACGAGAGATGTTGGAGCTGCAAGAATGACAATAAGTCACTACTGTTGTGATACACCATGTGGATCTTCAGATATTTGTTTTGCATTTGGCTCGGGACTGAACTACGGACTCGGTTTGATATGATACGAGTTGTAGTAATTTTGGACAGCAAGTATGAAAGGTTAGAATATAGTAAATCAGCAGCCAGCTGGGGGTCGCTTTGCAGGAGAAAGTCATCCCAGTCTAACGAACGAAGCGTGCAGATAAGATTGTCCCAGTTGATTGCTGAAGAGAAACGATTGGGTGGGTGGGATTTATTGAAAGCTTGCGGAACCGCGAAGACGCAGGACACCATTCTGTGGTCACTTCCTGGAAAGAGGTCGAGCGCACTGGCTGAAACATCAGATAAACCAATAGTGAACAACAAATCAAGGATGTTGCCACCTCTAGTTGGGACTGTTACATGTTGTATCCAGCGCCCTACGAGGATGCATGACATGAAATCTAATAAGTTGTTTGGGGCAGATAGAGTATTCCAACAGATGCTCGGTGCATTGAAGTCCCCCGCGATGAGCTTGGAGGAACAGGGTAGCAATGAAAGGTAGTTGAATGCGCCAATAATCCTAGTAAGGTCCATAGCGTTGGAATCAGGTGGCCGATAGATGCAACCAATATGAAGACAGGAGTTAGGTAAGGGAATCGTTAACCACAGAGAATCATGAACGGCGTCGAGAGTTGTGTGTGAGAGTGGAATGGCCTGCAGAGTGTTTTTGACATAAATTAGACAGCCTCCCCCACGACGAGGCCTATTCCTTCGGAACATCTGGTAGCCAACCAGAAAAACTCGATCTGACGGGACGGAATCCGTTAGCCAAGTTTCAGTTACAATGATAATATCAAAGTTGGAGGGCTGAGCGATGCTGCGGATGGCTTTAGTTTTGTTCAGTAATGAACGGGCATTTACGAGTATGACGGAAAGAGACGATGCAGGCCTCGATGGTGGTGGATGTGGTCGGGGGTTCGGTAGTGGAGATGAAGGTGGTAATTCCAGTGGAGAATAGGGAAAGGATGGAGGCAGGAACTCAGCTGTTCCACGGATTTGATGAATTGTAACCTGGTGGGGGATAGTGTAAGGAAAGAGGAATGGGGAGGTGCTGTTTAGGAGAGTAGTTTGAATGCGGGGAATATTCCCGGAGGGGGCCGGCAGGAAAAAAGCGGCCATGGATGGATGGCAGTGCTAGGCTAAGAGACGTGGATGGGTCTTGTGGGAGTGGGAAGCTAGGTGAGGCACGGAGATGATTCCCAGGGAGTGACTGGGTAGCAGTAGAGGTATAGAGCAGTTGGTGTGGCGGATAGTAATGTAATGGAGCGGTGATTGGGGTGGGATAAGGTGGGTAAAAGTAGGGGGGAAATGGTAAGGCAGTTAGCCGAGATGGAAAAGTAGGATTCACAGCCACACAAGAGGCTGGTAAAATTTCGCTCGACTGAGCATTTTTCTTATGGTTTGCATGTGCATTATGTTGATGGGTCTTGTTCATTTGGCGACGAAGTGGTAACTTCTGAGGGTCAGTCTGCACTGACGGGCTAACCAGCGGTGGTGGCCTAGGTGGTAACCAGATACATTCTGGTGGCGAATGGGTGAGTGCAGCGGGTGAGCTTAGGGGCCTGGTTGGGTTTGCAGTGACCTCGATCGTTTTGAGAAAATGACTATTTTCTGGACACCATTTTTGATCTATTTTCTCCACGATCTTTTCTGACGTTTGACATTGACCTCAGTGTTCTCCGGTTGCCTACGTTTTACTGGACTGACTTTTCCGAGGTTTCCGTCGACCTCGTTTCAAATCACTTTCACTTTCGTTCGTTCGCTCGCGGTTCGCTCTCAGCACAGCCGTCGCGTTTCGTTCCGTTTTCCGTTCGGTGTATTTCTCGTATCGGTACTGTTTCGGTGCCACGATATATAGAATACACCTCGCATCTGCAAACCGACTTACGTCTTCTCTATTCGTCCGATAGAGGGGATATCGTTGGTATTCGCTGCTAGACCCGATAGGAGACACGTTCGCCAGCCGCACTCGAACGTCTTCTATATTGGTGAGCCCAAGAACTTCCAGAACCTCCTGGATTATTCGCCCGCCCGGTGAGTCTGTGATTTATCGCTGTTTCACGTCATCCTTTCGTTGCACGATATATTTTTTACGATATATTATCGCAACGTAGCCATGTCAGAGGATAAGGCGCAGCTCGACACAGATCTCACTCTGTCTGCGGTTGCCTTTAAACCCGTGGCGTTTATCCCTCATGATCCAGAGGTTTGGTTTGCAGCCTTAGAGCTGCAGTTTGAGGCACGTAGGATTGTTGGCCAACGCCAACGATTTTCCTATGCCTTGGAGGCTATTCCAGGTGATGTTATCGCCTCGGTGAGGGATTTGGTATTAAATCGTCCTCAAGTGCAGCCGTACGATCGGCTTAAGGAGGCTATACTACAACATTTCCTTCCTTCTCGGGAGGAACGGCTACGTCAGCTACTAGCACGGCACCCCATAGGGGATACTAAACCCAGCCGCCACCTAGCTCATCTCCGGTCTTTGGCAGGGCCCGCCGATAAGGATTCGGAGATAGTTAAGGAACTGTGGTTGGACTCTCTACCCTTCCACGTTCAGACCACCGTTACTGCTCTCCTCGAGGACTCGTCCTTGGAACGAGCAGCCGCCGTGGCTGACAAAATTGTCGCACGTGTCGGCAGTGGGGCTAATCCCCTCATTGCCACGACATCGCGCAATCCTAGGGGTGTCGACCTGGATGAATCGCCGGAGAGGCCTCGGCACTCTCGATCCATCCAGCGCCGCCTGTCTTTCAAGGACAGAGTTAAAATACCTACACCTCGCAGTAGCCCACGTAAACAACGGCACGGACGGGCGCCCTCCACTGCCCGAGTCCGCCGTGAATCCGCCTCACCTGCCTCGTCCAAACCAGATCATCCTACCAGCGGTTTTTGTTGGTTCCATCGCGTTTTCGGACCAGCCGCCCGTAGGTGCAGACAGCCGTGTTCATACGCGGCGGGAAACGCCACTGCCGGCGAGTAGAAGCGGCCGTACTCGCCGGCATTCAGTCTCAGGTTGGCCGTTTATTTTACGTGCATGATTCGTGCACTAACGCTAGGTTCCTAGTCGACACTGGGGCCCAAGTTTCTGTCTTGCCGGTTGGTAAAGACAAGCCACGAGCTTCTCTGCTTCGGCTGTCAGCGGCGAATGGTTCCTCCATTCCTACCTACGGCACGAGACAGCTTGCGGTCAACCTGGGACCACGACGACGGTATCTGTGGACGTTCATTCTTGCGGATGTTCCCACAGGCATACTGGGAATCGATTTTCTGCAGCACTATGAATTACTTGTTGATTCACGTAGGCTGCAGCTTATCGATCCTTCGTCGGACATTAAATTTACGGGTACTGCAGCTCGAACAGATGCACACCGAATCACAGGATTGTTTTCTAACATTCCGCACGATTTTCAGTCTTTGTTTATTAAATTCCCCATATTGACTAAACCATTTGAAGAGATAGAGACAGTGACCGATCGTGTGGCACACCACATTGTCACTAACGGACCACCAGTCACGGCACGACCTCGCCGACTGGCACCGGACAAATTGGTTTTCGCCAAACGTGAGTTTGACACTTTACTTTCTAAAGGTATTGTTCGTCCTTCTCACAGTCCATGGGCCTCACCTCTGCACATGGTTCTTAAGAAAGATGGCGTTAGCTGGCGACCATGTGGCGACTATCGCGCACTAAATTCAGTTACCCGTTACGATAGTTATCCGATACCCCACATACACGACATCACGGCATCACTTCACGGCACGACTGTATTTTCCAAGATCAATTTGGTGCGAGCCTATCACCAGATCCCAGTCGCCGCTGAAGATGTCGAGAAAACCGCTGTCACGACTCCTTTTGGTTTGTTTGAGTTCCTACGTATGCCTTTTGGTTTGCGAAATGCTGCTCAGACATTCCAAAGGTTTATCGATAGCAATACACGAGACTTGGAATTTGTTCACGTCTATATCGATGACTTGTTAATCGCATCGTCGAGCGTAGATGAACATTTCCAACATTTGACGCTACTATTTCAACGTTTGTCCGAAAATCGAATAGTAGTCAATCCTGATAAATGTGAACTTGGCAAGCCGGAACTTGTGTTCCTCGGCCACAAGATCACTCGAGAGGGTATTACGCCTTGCGAGGATAAAGTGCGCGCTATTTTAGATTACGCCTTACCGTCCTCAATCAAGGAGCTCAAGGCATTTTTGGGGTTAGTTAACTTTTATCGTCGCTTCATACCCCATGCCGCTGAACGTTTGCTTCCTTTAACTGACCTACTTCGTGGCCATCCACGTAAGTTGTCGCTTACGGATGCCGCACGAGTAGCATTTTCGGAGATTAAAGCGACATTAGCTCAGACCACGCTCCTCATGCACCCAGTTCCATCCGCCACGCTAAGCATAGCGGTGGATGCATCCGACTTTGCCATCGGAGCGGTCCTGCAACAGTCTGTTTCTGGGATATGGCAGCCATTAGAGTTCTACTCTCGACGCCTCAATCCCACGGAAACCAAATATAGTGCTTTTGGTCGCGAACTGCTGGCTGCATATAATGCCGTTAAGCACTTCCGCCATGCAGTCGAGGGTCGATATTTCATCCTCTTTACAGACCATAAGCCTCTGACGTATGCATTGCATACTAAGTCTGATCGTTACTCTCCACGAGAAGTCAGACGTTAAGACTATATTTCACAGTTCACGACTGACCTACAACACGTTAAAGGTGAGTCGAATTGCGTTGCAGATGCTTTGTCGCGTATTCCGCTTAATGCCATTAAATCTCCGGTTTTAGACATCCCTGCCATGGCTGCCGCACAGGCACAGGATTCTTCATGTATGGAAGCAGCTCAGTCATCGTCGCTACAGTGTCAGTCCGTACCTCTAGCCACCAGTGCTGGGACGATACTCTGCGACATGTCTACTGGCATACCTAGACCAGTCGTACCCTCTGCATATCGACGTCTCGTGTTCGATACCCTTCATGGACTCTCACATCCAGGCATCGCAGCCAGTCTCCGATTAGTAGCTGCACGATACGTCTGGCCGTCCATGAATAAAGATGTTCGTATGTGGGCAAAACAGTGTCTACAATGTCAACGATCTAAAGTGCATAGGCACGTAGCTTCGCCTATCGGTACTTTTGCTACGCCTGATGCTCGCTTCGATCATATCCACGTAGACATTGTGGGTCCATTGACCCCATCACACGGGTATACCTATTTACTAACGTGCATCGATAGATTTACGAGGTGGCCCGAGGCTATTCCCATCTCTATCGTCACGGCCGAATCAGTGGCTCGACATCTGATAGAACGATGGATAGCTTCATATGGTTGTCCTTCCACAATCACTACCGATCGAGGACAACAATTTGAGTCCGATCTATTCTCTTCATTAACTCACATGCTGGGTACGGAACGCATTCGCATGACCGCGTACCATCCGGCATCGAATGGTTTAGTCGAACGTTTTCATCGCCAACTCAAAGCGGCTCTTAGAGCACACGAGAGCCCCGACTGGTACGAAACGTTACCGCTAGTTCTGCTTGGTATCAGGACTTGCATAAAGGCAGATATCCAATGTTCCGCCGCAGAACTTGTCTACGGCACGACATTACGACTGCCTGGGGAATTCTTTACGCCACGGAGTACAGATTCACTTGCCGTACAGACTTACGTTCATCGTTTGTCTACGTACATGCAAACTCTCGCTCCGGCGCAGACGCGAATGCAGCGACGACAGGTTTTTGTTCCGACCGAACTCGAAACTTGTTCGCATGTATTCATTCGTGTTCATTCGGTACGGAAACCATTACAACAGCCTTACGAAGGTCCATTTCGCGTGATTTCTCGTCACGATAAGACCTTTAAGGTTGATCGACACGGTCGCGTCGATACCGTTAGCATCGATCGTCTCAAAGCCGCGTACGTTGATGATAGCGTGTCGCCCGCTGACATGAGATTCGATGTTAACCCTGCACTGCCTGTTGACGACACTTCCGTGTCACGTCAAGGTCTGCAGTTAGCGTTGCCTGCTACGACTTCGAATGAGGCTATCGTCTCACGTTCAGGACAGCACCCAGTTGGTTCTGCTACGACTTCGAATGAGGCTATCGTCTCACGTTCAAGTCAGCAGAGCACGCCTACGCACCCGTCCGTGAATGAGGCTCCCGTCTCACGTTCCGGTCGGAAGATCGTTTGCCCAGCACGTTTTCGCGACTAGGTCAAACACGATCTTAACCATTACACTTTGCAGTAATAACTTTCGTGTTTATCGTTTCGACACGATTTAACATACCTCATTAGTTATTACTGTATTCTAGTCAAGTCCATTGCGGTTGTTACACCAGTTTTTCATTTCTTTTTGTTTCATGGAACCTCGCCATATGGTACGCTTCGCTGGTCCCACGAAATCTGGAGAATTTTGGCACCAACGTTTGCATTCTGGATCGGCCTTGTCGTTCTCGTTCCTGCCCATTTACGAACCTATCGATTTGGCTTCCGGATATCATATTGGTTAACGGTTACCCGACACTGGACGTTATTGGTGTGGCACACCTTGATGACGATTTACGCAACCGACGTCATGGGCAACGAATCTGGTTTACGCCCGACCACCATCCTACGGTTCCTGCATACCACGGATTTTGACCGTCAGCATCCTACAGCATAGCTTAATGCACGTATTTTGCACGCATTCGCGCACACGAATACCTTTTGTATGCCATGTCCTCCTTGACATTTGTTTTTCGAAAGCTTTCCGTGCTTTCTAGCGGGGGGCTGCTGTAGTGACCTCGATCGTTTTGAGAAAATGACTATTTTCTGGACACCATTTTTGATCTATTTTCTCCACGATCTTTTCTGACGTTTGACATTGACCTCAGTGTTCTCCGGTTGCCTACGTTTTACTGGACTGACTTTTCCGAGGTTTCCGTCGACCTCGTTTCAAATCACTTTCACTTTCGTTCGTTCGCTCGCGGTTCGCTCTCAGCACAGCCGTCGCGTTTCGTTCCGTTTTCCGTTCGGTGTATTTCTCGTATCGGTACTGTTTCGGTGCCACGATATATAGAATACACCTCGCATCTGCAAACCGACTTACGTCTTCTCTATTCGTCCGATAGAGGGGATATCGTTGGTATTCGCTGCTAGACCCGATAGGAGACACGTTCGCCAGCCGCACTCGAACGTCTTCTATAGGTTATCGAAAATGCCAGAGGTAACAGGATGCATGGGTGTAGAAGGAGGTGGGTTGATGGTGCGGTGATTTTTAGGTACGGTTGCATAACACGACATGGAGCTAGTAGAAGGAATGGGGTCGTCTAGACTTGTGGAGAACATGAGCTCGCGGGTGGATGAGTCGGAAGAACCTTCATCAGTTTTGTGAATGCTGGGGCGCTTGTTCCAGTCTATGGATTTGCTTGGGCTATTCTGAACATTGGGGCGTTTGTCAGGTGGCTCATTGGGTGAGGAAATTGGCGTACTGTCTAAATCTACGGTTGCATTGTGATCTGCAATGGATGGCAACATCGGGTGATGGCCAGTGATAGGTGCATCGGAGTTTCGGGATGAATTGTTAGTTGCATTATCACCGGGGTTACTTTTCTGGGCGTGACTCTTGTGCACCTCCCTTTGGAGTGGGGTCTTGTCCGGAAGTATCTTGGCGCACTTGAAGCCGGTTTTGGCTA
This sequence comes from Fasciola hepatica, assembly GCA_948099385.1. NCBI lineage: Eukaryota > Metazoa > Platyhelminthes > Trematoda > Plagiorchiida > Fasciolidae > Fasciola > Fasciola hepatica. The sequence continues at coordinate 2,788,511 of CANUEZ040000022.1, read as the reverse complement.
CGACTAACGATTGCCGGCTGATGAAGATCTTGGCGACAACTCCATTTGTAAACTGGAAAAGCAGTGGACAGGTGGTGCGCAGGGAAGTTTTGCGGAGTCTAACACAGTGGCACGGTTGTGAGCCAAGGTTGCAAGCGCTTAATATCATATTTTTAGCAGCTGAGAGAGGTATTCGGTCTGGAATGTTAAACACAATCGCGTTGTTTGCCTTTTTTATCCGTCTGAAGATCTTCGAGGCAATTGTGTCCACAAGCTTCCTGGCCAGTAGTAGATTGGTTGGGGTATGGTGTGCGGTTGGATCAAGCAAAAACGCTATAAGCATCAGTTGACCAATAATCAGATCAGCGGAGTCAAGTCGGGAGGAAAGACTGCTCAGAGTTTTGCTCATTTCCGTAGTTTGTCTATTGGCATTTCCGAGTATATCTACCAGAGAGACTGAGCAGTTATCCTGTGAGTTTTGGAATTTAGTGGTCTTGCGACGGCGAGTGCTGACAGTAATTTTGGGTCGGCTGGGAGGAGATGTAGGCGTATCTATGGTGTTAAAGATGTGGATGGCCAGTCGGACTAGATGTGCCAATATGCGGGGGTTAGAGAGCTATACGGAAGCAGGGGATTAAGTGCAGAGTATTGCCAATATAAGTAAGCCTTAGGGGAGAGTGCTCGCCACAGGATGTCAATATCGGCGGAACTAATTATGTATCAGCTGTTCAGCTAAAAACGGCAAGCTGTTTCTGCGGATGTTGCTGTTTGAAATTTTCCGGATATATTACGCAAGTCAAGACGGCTTTAGTCTTTTTACGAAGGTGATTCCCTGAGTGGTATCTTGGAGTCTGCTAGTGTTGTTTGACTGAGACTGATATTTCGCTTAGCTCCTACCCTACGATCACTTTTGTATGTATATTATACCACCGGGTGGTCCCAGGGAATAGTATTCAGAAAAAATTACTTGGTTTTTTCTGGGTCGGACAAAAGGCCTTAGAGCTATAGTTTTAGGTATTATCCTAGATAGCTTAATAAAAACTATACCGATAACAGCGGGAAATCTACGCGGTGTAACGCAGCAATAACCTGACCTGAAGCTTTCGCCATTCGTCAACTCTCCTCGATTAAGTGCTCCCTCAAGAATCCGACTTTTTCCATTCGTGTGAGTGCATCTCAGGCTCAGCCTTCAACAATCGAGGTTCTGTCCTCCGTTCTGTTCCGTTTCTCATATACGTCTTCGGCTTTCCTGGAGCAACTTCTCCCAGAAGAAGATTGCTTGCGGATGATGTCACAATCTGGGACGCAGATGCAAATGTCGAACTGTCAGCCACTGACCCGGCTAAAGGCTGGACAACTGACTGGAGCCTCAATAGGTGATGACAAATGTGCAGGCATATCACATGGCTATTATTCAACCTAAATGTTCAAAATAAATGGGAGCTCAAGTCCAAAGGGTAGAACCCTCATTCTTGTTTCACCAGAAGGCAAGAAAATTTGCTTCACGGGTAATAAACCTGATTAGACGAACTTTTCCGAGGATCTCCAAAGGGGAATTCCCAGTCTTATATGAAACCACAAAATGAATTCCCGCATGTTTTGAGCAAAGGTCTCTGTCAAAAGTCAGGGTTACATCACAAAGTGGCTTCAAATCACAAACCTCTTTGGGACCATCCAAGTAAAATTTCGACATGCTTTCCTTTTTCAGTACATTTGTGCTACTTGCGCAGAGGGTAATTAGGAAGGGCCTTCGAGTTTATTCGGGGAACATGAATCATTATAATGGTATGTAACGCATTTGTTGAAGTAAATACAATGTTATTCAGTGAGCGAAAAATTGTAATCACCACCTGGCGGGAGCGCAAAAAATTGAAATAAAGGTGTCAGTGTTTGCACATATGTTAGGTTAAAACGGATTATTACTTTTTTAATGGTTTAGATGCACGCGTAGATCCGTGATAAAGGTGGAGAAAAATACTTGGCAGTATGAGAGCGATAGGACACCCGTATGAGATAAAGGGATAGCCTCAAATTTGCATGAGAGCATAAAACTGTCGGGCTTGATTTAAGTGCAGCAAAACGATATCAGTCTCCACCGTGAATACGAATCAGTTTCGAATCTAAGGCCAGGCGAAATATATACAAGGCCCATCAGGAACTCGCCGGAAATGCCACTGGCGATAGGATCGGAAATATCATGTATAGGAAATCAATACAGAAAAAAAACGGGATGCTTTCCTGTCTTACTGAGCGGAGCAGCCAATAAAGACTCTAAACATCAATCCTCTAGAACAAGGCCAGACTTGCTAGTGTGACGAGGTATTAAGGGGTGAAAAGAAGTAGCTCTCAAAGGAATGAAGAAATTTGGTGTACTCCACTCCGCAGGAGCTATGGTTAACTAGTCGTATACGGAGGAAGGTTGAATGATGGGGGCTTTCAGCTGTCATACAAAATGGTAAAGATGGAATAAATTTCCCCGGCTTGTCCAGACGGCATGGAATCATTAATTTTTAATAAAGTGAGCATGTTACACGTCTTTAGGTGGGACCCATGTATGTGATAAGTAATTGAGGTGGAGGAGCCGTTGGTGATCCGCGCACCATGTGTGGGCCCTTACAGAGCAATGCCAAGCCGAAGGAAATGAAATAATTATATGGCATCACAGACTGCTGCGGCCGGCATGGTCTAATCCTGTTTTTGCAGCAGAGTTCAGGAGCTCCAAGTGGCCTATTAGGGGGGCCGCCATGCCCGGTGGTTGGTATGAAACTGGATTATTGTGCACCCTGGGAAGCAAAGCTTGGGCTTGATCAGCACTCTTTTCGTCCCAGCCACAGATCTTTTGGTGTGAGCTCAGTCTATCCTTAATCGAGGCATCGATGCCATCTGTCCATTGTTAAGCTTTCTTTTCAATTCCACCGAAACAGTACTCAGAAGTTTGGTACCGGGGAGGATTCTGCGTTGTTTGGGCCGTGATCGTCCTTGGAGCCCTACTACGGAGTTTTAACTGAAAGTTTCACTTCACATTTCACAGTAATGTGAACTAATCATTCAAAGGTAAGCCATCGCCCCTCATTTGTGTTTTTTTTCAATATTTGATCGGTGCCAGCTCCATAATACATACTTTCAATTCCATTTGGAAGCATTTCGCTCATTTTACTTCAGAATTTTCACGGACTCTTGTGATACACCATAGAATGTTGTGAAAAACCACTAACTGTGTGTTAAAGTATCAGAACAAATGGATGGACAGAGGGGCACTGAATATGCATGCCTAATAATCTTCAACAACCAAGAAACCAGTCGTGAGCTTCTAACAAAAACTTCATCCAGACGTATTTGAAGGCAACTTTGGTCAACATTATTAAGGTCACCTTTCTGGTAATCATAAATATTTACTATGCATATTTTCGTTCTCCCGGATGCACTTGTCCTTGGATATTGGTCAGCTTTTAACTGAAAATGATAACATTTTTGTATGCATGGCCGAGTGAATCAGCTGGCTATTTCTAGTAGTCTGTTACCACCCTTAACATAGTAACTCTTCTCGCATTCTAGCTTTGACCTGGTGCGAGCCATCACTCGATGTGGGCTGCCCCTCAGAAACCCTCTTTTCCGTGACGGCAGTGCTACTTCTCCAACGTTGAAGTCCTTAGCGTGACGGAGGAGAATTATGCTGTGGGGCTCGGGATAATTCTCAGTTAAGATATATTTATGTCTTGATAAAGAAAGAGATCAAACGCACTAGCTCGCTGTGTACCAGTTGATTTTCATGTGACAAGCAAGTAACCGGCAGTGGAAAGGCATTAGGCTTCAGAGTGGAGAGAAATCGAATCAGATGAAACCTTCCGCGGACATTGGCACTATCAACAGTGAATTCACCCACCCATCAAACAGCTCTCCCATTGCATCCATCTTGAAAGATGGTGTGTACAGTAGCCCGATCTCTGCATGAGCATTTAGGCCTCTTCGTACTTCCGAAATAACCTCATTCTTTGGTCCTCATGACCTATCGTCGTCATCTCTGAGACATGGTGCGATTGCTCTGACAGATATATCTTTCCCTCTCTCAAACAAATAGTTGTGCTCATTTTCTACCCCCCGACAGTTGGAGACCAGTCACTGGTATTTCTATACCCAAACCCTATTATTCTGTTATCATAGCTAAGCACATTTTCCCCATTTTTCTAAGTCATGCCGCCTTCGACTTACACATTTTGCCACGGTTAAAAGTTTATATTATTCTATTAGCCCTTCCCATGAGCTCCACAGCTTGGCTATAAACCAAACAAGTCTACTGTGGAGTTTATCTTTGTTAGTCCATTATATAGATAAGTGCATCGACGGATCGACAATGTGCGTTAGATGTGCTTTTATAGATTACACATCCGCCTTTGGTTCAGTTACCCGTTTAGCCCTCTTCCTCTGCAGATGGATGAGTTCAGCTGTCCCACACCCTTTTAAGCACGGCTGTCTGACCATTTCACCGGCTGAGCTCAGTGTGTACAACTAGGTTCTAAGACATCGAGGCCCCTGGTGAACAATTCCCGAGTGTTTCGGTGAGCTGTCCTTCTGTTTATTTCTCACCTTTATTAGCCACATTCCACCCTTGCAGGTAGCACCTACTCTTACACAGTGGTCCAGCCGAATGCATTTATGTCACTTTCACACGTCCTCCAGTTTGATCTATGGCCATCTTTAAAAAGTCACCCTTCTATAACTGATCGGCATCCTCATAGTTCTGGCACGAGTAAGGGCGGGATTTCTTGGCCACTCTAATTTGTAATCATCCTCTACTTTCGTCCCAGTCATCCTATGAAGCACACAGTGTAGAAATGTGTGCCATAAAAGTGGACTTCTATCTACGCAGAGTCTGATCGAATAAAGTTACAAATACAGTTGAGACACAACCGCTTTCTCTTCATCTCTGCCCCTCCCGCTGTTGTCGATAAAGCATCAAGTACCGCACAGGTTTGTACAAAGTAGGGTTCTTTAAATGTAGCACGAACTGGTGAAAGTAAGTCGTACATCCCAGTAATAACAGCTCTCAAAGACCCTGACAGGTGCTGAACTCTTCTTCGAGTGGCTTGATTTATCCGGTTAGTTACTCTTTTTCGATTCACGGGCCTTTCGTAAGGAATACCAGCAACGTCCGCTGTAGGGCACGAGCTCCCTTATTGAATTGCCATGTATTACTCAGTCGCTGTAGCTGCTGTTCATCAGGCAATCATTTAGTGGCCGGAAATCATTCAAAACGAAAACAGGAATTCGCCCACGAGAGGCGGTGCGTGAAATGGAGTCCACAAAGGGGTCAGTTTATCTTCATTTCTAGACTGGCTTCTTGTGGAGCATCCATTTTAGCGGAAAAACGTAGATGACGGCAAATGAATTTATGCGCCGCCTAAAAACTCTATCAGCATCTTTGGTTTTGGCTGACCTGGTGTGGAGCTCTTCAATGGATGACAGTCCTTTGGCCGCAATCGAGGTTTTGCCAAGAGGACCAGTTTTATGGTGTGCTACAAACTTACAGGAACCCTTACGACTCTTATTAGCAAGAGCAAGCTGTTAATTGATAGCCCCAGGAAAGCTGTCATTATCTGAGTGATTTTTCCGTCCTGTCTTTTTCTTTCACAGCCTGTGGCAGCTACACCCCCGAAGGTTATGGCATCTGGTCTGTGGAGGTCTCACAATAAGGGAAAACAGCCATCCCTATCAGTCTCGGACTAAATGGGCCACGTATAAAGAAAGGCGGGTCACGGAGAAATGGGAAGTTTACCCCACGGCGTAAATTCGCTCTCCTTCTCCTCTATAAAATAGACGAAAAAATACAATTCTGACTGGGAAGTCTTGGGCTAATGCTCTCTGTCCCTTTCATTACAGACGGATTTCTGATAACAGCCTAGACCCGACCCTGCATATAGGAGACCCCATGCTTTCGAGTTAGCCTGCAGTTCCTTTTGTCTAAACTAGTGCGGAGTGACAGCGCACCGTTCGAGCTCTCCACATATGCTCACCGACCCCGCCTTACTCACCTTCAACCCTTTTGGGTTCCCTGCAGAATTCTTGACCAGCTTGCTAATGTTTAATGCAGTAGTCGATACACGGTCTGACTAATTACGTCATGCGGTCTCTGCTCTGACGAAACCCCGGCATTGATGTGCCTACGCCTAACAGCTATGGCCAAAGCCTCATCTATATTGGTTGTCGGAACGTAATCATTGCACTTATATAATTTACCATCCACAACCTCACTTCTCCTATGTTGCCCTTGAGCCTAGGCACCAGTAATGTTGTCCAAAGTCACCGATGATTCGTCTGCTACCATGTTGACTCAGTTACAGAACCAAACATTTTGCTGACACTAACTCCACAAAAGACTGTTATTCCTTTAATGATAGGTGCTCGCCTTCACTTGATTCTCTTGTCCCAGGCTATAAACCAGTTGCCTCGTCGTCTTTTTTCTTGCACTTCTCCGTTAACTCGAGTCGTACCACGCAGATTACCATCTTTCAGTAACCAGTACCCACCAATCTACGCATTTGTTCACGGCATGTTAGGACCCCATTCCACCCAGCAAGCGTACGCATCTGGTTACTCATTACCCCACGGGAAGCCAGCACATTCGCATTCACACAAGAAGGCCTCACTTTAGATCTGAGCACTTCCTCTTCTTTTTATAATTTCTCCGCCACCACCTAAGGCCGGGTCAACAACCTGACTGCTGTCTTCCCCTTTTCCCATTCTTATTTCTGACCCTGCCCTCTTCTACTGTTTTGTATTTGTCCTCAACTGGGCCCCTTTACTCTTCTACCATCTATCAGCCTGACCATTTGGCACTCTGGCTAAGCACGCGCTTAATATATACATCATCAATCAACCGCCCTAAAAACTACCAGTCTCTGCCCGTTAATCCTTCATAGATCGGCCCACTGGCCGTCAAGTAGCATTATCACTCTAATTTTCGTTAAGCCGGTAATCATAACCCCCATCTGAAACATTCTCCAGACGGCCGCATTCCTCCTCTCCTTCAGAACACACTGGTTACCTGGGCTGCCCAGCAACCAAATCGAAGTTAACCCTGGATTACCCAAAGGACTAAAAGATGTGATCGATCGGATTGACTATGGTTAAACCTACACTCACACCTGTTGAAGCATTACATGGAGCACCTTACAAGGCTGGCCACTGACCACAATCCCATAACCAATCAATCGTGATAGTCTCGCCGGAGAGCCGGACGGATCCCTGTCATTGCCCATTACCCCACATCCCAATAACATCAATTTCCCGTACTCCACACAGACAGTTCAATTCATTTTGCGTGCAGTACCGAAAATGATGACCGAAATCTGGCCCTCGCCTTTGCGTCCCGTACCTACTTTCCCTATTTTGTCAGCGTAGCCCCTTTTGACAGCTACTCTCATCATGCAGTACCTGCCATCAACAGCAACCAATGTCTTTATGAAACAAAATACCAGCCACTTGGTTATTCATTATTTTATCACGTTTGCAGAAAATCTCACTTTAACGCTCTTTCAACTTCCGCTGTTCCTTCAGGTCTGGCTCCTCCCAGTCACCGCTGTCTTCCTTCCTCTTCATCACCTGCACATATTTGCTTGGTTGCATCTGCAGCATTTGTCTCCAACAGTGTTTCCTCGACTTCTCTTTGAAATTCCCCGTTCTGTGTCCATTCACTATTCACGCTCTTTGAAAACACACTGCATTCCTGGTGAAGGTTTCTGCCTCTATATGAACTTCCATATATTATCGGAATTACCTATACAGAAAGGCCAACCTGATTATTCCATTCGACTCGCTTGCATTTGTATCACAGGCTCCCTCCACAATGAGTTATCCAATGGAGGATCAATCCTCTCTTCACCCCTCAGGCACCTCCGACTGCGCTTTGTTAAAAACTTGGCAACTCTATTTTTAACCTTATTTTGGTAACGTCCTCAACCAGTTTCTCGACATCGATTCCTCAAGTATCCAACTGATGCCACTCCAAGTCTCTTTCTACACTTCCCGACTCTTCTTTGAATCTTTTTTACTCCACCGTTCTCTCTCTATCTCCATCGACTGCACACCAAATTCCGCAGGTCTGTGTGATCCATTCTGGACTACCGGATCCGTCGTGGACAGTGATCGGCACCCATGAGGCAAGTTGTGCAATATTCTTGCCTCAACACCCTGTTTATGTTGTGATGTCCCACACCAGTTGTTTTATAGGCTCTTGCAAACACTGCTCTTTTCCCTTCTTCAATACTGCTTTGATCTGCATTCCCACGTCTATCCGGCCAGCCGTATCGTCCTCTTCCCGAATTCGAAACCTATTCACAATGTCCACGCCGAACCTTCCGCTTTAGTTCGCTTAAAAGCCGTCCAAGCTTATGGTTTTATTACTGCAATTGTGTGAACCATGAACTTCAAAATTACGATTACCTTACATTGCTATGAATTGCTGTGTTCTCTGATCATGCCTTGTGCACGTGTCTTGACCACGATCAAGAAAATACGCCATCTGGCTGTTTGACTGCTTCTCTGACTGGACTAACCAATGGGATGGAAGTCCTAGGCCTAACGATGGAAGTGTACCCATATGGTTTGTGAAATCAGGTGAAGTCATACAGTTTTCCCAATAAAGTGGAGCTAATGGGTGGATCATCCATTGTCTTGCGAGGCGAACTTTGTCTACTAACGTAGAGTTCCTGCTTAGGTGTTGGCTCAAGAGCCCATGAAGTGCTTCTTGGGAGTACTAGGGACTTGGTGTCTGTAAGTCACAATAGCCGCAAATCGAGTAACGTGTGGAAAATTCCAGCGAATCCCAAAACCGGAACAGGGTTGATTCGTGATTTCCAGGATACCAAATTGTATATCAAATAAAGTACAAACATGTAAAACCCATGAGTGCGCCCTGATAGACTGAGCAGTAAAATACAACGGTTCTAAGTCCCGTGGTCCAAGCTCGACAATCACAAGTGCCTCAAGGCTAAACTTGAGTGTCTCAAGCAAAGAAAAAATAGTGTAAATGTGCCATGTGTGGATGGGCTTAGCATAGTATTGTCAAATATAGTCACATCCGCAACGCAAGTAGAGCATCTAGAGGGATTTTCAAAATATGTTCTTTACAATGTCCCCGCCGTTTGATGGAGAGAGATAAACAGGCTCACCACAAGTGGTCCGCTTGGTTCAAATTTAGCATACGGTGGAGGCATTCCAAGGCTTTCCGCCAGTAAGGTGGCTCCTAATGACGGCAGTTCAGCAGTGTCTCCTGGCCTTTTGATAACCACCGAAAAGGAAGTGAAGAAACGTCATCAGTCGTCGTACCAACACTCAGTGGGCTTCGACTTGGTTCTTCTTCAAGTTGATCCGTGGTGGCAGACCATCTCGCACTGAAATTTCAGCTCTGGAAGCATCCACTGAAGAGTAGGTTGTGTGTTCATCGCCTTCCTCCCATGGGCTGTTACTAACGCCCGCCGTATTCTCCTTGACAAGTTTCAATGGCGAAAACGTGAATACATAAAAGGACTAACCAATCTCGCGAACTGGTAAAGGTGAAATTCCCCAGCCGTGCGTGATAAGATAAGAGATTCATGTCCATGAACAGACAAAAGGCAGACTGATGGAAAGAGCTTTTAGAGCCTACTTACTTTGACTAAGGAAATAGATGACTAAAGGCAAGATAAACAACACGAAGACTTACTGTTACCGAAGGTAACGGTTATTCCGATTATGAGTAAAGCACAACCCATCTAACGAATTCCAAATTCAGAACGAGATTGATTTGCTGATTCCATGGTACTGAAGCAACAAGTTATGCGCGTGTAATTTAGGTAGACGCCTCGACTGTGCGGCCACTAGGTTTACTGATGGGAACCAGGGTTTGGCAAAAGTCACTGTCAGATTCGACCGTCACGGAAGTCAGTGTTCAAGTCAAAGGGATGCCACACCACATGAGCAACACGTGGTGGTTGATGCTTGCTGTATTATTCGAGGATCAATAAAATAAATAGTGGTCACAACACAGCAAACACAGGACGGTGCCTGGCGGGGATTTCCTAAAATGTATGGGACTGTGACGATTCGACTGTGTCCACACGCGGTCCAGCGCTCTACGGCTTCATCTCCAGTGTCCAGGCCATCAGATGAAGCCGTACAGTAGCTGCTGGATCGTGAAAATTCAGCAAAGTCACTTTGTGACTGGTCAGTAAGTTACTTGACAATGAATGTATACCTATTTTATACATAAACGAGTAAGCCCTATTCAAATAAGGTAGAATACACTCTTGCCTTTCTTGTCCGGTCTTTCCGTTCTTCCGGTGCGCTTAGTCTGGGCCCGTGCTGTTTCATTGAGTACGATAGGTCGGTGAGATACGGTTCTCACAAGTGGCCTCCTGGCGGACAGTCACTGATCAATGAACATTTGAACTTTCAAAATAGTCCATCCCAAACTGAAGAGTAGGTCGAAGGATTTGAGCTCCAGTTCAGTATTTGTAAAGTGGCTGGGCAAGACCAGTCAGTTCTACTCCTCACTGCGGGTGGCCGCGATGAGTACTAGTTGCAGACCAACTTGGCATAACTCGGTGCGCCCGCAAAACTGCCGTTTGAGAGACAGGAGGAACGTCTTCTGGGCCATGTCGTGCCGGACAGTTTCCGGGCCACCTAACGCGCAAGAAGTAACTCTCTATGGAGAGGAAAAAGCGTGGCTTGTCGCAAATTCACTTAACAACTGAATTATTAAGCTACCCGTTGCAATTATGTGGATTGGTTGGGGGTAATGCTGTCCGGTCGAATAATGGGTAGAACCAACATCAGCTTCAGAAGAGCTCGCTGGAAAGGAGTTTCTTGAACCATTTAGAGGCTCGCTGAGTTCGTGAAAAATTTGATGGCGTGCGATCAGCGGCCAAGCCCGACAGCACGGTTTGCTTTCAACAAAAGACATCTGAGTCGGCGCACCCTGCCGTAAATCCCAGGACACGACAACTAGTCACGTCATTCCGGCTCTGCCTTGTCTCACAAAACCGTGAATAGATGCACGTCTCGCAGAAGTCTCCACTTGCTTTCTGTGTCGATTCCGTCAAGCCTGTGTCTTGCTTGTGGCAAAACTGGCCACACAAGAAATTTATGCCAGGGGTTCAAGTGCTGTGATAAAGGTGACCGGAGAGAATAAGATGGAGGGTAAAGAGCCCACCTACACATTGGAGACCACCGGACAGAACGACCGATTCTTGTACGAACCTGTGTCATTTGGGTGATGACTTCAACGTGAGTTCACCGTAGATACGAAAGGTTTTGAGTCCAACACTTCTGGAAAGAAGCTAGACATTATTTCTCCCCTGAAAACCATAAAATTCAGTTTTGCGCAAACAGGGTGTACAGGACCACCACCTCAAGCTGTTGGGTGAAACGACCCTGATGATTGAATTCCAGCAGTGAGCATACGTTCCAGTCGGCTTCTGATTGCAGTTGATAGTCAATTTGTTCTGGGATTGAATAGATTAAAATCCATGAGCCACTCACTTTCGTTTCATACAGTGTCAGCCACTCCCATTTATTCCTTGATTCTCCGAAAACTGGTGATACAGTGCTCCAACGGTCGTGGAGGAATGGCGGCAGAGTCGATAAAGTTGGAAGCCGATGACAGTTCAGAATTCGTCGAACAAAGAGTGCTGCCGTACGGTCAAGGTGAGGGCTTTCTTAAAGCAGTGAGGCAAATGCGGCGAGAGAGTGTGATCACTCGAGGCAGTTCGTCGTCCTGGGGGACTTTGGTAGTTGTGGTAGTGAGAACCGATGGGAAGAAGCCGTGTATCTGTTGGGACTACGGACTCACTTGGACCCACGATGACGAAGTTGTGGGGAGGGGGGTACTGTTGGCCCGGAAAACTTTACGAAATCCATGCTCGATAACCCATTTTTTCGAAGACCGATGACTCCAGTGCTTACCCACAAATTCCGCTGATCTCAGAATCCCGACTGCTTACCACCATCATCACCCCTTGAGGCATGATTCGGTACGGCTTTCCACTCCCTTGATTGCACTTTTCATCCAGCGTTTTTCAAGTTTCTGTCGGCAAAGCTACTGAGTATTTGACTGGTGGAATGGCATATCAGGATGGTGTAATCGTCTTTAGTGCCTCAAAAGAGGAGCATGATTACGGATAGAAGCAGACCCTGGAAGGATATGTAGCCAAAACTGTTCTGATCGAGCCAGAAAAATGCGAGTTCGGTGTCCAGGAATTGAGCTTCCCTGGGTTTACAGCATACGTAACGACCTACTGTGGAAAAGCCCCCCAGAAACACTGCGATTACGTGTTTCCTTGACATCGCTGACTCATTGACACTGTTGATTTGTTTTTATACATTGTATGTTTTCTTGAACCAACGTTTGTTTGTTCGCGTCCAGCGTGCTACTCTGTCACATCTTATTCTGGACCTGTGTGACGCACGTGCTCCTCTCTCGCACGCCGCAACTTGGTTCCCGTTTTCTAAGTCCCCGTGATCACATAAATGAGGTTCGTGTCTGTTCTAGGTCATTGTTTAGTTGGTGATCTAGTATCGTAGAATTTCATGGATAATTGCGTCATGGTTTCGAATTTGGCTACGAATTGCTCAAATGCTTGTTACAGCTTAGTTGAACGTCCGATGTTAGCACAATCAGCACCATTACTACACGCAGCTCTAACCACAGTTGCTTCTGGGGCTGGAATCGGTGCGTGGCTAGAACAAGATGGAAGCCCGGTCATCTGTATTCTTCCACTTCTGAATGCTGCCGAGAGTGGATGATCGCAGACACTCAAAGAAGCACCGGCGGAGTTCTGGACGGCACGACGTCTTCATAAGTATCTGTTTTGGTTGAACTTCGCAGATGTCACTGCCATTAGGCGCTACAATTTCTATTCGCACCGAACAAGCCCACTGCCAAGTCCCCAGTGGCAGCGATGCAGCTGCAGATTATTGCCTCTGTTGCGTGTACTTACGATATTTCACGTAGGCCTGGTAAAACATTTCAACACTCTGATTTTCCACCAAGATTCTCGCGATTTGCCACACCTGAACAGAGTAATTTCATGTCGCCAGCCTCCCCAGTGTCGAAAGTGTAGGTGAGCAAATACACCAAACAATATTACTCGTCAGTAACTTCTGCTATCAAGGAGAGCTGGCAACCGGAGGTGAAAAGGATGTATCCACAGTTTTTCTTGAATCAAGAAGGACTATGTGCTCGGCCTAACAGAGTACTTTGTCGTGGCGATCGGCTGCTCATTCTTCCTTCCCTGCGCAAAACGGTTATAGAAGATCTGCGCAAAGTTCACTTAAGTCCAAGATGGATTGTTTGGCTCGGCAAGCTTGTTGGCGGTCTGAGGTAGAAGCGGACTACGTACAAACACCAAGAGCAATGATGAGCGCCTACACTAGGCGAAGTCTAAATTGAACAACTGGAACCGGTAGCTCTAAGGCCACATTCCGTGGCAAAGTGCACACGCTGAGTTCCGCGGTCCGTTTCAGAACAGAAAGCATACTGCTCACCAAACGACTCGTACCCGAAATGGTCTGAGGTATCTTTGCCCTCAACATCAACCACATCCTTGGTCAATAAGGCCCTGAGAAAGTGCTTTAACTGGGAAGGTATTCACAAATGCTGATCACCGATAGTCCTTCCCAGTTCTGTGTATCTGAGTTGGAAAGCTGGTTAGATAGCGTTGGATGTCGACATCTTTGAAAGGCACCTCTTCACTCGTGTTCTAAGGGTGCTGCGGAAAGTTTAGTACGTACTGTAAAGAGTGCTATCGGCTCAGTTAATCCAAAGACTGTCGGAATTGTAGACATTTTCTGGCAACTTTCTGTCGCCATATCGGAAAGCAGGGCATTCGACGACAAACGGAGCTCAAGCCATGTTGTTCACACCGAAAGGTTTTGGGTCGCCTAGGGGGCTGTGGTTCCAGCGACGTAACATTCTTTCGAGGCAGCCATCCTCGACCAGTCAGTGGGCACATCACAAGGCAAATCGATCACCATACGGTAGAGATTGCGGACTTCGAAGAAGCAAGTGTACACTGGAGCACCTTAGTCACATTCACTTCAGGGAGGCTCCAGCTTGTTTAGCGGGAACCGCGACGAAAAATGGCAACCGTGCTGCTCCAACTGGAGAGAGCGGAAAGGCCGATAAAAAGCAACCACGGTCCACCGAGCCAGCTCCAAGATCTGCAATTCAAACAAGCAAAGTGGATGGGGAACTTTTGATGGACGGTGGTTGTATTGATCCGGATGTGTTCACACGCAGTTCAGTGCGCTACGACTTCATTTCCAGTGTCTAACAAATCAGACGAAGCCGGGATTTACCCGATGGACTGTGCGGATACAGGAGAGCAACCTTGTGACAGGTCAGTACTATATCTGCCAGAGAGTTCGGGGGGGGGGGGTTGAGTCCTTCGAGGGAATGTAAGAGATAAATAAAAAAACAGTCCTACGTGGCATCAGAGATTTGGGGAATTGTTTCAGTAGCATAGCCTTGAGAATGGTATGTCTCATCGAAGTCGCCCTCGCCGCCATCCTCTCCAAGAAAACATACTTTAGGGACATCCCGCAGTAAGTCTGTTTTGGCTGTTTTCGCCACAGCCGTGTGAACGTGGTCATCGATTTTGCGTAAGTGGCTCTTGACAAGGATGACATCATCACGGCTTCTAAACGATCTTTCATTGGCGACCCCTTTTTGTCGGAGGTGTGATGTCGGTAAATACTCCCTCTTCCGACGTTTTCAGGGATCCCGCGCCAAGTGGTTCACTTGCTTCAGTCTCATGGTATCCGTTCTGCGTGGAGTTTCCGAGGTGACTGACCCTTCTTCTGACGGTATTACCAACAAATCAGTGGGAGTGAGGGCCGGCTCACCTTCCAGATCCTGAACAATAGGCGCTAGGAGTCTGTTGTTCAATACGGGTCCTACTTCACTTAGTAAGACAGTCAACGTATCATAATCGAGGGTTTGTTGTGAGATTAGACCCCTGAGTCTTCCTCTGGCTGATTGTATCAGTATTTTCCAAAAGCCACCGCTAGGAATGGCACAGAGCGGATTAAAAAGCCGTTTTATTCCCTTAGCCATGGTTTTGTCTCGTGTTTTACACGGTCCAGGAGGTTCCGCCAACCCTCTTACTCTTTATGTGCCTCAAAGTAGTTTAAGCCATTGAGCCAGGGCATTTTTATGGGAGCGCCTCGCCTCGAGTCATGCCTTTGGAAGGTCAGAAAGAAAGAATCGGGAGTCGTGTTACGTGCCATTTCGAGAAGACTTGCTCTGGATTGTAATTACTTTGTCCGGCATTCATAATTCCTCTGTGAGCTTCTACATTGTCGCACGAGTAACGGGTCTGAATAATGGACTCTGGTTTCTACTAATGAACACCATCCGGTTGAACTCTTATGGCCAACACTGGCCCGATCCCTTATGGCTACGCCGCATAAGAAGAAACCTTCTTTTTTTCACAATATCTTGAAGAACAGATCATGTAATTCAGCACCGCAGGTGAGAACCCCCAAGTAGCAATGAGTTCTTGGTTTCTGTCCCTTTGCCGAAGCTTGCTCTTCGGTCAAATTCCTTCATTAACAAGTACGCTTCATTGTGGAACAAGCTACCACAACGAATTCGGGCGTTATCACCGACATCGGTGACTCTCAAACAGGAAATAAGCATAGCCCTAACGGTGGACATGCTGACCAGGATGTACAATCCCTATATTTCAAGGGCTCAGGCCTTTGAGGTGGGTATAGGGTACTAATAAATCGAATAACCGCTTTGAGCAACCTAGTCTCAATTAGACCCGCACAGGGTTGGCCCCCTCGCTGCAGCAATTACGGAACTCAGCGGTTCATTCACACGATCTTGGACGGCAAAGCAATCTCAATTTTTTACCATCAAATACCTTTTTTGCGGCAGGCCAACATAGCGGCCCATGGCGTACTCGGGCATAAGGGCATCACGTTGTTAGGGCTGCAAGTAGTGCCCCAACCTTGTGCAAACTGGTGTTTCAGTGAGCTTGAACCCCAACAAATAATCGCAGGCTGTGGTTGACTCTACCTTCCCCCGCATTTTCTGTCCTATGTAAACCGCATTGGGGATCTGACTTCACGGATATGGCGGGTGTTACCACGGCACATCTGTGAGCATTCCTGGCTGTGATTGTCTCCCTGCACAGAGCTGACGACTGATGAGACGACAGAAACCTCAAAAAGAGATTGGTATAAAAGAGAGAGAAAAAATACCCTACTTTTTTGTCTTCCAGGCATACCAGCCTTGTCACATGTGAGCCATGTCCCCAGTCTGCCGTTTGCTACGGATTGAGTGGTGTGGTCGAACTATTCTCAACGCGGCTTGTTACATGTGGTCCATATTTCGGCCGGGGCTTGGGAGCCGTGGTCACCCACCAAAAGCATCTCTGCCTTCTCTGACAGCCAGATACCTGACTGTGATAAAACTAAAAAATAATAATAATGTCTAAAAAGGTGTGGTTCACTCCTGGAGCGGCACGAGCTGGATGCTGATGGATGTGTGTCGTGCTGCCTCCCTAACTGAAGCAAGCCCTAGTACCGCCTACCGTGGGCACTGAATGTAGACCGTTAGAGTTCGCTTCCCTGACGAAAATTTGGCCCCATCCCGTTCCCACCTCTCACGGCTCTCCAAACCGGTTCTCACATAGGTGTTTTCCTGTTTGCAGTATGCTCATGATGGGAAAGATATCACGGTAACCATGCAAACACTACCAAATCGGATATCCTTGCTCCTAATCAAGTATGATCTCAGCACACTAGCACCATCGAGTATGTGCATAGACGAACTTACGGCTATGTTTCTCGGAACAAGACCAATTTCCTTTAGGTGTCATCACCGACACCATCATAGTTTCTTCCAATTTAGGGCCCCTCAGGAACCATTCAATATAGAGTAACCACTATACCGGAAGAGACCGTAACGAATATAGTGCTGTGCTAGCAGGGTACCAGTTCCATTAACTCTCATTGTTCCTTCAATCCCACCTTACCGCCTCGGTGCTGAACTGCAGACTGCGTAAGAAAACCAGATCAAGGGCTGCCATTTCTAGATCCTTTCAACCCTAAAGCTCTAGGTTTTTCTTAGTATCCCAGCACTGCCGCACCAACTTGCGAACCAATAATTCTTTAGAATGCATACAAAATGGCCCAACCGTTGGACGCAACTCAGCTAGCTCGCAGCATTATAGCTCAGTCCTCGGCGAGCCTACTCCACCCAGAACGTGGAGTAGGTGCCACTGACCGCTTAAATGAACTTTATCTTTGCCCCATTCACATAAACCCAACCAGATCATAACTGTTGTCGTCATATATTACCCTAACCCACAGCTGGAACAACGTCCAGACTGTAATCCCTATTTATTTCAGGTTCGCCGCCTCCCGTTATCTCCATCGCCAAACTGGATAACCAAAGATGCCACTATGACTAGTACCTACGGGAACCCAAGTGGGACCTTTTATATCATCTGGGACTGCAAGCAAGCCACGCGGCAGGAAATACCCTCAACTACTTATCGTATCAATTAGGGTTTTCTAACACAAAACCACTTCTGCTGATACCAACATTACAGCCAAAACAAGTAACAGTTCATGCGCAACCTGCTAATATACCAGTTGTCATTTACACCCGTCATATCTCGCCACACTGGCCTGATTGACCGACACACATCCTTCACCCCGCCAGACGAACTATATCCATAGAATGTAGTACATTACCAGTAATGACGCTGAATACAACGGAGGCTCAATGCGTCAATGTATATATATTTGTCAGTGAAACAGCATAATATTGCCCAAGTCAATGCGGAGATTTTCCACTTTGGTATCTGTTGCAACAGTCCAATTTTCACTCAATCCGTGTCCGGCTGGAAATTGGTCCTCCACTTTCCCATGGCCCTCCAGTTGCACTTTCACATTTCTGAATGGTACAGGTTACTGATTCTGAAATTAAACTCACCCTCATATGGACCTTTGTTACTTGCACATTCACCAAAGTACAAAAATGTACATTCATAAAATTGGTTACATGTCTCCTTGTTTCATAACTCATTCCTTTTATTGAACCCCAGTAGAACCGACATTCAGGGTCTGCATCAGCTTTATGGTTTGCTATTCTCTTCGCGTGCATCAATTTCCCCGAGTGTACTGCCATTCAATCTCTTTTTCTTCATATATGAAACTTCGCTGTTCGCAGATACCCGGTAAACAGCCGTTTTTCATGGCTTGCATCATTTCCGTTGATAATGCAACTTTAGCAGCACGAATGAACTTCCTATTCGATATCCCTACCGTGCGCCACCGTCCAGCGCGAAACCGAAACCGGTTCAAAGTTGGCGCGGAAACCATTATTAGAGTGATCCATATAAACTATCGCTGGCTATGTTTTTCTACAGCTGGCACTCTTGGCTTTTATACCTGAAGTTTTTGAATATTTCATTTTACTGAGTACAGCTGTACATCATGATCATGCGCCTGCGTGTGTGTCTCGACTATAGCCGAGAAATATACCATTATTATTATTATTATTATTATTATTATTATTATTATTATTATTATTATTGACAAATCCTAGCCCCGGAAGGGACACAATATTTAGTAGGGCTACCTTCGCCTTGGCGAATGCTACCTGATTTTGCCGCCCACCATTTTCATCTGACTAGCGTCCGTATGCCTCAGGCCCGCTGTTCAAAGCTGATGCACCTGAAGACTAGTGGAGGTGAACGCTGCTTACGGTACTGTATACTCGTTCCAGCTTGGCTACCTCCGTCGCCGTGCTGCGGCAGACATTCGGAGGGCTATATTCCAAGAGAGGACGTAAATACAAGGCATATCGCAGTCGAAAGACTTCTGCGGGTAGAGGCCCGAATAAGCGGTGAGTGGGGCCAGGTATTCTCCAGGCTGAGGGGCGGACCCTCTCAGCATGTGCTCGTGTTTTTATGTTGCTGGTGATGGAAGCTCCGAGGTCCTTTTCCCCAGGCTTACTATACTCCCGAGACATTGGTCGGAGGTATCGTCGGGTGTGCGAATCGTCACACACACCCATTGGTCCAGGTTTTATTGTAAACCCCGGGGGTCGATCATCGACCGGGGCATGGAAATCCTGCCGCAGTATCCCTCGATTCTTTACCAAACGAATGGTGGTCCAGGTCCCTAAGCAATCGGTGCAGACAAGGCACAGGGATCGCGGGGTCCGTGTCAGGCCGTTCACAAACAGTAGACATAACAGAGGCCCCATCACGGAGCCTTGCGGCACACCAATGTTCAATGGATACCACGCGGGCTGGACCTGTGCATTTCTCACAGAAAAGGTTCCCCCAAACATGTAGTTCTTAGTCCTGTGAAGTGAGGGGCTCGAAAAGGCCGATTGCCGGAAGTTTTAGCAAAAGCTTAACAGGAGGAATTTTGCCAAACCTTCTGCTATAGTCCGCAAAGATAACATCCGTGACATGTGCCTCGACCTTGACGTAAGACCAGTTTTCACGAGCAGCTAACACGTTTGCCAGACATGAGCTCTCTCTCCAAAAACGGTGTTGCCCTGCGCACAGCAGTACACAGTGCGCCAGATGTTCCTGTATTCGGGAAACCACAAGCCTTTCTGTGACCCTCCAGATGCCGAAGTGAGGCTAACAGGGCGGTAGTTGGCTGAGGCGGATTTTATTCCACCCCTGCACAGCGGAACGAACACAGACCTTTCCTTTCCCGAGGCTGTCTACTATAAGCCAACAACATGACAAGCAACCGAGTCAGCGATGGAGTTGAATGACGGGCTAGCTCCATCAAAACTGGCAAATGCACAGCGTCCGGTGCAGGCACCTCGTGAGTTTTGATGGATCTAAGTATAATAATAAATTCTGACTCCACTAAATTAGGCACAACAAATAAAAGCCGGTCATTCACCGTTGGGGTTTGTGCCTCTTCCGCAACAGATTACTCCGACGGGTAATGTTTGGCCCATGTCTCCGCCCTTCCACCATCTGCCACAACCAATTCGTTGTTTTCCGTCAGTGCTGGGATACCCAACTTTGCTCTGGGGCAGCGCCTAAGGTGAGAAACTAGGAGCTTCAGTGCTTTCAATGCATCGGCCGCAAGGGTTTTTTCGAACGCCATCCACTTTGTCCGCTTCTGTTCAGTACTCCGGTTGAGAATCTCGCCAAGGAGACCCTGACCCTTACCTGTAGATCGGAACAACTGCCAGTCTTGCTTTTGTCTTCTGCGTAGGCCTCTGAGCCTCCAGTCAACCCACAGGGGGCCCTTCTGCCAGGGCCTACCTCGGCTGAGGGGTGTTTAGGTACTCGTTGTGCATAAGATACCATCACGAATAAACTCCTGGGCTTCGTTCACGTCGAAGTCAACATCTAAATCCATGGGAAATCTGAAGACGTCCAAAACAGCCCTCCGGATATCTTCAACCTGTGTGCGCTAAACGTTACGCCCGATTCGTGGTCCGGGGCCGGGAGAAGGACCACTGTGCCAAGGACTTCTAGAACCACTCCCAAAAGTGAGACTGATTTTCTATCCTATCAACATCGTAGCCCCTGGGGGAGATCCCAAGATCCGGGATGGAACCCAAAACAGACTGCTTCTGAGATGGTTCCTGACGGTGTTGGCATGAAACCAGCTCCTGCTCAGTCAAAAGAAAATCTCGAGAGGACCAGCCCCGTTCGTGGCTTCACCTGACGCCCAATCGACAAGCGGGTCTTTGAAGTCACCCAGGACAAAACAGTTGCCATAGCAGGCCCATCTACTCAGAGACCTCAGGTATCCGCAAAATCGGCTGTAGGTGTCCGATGAACGGTCCCAACGACACTGAAGCCTCCAGATATTAGCCTAAGGCGGCGCCAAGAGGCTTCGTTAAATCCTCGTGTGTCAGCATCGGCTTCCAGCTGTACAGTGAGAAGGACCGATTGGGCAGCTTATACCGCCCCTCCACCCACAGTGGCCGAACTCCTGTGAACGTTATATTCGTGGCGGAGGGGCCTTCTGCTAGAGCGGATTATTCACCTTTAGGTGGTTCATCTCGCTTCTCATGGGGATTTTCTGGCCTCTAGTCTAGTCGGAACTGCTGTTGCCGTGTGTTTGTTTGGATGTTTCAGAGACGGTTAGGAAGTCCGAGGCCACGGCAGCTTCGTCGAATTTGTATGCTCAGATCCTCTTGCGTGGGTGCGGCCTTGCTACCTTTGGTGCTGCATCGGATCATGATGCTATCACCGAGCATGCTGACACAAACTGAACTGAGCTCAGGAAGCACAGCAGTACAGGTGTCGCAATTCTCAGTATCAGCGTCCAAAGTGAGAAGAGCAGCTCCGGCATATATGTTGGTCATTAGGGCCCTCTGGTCTGGGATGATGAAAAGCCCGCCTGGCGGAGAAGTATCTTGGGACTAAACACAAAGGGAGTCCATAGGCGTAGCACACGGTGGATCCACTGTAATGGAACCTAATTTAATTTCAAGCTTGGCGCCCTGGGTGCCCTGGGGCATAACATACACAGCTTCATGCCGTGGGGGGTATGCCATACAGGTGACTTATACGAATGTCGGAGGACGTTGCAGTATTGCAACATGTAACTCCGCCATCACAGTGACGCGTCTTTTATGCAGTCAGATCGTAAAATGATCGCACTGCAGCGCTTTGTTGCGCTTTTTAACGGACTTGGGACGAACCAAGCGGGCACCTTTCACATCTGTGCTTTTTCGGAGCCATATTGATATGAAGTCCACAGAATAGTACAAATAAACCACAAACTGAATTCTCTGTGAGCAACCTAGATCCACCACGGTGTAGAGTAGCAACATTTTAATGGAATAGGCCTCCACAACCGGCGGGTTCACCCTCACACTAGAGTCAAGGCCTTTAGCTATCATCTGGTAAGAAGTAGTAAAAAACCTTGGGGGACCAAGAAGTATTTAGGGAAGGCAACTAGGCAGAGCAAAACACACTGAAAGAGAACGAAGATACTGAAGTGGGCTGACAAGCTATAACCAGACCCATTATGCAGGC
Organism: Fasciola hepatica; assembly: GCA_948099385.1. Lineage (NCBI taxonomy): Eukaryota > Metazoa > Platyhelminthes > Trematoda > Plagiorchiida > Fasciolidae > Fasciola > Fasciola hepatica. Next base: position 2,766,504 of record CANUEZ040000022.1, on the reverse strand, counting down.
TCACGGGCAGTCCAGAAAGGCATGCCCTCTCTCAGCCCAGCCTTTTCGAGAGAGCCATCAGAGATTTCACCTCCGCTACGGTTTCGAGGAGTTTATTTCTGTTCAGCTTATGGGCCCCACAAAACCCCGACATCAGCCGCGGACATGAAGTAGAGCATCTTTTAACCTGCGGTAAGCCCTTTTTAATAAACCGGGAACTGTGCTGGACCCATCACTGTACCTGGGGAACTCCACGGGTTGCTGTTACCATCGACGACTTAGAGACCCAAACTTCGCTGTAGAATCTGCGGTCAGCAAGGTAGGCTTTTGACTATCCCATTAGCCCTGCAGCCAAGCTTATCAACCGTGGCTTCTGTCGAATGCCTTGCGGAGGTCTAGGTAACATACGTTCGTCTTCTCTCTATTCCATCATTCCGGTTGCTTCATCAAAAAAGCCTAGTGAGTTGATGGGGCAGGTCCCGCTCTTCCCAAATCCGTGCCGTGGAGTGCAGTAGAGACATGATGGTAAACCGCGGTTACTCAGGGGCTCCCCGAATAACATCAACTCAGCCTGGGGGGTTATTCGTAGCGGCCACAAGCTCAAAGGTAGGTCGATGCGTATTCTCGGTGACGTCCCTCCAGAACAGAGGCACCTGTGAAATTTAGCCACCATGGATCCACAGGAGTGTCTGCCGAAGGGTGAAGCTGGCTCTATTTGGGATCTTCGGGCCGGCTTTTGGGGCCACGACTGTGTTAAATGCCCTTGGTTTTATCAGTAACACCTGTGCGCTCATCAGCCCAGCTGTAGATTCACAGTGTTTCGGGGGGGGGGGGGTGTTGGTCAGATGACGTGGCAGTTCCGGGTAGGCGACCATAATGCGGTCCAACATCCGTAGCCCCTTTAACAAAGGAGGTGAGCTGAAGCTGATGGCGGCATAAAACTCCCCATCTGTCTTTACCCCAATGGGAACTTAGATGTACTGTGGCCTTTCCGACTCTGAGGTATCACTACCTGGGTACTCTATCGCTGGGGTGCACAGGAACGACGAGAAGCAAAGTGGCTTTTTATCCTTTATATTCAGTCTGAAACACCTGCATACCAGCCACATGGTCTTGCTGATCCACAAGAGGGTCGGGGGGAACCAATGACGTAGTATTTGACCAATGCCTAACAGATGTACAAAACTAGGACTTGCATACAGGTCATCGGGCCTAGATTCTGCAGTTATCTTGGATGAACTGCGGCGGAGAAGCCACTACGGGCTTTGAATTATCATTAGCAATTTCACTGTGTCTAATATCGACTGAGACGAGGGCTGTTACGATCCGTCTGTGGTGCGGTCGTCTCCCTCGGTGAGTGTAGCTGTTTTTGAAATTTTTAGAACACACAGCTCGTCCCCCTCCATTTAAGTTTATCTTTATCTGTGCTGACTGGATCCTGAATAATGTCAACGCCCCACACCACTGATATAACCATTTGCTCAGATGAGGCTACTTTCCCCATGAGGCAGTGCGATTCCCCCTCCGTGGCCAATGCCTCACTCCTCAATCCGGACGAAACGGTCCTTCATAATGCGCTGGAAACGGATGCACTAAAATGTGCAGCCCAAAGTCAGGCTGCAGAGATAGCCGAGCTAAGGGCCACCGTCCGCACCCTTAAGGATGAGCTGACCAGCCTGAGGAGTTTGGTAATAAAATCCCTCCCGGTGTCCCAGGCAGCCGATCAGGTATGTAGAGTTTCTGAGCAGCAAATTCTAGACGCCGCAAATATTTTACAAGATACCGAGAATTGCTTCAAGCGAGTCATCCTTTGGGGCCGCTTCCTCAGTTCAGATCACCCTCATGACACCTACGCCCAGGTGTTTATTCGTCCTAAGCTCCCTTTCCCACTTAAAGGTCGGTCCACTTGGTTGGTAACCAAACGCACCAACCGGGTTCACGGTATTCTCATTGTAATGGGTTCCACAGATGCAGCCAAACGAATTGTTTCCTTGGCCGCAAAGCTCAAGGAGAAATTTGAAGGGCTCAAAGGCGTATCCATTGATAAGCCACTTCATCTGAGGCTCCGCAGTGAGAAGGCTAAGCCAAAAACTCCACAAAAAGCCGATCCTAAGCTCAGAGTGCTGCCAGTTGTCCAGGTAACTCGCCTTGAGGACCGAGCTGCATGCCCACCATCCCTCGCTTCCCTACTGACACCATTTCCCGTCGCCGAAAGTACTCCCAGTAGTAGGCCTAGTGCCACTAAACATCGGTCGCCTACGAAAAGCATCCCAGGCCCCATCATAGCCAACAAGACTGTTTCAACGGACGAGACTCACTCATCCTTGAGCCCAGACATGAACCTGCAACCTGTTTCTACTGAAAGAAGCAGTGAGGAGGTTAAAGCACCAGATAATATATCTGGTGCTGTCATGAAAAATAAGCTCACCAACGAGAGAACCCAGAATAGGGCATCAAGCAGTGCGCAGAAGGGCAAACCACAAAAAGCAGCCCACCCTTTTCGGAGACCGAAGGATGTAGACCGTCCACCTGGATTGATACCCCCCAGGTTACTAGACATCAAAACCTACCGGTCCCCCCAGCAGTCTGCTTACCCTCTAGCCCCCCAATATCTTCAGCCCCCGACTCTCCCAGGACCTCCTTTCCATTCTCAAATCCCCCTCTTTCCCCCCCCGCAAACCCAAAACCAGCTGCCTCTCGCGATTCCGCAACAACTCCTGAGCATGTGCTAAATTGTTTTTACAGCAATTGCCTGAGTGTGTTGAATAAGATCCCGGAGCTTCGGCAGCTTGCAGTGGATAAGGAGCCTCAGATCATAGCCCTCACAGAAACCTGGCTCACCCCTGACATACTTGATGCCGAAATATCCATTCCGGGATACCTCACAGTAAGGCGGGACTCCAGTAGAGGTCGTGCCGGCGGGGTCATCATATACTACGATAATTCGATCCCCCCTCCCTCCTTACTGACAACCCCAACCTTTTCATGTATTGATTGTTTGTGGGCCGTGTTTAACCTCTCTAGGACAGATACCCTATTGCTTGGTGTTGTCTACCGTCCTCCCGCATGCAATTCAACTGACAGCCTAGGTCTCAAAGACTTATTTGGCTCCCTGAAAAGCTATACAGACTTCACCCATCTGTTAGTCACTGGTGACTTCAACTCTCCCAGTATAAACTGGCAAAGAGCTGATGCCCCGGATATCACTTTCGGTAAACCCCTCCTTGATCTCGTACTGAAAAACTCATGGGTGCAGAACGTAAGAGAACCGACTAGATATCGCACAGGCCACGCCCCGTCCCTACTAGACCTGGTCATCACCAATGATCGGTTCCTAATAGATGTGGTGCATTACTTGCCGCCCCTCTCATTGGATTCGATTATATCGTGAAATGGCCTCCTCTTCCGTCAGAAACTAAAATTTTGAGATCCTTCAAAAGGACCAATTTCGACCAAGTCTGTGCCTTTTTTCGCTCCCAGCTAAATTTAACCACCCCAGGTAACTCTGCGGATGAAATGGCAGAGGATCTCATAGAGTTAATCTCCTTAGCTGATAGGCATTTTGTCCCCAGAATTCGTCGTCCACAGGCCGCTAAGCGACCCCTCCCTCGCCCCATCAGGCGCATTCTAGACGAACGCGCACGCCTCTTTGCTAGATATAAAGCCACGGGCCTTGCCCGTGATGCAGAAGACTTCAGGATCATAAGGAACGTATGCAAAGACAAGATTAGGTCCTATCAGAATGCAGTCCAACGATCTGTACTTGATCGAGCACGGACCAATAAGGCATTTTTTTCAGTACATGCGCCGTCTAAGGGGCACAGCTCCGACGCCATTAGCTCTCAAAGATAGTGCCGGATCTCCAGTCACTTCCCCTAGCCAAGTAGCCGAGGCTTTCAGCTCATACTTCCGTACAATTTTTAGCCCCATTCCCATATCATCCCACCCTACCATGCACCCGTTATCTCTGACCACTACCCTTAACCGCGTCACTATTCCCATTGGTGCAGTCGCTCAAGGTTTCCGACGGCTCAACCAATATTGCTCTATGGGTCCTGACCTAATCCATCCCCGTATTCTCAAGTAAGCCACGGATACATTAGCTGCTCCTTATGCCTCGCTTTTTAAGCAATGTGTTGACGATGGAGTTTTCCCCCGTAACTGGAAAAAAGCAGTGATCGCACCCATCTATAAGAAGGGTAGTAGACACCTTGCTTCTAGTTACAGACCCATAAGCCTCACTAGCATCCCTAGCAACATTTTTGAGGGAATTCTTAAGAGTGAGATTCTTTCCCATCTTCATAGAAATAAGATCCTGTCCCCGTCCCAACATGGGTTTCTTCCTGGCAGGTCATGCATTACCAATATGCTTACTGTCATGGATAGTCTAACGAAAGCCTATGATGATGGCCAGCTCTCACACGCTGTATTCATCGATTTTGCTAAGGCCTTCGATAAGGTCCCACATGCCCCTCTTCTTTATAAGCTGCAGACGTACGGGATCACTGGCTCCATGTTGGCCATCCTACGTAGCTTCCTTACCGACCGCACCTTTGTGGTTAAAGTCGGGAATGTTTTGTCTCAACCCTCCCCAGTAACAACTGGGGTCCCCCAAGGGTCGGTCTTAGGTCCTCTTCTTTTCCTGATCTATATAAACGATCAACCGACAGCCCTTCCTGCGAACATTGCCATGTACGCAGATGATGTAACCCTCTGGAGTTCAAGCGTTGAAGACCTGCAAATTGCAGTTTATGAAACAAAACGCTGGTCCGAGGATTGGAACCTCCCAGTTAGTGATGACAAATGCGTGAGCATGTCTTTCGGCAGAGAGATTGGTCACACGTTTTCCATTAATGGAGCAGCCACTCTGCCAAGGGTTGACCGACACAAGGTGCTCGGTTTCTGGTTAGATTGTAACTTATTCTTCTCTCATCATCACGAACTCGCGAGCAAGTCTGCCTTTCGAGTTCTAAACATGATTCGAAGGTCCTTCCCGCGCATATTTAAGGATGATTTCCCCATAATCTTCGGCACTTATATCCGACCTCTGCTGGAGTACGGTAGTCAGATAGTGCACTCTGGTCTTGTCCGAGACCGTTAGATCCTAGAAAGGGTTCAGCGGGCCTCCACCAAGGCAGTAAGTGGTCTATCCCATCTACCTTATCCCGTCCGCCTCTCGCTCCTCAACCTCTATCCCCTTGACGTAAGACGCGTAAGAGGTGATCTGTTTTTGATGTTTCACCTTTTTGAAACAGGTCAAAGCGATTGCTTCTTCTCCGTCTGTCCAGCCTCCTCTCTCCGTGGTCACAGCAGAAAAGTTTTCAAACCGAGGCCAGGCTTTTCACTAAGGATTAACTTTTTTAGCTATAGGGTTATTACTCTGTGGAATGCACTTCCGGAAGATATTGTTCTCTCGCAGAACAAAACTATTTTCAAGAAAAAGCTAGACCTCTACCTGGGTCTCGCCCAATAATTCCCTTTGTCAAAAAAAATAGTTGTCTTTTGTCGCATATATGTTCATGAATGCCGCACCCCCACTCAGCTTAAGGCACTGTCCACAGTGTGACACTGCATGAGGTTATATGTATCTTGTTTTCGCTGCCACCCCCGCCCCCCCCCCTTCTTTTTGCTCTCGTTTCAGCTCGGTGAATCCGACAGAAGATCAAAGATTTCCTCAAGAACCGGGACAATTGGGCTCAAAGCCTCGAACCCGTGTAGTACTTCAAGACTTCAAGACATATCGTCCTTGAAAGCTTGACCCTACACCAAAGCGAGCTAGACTTGACTTGACCGGATGTAAAGATAAGAGCGGGGGCGGCCATATTGGAGGGACTTTTGAACGCACTCGTCTGTTGTCGTTCGTTTGTTACAGGTGCACCTGTCGGACGTGTGAACTGGACGAAGCCCGGTGAGGAATCTCGGACAAGAAGACCTGCCGCTATCCCCGAAGAGTGTAGTGACCCAGACCCGGAGAGACTTGAGTTGTGAAGAACTGCTGTAACTCGTTTCTACTACGTTCATTTCTGCCCAATACACGTTCATCTCTTGTACCCTGTGTTTTCTGTATTGACTGAGCGACGAGCACTGGACTATGGCTGATGAGTTTCGTATGTGTCCGTTTCTAGCTAACCGGCCTGTTACATGGAGTCCTCAGCCATCCAGCCCGGAACTTATAGTATCTCGGAGACAATCCGAAGCTGGGGAAACCAGGTACCCTCCATCAGTCGGTGCCGGCGGCTATTCCGTCCCCTTATTCCACCGGGGAAATAGTATACCTTATTTTGGTAAAACTACATACGGGAAGTAACACATGGTGCACAAACTTCGATGAAAGGCAAACGGCAGCTTCAACAGTGGTACGGGTTGCGGCAGCCCCAGCTAGTTTAGCATACTCCTGGTCCGTAATGCTGTAAGGGGTGATTAAACTGATATGTGCATTCGTGCCTCCGGTTCTTTCCCTAGGGCGAAGCATGGACCCTCTGCGGTTTGACGGTGGGCTGTAGAGTGCTCTTTGTTGTAGGAACACAGCATGCCAGCCTTATCGGGATACGAGTCGGGTACAAGTGATAGGAGGCTGTGCGAAACGTGTTCGTCCGCAAAAATGGGGAACAGATTCTGTTCCGAAAAGATGTCCGCTGAACATTCTTTCTCTGCTTCCAAACGGCCTCCTGCGTACCTGAAAAGTGGAACCTTCATTTACAAGGTTAAATCACCTTTAGTTGAACGAGAAACACTTGCCTGGAAAAATTTCCAGAAAGCAGTCCAGGCTCTTCATTACTTAGATGTGCATGTGACGGAGCCGCCCCCTCGTCTTCACTGCGGGACGTTTACTACCTTCTTGCTGCCACCCCTCCATCCAGATGAGGTCACTTGGGAACTCTAGAAGCTTAAATTTTATCAGTCACCCCGACCAGGTGATATTCATCCGGCATTACTGCGTGCTCCGGCCAACTAAGTAGCGTCACACTTGGCCGATCTTTTCTATCTTTACGCACGGGAAGCTCGCCCAGCAAATGGAAGCTCCCGCTTACCTGTCCAGTGTACAAAGGGGGTTCACATAAAGTACCCACCAACTATCACCCGGTGAGCCCAAACTGTACCATAGGAAATGTCATGCAGCGGTTAGCGTCGATACGAATCCAGGATCATTGCGAGTCATGAATATGCCTCTGCTCCGCCCAGCGTGGCCTCCGTCCAATTTTTTTATCTTCAACCTGTTACTGGAGAGAGGACGGTGGATGAGGGCCACGGAGGGAGTCTACTGCACGGATGTAGTCTCCGTTGACTTCAGTGAAAGCATTTTGCAAAGGTACCTGACGGCCGACTGGTATAAACCCAGGACATTTGGTTACAGATTTCGATGCTCGACTGGATTACGAATTCTTTGAGGGGGGGGGCATTTTCAGTCACTCCTACCTAATTGAAGTCAAGTTGGTAGACAGCAACTCCTGAGGTCCCTCGGGGTTCGGTTTTGAACCGCCGCTGTTTCCGCTGCACACCAACGACTAGCTGTTAGTCTTCCAGTCACCCTGTCTTGTTTGCTCAAAGGAAAAGAATAAGGCTTGCCGTGCAGTTGGATGAAAACAGGTTCTTCAAGGGTATTTGTATGCTTCAGCATATATAAATATATATATATATATATATATATTTCTCGAAATGATATTTCATTCCGCCGCTAATTGCAAGCCGACTCCTCTTCGCCTGTTTCCATGTTCGGGCATTGTAATTGTAAAAGCTGGTACTTTTGCATCGCGAATTCATCGAGATCTTCGTAAAGGTCTTTTATCAATCGGGAAAACGTATCGGAATTGTTAACGGTCATGGTCGTTCACGTGGCTAGCTAGTGAGATGGGTGCTGACATTTTGCAGCGCTAGGCCTTACATACCAGTGTAAATTTGATGATATAAACAACATTTTGTAATATTCTTTGCTTTTGGTTACACCCATTAGCATTTATTTCACGTTCTTTTATACGTAATTTATTTCATTACAAAATGTCTATTCCAGCTGATATTATCGTTTCATTTGTGGTGGTTCGATCCTTGACTTTCCTTTCGGCCTTAATCCGCTGGGCATCATTTTTCGTCAGCTCAGAATTCGGTTAAAGTGGTTCTTTTGGCCACATTGGAGAGTACTTCTCTCACGGCTCATCTGACACACGGCATCGCCAAGTAGAATTCGTGTGGGTGTTTTTCTACCTGTGAATCAATAATTTAGGGACCGCACAGTTTTAAGCGTAGACGATTTGTCCACCTTGGTCAAACCGGCTTTTCATTTTGGGGATCGGTTTCGATTAGACTTGCGGCACAACGTATCATTTTAGTATGCGTGTACACAACCGAGATCGGGAGGTAGTAACGCAGCTTACCCGATTTTGGTGTTATCCCCAAGCAGCACTGCCCAACGTCTGCCCAATTGGGCTAGGGTTGGGCAAACGTTGGGCTTGCCCATCACAACGTTGGGCAACTCTATTGAAATGCGTTGGGCAGCGCCACCAGCGCCCAATTGGGCTAGGGTTGGGCATGCCCAACGTTCTGAGAAAATCGCGGAAAATAGTTCCCTCCTTTCCAAAAATCACCCAAAATTTCGTTTCACTGCGGAATCGGCTATTACAATATTCCCTCACGTTTTTAGTTCAACCACTAAGTTGCCCATATATATATAAACAAGTAAAACTGCCAATTGTAGAAGAAAAAGGATAGATTTATTGTATAAAAAGGCGGTAAAAATGTACATAAAATTCCGGCATTCGTTGTTGGTCATTCTTGTATTTCACGGAATCTTGTTGAGTCTTCTTGCTGTTCACGGGATCTGTAAAATGAAAGTGTGGAAAGTGATGCATTAACCGTTCGAAAAATATGGAACAGCCTGGTTTTGTAAGTTTAACTCAGAAACGTATATACTACACACAAAATTATGCGTGTTCTGTTATTCAACATTATACGAGGCAGCGTCTACTTGTAATTGATAAACCGTGTCACCACTTCATAGTTCCATACGCATATTGGTGGATGACATTATGCACCATCAGTTTAAAATGAAGCAATGGTCACTCAGAAACCCTGAATGAATGAACACAACACCAAAAAATAAAAAAACGACGCACCGGCGTAGCCGTCTTCCTTCGCCTCGATCCCGAGCGTTGATAAACCAACGCTTAATGTGCCTCTCTATGACAGACCTCGGTTCATCTGCGAATCGTTCTGTCCCACGCACTGCGTCTGTTGTTTCGTGTTAATAATTGTATCGACCTACCCACTACGGCCGCGATCAACCTATGATCGTAAACCGGTTTCCGTTGCGGGCTACCTAGCCAACAACAAGTCATAGCAACCTCTTCTCCAATGCTTGCTGCCAGCATACCGCGCACCGTTTCACACAGATCTGTACAGGTGAACCGTTTGAGAGTGGCAACCTGAAATTTTAAGTTTCAAATGTAAAAGATTACCATGCTAGCATATACACTTGGGGAAGCAAGAGTGTCGTTTAGGGTTTCCAAGTCCCCCAACGATTCTGCTCGCAGCGCCTTGGGTGGAACGGCTGATATATGGGTGGCCCCCAATGCGACAGTAAGCGAGTCGAGCGCCCGTTCCACCTTGCCCAAACGGTTCTCCATATGTTGCATGGTCACTATGTCGGTATTTAATTAACTAAAAAAGCCACTTACGCATTAGCTCACTCAAATTTTTCAAGATTCGGTTCAATATGACTTTACAGTCAGCTGTTTCTTTGCTATCAAAAAAGGTTAATCGCCAACTTTTAGGGTGACTACCTTCTACGGAACTCTGGTGAAGGACTGCGGTCATCGCCGGTGGGATACGACTCACGGAATAGCACGGGCGATGATGTCTCGCAGTGAGCCGTATTTGATGTACTGATAGGAAAAGCTTATTGATAGGAAACGTCAACTTACGAAGCAGCTTCCATAACTCTTTGTAGCACCGGCGGCGGACTAGAAGGCAGTTCAAAATGTTTTTGATTTGCACGCAATAGAGCCGTATGCTCCTCTTGAAAACTGTCGTCGGAGGACAGTTGCGTCGGTATCCTTACATAAAATTAACTGATAAACTTTCGTACCTTCTCCGAACTGAATACCGTTGGCCAAAGTGCGTTTGTGGCACGGTGTCGTCTGTGCTACAGGTGGAAGTGTCTTGGAGTAACCGACTTTCAAAAATGAAAGCGTCTCCAAAGTCGTCTGAGAGAATGTCACATGTAAAACGATTTACCTGTGTGAAACAGCTCCACAAAGGCGTATGCCTGGACAGAGTCCGACTGTGGTGCGCCGGACAGAAGCATTTGGCGGTATTGCGTAAGAGTTGCAACCCGAGGCCACCTTACGCGGTTGCCGCCGACCACCCAGTTGCTGTGCACCACGGCGTAAGAATTTTCCGCCAAAAATTTTACTACCAAGTACATCTAAAAGGAAGCACATTAGAAAAGGAATAAACAAGTTCTCCTGGGTTTCCCGTCACCAGACTCAACAGCGTGATGCACAACATACATGCCACCACAGAGAAGTTAGGCTGACGACAAATAATTTATGATACGTGCAACAAAGAAACACGAATGGTAACACTGAGCAGATTACAGGAAGCACGTACATGCGTGTGATGAAATAGTTACAAAAATGTATGCAAGACAGGAATGCATACGTGTAACAAATCGACAGATAGAAGTAAGCACTTACATGCAATACTGTGAATGGGTGCGTGCAAAACAGCAGACTCTAAGCCATTCACTGAAAAAATGCACAAATATGTTGACCGTAAAGCTCGTGTAAAAAAATCTCCCAGGACATTGAAGTACTGAAAGTAAACCTCATCGTTCAGAGCATTAAAAATCATTGCTGGTTTGCCATTTATTATCACAACGTTGTCCGGACGCACATTGGAAAAAAATACCCCGTTTATCAAACAAGAACAGGGGGTTTTACTCATACGGGGTATTGGTATTAGAGTGTCGTCCACGGGGAGCGTTCCTTCCTGCTGAGAACAGGTACTCAACTCGTGTAAACGCTTGTACAACTGTTTTGCTGGTTTTGCAGGCCCCTTAATCAAGTGCTTAAGCTTTCCCAAGTGAGATTCATATGGGAAGCTGGAGAAGTTGTCCAGCGTTCCGTGTATCCTAACATCCTCAGCTAGGTGGGTCAAGCAATGCACGTTGTAAACAATATGCTTGGGGCCATACAATGTCGCCATTTCTTGTACAAAAACACGTAAAACACCTTGGGCAAAATCCAGCATGCGGTTGTGTAAGACGGGATGCAAAAAGATATGTACTGAAATAAATAACAGTAAAAAATGATTATATAAATCAGAAGGTAATAAATCACGCAGACATACGGGGCCAAGATATAAGAGGAACTGGCGGAATTCCGTTGCCTTCCTGCGCTCAATGTCACTTGTGTGACGGCATTTACGCTGAAAGTCACACGAAAGAGAAGCGTGTGTTCGTAGGATTCGATCGCCTAGTTCTTCCGCGGCCGCGCGACTTAGACGGTAGCTTGATGAACGGCTACCCTTTAGCCAGGCGGTAAGCAGTCGTTGGGTGACCCCGAGACATACTAAATGCATGTAGTCCAACGGGAAAGTATGTACCATATCTATGGACACGGACAGAAATGAACTGTCACCGATGTGATGGCGACGATACTTTCGAGCGCGAAAGTTTCCATCCGTACGTGCTCTAGCTTCAATGATGGGGAACGTCATCCTTCCATCAATGTACACTCCGCGTTGGTTACATTTATCACAGCCAAAATAACCAGCAGGGCTTTTGACTTGACGAACAAAAGCTCTAGCAGGTGTATCACAGACAATGGCTAGCAAATGACATCGTATAAGAGCATTACGATAGCTGAGGCCATTTTGTAATATGTCCTTCAACTCTTCCAAAGTACGATGCACGTACTCATTCAGGTTTTGCGGTTTTTTTGGGCCGCAATAAACACCGACAGTCACGATGGGCGTACTTGCCGGCCGCACTACCCGTGCCAAAATTGGCCACAGCTGGATAGTAGATGACCGATAAATGGACATTCCGTCTACATTTAGCTGAATATCCACAGAATTCGGTACGGCAGCCATGCTTTTTATGCAGATAATCAAGCCGTCCTTCAATCCAAGATGGATGTACACACCGCCGTCAAACTGGATCTTTTGACATAAACGTGGCGTGTGACAAATTGTACGTGGATCGAACGGGATGCCAGGAGTATACCGACTTATGAATGACAGCACGCCGCGTCGCTGTTTCAAAGTCAAATTGTAGTTTACAAACAAGTCAGACATAGATTGCAGCATGGCGTCCTTGTTCACGGTTACTGATATTCTTTCTCCCAGTTCCACTTGCTCGTCTGTTAATAAAATATTAATATGTTACATCTTTATAAACGAACAAACCTGATGAGGTAACAGCGAGGGATGTGGAAGCAACGGGCCGCATGGCGTTCCCGATTACGTTACCACAGACCTCCTCAACTGCTGTCCGTGGGAATTCTGAGACCGCTTCAACGGATGCACCAGACATACAAGCTCTAGCTAGCGCCGATGCTTCAGGAAGCGAATTAGTACATTTCTACTGAATTAACCTACCCTGAGTCTTCACTTTCGGGCACGAAACTCTGTGCTCCCACAACGTGGCCTCCTGACAAACGGGACACTGTTGGGCACTGAGCTGCTTCTTCCTGTTCCGGTACTTCTGGTACTTGCTCTCTTTCGGCATAATTACGTATATCCTAGAAATGAAATCCACAGTGTGATAAGCTGATATATTAGTTTATATATATATATATACTTGACCGATAATTTCGACAATACACACCTTACAAATAAATACGAATACCACTGAAGCAATATAGTGCTTTACCGTCTGTTAAAGCCACTGTAACGGGTTTACCTAGAACTGAGAAACATAAAAAATGTAACAATATTTCTGTAATAAATCAAGCTAAAACAGACCTTCAAAATCCTGCCACGAAAAAATAAAGACAAAACTACTTAAAATAGTCGAAACATAGCACACTTATAACATAAACGTTGACAATGAAGACCCCAAGTACTCCCTTCAAGGGATGAAACCACCTACCACGAGAGAATACGGCGAACCAATATGGCACCGCCCGATCACGAGTGCAGTCATTAAAACAAAATGAAACCTAAATGTAACGAAATCAGATCTGACGACTTGGTAAAAAACATGCATATAACAGTTGCTTTTAGTGTTTCACGAAAGTCGGCGTTGGTCATTATGAGAAATGATGGTAATGTGTGCCACCCCAACGCTTCGTTGGGCAGTGCCCAACAGGGTTGGGCAATGTGCTACTTGGGTCCTGAAGAATCATAGTTTCTGGATGAGTACCTTCTGACTTACTGAATCAGAGACGTTGTGGGGGCCTGGATCTCACATTTACACTTGCTCTTCATGTTTCTTCCGGCACCTGAACGGGAAGTAAAGTGAGGTTTGATGGATGTGGTTTAGGTCGCACGAACCTGTGCATCTGAGACCTCAGAAAGCGGTTTTAAATGTGTCGCCCTGACCTACCCTTACAATCCTCTCCAGGACCTTAAGTATCGCAGAAAGTTATGTAGCTAGAGCTAACCGTGTGTACGGATGTGATTTTGGTGCCCTCACTTGGCTCCCGTAAGCGTGCTATTGAGACGGGAGCAGGTGCCCGCCTATTCAGACGTCGACTGGGGTTGTTGATTGCCTGTCACGGCAAGATTGCACTTAGCTTGCAAAGCTAAAACGATTTTGCATTGAAAATTCCGCATTGAGTTTTGGACCACCCATCATCCTTCGAACCAGCGGCGCATTTCAAGCTCCGCAGGACAGGTCAAGCCACGGCCAAATGAACACATCGAGTTCCTCCGGTGGAGTGCCTATAGGTAAGGCCCCCATCGCCATCCAGCGACTATCTTCAATCCTCAGGTAAAAATAAGGGATAAACATGAGGTCTCATAACACATCATTTGTACGAGATTTTATGCCTTTTGAGCGTGCATTAAATCGTCATTCAACAAACAGAAAGGTCATCAACAATACCCCCACAGTGTTACCTTTCATCCGTCTAGTGGCCGAGCTCAAAACTCACTATCAAAGACAACCTCGCTCCACCCACGATATAAAGCCAAGTGGAACGACTGGATGGTCTTCAAGTCTATCATTTCCCCAGGCAGAATATTCCAGTGGTTTTCTGCCCTGTTGCTAAACAAGCGAGATCTGGCTGGCAACTTATCTCGAACTTTCGTCAGGTTTCCCTCTTGCCTCCTTTTCCAGGTAAATTGAAACCATCCTGAGTGAACTATCTGGACTAAGGCCGGAAAAACCCTTTATTTTCTTGGATTCCCGCATGGGAGTTCCCCAAACTCTTCTGTTTTCCTAGGAGAAAAAGAGCCCCGATCATTGACGGCAATCAGGATTTCCATTGCCCCTGAAAACAGATGGACTCCCCAGCTTCGAGAGTTGAGTTCTTCTCATGTGCTCGGTTCGAGGTGGTTCTTGCATATCCACCCAAATATACTCTACCCTCAGATTCTACAAATTTAACGCCCTCCACAAAAGCAAAACTAGACAACTGGGGACAGATGCCAGGTGGTTGTTAAACAATAAGAATAATACCGCTCCTAGGACGGATCCCTTAGGTACCTCACCGGTAACGATCAAGAAAAATAAACACCCATGTATTTGACGGTAAAACGTTCCACAAGAAAGGGAATCCGTCAGCTCACCTAACCCGGACGACTGTATCTTTTTCGGTAACAAAAGAAAACTGGAGAAAACTGTGCTGAAGTCAAGAAAAATACCTCAACCTGATTGTCTTTATCCAGCGGTCATTTCACCTAGTATAAGAAGTACAAGTGATTGGGAACACAGGATCTGTTTCTGAGAAACCATGCTGAGTTGGGATTACCATAGATTACTCCTGTAAGCGCTGATAACCATGGGCGCGGATGGTCTTGTCGAGGACTTCGCATAAGTTAGTCAGGCTGTCAGGCCTATACCTAACCATGGTCGACTTAACTCCATTCTTACATATTGCAAAGACGGCAACGCCTTTCCGGTCCAGAGAAAACTTACACAAGTCCAGCGTGGACCCGCATAGCTTACATAATGATGGAGCTAAGGTAGCCACCGGCGGCTTGCTGACGGTTGGGTGGATGCCATCTGGACCCACTAACTTAAGAACATTTAATTCTTGTAGATACTCTCCATTACTTTCAGGACTACCGACAGTAGGCTAGCGGGTCGATAATTCTCCACTTCATCCTTTCCACCACCTTTGTGTATTGGTATAATTTCCGCGGTTTTCCATTCGACAGGCAATCGTGCCTCCCTGAGAGATTTGTTGAACAACTCAGCCAAAAGCCCTGCGAGAATCCTGGCCAGCGGTTTTAGGATTGCGGGGTGTATGCCGTCTGGTCCTGGGGATTTCCTCCGGTCAGATGTGGAGTATCCGAGATGTCGATTCCTAACGTCACCAAGATTTTGGGTGACAAATGGTGGAAGCGAGCCATCTTTTATGGTCGAATATGTTTGTCCATTCCCAGCCAGTACAAAAGGGGTCAAATCCCTTGAATCGGCCCGTTTTTCACAGGGTAAACAGGGATCTGTAAGAAAAGCAGTCTCAGCTTCTGGTAATTGTTTTCCTGTACCAATCAGCGCCGAGGTTTTTCTACTCCTATACTCTCCCGCAAGGCACTCTATCCCCTTAACCAGTCACGTGACACGGTTGCATGAGAACGCGTCCGCCCTCCCTCTCAAGCCCTCTGTTTTTCCTACTACAGACCAACAAAATGACACCGTGATAAGAACATGGTCCCTTCGCCAGATCGCTCTGCGTAGGGCCAAATGGTGGCATTGTTATTCTTATGGACCCCTGTTTGCACTGTGAAAAACGGGCCAATTCAAAGGATTTAACCCCATTTTAATGGTGGTTTACACCAGCACTAAAAGTGAACCTCTCTATCTCCGATTGAGCCGCATTTTCTCTAGCACTGATTGATCGTTATGAAATAGAAAAGTAAGGATTGTCAACTGAAATATTCATAATTCCGATGGTGGGTCGCACCCTTCGACGCCCCTTACTATATCGTGCAACCATGGTCGCACGGCAAAATTTCTACTGTCCTTACCACTGCAAGGCGTATTTTTCTTGCGAATGGCATCTGAGTGATAAATGGAATAACTCCCAACTAGCCGACTATTATCCCGTGGATGGTATTTGTTTAAAAACCAATTTTCCGTTAGCTCCTGAATAGTCACTTTCCTTTGATAAACTGGCATTCATGATGCGAGACATCCATTTCCGCACACACTTACGGTAATTTCGTGGATAGTGCTAACGATGTGATCCTGTGGGAATAAGGTAGGATGGAAACATGTGGTTACCAGCTCCCTACGGACTTTCACATTGGACATACCCCTGTCGACTTCCCAGAACCTCAGGACAACTCCGACGGGAAAAGTGGCGGTGGATTGAGTCTGGACCTCGCCAAAACTTCTTGAATTAGCACGTTATCATCGTGCAAAGCGATCAATGACCCAGTGATCGTTTATTGAGTCTATGGGATTCGGGATCATTCGTGGGCAACAAAAGAAGCGTAAGCTGATATTAGTGAAGTGCCCATTCATTTGCAGTAACTTACTCGGTGGTCTCGGGGGTGGTCGAAACAGCCTTGGCGGTGTTGTAACAGGTGGATTAACTTATAGTGAAATTGGTGACGATAATGACAAGTTACCTAGCATACAGCCTATTGGACTAGTTAATTATATGATGGTGTTTGATAATGACTATGGTTGGACCTCATATGACTGATAAAACACCTAGTTCTACTTCTTGGCTGTTGAACAACCTTAGTTTGATTATTTGCCTCGTCGGAGGATGTCCAAAATTGATTGATATGGTCCTAGGAACCGCCCTCTTGTCAGGTAAGGATAGCGACATTGAACTTTTACGGGTGGAAAGGTATCAGGCCTTGAGTATGCTGACGATAGTTCTTCTAAGTGAGGATCCAGGTAAGTTGCAGGCTTTCCTAGACAGCCTGGCGGATTGCGTAGCAATGTCCGGTATGCGTTTTGCACATTCAAAGTGCAAGATGCTGTTATAGGACTGGGTTGGTCCAACGCCAAACCTTTCAGTGTCTGGGGTGACTATAAACGTGGTAAACAAGTTCTGTTACCTGGGGAGCTGCATCTCACCCAGAGGTCTGATATCAGATAAGGTGTCTCTATGTATACAGAAGGCTCGTTTGGATTTTGCCAACCTGAGTCATCTGTGGCGTCGACACGACATCAGTTTACCTATCAAGGGTCGAGTGCACGTTGCAACAACCAGGCCCGTGCTTCTGTTTGGTTCGGGGACATGGCCAATGGGGGCGGAGGACATACCACACACCGATGTCTTCGTAGTATTGCTCAAATCTGATGGGAACACCGTGTGAGCAACGCTGAGGTTCGAAGCAAAGTCTTAGGTTCAAGGATTAAATCATTAGATGAAACATGTAGGTTTACCAGGTTAAGATGGTTGGGACTTGTGTTGCGCATGTCCCCTGACAGGATCCCTCGGCGTGCTGTTTTTGAGGCGGGTACCGATTGAAGGATGAGTAAAAGTGGTCAATCCATGACATGAAAGAAAGGTATGGGAAGCCTAACTAGTAGATTTGGCCATATCGGGTGCATTAAATTTTGTGAGTGGGGTCTAAGAGACCCTCCCACTCAATGGTTAGATACATTGGAGGATATGGCAGAATGTCGCGATCAGTGGCGCTCTTGTATCCACAACCTTTCTTTATCGGCTTCATAGCTACATTTGCAGTTCTTCTCTTACTTCTTTTATACTTTTTTCTCCGTCATTATTTCTTTTTGGGGTTGCCGCTAGGAGATAGCAACCAAAGCCATCGCACCTAATCCATGGTTAATGATTGTCTGAACAGAACTGAAGAGGTCGGCGGTTTCCTACAACTTTTTAGAGCTCAGGTGAGACTTACGAATTCCGCTTCAGCAATCCCTTAGCCACTGTGCCGTCACTAGACGGTAACTGGTTGTCCAGCTCTGTTTGCATTTACCAAGCGTGTTGGAAATGCACGAAAGATAGGTCATTATTATTGTTTTATTAAGTTACACGTGTAACGCAACCCCAACTGGATGACTTGTGACGTTTTCGTCGGGCTTTTGGCGTGCTTGAAACGTGCGACGGAACCTTTTTCCAGTGACACTGGGAATCATGACACTTGTAGTCACTCAAGCTTATGACACAAACATCTTCGT
Organism: Fasciola hepatica; assembly: GCA_948099385.1. Lineage (NCBI taxonomy): Eukaryota > Metazoa > Platyhelminthes > Trematoda > Plagiorchiida > Fasciolidae > Fasciola > Fasciola hepatica. The sequence continues at coordinate 2,748,257 of CANUEZ040000022.1, read as the reverse complement.
CGTCGTCCTCCAAGACAACGTTTTTTTATATGACATAAGGCAATGGCTCAATGACCGCTTGCAGTTGGCAGCGACACATTTACAGTCGGTCTCTTCAACGGCACACGTGGTACTCGTCTCTACCAGATCGTTAGCAACAAAAACACGGTAACAGGTGGAGGGGAATGGTGCATCATAGAAGTCCTCCCAGGTTGAAAACTTACAGTAGCCTATTTCTACAACACCTACGTCGTTATTTCCCATTCACTGTATTGGACGCGGTGATCTGCTGACCAAAGCCGTGTTATTGGGATTGCAGTTGATGAGACTATAACTGCTGATTCTCAGGATAGTTGGGTGTGATTTTTGTTACAGTGTCGAAACTGTGTTTATTGTTTGACAGGCAAAGCTGAGATTTTGGCCTCGGAGAAACATCGGTATAACTGCGAGCACATTCTTTTCGTCCCATGAAGTGTATGCTTAACCTGATATGGAAATGGCTCGAAAGGAAAAGCGCTGAAAGCATCCATTTCCCCTAGTTGCACACCTTTAATGATATGGATGAGAAATTGTACATTTGTGGACATTTCCTATAATCCATAAATATGATGATGCATGCTAACGAAAGGATGTAAAAGGTTTCTTGCAAAGCGAATGGACTGGCAGTCGTTGCTGCAAACTAGGATATTAGTTGCACAAGATAAATATAAAAGTGTGCATGAGTTTGGATAGGTATAAAATCCTCCTGTACAATTATACCTGAATAACAATTGTCTAAACTGCGTAGTTTTCGACGATCGGTATTCGCCCCGGCCGCGACATTCCCTGTGAAATTCACAGGGTAGTTGGTTCCTTAGTTCTACAATTTTTTCGTTGACCAGTTCGATTTTTTTATTACGTGCTTGTGCACGAGTGCTACGAACGTGGTATATACTTCATGGCCACGAAGGCCCACTGCACTATCAGAGATAACCGGAAACCGGACGCTGAGACTTGGACTGGAAAACCACATTAAGTCCCAATAAGTCAGGTGTGGTAACAAGCCGAACAACAGTAGATTACTGTCTGCCACCAAATTTGCTGCTGTATAAGACGGAAACCGTCTGCTGCAGGAAAATTTGTCTACAGCTTTATTAAACATCGTATTACTCCCAAACAAATACAATGCATATAGTCTATGGGAATTTTTATCACCATGTCTGTATCTAAGAATTTAAAAGATGAACCCGCATCATTCGGACGAGGTGAACGGGAAGGTTGGTCATCTAATAATGTATTTTACAGCGTAGTTTCAACAGGCAATCCAGCGCCTTAACGGATTCAGGTGGGAGTCTTCTCTTCATGAAGCTGAAACATTGGGATTCCGTGGTGAATTTGAATAAACAATTCAGAAGACAGACATTGCGAGAGGAATTCCTTTCGTATACTCTCATCGGTCGCGTACGTATAAAATCCAGCAAGGAAAATAATTACGAGAGAAGACTCCCACCTGAATCCGTTAAGGCGCTGGATCGCCTGATGAAACTGCGCTGTAAAATCTCAGTCGAGTGCACTAAACTGATGTTTCTTGAAAAGTATTTCCAGGATAATAATGTATTATTCACAGAAGAAAAACAAATTGTGCTAATGATACACACCCCGTTATGTGCACTTGTCACAACTGTTGTATCCGGAATGACTTTGAGTTTGACGTAGGACTGGGTCGGGTGGTCACATATGACGGCGTTGATCTCCATTCTCGAATAACCGTCGTTTCCAACGGGTAGCTGTTGATGGCGTTGAACGTCCGTTATTTCTGTTATCAGGGATTTAATAAATTTGGTCACGTCCTGCGGTTGTTTGTCACCAGAGTATACACTAATGAGAAATAGGGTCGAGATAAAATGTTTAACCAATCTTCCCAAAGTTGTCCATGTTCTCTGCTTTGAAGCAATAAACGGATGCATCCGGTCAACGTGCGATTGATTTATATCTGCTGTAGGCGCTCGTATCTTCACGAGCGCCTTCTGTGGACCAATTTGGCAGTATTCTCCGGGCTCGATCCTAACGAGTTCCGTTGTTTGCGAAGTGCCCACTAGTGTTCAAGTGTCTTTTGGTGGAGTTGGGAGATAAAGTCCCAGATCGTTCAGTGATTCGTCCATCTTAGACACTTTCATGCAATTATAGATGCACCATTGTCACAGTGTTTCCTATGAAATTCGGAATGAAATATTACTGGAAACAAGGATTCACGTTCATTGTTCAGACAAACCTCCGGCAAGCAGGTGTCGATCGGCGGTGCAAATAGGTCTGCATCACTGGAATTTTGCCAGTGATGAGGCGCTGTTTCCCGTTCGCTGTCTCTACTAGGCATCACTGGACAAGCCGTCGACAACTTTTTAATTCACTGCCGTCAGTGTCAGCGTCTTTGATAAACAGCACTTCTAGTGGGTTCCTTTTGGAGGTCGCATTACTTTCTTTGTAACAATCGTAGCGGATGCAGTAAACCAGCAGCAGAACTCGAATCATGCGGCCTGTTTTTATAGTCCCTTTTTCCGGTCTATTGTCCAATCATTTTTATCCTACGCATACCAGAAAGACATGGACGTACGTATTTCAACCAATCACTTCGCAGTAGGTTGCACGTGATCACGTGCAACCTTGGAGCAGATTGAGTTTGCCTCGCATCCCGAAAGGACACCGCTAACAGGCTGTAAGCAGGTCAGATAAATCACACGGGACAAACCGCAGATTGTGTTCAACTGCAATCGATGTTAAAATTCACCGAAGTGACTGTTGCGATATATCACTGCCTCCAGTGAGTGCGGTGACGATTCGTCATGAAACAAGCGTGAATCCATTGGTTGTGGGTCCTCTTGAAAACGCGACTACCGAAACCCCTCACACATGTGTAACACAACAGTATTAATTACGCGCAATAAGCTCATTGGCCCGGCGAATTGCACATTGCAACCGTGGTAGACAGCTCCGCTTTCGCCCGGCTCGCTACCACGCCCAACCTGTTGAGGCCTTATGTGGTTTTCCACTCCAAGTGTTAGGGTTGGGTTGTTGGTTCTCTCATCAATTATGAACTTCACAAATCACATGAATAATCGTTTTCATTTAACTGCGCACACTCACTCACAGAACTCGCATCATGCTCTCATTGTCCTTACTAACAGTTGTGGTTTGAATCGAAATGTTGACTCTGTGCACCACTTTCTTCAGTTTTCCTCCCCAATTGCCTTATTTTTGACTGAAACCCAAATTTCTTGCCAGACACCAGTCATCTTCCACTTCCCAACTAGTGACTTCATTCCTCCTTTTTTCCAAAGTTGGTGTCTGCGCCTATATCCACCAATCAACCGCCTCCTCTCAACTTTCGCATCTTGATTTCTCCAGCTGGGACTTTCAATTCATGTGTTTGTAAATTCATTTCCCCTCCTTTACCGGTTATTTTTGTACTGTGTACCGCTCCCCAACAGCAATGATTCTCTGATTTGTGAGTTATTATTTTCAAACATTGAGACGTCGACTTAAACAAACTCCAGCTGCCAAATTACCATTCTTGATGGGTTTACCGTTCACATCAAGAATTTGCTACTGCACTCATCGGACACCAACTGTGACATAAAGCCGAGGCTTTTGCTACAGTCAGCAACCTTTGTCATTTGGCGGACCTCCCCACACGCATTGCTGATCGTACTGGCGACCGTCCGCACACTCGACTTCATATTTACATCCATCCTCCCTTCATTCTCTAACATTACCTCCCTGTCTCCCCTGGGCTCATTGGACCATTGTCTCATCTCACTTCTCACTCAATTTTCTCATCCCGTCCTAACACCGAACTCTAGACGCACCTTTTGGCGTTAAGATTCTGCTGATTGGATGGTTTTCGTGACTTCCTGGCCTTTCACCCTTGGAATGACTTGTTTTGCCTGATGTTTCCTTGTCTGTTTCTGATTTTACCAAGACGGTCCTTCAAGGTATGTACCTTTACATCCCTCATTTCTTTAGATCCGGCAACTCACGATCCCCTGAGTGGTTTAACCATACTTGTAACCGTTCTGTTCGTTTAAAAAGCTCAGCTTGCCGTCGGTGGTGCCGTTCACCGAACCAGACATCTTGACACCGTTTTATGCAAGCTGGGAATAAATGCTCGTTCACCATACAGAGAACTAGAGAACACTTCGTACGCAAAGCCGAACGACTAGCTTTTTGAGCTACCGGTAACGGATCATTCTGGTCTCTGCCTCCAAATGCATCCATATAGTCGGGGGTGGGTGTTTCAGGCTCCGAGATGGCCACCTGTCCTGAACGCCTCTCAAAATGCTCCCAAGTGACCGTGCGTCTATTACAGCCTCTACTGAGGAAGTCCTGCTCACTGCCTTCTCGTGGTAGAAGTGTTCCCACTAAAGTGAGAAGACAAAAGCGAATGCCCGGCACTCTCCACCGAGTTGGCTGACTGTTAGTCAGTCTAGGAGAGATGGCTAAACCCTGATTCCAAACCAACCATGGGTGTCGTATGAGGCGTATAACGGCGTGCTCACCGGCATTTGTGGCGCAGAGGTGGGCTGGGCACCTAGGATGTTTGACCTTATCCCAAAGGCGTATGAACTGAGCCTTCAGTCACCGGCCCCCGTGGGTTACGGACCCCACGTTTCGTCCTGCTGCCTTGCGGGTTAAGCTTTGGATAGGTAAAAGCTCCGATTGTAGACCCCTAAGAAAACTACCTGCTTTGGCTTGGGGAACCTGGCAGTATCACGCTCACGAACAAATAATGGCGTCGGACTATCTACCCCTTCCTTCCCGATCGTACCATGTTTTGTTTGGCACGCAGTCTGAAATCAGGTGGGTGTGGAATATCTATCTATCTACCTATATATATATATATATATATATATATATATATATATATATAGGGGTCTGTTGCAAGGGTGGTTTCCCATAATTTCTGCCCTTCCAACTTCCCTCACATTTGCAATTCCTCTGGTTCTCTAGTCTCCAACCCTCTCGATAAAGCCGAAGTCTTTGCCTCCCGTTTTGCCTTAAGTTCCACTCTACCTGTCAGTCGTACTTCTTCTCTGCCTTCCTCTCGTGTTCTTAGTCACGCTTCTCTCCCTGTAACAACTTCCAAGAGGTTCGCCAAGCTCCGCGTAATCTGAATGTTTCCGAACCACCCGGTCCGGGCGGTATTCCGCCTATCGTCCCAAAAATGTGTGTTCCAGAGTCAACCCCGTTTTACGTCGTTTATTCCTTTCTTCCCTAAATCGAGGAACTTTCCCCTCTTTGTGGAAAAATGACATTATTTTTGCTACTGCCAAACATGGTGACTTTTTCGACCCCAATAACTATCGTTCCATCACCCTCATTTCTGTGCTTTCGAATGTTTTGAAACCGTTATCTCCGACCAACTGCGTCCGTTCCTTGAACGTGAAGGTCTGCTGAGTGATTGTCAATATAGATTTCGCCCGCGTCGTTCTACGGACAGCCTACTAGCGGTCATCTCTATTGTCTGGTCGACTGCACTCAATAACCACGAAGAAACTCCGTTGGTCTCGCTGAACATCTTAAAAGCCTTCGACCGAGTTTGGAATGAAGGTCTACTGTCGAAACTATTATCGTCGTGGTTCCATATGGCTCTCGTATCATGGATATCATATTCTCTTAGCAAGCAAACCATCTCCGTCCGAGTCGATGTGGCCCTATCTCAATCGTTCTCTATAAATCCCGGTATTCCCCAAGGTTCCATAATTGCGCCCACCCTCTTCTGTTTAATAATGATCTCATATCTTAAACCTCTAACCCACTTCGCTGTTTTGTCAGTGGTGCTACTGTCCATTGCTATCTTTTCTACCGTACCACTCGTCAGGCCACCATCAACATCGATCACATTCATCCTGTTCTTAACGCATCTGCTGCTTCTGATATAGAACAAGTCTCGACTTGAGGCTCCATCAACAACGTCTTTTTCGATGCTCCTCTCTTCTGTGCCGCTTAAACATCTCCCTTATTCTTCTCATCTGAATTTTGGCTCGACTCTCCTTCGTTCCACAGAGTCACTTTCCTTGCTAGGCCTACCCATAAATTCATTTATTTACTGGTCTCCTTTTGTGTCTACGCTTGCCTCCAGCGCTGCGCGCAAAGTTGGCTTTCTATTCCGCGCCGGACACCTTTTTTACAGCCGCTCACCTTTTGTACAAAGCTCAAATCTGCCCGACTTTTGAATACTGCTGTCATATGAAGTGGAGCTTCGCCTACCGCTCTTTCTCTTCTTGACCGGGCTCAAAGAAAGGCTATCAGGTTGACCAATGTTCCCTTCCTAACCTCTACTCTGCAGCCACTTACTCATAGCCGGCGGGTTGCTTTACTATCTCTTTTCTACCGTTATTATTTTGGTTTTTGTTCATCAGCCATCACGGTAAGACTGCACCTTGGGGTGATGTGATGGCTTGCGTGCCTCCATGACCCAAAGAGCTATGCAGGATAGCTTCCTTAAGCTGAAGATACAATCATGCCTGATAGGTCAACGGGCAGAGGCCAGACGAAGTCCAGTCTCAGCACCAGTTGCTAGGCAATATCTGGTTCTAACCACTGCCCCTGGAGAGGACACTCCGACGAATAAACACGGAGAGGAACAGTTTACTGGCCTTAGAACTTCCACTGAAAGGACGTAGTAGTGGAGTACCTGGAGTTTCCCTCGACGGTGAGAGAAGTCATCGCAATTCATCAGGCAGCTATCGCCCGCCTAATCTGGGCAGCCCCCAGCCCAGAGCATGCTGCCCCGTCTGCGTCTCGCTTGCTCCACTGGATGCATGGGGCTGAGGACTGAATCCGAAAAGCGGATCGATAACGAAGCACCAGCGAGGACAAGACAAAATGCGTGCAACAATCAAGTCTTACGTGACAGACCAGAAAAAGTTCCCTCATAGGTTCCTCGGTTGCGTTTTCTTGCTGGGTTAACGCCCCACTGCCTTGTGGGTGAGACTTTTGAGTCAAATGCTCCGGCTAGGGTTCTCAAATAAAAAACCCTTCCGCAGCGTGGACAGACGCGAAGTTTGGTTCACCCAAAAACCTTGGGTATCTTTCCTATAAAGGGCCTTATGAATTTTCCCTCTTTTAATAAGATCGATGCGAAACGCCACAGGTAATTGCGGCTTCGATGAAAGCAGTAGTTCAGGAGTTGGGTGGGAATCGAATGCACTACTCAAGTCTAAATGTCCACTTCACTTGGCTACCTTGAACTCCCGCACACTATGTCATGTAGGGCAACAGGCTGTCCTCGTTAAAACTCTTGGCACTTTTAAAATAGATACATGCTAAGTCTGCGAAACACGCATACAAGACCCCACTTCTGTGATCACTCCTCGCACTCCAGATGCAACCTCAGTCTCTCGCTTCACTCTTCGCTTGTCGGGCGATTTGGTGTTTGGTGCTCGTGGTTAGGCTGGCGTTGGGATTGCTTTGAGCATAAGAGCTCAGCGTGCACCACCAGACCGAATTCCAGTCAACAGTTGTTTGTATGCAGTTTGGTGGACCGGTTCTGTTCGTGTCAACAGCAACAAACTGAAGCGCCGATGCTTGTTCGCTGTGTTTGTGTATGCGCCCGCTGACTGCAGTTCCTCTGAGACCAGGGACGAACTCTACCAGGATTTGTCTCAGCTGCTTCGAAGCGCACGTTCAATGGACGTGGTGGTCATTGCTGGGATTTCAACGCCCAAGTTGGCGGTTTGGACGATTCCAAAAGGTCCATTAGAGGCCCGTTTGCTCTCCGGACCTGTTGCAATGATAACGGCGGTCGTCTTTTTCAGCTGTGATCTGACCACAGGTTGTTTCTTCTGAGTACGAACTTCTGCCATAAGAAGCGGCCTAAACTGACATGGCGTCTTCCTACGTCTTCACAACGTTGGACTCAAATTGACCCTATTGTCATTGGTCATCGTTGGCGTGGATCAGTTGAAGATGGTTGTTCATTTTGGTCTACACCTGTGAACTCATAACACGCCTTGGTACGTGGTCGCTTCCGTTTCCATCTCGTCCGTGGTCGCAGAAACGTACATATTACTCGTCCCGCGCAGTTGCTTCTAGACGATAACCGATAACTTAGTGCGTCAGAAGCTTGTTTAGGTGGGCGTTGTGCCCTACCCGCTCAACGCACAGATAATGGGGATAAGCTTCTGCAATTTTGAGCGGAAAATCGGTTATTCCTGTGTGGTACAATTTTTCGGCACAGCTCGCGTCGCACGGCGACGTGGTGCTCTAACTCTACAGGTACTCTAAGCCAAATCGATCATATTGCACTAAGCTACCGGTGGTGCAGTTCTGCTCAGAACTGTAGATCTTACTGGTCTACGTACATAGAGTCGGACCATGCATTAGTTTTATTGCGATTACCTCTCCAGCTCCATGGTCATCGACGCAAACCGTAAACCCGGTTAGCCGTAGAACGTTTGTGTGATCCAGAAATTCGCGCCAGTTATGAACAGAAACTAGCACATGAGCGAGGATCTACGACGAACAGTGATGTAAATGAGCATTGGGCCCATATCCAGCAGGCGATGCGCGTGGCAGCAAGTTTTACCTGTGGTCCTAGATCCGATGTCCATCCAAGACGCTGGATTTCTCAAGAGTCAGTCAGTCTAATGGGGCAAAAACATCAGCTCTTGAATTGTAAGATGAATAAGATACGGAGAAGTCTACAAAAGCAAGTTACGAAATGCCTTAAGAAGGATCGCGAAAATTGGTGGGTCAAGGTAGCCGAAGAAATGGAAATAACAGCTGCTTCAGGTAACAGTCGAGAACTGTTCAAACCTATTCGCGACACCGGTGAACGGCGAACCCCGGGCAGCGAAACGATATGCGATAGAAATGAAGAGCCCATTCATGGTAAGGAGCAAAGGCTAGGCCGTTGGGCCGAGTGCTCCAAGGAACAGTTTAGCTGGCCGCACGCTAGTGTAGTTACTCCTCTGTCAACAACTGCGATTCCTTGGGGAACATCACCCGAACCCCTATCGAAAGTGGAAGTGGAGTCATGCATTCGACCACCAAAGCGAGGGAAAGTTGCAGGCCCCGACGGACTCCCTCCAGTTATTTTCAGAATGGGTGAGGGTGCGCTGATAAAATCACTTACCACCCTGATCCGTGACATTTGGAACGAGAAGCGTATTCCGTTATTATAAAGCAGTCATTGATTGTTCCCATCTTCGAGAAGGAAATACTCAGTGACTGGAGTAAACATCATGGGATCAACTTAATTCCGATGGTTACCAAGTTATTAGCCTCGATTTTGCTACGCCATCTTACACCCGCTCGTGAGAGGAACACCCGCAAACGACAGGCCGAGTTCCGCCCAGGTCGAGGTTGCATCGACCAGATTTTTGCTCTTCGCCGACTACTTGAAACGCGTCACACGCACCGTCGACCAGCAATAACGGTTTTCCTCGACTGGAAAGGCGCCTTCGATTCAGTTGGTCGAACAGTGCTGTTCATGGAAAAGGTATGTCTCAGAAGTTCGTGAATCTACTGAGGTTATTGTATTCTCTTATTTCTGGCCGCGTAAGGGTGCACGGTAAACTATCCAGTCGGTTTGAAACGACCAACGGTGTTCGACAAGGATGTCCCATATTTCCATTCCTGTTCAACTTCGTCATGGACGAGATAATGGAGAATACCTTGCGAAGTCTCCAGGATGTATGTGGCGTCCAACTAAGAAAAAGTGAAAAGCTGCGTACATCGAAGGCTCGAGCGGTGTACGCCGGACTGAAACACATGTGGTGCCAACCTGATATTTCGCTGAAGTTGAAAGGTCGTGTGTACTGTGCCATATTGCGTTCAGTTTTGTTGTATGATTGCGAGACTTGCAGTTTGCATGCGAAAGATATTCGTCTGCTTGAGGTTGTAAACCATCGATTTTTGCGTAGTATCGCTAAGATTGAATGGAATGACCAGGGAAGCAATGCTGAGGTCAGAAATCGAGTATTGGGTACTAGTTCAGGGAGTTTTTTATCGCAGCGTATCCAGCTTAGTGGACTTCGTTGGTTGAGGCACGTGTTGCAAATGGCGAACACACGTCTATCGTACCGTGCGCTATTCTCCATTCCTCCTAGGGAGTGGAAGAAGTCACGTGAAGGTCAACAGATGACGTGGCAGCTAGGAATGAAAGAGTGTACAGCTAACTTAGCAAAAGTAGGTGCCTCACGTCTTCGTGATTGGGATCCAAACGATCCGCCAACATGTTGGCTGTAGACACTGAAGGGTATGGCAGAGAACTGTGAACAGTGGCGATCGTGTTGTCACTGTCTGTCCAATAAAAATGTTTAATGAATGTGCGTTTGTACAGTTAGACTGTGTATTCCGTGTGTGTGCTGCTAGGGCGTTCTTTCCTTTTCCCTCTCGTGTAGGTCCATTCCTTGTCCATCCCGTACATTTATACCTTTTAATTCAACGTGTAATATCGTGAGAAAGGCAGTGGTCGGTGGGACTTGCCCGACTGTTTAACGCTGTACGATGATGATACTGATGACGATAACCGGCTATATGATTTCCAAACGGAGCCGTCCATACGGCTATCTTTGCAGCCTGAGTCCCAGGACCCTGATGAACGCTGGAAACAAATCAAGGGAACCTTATATGCCGCTTCGAATGCCACCCAGGACTTTGGTTGAGGTAGGTCGCACAAACGATGGGTATCTTCGACATCAGTTGCTTTGTTGGAGGCTAACAGATGCGTCCCCAGAGCTGCCAATTTCAATAAAGTGCGTAAATCCCTGAGATGACAACTGACTAGGAGCCTGAGAAATAACCGTGAATAGCGGTGGACTGCGAAATGTAAGGAAATGGAAAAGGCTGCGTCCATTGGCAATACTCGCAATCTTTCCCCGTTCGATTAGAGGCACCGGTCCACAGAAACGCGGTGTACGTGAGTTAAATAAAGAATCCGACGGCTCACTGATTCATTCCCAGGGACGTAGTCTGGATTGTTGGGCGGAGCACTTTAAGGAACAGTTCAGTTGGCCTACTTCAACAGCGGAACGTCCAGATGCACCTGCCAGATTGACGACGCAGATAGATGTCACTGCTCCATGAGAAATGAAGGTTATGCGGGAGTTAAGTTACTTGAAAGGTACAAAGCCGCTGGACTGGATGGGTTGTTTTCATCATTTTCCAAGGATCGGGACGAAACTTTGTCCCCGAGTGAACAGAACTCCGGGTTATTTGGGATAGTGAGCAGATTTCCACGGAATAATGTGGATCGGTAATTGTGGCGATTTGCAAGAAAAGCGATAGGCCCTCCTGTGAAAACCACAGAGGAATTAGCTTGGTATCGCATCCAAAATGCTCACCGGGCTTATTCTCCACCGATTGTGTAGCGCCCACGAAATGTGTGCGCGTGAGAATCCAGCTAGTTTCAGACCCGACCGTAGTTGTATCGACCACATCTTACTCTTCGGCAAAATCTTAGAGCACAGACACATCTTTCATGTGTCCACAATCTGTCTTTCTTGATCTGAAAACGGCGTTCGATTCAGTCGACCGCACAGTCCTCTGGCCCTGCCTCATTGGAGGGCGTGCCAGAAAAATGTATTTCTCTTTTTCAATGCTTGTATGCGAACAGCTGAAGTCGAGTTCGTGCTTACGGTGATCTTTCACTCTAGTTCACTACGCGGGGTGGTGTTCGTCAGGATCGTCCTCTTTTGTCCTTCCTCATCAGTTTTGTAATTGAATTGATTCTTCAGATAGCCCTATCCTCATGAGAATAGTGGCATCGATCTTTGCTCTGGTAGTGAACTGTCTGACCTGGATATTGTTCTTCTGCGTGAAAATCCAAGGAAGTTGCAAGCTCTCTTAGATAGCCTAGACAACAGTGTAGCAATGTTTGGGATGCGTTTTGCACCCTCAAAATGTAAAATGCTGCTGCAGGACTGGGTTGGAGCTACACCAAACCTTGTATTGGCAGGGGAAGCTGTAGCTGAAGTAGGTAAATTTTGTTACCTGGGAAGTTACATTTTACCAGGTAGACAGATATCAGATGGAGTGCTGTCGTGTATACAGAAGGCGCGTTTGACTTTTGTCAACCTTCGTCATCTGTGGCGCCGGTGGCGCCGGTGTAGCATCCGATTGTCTGTTGCGGGTTGAGTGTACAATGCGACGGTTAGATCTGTTCTTTTATACCGGCTCAGAAACGTGGTCATCCAGAGTAGAAGGTAGGCGGAGACTGTCTGTGTTCGAGCATCGATGTCTCCGTAGAATTGCTCGAATGTGGTGGTAACACAGTATCAGAAATGCTGAGATTAGACGTAGGGTGTTGGGAACGAGAGGTCAGTCTGTGGATCAAGTACTGAATCCAAACAGGTTAAGGTGGTTGGGACGTGTGTTATGCATGTCCACCGACAGTTTTCCTTGGCGTACGCTGTCCTCCGAGGCAGGTAGTGGCTGGAAGGTAGGTCGAGGTGGTCAGTCCATGACATGGCAAAAAGGTATGAATACCTTGACTAGTGGACTTGGCCGAGTGGGGCATGTTAGACTTCCAGGTTGTGGCCCATGCAACCCACCCACCAGATGGTTGCAAATATTAAGTGATATAGCTAGGTGTCGCGGCCAGTGGCATAGTCGCATTCGGGCTGTTTCTTTTGTCCTTTTGATTTCCGGTTATTATTCTAAGTTTCGAATCTTCTTCACTTTATGCTTCTATTCATTTTGCCCTGGACTCGACGATGCTGGAAGGTAGCAACCGAAAACGGCACAGAAGTGCGATGATAATGATTGAATAAATTGAGACTGAAACTTTTGTTCATCAGAACTCTTTTCGGCAGTTCCCCTTCCCATGACTCGTTCATCTCGTATGCAGGCGGCCAGTCACCCATATCAGCTCTCTGTCCCTAGGTGTCGGACTTTTTTATTTCAGTCTTTCCTCATTCCCCAAACTGCAAGGCTTTGGGACACTCTCCCTTCTTCCGTATTTCCAACCACTGGCAGTCTTTCTGTTTTCAAAAGCAAGATCAACAAACTAAATCTTCACAGTATGTCGTTTGGCTTTGGGGTTTACCACTCTTATTGCAAATCACGTGATTTAATAAAGAGTTATGCGGGCCCAAAATTAACAAATCACACGCAGATACCAGGAAGGAGAGTCAAACAGGGGGGGGGAGAGGAGAAACCGTTTTTCAGAGCCTGTTTTGCTGACTGGGTTGTTGAAATTAATCGATTAAATTGGTGTAATTCAACGGTTAACCAGCAAACGAAAGCAAAAGGTAAACCCTTTCTGCAAGCTTTGATCGATTAGCTATTGGGACATACAACTGGGATTAAAAAAAGTAAACAGCGTGTTGATGTTTATAAAAATAGTAGTTTTCAGAACATCAAACGGGGAAATGTGGACGTTTTAGAATCTGACATCTGTCCTCGGGCATGGTCGTCATTCCTGAGCGGAAGTTTTGACTGCAGCTTCGGAACTAAATCATCGCGGATGACTCGTCCAGCATAGATGAGGTCACTGCGGAGAAGCCTGTGGACAATGAAGAACACTGTAGTGGCTTCCACATGTTCTTTATAGCTGTGATATTCCCTGGATTGCTTTTTAACGATTTTAAACCGATTGTCCGTTCCCTGAAGCACTTATCTAGAGGTAGTGTTATTCCTCGAAATCACAACCCATTTTATGATGTGCAAACATATCAGTTCATGTACAACATCCTCCCGTAGAATATTGACTTAATCACTCCCCCATTATCTCTATCTCAGTAAATGTATTTCTGCACCATCTACAAGATTCCGGTATAAACCGAAATGCTTGTACCAAGAGCTAAAAGTCTTCTGCAGTACCATATCTCGCACATTTTCTTGCTGACATCGATGTTATCATTTCGGAATTAAACCCAAAGCTGACTTGACGCTATATTTCACTTTTTGTATCATTTCATGATTGGAAGTGATTATGTAGCTGCTGAATATCCACCTTAGGCATATATTTGACTTGACTTGAAATACGCGAAGGCAAACCAACGGACAAACAAGGACAAAGACCCCTGCACTATACAGATAGTAATGCACCGTCATCTGGCCCGTTACCACACCTGACCCATTGAGACCTTATGTGGGTGGTCCACTCCAATTTTCGGGGTCTAGTTACCAGCTATTTCTAATGGTGCAATGGGCCTTTGGGGCTATAGAAAATACCCTTTCCACTTGATTCGAACGGAAAGAAGACATGAATTGCGAGATACATACATTTCTTTTAGTCTTTACAGCCACACGTAAAGCATGCTAGTTCGCCTTGAAACGGGGTACAAAGCAGACTGTCGAACAAATTCGTAAGCGGTTAGGAAAACACTGATTGACCGACGCAAAGGTAGGCAGTCGTTATCAGTTAACTTACTTTACTTTTATACGGCTAGTTGCTGCAAGACGATGACCCGGCTCCATGCATTTCGGTTAAGGGTTCTGTAATATGCAACGATCAACGTACTTCCGCGGGGGTTGCTTGTGTTCGATCGACAAAACAAAGGAAAACTCAGTGAGCCCAAGGTTCATTAAGTGCATCAGCAGGGTCCTACACTTATTTTAGTCGAACACCAATATGGCTGCCAACAGCCTGCTCACTACAGTTCCCACGCATAGTGAGGGTCTAAGACTACTTATCAATACAGTCTCAATAGGTTAAGAGCTGGTTTGTGAACATCCTATCACCTATCTGAAAATACCCGGCGCCACGCTAACTATATGACTCATTGTTGATGTCCTTTTTACTGGTGTGCCTATATTGGAAGTAGTAGATTATATGCGCAACATAATCCCGCCTTACCTATTGCTGTTACGTGTGACAAGGTCCCATTCTCCTATGTACAGAAAAAGATGTAATTTTAACAGACAAATTGATGGCGTGGCGATGGGCAGCTCTCTTGAACGCAAACTGGTAGATATATTTTTAGGAATGGTTGGAAGACAAGAATATCATCCAATTTGCTCTGTACCAGCGTTGTACCGATAGCATTTTGGCTTTTACCTTAGAAGAACACTTTATTAAGTTCTCTGATCCGGTGAACAAAATAAACCTCAACTTATCAATAACGCGAGATAGAAAGTAACAGCAACCTAGCCCCAATGACTACACGTACAGATGGAGCAATACGAAAACCCTTTCATTGCTATCCAAGTGAGATAGACAGCACATTCAGTTTTTCAATTTCGCGTCAGTTGCCCACATACGGGATTTAATCAAAACTTCTTTCTGCGGAGCCCGTAAACTCTTCAGTGCAGACCAATTACGGAGGGAGAAAGAGTTCATAACTCGGACTCAGTGCAGATGTCTACTCCGATATGTTTATTGAGATTTACAAGAGAGAGGGACCTAGGACCTTACAACGCGACACGGCTGAAAATCGAGTTACGATGATACTACCGTTTAAAGGTAATTATCTATTCAATCAAAGTCTGAAGTGTGCACTAAGGACCACTCATAATGTAGTTGAATTGCAGGTTTTGATGTTGCAGGGCTGGGTCGGTCCAGCACCAAACCTTTCAGTGTCTAGGGAGACTATAGACCAAGTAGACAAGTTATGCTATCTGGGCGGCCGCCTTTCACGTGGTGGTCGACTATCGGGTGAGATGTCTTTACGTATACAGAAGGCTCGTTTGGATTTTGCCAACCTGAGTCATCTGTGGCGTCGACACGACATCAGTTTATCTATCAAGGCTCGAGTGTACGCTGCAACAATCAGGCCCGTGCTTCTGTATGGTTCAGAGACATGGCCACTGCGGGTGGAAGATTGTTACGGACCCCGACCGAATACCGCTTGACTTATAATACGCAATTACCCGACTCTCGGGTTACGACTGGTAAATTGATCTCTGGATAACCCAAACACTCAGGGAAGAACACAGAAGAGAAACCTTCAGCTCAGCCGTAAATTTGGTGCTGAACCAAAGGCAATTGTGCATTGCTACTCCGCTGCTTATACACAATTTTCTGTGACCTTGGAGATTAAAACAACATAGCGCGCTACGGCGAAGGTGAATTGCACGGTTTTCGAATTCCTCGGCATCGATTTGTGGGGAAAGGTATTTCCCCAACAAGGATAGACGAAAATTGTCGGTATTCAAACACTGATGTCTTCGTAGCATTGTTCGAATATGGCGGCAACACCGTATAAGCAATGCTGAGGTTCGATGCAGAGTCTTAGGTGCAGGGATCAAATCATTAAGTTAAACACTTCAGCCCAGCAGGCTAAGATAGTTGGAACGTGTTGCGCACCCCCCTGACAGGATTCCTCGGCGTGCAGCGTTTGTTTGTTGATGGTTGGAAGATAAGTAAGAGTGATCAGTCCATGACATGGAAGAAAGGTATGAAAAGCCTAACTAGTGGACTTGGCCACATAGGGCAGGTTAGACATCCTGGATGGGGTCCGAGAAACCCTCCTACTCTATGTTTGGATACTTTAGGGGATATGGCTAGATGCTGCGATCAGTGGCACTCTTGTATCCGCAAATTTTCTTCGACTTGATACCATTATTTGTAGTTCCCCTCTTACTTCTTTCATACTCTTTTCTTTTTCATTATTTCCTTTTGAGGTTGCCGCTAGGAGATAGCAACCGAAGCCACCACACCCACTGCATGGTTAATGGTTGCCTGAACTGAGCTAAACTTTGTACATCAAAAGACCAAACATACGAGCTAAGCTCTTAGCCTGTTGTGAGGCTGCATTCGTAAGTAGATTTGAGCCCTTCTGTGCATGCGAAAACGGTTTGTGTTTGTTTTGGGATTAGTTATTCGGGATTTGTCGAACCATTTCCGAGTTTGTTCGACGCTGTCTATTCCTATTGTGCTGCTGCGTGCCTTGTTTTATGTGTTCAGTTAAAAATCAAGGAAGAAAAAGCAGCATTGGATGGCACTGCTGCTTTCAGCAAACACGTAACAATCCACTCCGAGCCCAATCGGATGTAACAGCCTGTTGTTTCTCTTGTGTCATCGCTCCCTTTGTTGAATCTCCGGGTTGTAATTAAAACGTTGATTCGGTTGTAGATAATATTGTTACTTAATGTGAATTCGATGGGACGTCTGCGGGTAGCAAAATCAAAACTCCAGCCGCTTGTGATTAGCTACTGAAAAAGGGGTATACAGAAGTGCTTATAACCCCTCATCTGTAGGATGTTATTTAATCCTCGGTTTTTCGAGGAGGACACTAAAAGTATGGGTGTTGGTATCTAACATTTTCTGATTAAGTTATTTGAATAGCGTCTACTATGAAGACGTCTCACCAGTTTGTCTCCGAAGTGTTTTCTAAGCGCACTGATAATCCTCCTTTGTTTGTTATAGCTAACCAGCGATGGATTGTGTATTGTTGAGCGACCTGGAGCGGTACTACATCATTCAGGGTGCTGAGGTAATTTTTCTGTAACTGTTACACTGTCATTACTTCAGCTGGGATGCAGATCAGACGGACGTGCTCCAGACGAATTCAGACCATTGGAAATGGAAACGGGGATTCTCAGTCACGCCACCGGTTCAGCAAGAGTCAGGCTGGTGAGTTAGTCGCCTTCCTACTGAAGGTTTAGGGCGAAACGCATATAATGGGTTGTGTGAAAATGGAAGTTGGGAAACCGTTACCAAACCATCACGATGAGGGTCGTATCGAAATCAATGTGGAATGGTAAGCTACACTGTGGATTATAACGCACGACTAGATTCGGGTTGCCCTCGATAGCAATTATATCGGTTCTAACGATGTGTTGTTGTAGTCCAGTAAACTATTCATGTGACTATGCAGAGAATTAGTAATCAGTTTCCTCATGTATATTGTTAAAAAAACCACAATGTATACTGAGTTGTATAACGTTTACTGTAACTTTTCGATGCAAACTGAGGTGATCGAATGTGAATAAATTCGTCTCAATAAACGTTTTACAGCTCAGTGCACGCCCTGACTTTTCAACAGTTTGCTACCCGAGCTGCAGATCTCATATATATATATATATATATATATATATATATATATATATATATATATATATATATTGTTGTCGATGCAAAATGTAGAGAACCCCTGTTTGTGTATGGTACAGTCAGTGAAGTTGTATTGAAAAGGCGGACATGGTGTGACTTCAAACGCGTTTATCAGAAATGTGTACGATCAAACATGCACACGAAACGACCGGGCGTGCGTGTGCGTAAGTCAGTAGAGTCAGCTGACTACGGATCGATATGCGTACGAAGCAAACGAACGTGGATGGCACAACAGGAGTGAGAAAAAATCCAAGTTGTCCTGCTCAGGGTAGAGTGTCAAGTCACCGGAGTATATGACCGAGCCACTGTAGACAACCTCGTTGAAGAAGAATAGAGAGTTGACCTATGTCGCACTATCACCTTATTTCGTCGTTTGATATTCTTTCCTGCTAGCAAGTACGAAAAATTCGTCGCAAACTCCAGCGGTCGGACATTTCCAGCTTATTGGTGTCCGCAACTCGCATTGGCCCTGTTTCACGCTCGTATGTGATCACGGGTCGGGCAGATGTATAGAAGATGCGACTCTTGGTTCGGAGGCTAATTTTGCTGCATATCTTCAACACACGTCGGAACTGAAGAAACGCTCTCAGCGTCAATTCTTGATTGTACTTCTTTCTTCACGCAGCCATTCGGAAGCATGGTATTCTGTTCCATATTACTAGCTTTAATGAGAAGACTTTTATGTCTTCGAATCACTAGTTTATTAGCTCAAAACATTGTTTATATATGAAGAGAGAAGCACCTTCACTAATCTTTCCAACACAGATGAATCGGTTCAAACTTGCATTGCGTAACCTCTCCTCTAATTTGATAATTAGTGATGTAGCCAGCCACCAAACGACCGGAATCCCTTCTCGTCCTACCAATCCGCCGTACTGTCGTTCGCGAACCCGTTCACTCAGCCTCTGACCTGGATTCTAGAAGGGTGCTGTCTGTTAGCAAGACTAGGCCGTCTGTCGAACGTTGCGTCAGACCATAACCCCATATCCTCCCTTGTTTAATAAGGTTAACTGTTGCTGGTTTTTCCGGGTCCATATGGAATTTTGCCGTTCTCAGTGACATTTACATTACTCTTGTGTACACGCCTGCTCCTTCGATCAATCATCTTATCCAGCTGGACTTCACACGACTGATCTCCCAAAAAACCGTGGGGCACTTCGTTCTCTCCACCGATGGGATCCTTCTAGAATGTTTTCCACCCATATTTTTTCCCCTTATTTCAGTTCTGGAAAGTCCTGTACTACTTTCGTGCTTGATATCACGGCGGGTTTTGCGGATAACCTCATCGCCTTGTATTTCTCTCGGATGTAACTGTTCGATTCTTCTTCAGCAGGCTTAGTATTCTCTGTGTCTGTGTGCTCAACGTCATTTTCCACGAGGACATCTGCTATGTTCAATTTCGGGCGTGCACCGTCAGTAGTCTCAGTGATCGCGCTGTTCGTTTCATTCGGTTGACTAAAACTGATTGTCCATTTTCTAAAGTACTATTATATGGTTTTCTCGATCATCACTTATCAAAAACGAGTGAACAAAACACGTCTGGCTTCATCCCCCAGACTGGTGGGGCATTCCTATCTGTTACTCTCTGGATTTTGAACAACCTCATGAAGGTAGCAAACTCGTGATATTTTTCCCCCAAAATCTCCGTTGTTCAAGCAAACGATTTTGATCCGCCATGTGCAGCGGCACCGGAAGTGGTATTGTCAATGTTCTTCGTATATTCATCTGCAGACAGCGGCGAGGTTTTTCCAATTTCTTTAACGCTATGTTCTGTTCCACATTCTATATACCCGATTCCCTGACCATTGGTGGACGACTGCTGAGATGACGGTCCCAGGCAAATAAAAATAAAAGGCTAATGGTCTTCGCGAAGTAATCGAATCGATCAAGAACTGGTTGGAGCTTGGCGGAGGGATCTCTGGAAACGAAAATCGTCCACAGACCCCAGGTCTGAGATGTACACTATCGGACACCGGGGTAATCAATCAGAAGTCCATCCCTCTTCCAGTCGACTGCATAGTTAAACAGCAGCTATGAGAGAGGGTGGTAGGCCTTCGTGGCTATGGGGTATACATCCCTTCCACTGCACCCATGTGCAGGCATGCAATAAAAAAAGTTCTGTCTCATTCCGGTTTTAATTACGAACTCAAAGGATTCTTCATACATTCGAACCCGTGCGTTACTAGATGTATAGTAAACCCTCGGAATCCTTGTTTTTGGCAGGCATATGTCGGATTTCAGTATATTTCACGATTGACTAACTCAAAGGCAGCACGGAAGTCAATGAGACAGGTTATTGTTGGCTGCTGGAACTTGCAGCGATGTCCCACCACTCGACGCAGAACGAAGCTTTGGTCCAACGCAACCGCCACCATGGCGGGAACCCCTTGGTTCGATCGAGTGCGGAAGTCTGTCGCAGCTGAGAAGCGATTGAGTAGGAGTAAGCAGAATATCTTTCCAACGACGTCAATCAGTCTGATCCCCTGTTTGTTCTCGCACACTGTCTTGTTTTCTTCTTTGGAATGGGTGACAGAACATGCGCATCTCCGTGTATCGGAAATATCCAATCTTTCCAATTAGTGCGATTAGTGATGACAAATAAGCATTTTACACTTCCGGTTGGATGCTATCCTCTCCAGCTTTCCAATTTCTCAGCTGGTTGACGATCCTGTCGACCTCCGTCATAGTTGGTGGCTAACAGTTGACGCCGCACTTCTTTGCATTTAAGGAGGGTGGTGCGATTTGAAAGTTAGTTGAAAAACCGATAAAAGTATTCTACCCAACGTTCTGTTTGTCTTTATTTGAAGATTAGCTGGCCTCGTTTGCATCATTCAATCGAATTGTAGCGAATGAGTCGACATAGTTTGCCGAAGTCACCAGTATCCGAAGTGGTCTCCATCTCTTTCGCCGCTTCTGTTTGTTATGTTCGGCTCTGGCCGAACGCGGGGTCGATCGTTTTACCGTACGATTTTCGATGCTTCCTACTTATTGGGCCTCTTGTGTATTAGCAAATAGCTGTCATTCAGTCCTGCAGTTCTCCCTAGTTCCTTCCAAGCAGCCTTCCTGACCACCAACTTGATCACTTTCAACGGTGACCCAATCTCTTTGCACGTTGGGGGCGCGCCCGGTACCCTTCTTGAGGTCGATACAAGCCCGACTGATTGAAACCAAGGTGATGAGACATTTTGTTTGAAACGTATCCGTTTGCGAAGCGTCACCTGATGCATCATGGTAAGCGTCATCACTAGAAGCCAATCTTCTCGGTTTTAGATTGGGTCAAGTCAACTCTGTAATCTAATGCAAACAAATGTTTGTGGTTAAGGAAGTCGGGTATTTCGCAGTCTTTTGTTTGATTACAATGAAGTGCATCATTGGTTTCGTTAACCATTCGGACATATGCCTCGGCAGGTTTGTGATCGATAAGCGTAAAACGAATATATGCATCGCAGTTTATTTCTATCCTTATGGGATTGATAAAAGGAACCCAGTACACGAGTGTTGCATCAACTGTTTCTCGCTAAAATATCTTCCCTTTTGCAGCTATCCCACTGCCACTCGATCAGCTAATGAAAGGAGTGCGAAAGAAATCGCAGAAAACCTACAGGCGACGCTGCAGTCTGCTTATCGGTCAGATTTGTTTGATCTCAAGTCTTTATGTATCGAACCTGGACGTCAATGTTGGACTGTGTATGTTGATCTCCTCGTGAGTGTTTTCCTTGGGATTTTTACTTGTTTCAGCTTCTAGAAGGCGGGGGAAACTTTCTAGATGCAGCCTCTATTGTGATAAAGGCCGCCTTCGTGGACGCAACGTAAGTGTTTTCACTCTTACACTTCTCTCCCAAGACGTCTTTCAGACCCGGAAAAGCCAGGAAATATACCGTCGAGGGAACAGCGACCCACGTTGCCCTATTTCGATAGGAAGCTCTTGCCTATTTTCGTAACTGTGCACAAGGTAACTCAGAATGGTTCGATGTAATTGAAAACAACCATTGCCCATTCACCGGGTTCAGCGGCTTTGTTTTCTGTAATTCACTCGATCAGAATATAAGTGACAGTGAGTACGGAAATAATCAGTGAGAACCACAAGTAAAATCATGGGAGGATATATAATGTACGATGACACAAACTTCTAAAGATTACATACATATCTCGTTGAATGTCAGTTGCCCTTTGATACCCATTTTAAAAATCACGACCCACCGAGAAAAGCCTATTCCACTTTGTTCCGATTTTGATCTGTTTTGATTTGCTCCGGTATTGTCCAGTCTGCTAACAATAACACCTGATCCTAATTTCATAAGTCTACTTTAGTGGTTTCTCATCGAGTGCACTTCACCTCTTCAGTAGTTGTCCGTGCTTCAAAATATTTTTATTTACCAAGCGATACACCAAAATTACAAGCTGATATCCGGTGTGGGTGTGCTCAAGATGGCACTCGCGTTTGGCGTGTGAGCGAAAGTTACTCAAGCAAGAGACGGAGAGAATGGGTTTAGGTAGTCACTACAATGGTAGTGAACTTCTTAGATTCAATTTGTGTCACGACGACAATTGTGTTGGGTAATAGTAGAGCGTGGCTTAATCTTTCGTCGCTACAGTGTATCGATGGATGAATGTCATTATCAATTTCAGTTTACATACAAGACCAACTAACGGTAATCAGAGGGCTTACTTCACAAATGGCTAAATCTCTGACCGCATTCGCTAGATTTGTTTGTCTCCGTAGCATTGGTCGAGCTCTTTGGTGCATTTAAGATCAGTTAAAATCCGTTTCAAATCCTATCATTAGTAATGTACGCGGCTGGTATTCTATTGGTCTGCGGAAGTTTAACCTTGACGACGATGGTCATGTAGTTTTGGTTACGAAATGCCGTATGCATCACTTGGTAATTATTGAATCAAACCAGTTCGTTTTGTTCGTGTAGGTTGGTAATGCGTATTTAGTGGATGCATCCAAAGAAGAGGAGGCATGTTCACTATCAAGGTGAGTTCTTTCGCATTGTTTCAGCCATTTTTCATAATCTCAGGCTGTCAGTTGTAGTGTATTCCGATGGTTCTACAGGTGCTTTGTTCCTGGAAGGATGCGGCAGTTGTCATTGCGAAACAATACTAGGGATGTGTGAGGTAATTAAACAGGTCATGTTTCAAATCTCATGGCTGCACTCTTCTTTCCAGCTGGCAAGAAGCGTGGGGATGGAGTTAACTTCCGCATTGAGGAAATGTATGCAGTTAGAAAAACAATTGAAATCCTAGGTGTACATATTTCTGTTTTAAAGTATGATATCGTCATTTTTATGAGCATGACTTGTGTTTTTTCTTATCGTTGTTCAATTTAATTAGTTGCAGTTCAAGACAGCATGATCGCGCCACGGTTTGTTTGCTTGTCCTCTTGCCGTCTGCTTTCTGAATCACTGCGGAGTTTCCTAACTTTTTGACTCCACTCAGGTAGAATAAAATCAAATTTATTATTATATAACCGTGCAGAGGACCCAGATGTTTTTCTCAACAATTTGAAATCAGGTGCGGGGACGATCGTAATACCCAACAAAAATTATGTATCCGATATAGTAGTCATCTTGTTCAGACGTCAACCTTTTGAAATTGGGAGTGTACCCGGGGAATCCAAAACGGTGTGCATTTTTCTCGCTGTTATATGGAAATTACCATAAAATATCAGTAAAAGCTGTAGAGCATGTATTGATTTTTACGCCATATATGACTGTCTCGATTCGGACAATCTGGATTTTTTCTCACTCCTGTTGTGCCATCCACGTTCGTTTGCTTCGTACGCATATCGATCCGTAGTCAGCTGACTCTACTGACTTACGCACACGCACGCCCGGTCGTTTCGTGTGCATGTTTGATCGTACACATTTCTGATAAACGCGTTTGCAATCACACGTCTGCCTTTTCTCTACAAAGTTGTTTTGTGACGGCCCACAGATTGAATGGATGTTTTCATTCTTATTGACCGGAGTAATCGGATGAGTACCAAAAACGACTCTGTTCGAAATTATGTAGTCATTAGTTGAATCCAGACTGCACATCCCTAAATATCTTCAAACAAGAAATAATCATACGATAACGATATCGATGCTTGTGAGGAGTCAGACCATTCAATGGGCAGTGGGTAGTTTGCTGCAAAAATTACTGTTCAGTGGGGCAAATTACACAGGAGAAAACGAGTCGATCAGTCAGAGTTGGGAACAATCGTCACGTGTGTCCGTGTGCATAGGGCCGGGTTGAATGTGGGGAAACATCATCTGGATGACGGAAACATTTTTGACATCGCGATACCAGTTTCTTCAAGTAATACTACCCACAAAGGTTTGTCCGATTGTCTGCGGAGACTTATTTACGACTGTTATACTCAAATCCTATCAATAGCCCAGTCCTATTCTCCGCCCCTCCTAGGGAGTGGAAGAGACCACGTGGAGGTCAACAGATGACGTGGCAGCGAGGAATGAGAAAATGTACGGCAGACTTAGGAAAAGTAGGTGCTTCACGTCTTGGTGGTTGGGGTCCAAAAGATTCGTCAACCAGTTGGCTGGAGACACTGAAGGATATGGCTGCGAACCGCGAACAGTGGAGATCGTGTTGTCACTTTTTATCGAATCAGAATGTTTGATCGGTGTACGTTTGTACAGTTAGACTGTGTATTCCGTGTGTTGGCTACTAGGGCATTCTTTTCTTTTCCCACCCATGTAGGTCCACTCCCTATTCATCTTGTATATTCAACGTGCAAGATGGTGAGAGAGGCAGTGGTCAGTGGGGCTTTCCCTACTGTTTAACGCTGTACGATGATGATGATGATTGCATCCAGTCTCCTTTTTCTTCGTCATTCTCGCCTATTGCGTTGTTTTGGGCTGTTTTCCACTTTGCGCTCCTATTCAATCTACTCTCAACTGGACGCTTTAAGGTAGCAACCAGAACCGGAAAACGTAAGTGCGAGGTTGGTGATTCGAAGAATTGAACTGAGTGAAATGCCAACGTAATCAGCTATTCTAGTCGTTCTCACATTTTCGGATGCTGATGGCTAATTACTAGGGCCTCCGCGTGTCTCAGCAGTGTTCAGTTGTCTGACGTGAATGAAGATGAACGCCATGGTCAAAACAACGAAGTGCTTTGTCTCCCACAGATATTACATACTGGATGACTTGTGTGCTCGATCGAAGACGTCACCGATTTTGTCTGTTCACTCATCGCTCTTTGTATCCAAATAAGAATGTTCACCCACTTAGTTATGCAGTTGTTTCCTTTCTCCCAGTGTAGGTGGCTGTCCACGCACACTTGCATTCGTAAATGCAGTTGGGCTTGGCGTGGAAAAGCAGTAGTTCTTTCACTGATAATACTTTCATCATCATCACCACAATGACGAAGATATCTTCCACAACATTGGAAAACAATAGCTTGAGATATGATTATTTCCAATTTCCGTTCGAACTGTGAGACAAATATATCCGCCGGAACGGCACACTGATCACTACTCATGGGAACTCCATCAGTCTGTCGATATCTTTGTCCGAAGAAATAAAACTACATTCGAGGAACATAGCAGTAATAGCTGTCGTAGCCCACTCTTTGGTAATCCGATAATCAACTTATTATGGTCAGTCATCTGGAAAATCATATCAACGCCGTCGTGGAGTGGAGTATTCGTGAAAAATGACTGAACATCAACCATACATAGTTATTCGCGGTGTTTATTAATCAAGTGTTGTCCGGGTAATCGCAACAACCATGCCGGAAGCTATCCAGCGTAACTTGGTACGAAGAGCGGATGCATGTTTAGCACGGGATGCGAGTGTCTTCGAACATCTTTAGTAGATAGTCGAGGCGATGACAGTTAGAGGACGTTTAAATGATCCTGTTCAGGGCCATTAAAACCTCATTAATTGTTTCCACGTTCTTGGTATTCATAAAGAGGACTGAGAGGATGGTGACAAATATAAAATGCTATTAAATCGACCTTGTTTTTCTGCATAACCTTTTGAACCAGGCCATTTAGGGTGACCAAATTTGACGTACCGTGTCAGCCCACCACGATATCAAATATACAAACAGATTTCGGACAAGAAACAGATAAATCGACTTATCCCGGGAAATGTGTCCGAGAGAGTGCGAAATGCTATTAAACCCACTCTCAGAAGGATGGTAAAAACATCGAATCGATTGGCAGATGCATCGATCTTCGTCGTTGGACTAATTTTCGATACTCAGGTATGTGTTATTGATTAGTGTGCGCGTCACACGTGGCTCGTAAGCGAAGATTACTCAAGTTATGCGTTCTGATTAGCAGTAGGGACCTTTTATTCATCAAACGGATGACTAATGGTTCACTGCTTTCCCAGCTGGTTTGGATACGCGAGCGATTTCCGCTGATACTATTACCGTCCCACGATCAAAATGAGGAAAGAAATTGGTGGATTTAATGGTCCCGGGAGGCCGGACGAGCTAACGATCGGAGCTCACGATGCAAGATGCTCGAAGTTTCCCGGACCGCCTGGAAAGTAATGGCGATGGGCCAAACCAGGTTGACTTAATCAAACGAAAAGTCTATAGGTGGGATTGGAACTAATCTGAGTTCCTAACCTATCAAAGAGGCTGACCAACTTATGATTGACTAGTTATTTCCCTGAAGAGATGGCTGATGAGAGTCGCCCATGTCATATGGGCCTTCCGTAGCGGACCTCCGTCCTGGATGTGGGTGAGTATTTTGAGGTACAGTTGTGTCTGGCTGCAAGCCACTTCATATGACTATGAAGAATGGGAATTCGGGTTACGATGTACAACTGTCCACAGCTAATCGAGGACCTGAGATGGTTGTGCTGTGAAGAAATACCAAGTTTGAAGCATGAAAAAACCAAAGTAAAATGGATATTCAAGAAGGAAGGTTGTAATTCAGTACCTAATGTAGTAGGGCGGTGACACATTGTTTGGAAATATTTTAAAATGGTATGATAATAATGACATTTCAGTTTAAAATCGCAGACACGGTATAAGAGAACACATTCTAAAATATTTTTTCTCTCCTAACCCAAAGTTAGCTCATTTTACGGTACTTAAACAAGATGACTCGAAGGCAGAGAAGTGTTCTCACTCGAGCTAGTGGGTAATCAAAGAATATGGTGTCAGAAGAATCCGATATCTGTCTTTCAATGGAAATGTTAAGGACGTCCGCCATACTACTTCCGGAGCCCTTGAATATGAGAAATCAGAATTAGTTAGCAGATGAATGGAGGATGTGGGAACGGAAATTCCACGATTTTGTTGCCCTCGTGTGTTTATTTTCGGAATCAAATGGCCATGCTGGGATATGAAGTCAGATGTATTTTGTTCACTCCATCGTTTGGTGTGAGTGTAGGTCGAGAGCACCCTCTGACAATGCTGCGGAAAATAGATGAATATTGTTATGGCCGGTCTAATGAAACGAACAAGCCTGTTGCTGAGGGTGGTGATGCCGCACCCGGAGTTTGGCGTGGAAGATGAAGTTAATGGTACAGACGTCAAGAATCCTAAGCCCGTTGGAAAATAATCGAACAGTTGCATCCTAGATGAATACAAAGAGATAGAATCGCCAGCTAAGCCCCGCAATGCTTTCAAGCACAAGGAATTTAGGGTCTGTCAGTGTCGAAAGAAGAGAGGGAAACATGGGTGAAGGACATCCCAGAAGGATTTTATCAATGGATAGGACGGAAATCTATACGGTTTTAAGGGAATTGGTTGTGCGAGTTTCAAATGGACGAGGCAGTTATTCGAAAAGGCTAAAGGCATTCTCAAGCGAGATGTCAGTGTCACGGAGAATGGAAAAAGTCCACATGAACCCGGGAGAACCGGAAGCGCCCGCTTTTATCGAAAAAGGGAGGAGTTGAGTGAATTGGCTGGCACATCATCAATAGACGGACTAATTCGATTAGTGGACAACGATGGTTAACCGGGCAGCCGGCACGTCTTCGCTTGTCCTGAATCGAGGACAAGATTCATCATCATCGTACAGCGTTAAACAGTAGGGCAAGTCCCACCGACCACTGCCTTTCTCACGATATTGCACGTTGAACTAATAAGTATGAATGCACGAGATGGACAAGGAATGGACCTACACGAGAGGGAAAAAGAAAGAACGCCCTAGCAACATACACACGGAATACACAGTCTAACTGTACAAACGAACATCGATCAGTCATTCTGATTCGACAGAAAGTGACAACACGATCGCCACTGTTCACAGTTCTCTGCCATATCCTTCAGTGTCTCCAGCTAACTGGTAGACGGATCTTTTGGATCCCAACCACGAAGACGTGAAGCACCTACTTCTCCTAAATTTGCTGTACATTTTTTCATTCCTCGCTGCTACGTCATCTGTTGACCTCCACGTGGTCTCTACCACTCCCTAGGAGGAACGGAGAATAGAACGCGGTACGGTAGACGTGTGTTTGACGTACGTAACACATGCCCCAACCAATGAAGTCTATTAAGTTGGATACGCTGTGACAAAACGTTCTCCGAATCAGTACCCAATACTCGCTATCTGACCTCATCATTACTTACTCGGCAATTCCACCCGATCTTAGCGATACTACGTAAACAAGATCAGAGCGGGCCAATCAAGTGCCAACCGTCGTCTAAACGGAATCAGGCAACTGGGCTTGTAACTAGACTAGCCGCTCAGAGGGGCTCGTTATGAATATCAAGTGGACCAATGAGATTCCGGGCCAGGATTTGGCTGTGATCACCATGCATCATGTAATAGCTGTGGTTTTTGTACTAATGAATCTTGATGATTCGGAAGCAGAGAAGTCTTTCTTACTAGAGCTTGTGGGTGACCACAATGCACAGTATACCGTTTAATCGATGATTCCAAGGATTACTTTTCTCAACCGTCCCAGCTAGTGAGAAGACTATTCTGCCTTCGGTTTATTATTACAAAGTCGAGTTTATGTAGGCATATGTGTAGTTTTATTCATTACGCGCTTGCGCATGGGTGCGACGGAAGGGATATACCCCATAACCACAACAGTCTACTGTTCTATTAGGAACATCCAGCCACCGGATCCAGAGACTTAGAGTGAAAAACTGCTGTAGAATCCTGAAGGTCTATGGATCCTACAGTTATTAGTTTCTCAATCTTATGCAGTCTCGGTATGATGATGGTCAGTCATAAACCGCGAAGACGGATGGGATACGTTTATGAACGGCGAAACGGCAGCAAATTGAGGATTACAGCAGATTGACGAAGCAGCGTTCAATAGACAGCTATAGCAGTTGGAACTGGTACTGAATGTAAATATTAACATTATCTCAAGCAGAATGTACGATCGGTTGCGATGCCACGGCAGTCTTGGTCAAAAACAGACAGTAGGGGCAGTCATGAAGTGAATAACTGTAGGAAAATACATGCAAAATGAGGAAACGGACATGGCTTACAGAGAGCATCAGACAGGGTGCGGTTCGGTAGCGTTTAAAAGCCAAACTGCGGGCTTGCGCTGAACGGAAATCGAAAAGGGAGGGAGTTAGAGGGCAGTGGTGTGCGTGCGGGAATATGACAGTACACGATTGACTGAATAATGCCATTGCATTATAGAGAAAGGTACGGTGGCGAACAAGCTGGTTTTCGGTAACCTCGTCCTCTGGCTGATACAATTATACATATATACATATTGTCTGAAAAATCCCACAGAACACATTGAGAATAAACAGCGCGGCGAACAAGCTCGTTTTCAGTTATTCGTACTCATACAAATACATAACAATATATATGACTCACAAAATAAAAACGGAGAATGATAATCCAAATCTGTCTCTGCACGTGCGTGTGTGCATGTGAAAGTGATCACAGTGTGGAATGTTCAAGTGGTTTCACATGTGTTCGGGACCAAGACGTGGGCAACGGAAGCTTAGGTGCTTGCACAAATTGTTTCTAAGCCCGCAGGGGAGGATTGTAGAGACGAATACTCACGGCTTCGGCTGTGGCTAAGATGCGACATTTGACAAGTCTTGATTGCTTTCGCCGGACTTTGTAAAAGGTGCGAAAAGCGTTTATCACCTCCACTGAGTGGTTTGACTCAACAAGGTGTGAGCACACAGCATTCGTAATTGTCTTGATCGCTCCCGTGTTCAGCCAGGCCGGGTGGTGTTCGCGAACGCGTTCGGATAAGCACCCAGTCGTGCGACCAATGTACCTAGTTCCACAGGGACAGGTGAAAGAATACACACAAACGAGGCAGAATTCGGCACCATGTCCCTCAATCGAAAACACTATCGGTTTGGAAACGAACAAGATCTGTAACTGCAGCGTAGAATGTTCTGTTGATTACTCCTGATAATCTTTGTTGAGTAATTTCGGCTTCCGTGTCGCATTTGAATGGCAAACGCACATATAGTACCTTCTTAGCGGCTCCTATCTCCTTTGATTTCACTTCATTTCCTTGCATCGTCTTGTCGATGAACCGTTCAGGATAGCCGTTATTTAAGAAAACCCTCTGCATAAAAAGGAGTTCATTTCTTATTGTGTCTTCGGAGCAGTTTTCTTGCTCTGCTCACTAAGCAACGTATAAGATTCCTCTTCTCTATGCAACGATAATTGGACGGAAAAATCACTCCGACGGCTTATGCATATATCTAAATACGATAGACTATTGTCCTTTTCTTCTTCCAAACAAACTGAACATTTGGATGGGCAGCGTTAAAATTGTTAAGAAGTAGATTGGTGACTAGCACACATGATGTCGTCTACGTATCGTTTGTACAAGGTAAAATCTCCGATTATGGATTCAAGTTGATTATTTTCGAATTTCGCCATGAAAATATCAGCAAATAGGGGTCCCAAAGGTGATCCCATTGCAACTCCGTTCTTCTGACGATAGATTTCACCTTTGAGCTGAAACTGGATATTATGTGTGCAGACATACAGTAACTGTTTCAGTTCATCCAACGGGACACCCAAATCGATTCCGTTACTCTGAATGTAATCACACAGATAGTTGATTGTTTCACTGATCGGGACATTTGTGAACAGTGAGGTAACATCAAGTGATATCATTCGCTTTCCTTCGTACTGGTTCCAATAATCCAGTCAACCACTTTGCTACTGGTTGAAGTGGTGAGTTACACATGTCCAAAATCGGTCTCAATGGGACGCCTTCTTTCTGTACCGTATAATCTGGGAATTATCGTCCCTGTCGGTGGTATCCTTTCGAAGGTCACCGCGTCGATTATTCCTTTCTGCTTCAAGGATCTTATTCTCGTTGAAATTGATTTTTCTATCTGAGACGTCTTATCATTCTTCGTTCTTATTTTGTGAGTCATTTATATTGTTACGTATTGGTATGAGTACGAATAACTGAGGACGGTTATATATATATATATATATATATATATATATATATATATATATATCAAATTAAGATTGGTTGGTCAATTTTTTAGATGTTGTGCGGTTCGGAACAGGGTGGGAAGTTGATTGTTCGTGGTTGGAGAAGTCCCGTGCAGAACAAACATTTGAGGTGGGTTGGCTGCTTCCTGTTACGACTGAAGGGTCACGATCGAGGTCACCTAGATTTTGTCTCCCATTTTCCGATCGCGGCCAGGGTAGCCAAAGTGATTTGACAAAGCGATGGACTTAACAGCCTAATCGCTACTGCCTCTGCTGTTCCCAAAGTGATTTGACGGACGGTCTTCGAAGAATTCACAGGTGCTTTGTAAATTATCTTGAAGGTCTAGTTGTCCACCTGGTGCCCTGTGTCGGGAAGGTGTGCTGCGATCGCACTAATCGCGGTTTTTCGAGTTATTGCCCTCAGCCAAGCCGGTTTGTGTTCTTTGATTCCTTGGGACAGTTGTCGTGTCTTTTTGCTTACATAGCTTGCCGAACATGAGCAAACAAATGAATAGATAAACATGAAGGAGAAAAGGACAAGCAGAACCGTGACTAGTGCGATCGCGGCGCACCTTCCCGACACAGGGCACCAGGTGGACAACTAGGCCTTCAAGATAATTTACAAAGCACCCGTGAATTCTTCGAAGACCGATCGTCAAATCAGTCTGGGAACAGCAGAGACAGTAGCGATAAGGCTGTTAAGTCCATCGCTTTGTTCACACAAGCGATTTGTCAAACCACTTTAGCTAACCTGGCCGCGATCGGAAAATGAGAGACAAAATCAAGGTGACCTTTCAGTCATAACAGGAAGCAGCCAACCTACCCCAGAAGTACACGATTAGTCGGTCAGCCGGATTGGCGGAAAGGTAGAGTGTTAAGCTAGAACCTGAAAGGTTAGCGATTCGGACTCCAGGTAAAGCGGCCACCTTCAGTCGTAATCGTTTCATATAAATTAACACGACATATAAGCGATAGTTTGAAAGTAAAGTAGTACGCGAACTGCGACCGAAAATACGGTCGATACTATACGGCCAGCAAAGATAAGAATGTCAATACACAAAAAGGGTTTGGGCTAGGAATAATGTTACTTGATGATCAAAAAGAATCAACAACCATTTAAGGTCCTAATAGGTCAGGTGTGGTAACGAGCAGGACGACAGTGGGGACCACTGTCTACCACCAAAGTGACCGGTGTTGGCAGGGATTCGAACCTCCGACCAATCAAAACCTCGTTTTCGGCAACATCATCCTCTAGGCTATTAGTTACATTTATAGGTTAGGGATGCATAACCAACCGCGAAACAACATTTTCTCTCCTATCTTTCCTAACTATGCAACACCAACTTTGATGACTACCCAGTCACACTTTAGCTCACAGACGTTTTTCATAATTTGTGCATTTCTAACCTATAAATGTAACTATTAGCCATGAGGATGATGTTACCGAAAACGAGCTTGTTCCCTATTCGTGTTTCCTGTATACAATGAAATGGGATTATTCAGTGAATCAATCAAAAGCTCTAAGCCACTCGACTGCGATGAGTGGTGGTCATACTCAGGTCTTGGCCCGCACAATTACTGGTCCACCTGTTATTTCTGGGCCAGCTCTTCTAAGTGGTTAGTCTTAGGACGAACCAAATTGGTTGATTAGGTTTAGACAACAGTTGGCATCTGATTGGTTCGTCGGTTTGCTCCATTCTTGTGCTCGGATCAGGACGGCCGAAGGCATAGGGGCTGTTCCCCAAAACATTGTCCTGTCTGCTAAACGAATCAAGCCGTCTGTTGACAGTGTGCCAGCCCATTGCCTAACAATCATCGAAGCGAGGCGCTCAGAGAATTGCAATATATGAACTGGCTTCATTTGTGTTGTAAGACTTGAGCTTTTGTTCATTGCCGTGAAAAAGATAGTTAGACTTTGTGGTGATGAGTAACTCATGTCAAAAAGACAGTGAATACTGCCCATGCATTCTGACCCTAAAATGCAGTAGTCCTAGTCGAATATCGCTCACGAATCTGGTGATGACCTTTATCAAGGTTGAGCCGGTAGTTTGTTTGCTTCTCTAAGGCACAATACATGCACTGATTTGACTGCGTAAGTGAAGTACGAAAAACTATGACTTGATCGAAACGGCCAGGAAAGTAAAAAATGTTATTATGGTAACAATCGTTTGTTGTGACTGACATTCAATAAAACCCGTGACTGAACATCAAGAAACAGAGATAATGGTATTGTGTGAGGATCCGTAGTTTTCGAGAACCACGGATGCGGATTCATATGATAAAGTGATGGGTGCGGCGGGATATGAGATGACAGTGAGGTCTATTCGTACTGATCGTAGGATTAGACCATATCTAGCTGAGGATGGCGGTATTTTACTACTCCGGGTACGAAGTACCACTGGGTCCAGAGAATGGCTTAAGGAACGGGCTACAAGCCAAAGGTTCTAACGTTTGCCAATAGACGGTAAAGTCAGTGGGACAGGTGAAGGTTCATATTGGAAACAATGTCGAACACATCTTCGTAATAGAGTGACACCGGACATGATACTATCTGAGGGATCTAAAGGTTCAACCGCCCGCAAGCAGAGCGGTCAAGTGTTTTTTCATTAGCAGAAGCCAACTGCTCTTACAGCGAGGAGACCCAACGAACAGTCTTGTGGCATCGAATAACATACAAACGGCCTAGAGCTAAGTACTAGTTAGATATGTTTGTCTGTAGTAATTTTGGTCACGAATTTATAGACATAAACTCAGCCACCTCCACGTCGCTACAGTATCTCCTTACGTTCTAAAGTAATGAGTGATTACGACTAGAGGACGTAATTCATTGGATTCGGCTTGCACCTCATGAAGAATCAACGTAGAATCGTCTCCTAATCGCCGACCACCAAGTACGTACACACGCAAATGCAAACCCGCATCTTTGGTTTTACGCGGCCACTTTATTTGTACTGTTCCAACCCATTTGCCCCACCGGTCCGATGAGGGCTGCGTTAGTCTGACTTGGCTTTGTTGCTCGCGTGTACCCGTCTGACCTTGGCTACGGTTACTCTCGCTTGTTCTCCACTGTCACCTGCCCGCGCGGGCGTGTTATTGACTCGAGCTGAGTGCGTCCATCATACCGCATTTTGTTGCGTCGATTGACCGTCTGACCGTTTTTCTCTCTAGCTGTTTCAGACGCATTTCTTTGACGTCAGTTGTGCGTTTTGTTTACACATTTACGAACGGATTTACAGATTTCTGCTGCTCTTACTCTGACATACTAATTCAAACGTTAATTACTCGCATTCCAATGTAACTTATTTCTTTACTTTATCCTATGCTTGTTTATCTTGTTTACTGTCTACATATTCTGCTCTCCGTAGTCATTGGCTGATCGCCCGGCGTTCCCCGTCGTTGATTAAACGTTATTTTTCTGATTTTTTAATCTGTTACCCGTACAATGCCAGTTTCGACTGATCCAGTTGCGCCTGTTAATCAATAAACGCTCCTAAACCGCGTTGAGTTATTGGGAACTGAGCTTGTGTGGACTTCGTAGGCGTAACTACAAATGCGCAAGTAGGTACTGATGAATTAGCTGGTCATTTCGGTGAGGATTGTAGTTCATTCGATGATAACCAATTGTCTCACACCTGACCAACCGCTCGCTCCTCCCGATCATTCCACTGTTGAAGCCGCTCTGCTTCTGACTGATTTATTGACACTATTGTTCGGTGCATAAACATGAATGATCTTTGCCACGTTTATATTGAGACGAACGGACTTGAACAGCAACTTGTTTGGCAATATTTTTAACTCACGGTCTGCCGGACGTATTCCGTATATTTCCATAACCTCCATGGTCTGATTTTAAAAAATGTATTGACGATGTCATTCAGAAATCTGGGCGACTACGCGGCCCTCTGGAGCTGTCTGATTTCACTACAAGTTAATCAGAATTCATTTGTTTTGCATAGTAAACTTACCAACGCGTCCAACATTCTCCAAAGTGACTTCAACTGATACCTAACCATCGTTATCGGAGAATTCCTCAGTCAGTGGGCCACAATAACTGTGTCCAAGGTTGAACTAAATGCCGATGACCGTGCACGCTAATTCCAGTTACCATGCATACTACAGTAACTAACCAACGTGATTACCGTTCTTATCTGACGGCTTGAGTGAAATTATCATTTATTTATGACACACTTGCCCATCCGTGCAATGAAAGGGGTATACCCCATAACCACGTAGGCCCACTGTATTGTCAGGGATAACCGGTAACCAGACACTGAAACTTGGAGTGAAGAACCACATAGGGTCACGTAACGAGCCGGAAGACAGTGGGTTAGTGTCTACCACCAAAGTAACCGGTGATGGCGGCGATTCAAACCTCTGACTTTCGAGGTAGCAATGAAACGCTCTAAACCGCTCGACCACTACCGGTTAAGAAACCCGACAGCTACTCACTATATGTGGAAATTAGTTCCATCACAGTCTGGCAATTATTAGACAAAACACAATGGGTGAGTGTAACCTGTAATCGGACTGATGCTGACTTCACTAACTAATCATGTGCCACCCAACAACTAGTGCATCAAGCTTGATATGGAAAGCACTAATAAGTTGTCAGTTCGTAACACGCAGGAAAGGTATAGGAAGCCACACAAGTGCACTTGGCCATTTATGGCGCGTGGAGCCTCTACCGTGGAGTCCACGAAGTTCGGGCAATCGGTGATTATATGCAAAAAGGTGACCACGCATTGTAACAAGTGATACACAAGTTACTAATCGAACTGGTACTGTTATTTGTAGTTCACTCTTTAATTTGTCATAGTGTTGATTGTTTTGGTTTCCGATTTATATATCATATTTCACACTCGCCTGACTTTGGGCTGTGTCAAAGAAAACAGTACAAGAAAGGAGAAAAGGGGCACGTTGTGAGATTCCATGGTTTGTTTTGTTTGTGGGCGCAATACTGTCAGGCTTCCCAGGTCAAAGCAGATGACTTTCTTAGGGGCTTATAACCTGAGTTTTTAGCTATCCGATACATAATCCACAAGGCGGCGGAATTCCGATTTAGGAAGTAGCAATCGGACAACCACCGCAATTCGTGAGTCGTTAATGGTTGTTGCAACTGAATCAGATTAATCGAAGTCTTTCGCGGTCAGACTGGAAAGAATATACGAGAAAACCGGTAGCTTTATGCGACCATTGGCTGGTTGAGTCAGTACCATCTCATCATATGGGCAGATATCAGATGGAGTGTTAGCGCGTATACAGAAGGCGCGTTTGGCTTTTGCTAAACTCGGCCATTTGTGGTACCGGCATGACATCCGGCTGTCTGTCAAGAGCCGAGTTTACAATGCGGTTAGATCTGTTCTTTTATACAGCTCAGAAACATGGCAGTTAACAGTAAAAGATAAGCGGATACTTCGGTTATCCGAGCATCGATGTCTCCGCAGTATTGCCGGAATGCAGTGGGCACATCGTATCAGCAATACTGAGGTTAGACGTGGGGTGTTGGGAAACAGAGGTCACTCTCTGGGTCAAGTACTGAATCCAAACGAGTTAAGATGACTGAAACGTGTTACGCATGCCCAGCGATAGGCTTCCTCGGCTGAAGCTGTTGTCCGAGGCAGGTAGTGGCT
Organism: Fasciola hepatica; assembly: GCA_948099385.1. Lineage (NCBI taxonomy): Eukaryota > Metazoa > Platyhelminthes > Trematoda > Plagiorchiida > Fasciolidae > Fasciola > Fasciola hepatica. The sequence goes on along the minus strand of CANUEZ040000022.1, from coordinate 2,711,299 downwards.
TAACGGTAGGTCGAGATGTTCAGCATATGAAATGGCAGAAAGACGAGAAAACGATGACCAGTGGATCTGGCTAAGTAGGACGTGTTAGACTTCCGGGCTGGGATTCACGCGACCCGTCTACCAGACATTGATATGGTCTGATGTTGCGGCCAGTGGCGTACACGAATTCGAAATCTTTCTTTCATCCTGATGATTTCCGCTTTTTACTTCGCTTATGGCTCTCTCATTTTAAGCTTCTATTCTATTTGTCCTTGACTGGACGATGATGAAAATTAGCAACCGAAACCAGAGCACAGAAGTGCGAGTTTAATGGCTGAATGGACTGAACTGTCCGGTTGAGTGTAGAACTTTTCAAGGCAGGAATTGCAAAATCCGGTGTCTTCTCAAGATGAAAATGCAGCGTATTTTTCTGCGCATGACACTGGGAAACGTTGGAACCTAACTACAAATATTCCTACCGTCTTCAGTAGCAAAAATGGAAAATTCAGACCTCAACGGGTGTACCCAGTCTCAGGAACAGAGTAGGCTTTATGCCTACCGTTGTCTTATGGTTACTGTTAACGTTATTGCGTTGGTACCAAGCTTGAATACATATATAATCGTCGCTAGCAAGGTACACTAAATTAATTCCGGTGACAGTCCAAATGGGTCGCACGTTTTCGCTACTGAAACAATTGTCAGTAGCAAAAAAGTGTGGCCGCCTTTTATAGGGGACAAATTGAATGGAGTATACTCGCGATCGGATAGTCAGTGGTACCATTGTGTACTGCTTTTTTCTGCCCCAAATGTCTTCCGATAGGATAAAAAATGTACCGAGATTTTCATACGGTAGTGGGGCTTATGGTTTTCATGAGTTTGTTTTCTGCTTTAATTCAATAAATTGCACACGGAAGCCAACTGACGCGGTAAATGACAACTGAAAAGCTCACCCACAACAAATTGTGTTCCACTTTCGCTGATTGCTGAACCGAACACTGCTGTTGTCGTCCTAGTTTTCTAACCTCTAATTTAATTTGGTATCTTCTCTTCGGTTCCATAATTCTACCCTATTATATGCACGAATTTCCATCGATTGGATAGCATTGTGTGGTGCTACCAATAAAGCACTCGATCACAAAGACTAACAAACTTGTTCATTTGAACAATGACCGTTTTTGGTGGCGCCACTTGCTCCGCCTGTGTACGTCGTCTGCACGCCGTTGCGCTCCTCCAATACACACGTTGTCCTGCTCCAACGTTTTGAGTTCTGCTTTGCGCGCTGCCGAGTATATTCGCTATCGTGTCACAAACCGAGGACCAGGGGTTATAGACTCTATACGGGAGCAGGTCCTGACTTAACTGAGATAAATCCTAAACTGGTGAGCCCGAACAATAAATTAATTCTCGAAGGACAATCGTAAGTCCCTCAATCACATTTATTCGTTTACATATACACTTTTTCCGATATATAAATGGTAAATTCCTGATTTCAGTTACCATATCCCTTATATGTATTTTCTCATATCGATATTATAAGTGTTTCACGTTCGCTGCACTGACCTCTTTATATCATTTTACATTTGATATACCATTGCAACTATGGCTAGCAACGACCGTAAACCTGACCCGGAACCGTCCGTTTCGAGTCTCCCTAGCCGTCCCTCAGTTTTTTATTGATGACCCTCAACTCTGGTTTCATATGTTGGAGGCAGAGTTTGAATCACATAGAATTACAAGCGAACGAACCCGTTACTTGTGGACTATCGGTCGCCTTCCCCGTGACGTTGCTACTCAGATACGCGACGTAATATTTAATAACAGTTCTTACACAGCCGTGAAAGACGCGGTAATCTCTTGTCTTTTACCGTCAGAATCGTCCAGACTGAAACGGCTGACCCAAGGGATAGAGTTAGGTAGCAAGAAGCCCTCTGCATTACTGAGAGACACGCAGCAGCTGGCAGGGAAACTTTTAGAGGAAAACGTCCTTAAAGAGTTGTGGGTACAGCGACTACCTCCCAACATTCAAGCACTGCTCGAGGTTTCCAACCACCTTAAGCTCACAGAAGCGGCTAAACTAGCGGACGGTATTATGGACCGGTACCATCCACAAATTACCGCCGTAACAAACTCGAGCAGCCCCCAGACCACAGCTCCCACTGTAGGAACACACTCCGAGGACACTCTGATAGCTGCTTTCGAGCGGGCTTTCAGACGTTTTTCCTCTCCTGGTTGTTCTCACTTTAGAAACCATAAATCTTATCACAACTCTGATCGACGTGAACGTCTCAGAAGCCCTTCCCCTGACCGCCTGGTTAACCCATCTCGATCAACGCACTGTCGATACCACAAACGGTTTGGGGAGAAGGCCCGGCACTGCGAAGCCGGTTGCACCTTTCCAGGTGCCAAACAGGGAAACTAATATCCCGACGCGTTCCGACGACTAACGCGGTCGGCAGCCATAATAGCAGTCGTCTGTTGCATGTCCGAGATTTAGTTTCCAATAGCCTGTTCCTAATTGACACCGGTGCAGCAGTGAGTGTCATTCCAAAGGAGGCAGGTGATGCAACGAACCCGTCAGTCCAACAACTCCGTGCCGCCAATGGCACTCCCATTGCTACTTACGGCCGTAAGTTACTCACACTCAACTTAGGACTACGTCGCATTTTCCGCTGGGTGTTCATAGTAGCAGACGTCCCTTATCCCATACTAGGCATCGATTTCCTAGACCATTTCGACCTCCTGATCGATGCACGAGACCGGAGAGTTGTCGACCGGCAGACTTCTATTTCCGTGGCTGGTTCGTATTCCTCCGTGAATCGCATCACGCCCCTATACATCGAACCGCAGGCCGAACACCCGTACGCAGACCTACTTTCAGCTTACCCGGCAATGCTAAGACAATCTGGCCCCCTTCACGCGGTGACCACTAACGTTACCCACCATATTGTCACTAAAGGACCCCCAGCATTTATCCGACCACGTCGCTTGACCCTAGACAAGCTCCGCGTAGCACAGGCTGAGTTTGAACACATGCTAGAATTAGGCATAATACGTCCGTCCAGTAGCCCTTGGGCCTCGCCCCTTCACGTGGTTCCTAAATCTAATGGCGATTGGCGCCCCTGCGGTGACTATAGGGCCCTCAACCAGGCTACTATCCCAGACAGGTACCCCATTCCACATATTCAAGATCTTACTTCTACCCTGTCTGGTTGTTCTGTTTTCAGCAGAATCGACCTTGTCAGAGCCTACCACCAAATCCCAGTAGCAGAGGCTGACATCCCTAAAACCGTTGTCACAACTCCATTCGGACTATTCGAGTTTTTGCGCATGCCTTTTGGGCTCAGCAATGCAGCCCAAACCTTTCAAAGGTTTATGCATGAGGCAACACGCGGTTTGAAGCATGTCTACGTGTACTTAGACGATATTTTGGTGGCAAGTTCTTCAAAAGAAGAGCATATGACACACCTGCGTGCTCTTTTTGAGCGCCTTAGCCAACACGGTGTAACCATTAACCCTGCTAAGTGCGAATTAGGTAGGACGACCATCACGTTCCTAGGTCACGAAATCTCAGCCTCAGGCATACAGCCCCTGCCTGACAAGGTGGCGGCAATTCGCGACTATCCTGAGCCTCACTCTTACCGACAATTGCGCCAATTTTCAGGCCTGGTTAACTTTTATCGCCGCTTTATCCCACACTGCGCCGAAATAATGCAGCCTCTAACAGACCTTTTACGTGGACATAAGCGGAAATTCATTTTTCCCGACTCGGCGCAGGCAGCTTTTACTTTAATCAAGGATGCTATCGCCAACATAGCACTCCTTGCACATACCGATCCTTCTGCTCCCCTGGCATTAGGAACAGATGCTTCGAACACGGCTGTTGGAGCAGTGTTGCAGCAATTCGTCAACAATTCTTGGCAACCAATAGCTTTCTTCTCCAAGCGTATCCAGCCTGCGGAATCCCGATATAGTACGTTCAGCAGAGAACTGCTGGCAATCTATTTGGGTATCCGACACTTCCGGCACACACTCGAGGGCCAAACGTTCACAGTGTTCACAGATCATAAACCACTAGTTTACGCCCTCCAGTCAGCTTCTGACCGATATTCGCCACTTAGACTATGTTTCGCAGTTTACTACGGACATTCGACACGTCTCTGGGGCTCACAATCAAGTAGCAGACGCACTCTCACGCGTCCACAATATCGACTACCCACTACCCATGGGCACAGACCTAGAAGCAATCGCCGCAGCCCAAACGACAGATCCTGGGGTAGAGCAACTCAGCCACAACAGCTCCCTGCACCTAGTACCAGTGGCCCTTCCAACTTCGGACGTAACTATCATTTGCGATGTGTCACAAGGTCGACCCCGACCACTAGTTCCTGCCAGTTTTCGCCGACGAGTTTTTACCAGCCTCCACAACTTATCGCACCCTGGGGTAACCGCCTCAGTGAAACTAATCACCGAGCGATTCGTCTGGCCTTGCGTCAAACGTGACGTACGTCTTTAGGCCCGTGCTTGTCTTCAGTGTCAACGAGTTAAGATACATCGTCACACCAAATCTACTTTAGGCACATTCTGCGAACCGGACGCACGCTTTCATCATGTGCATGTGGATCTCGTGGGGCCACTTCCGCCATCCAATGGCTGTGTCTACATCCTCACTTGCGTAGATCGTTTCACTCGCTGGCCACAGGCCATACCTATTCCTCGCCCAACCCCAGAGGAAGCTGAAAAAGCATTTCTAACTGGTTGGGTGAGTCAGTTCGGTTGCCCTGCTATCGTGACCACTGACCGCGGTTCTCATTTCGACGGCGCCTTCCACGAGCTACTGAACGCATTCGGTTGCCGACACAACAAGACGACGGCCTATCATCCTCAGGCCAATGGCATGGTGGAGCGATTCCATCGCCAGCTGAAAGCTGCCCTTCGTGCTCGTGATAACCCATTATGGAGTGAAGTTTTGCCGATCGTTCTCTTAGGACTGCGTAACACCGTTAAAGCCGATATGGGTGTTACGGCGGCTGAAGTGGTTTACGGTTGCACACTACGACTTCCAGGAGAGTTGGTTTCTCCATTACCACCTATGAGTTTTAATTACGGGGATCACGCAAAACGGTTGTCGCACCAAATGCGGGTGATAAAGCCCACCCCACCACGAGAACAAACCCTGAGCAACTACATACCTACCGCTCTAGCTACCACCAGCCATGTGTTTATTCGAGTAGATGCAGTGCGATCACCACTGCAGGCGACTTACTCTGGCCCGTTCCGCGTCGTCCAGCGAAAGGAAAAGAAATACGTGGTGGACGTCGAGGGCAGGAAGGAGACCATCAGCATAGACCGCCTCAAACCGGCCTTCATCGAGGCAGAACCCACCTTGAACAACCTTCTCAGTGTCCCCACCTGCTCACAACCTTCGGTTAGTCGTCCCGAGTCGGCCCCTGTTACTCCCACTAACGACCCCTCGTTACCTGTTGCAACACCAAACTCCACGGAAGACACAGCTGCACCCGTCAACAGGAGAAATCGACGCGGCCGCGAGCTGCGACAGCCAACGAGGTTTTCTGAATATGTAACAGTTGTATATATTTAAGTTTACTCTTCATATTCAACTTGTATATAGTCCTATTATGCATGAATGCACGACCACGTGGTGATCACGACAAGGGTGGCGGCAGCCTGTATTGCGCCGGTATGTCCCCCTCAGTCGAATATCCGATCGCGCCTCGAGGTGCAGCTTCCTTGTGTTTCTTGCCTTCCAGCTCGTCCCGTCGGACAGAACCATATGGAATTCCAGGATCTCGCATGGCTCCAACACAAGGCTCACTGGATCGCGACTGGACTCATTTGACGCCGGACGCTGGCCCGCTTACGAAGGCAATGACAACCACAGGGACACGGAACTTTGGGATATGCCGACAACGACAAACCCTACAACACAATCACCACTGCCAGGTCACAAACAGGATCACCCCGGTCGGATAACATTTTGAGGAGGACGCAATTTTGCGATCGACGCACAGCGACCAGTGTGAGTCATGGAGAACGGCTTGTGCTGGCTTCGCTGTTGTGTTCGACCGCGGCGGGAGGCATGGAAAACGTCTCTTGCCACCGAATCCGACGTACCCATCACGGGTCGAAGCCCAACTGCGTCGGCCTTCTAGGGGGAGACCCCTGTAGTGCTTCCAATAAAGCACTCGATCACAAAGACTAACAAATTTGTTTATTTGAACAATGACCGTTTTTGGTGACGCCACTTGCTCCGCCTGTGTACGTCGTCTGCACGCCGTTGCGCTCCTCCAATACACACGTTGTCCTGCTCCAGCGTTTTGAGTTCTGCTTTGCGCGCTGCCGAATATATTCGCTATCGTGTCACAAACCGAGGACCAGGAGCTATAGACTCTATACGGGAGCAGGTCCTGACTTAACTGAGATAAATCCTAAAATTGCGAGGATGAATGATGTAGAATGAGAGTAATAAATTAGATCATTTCGGATTGCATTGCGCCAAAAACACAGGCCGGAAATGTAGCATTTTACGGGAACTATCATCTCTCCGTTCCATGTGAACTTTTCTTCCGTGCACCCTGATTATTACTTCTGCAGATTATGACATGAAACCAGTTCTCACGGGGTAGCCGACCAACCGCCGACCGAGGTATTTCAACGTGGAAGTGCCGGAGCATTGGTAATTTGCTTTGAATAAAAAACACATTCACGCCACTGAAACGCCAACCAAGTAGAATGATATGGTGCATGTTATCTAACAACCCTAGACATGAATAGCAAAATAGTTCTGTTTATACTGCTGGTTGCATATTTTATTAGAATGCCTGCAGGTCGTCCAGATTCCTATCTAACGAAACTCGCGTTATTCAAGTTGCTGTGTTTGCGCTCTTTTCTCACATCGAAGTTATAATCATTGTCTGACTTCTCCGGAAATGTAATTAGCTATGATAAATTCATAACTATTTGTCCTTCTGTATTAAACGAAGGGGAATTCATTTAACAGTTCTGTTCTCCTTCAAAATATTGCGAGCTATTTTGTACAGTGATTTTTCGCCCAACCCCTCCAATCGTTCTGAATATATATTTAGCTGGTCTCACTCAGCTTCCCGAATGTTGAGTATACTCCACGCAGCATCCAGTTATATAGAGTTCTATCTTCTAAGTGCCTTGGAGTGACGTCAGGCCCTGATATTCTCTTGTTGTCGATTGTGTGCGCGAATTGCGCTGACTTATCTTTCAAATTTGACGACTCAAGTAATTCTGCATCACAATTATCAACACACACTCTCTCGTGACACCGATAGTACTGTTGTAGCGGTGACCAACTTCGTTCATACTTTTACCACGTTTATTGTTTAACTGAACGCTGACTGCCAAGCGCGGTTGCCATTTGACCGTTTCTCTTGCGCATGCTCCCAAATACACGCTAACCAATATCTTTCCCAAATGAGCTTAGAAGCGTACAGATGTACAACGTATCAGCAGGGTTGGTCATCGGTACGCATCTAATTCACAAAAGTATCTGAGTATCTCACAAATCGTACAAAAACAAGATGGTCTTAAAAGCAGCGTGCATCTTCATCAGCCGGCTTCTTTGTATACATTTCAAGCTTCTGCGAATCAGTCATTCTTTTGATTATTAGCAGAGTCAACGAAGTATCGTTTTTTGTTTTAAACGAACAAAGTATGATCGAATGGGAGTCAAACACAGCACTCCATCTGCGAATGTATTCCCAACATACATCTACAAAACAATACTGTTCGCTAAACAACACCACGGCAGTGAGTCTCAAACTTTGTCGTCCTCGAAGTATCTTTATATTCTGAGCCCGCCAGTGTGGTTCCAACAACCACTGACCATGAATCGTATGCGGCGGTTTCGGTTATCATCTTCACGCGAGGAAATCATAGGAAACTGAAAATCAGTCGTATGAAAAAGTACGAAGAGAACCACAAGTATCAGCGTCAATTAAATTTAAGTGCTTTTTATTACATGCTTTCCCATCAGTGCAATGGAAAGGGTGCATCCCATAGCCACAAAAACCCACTGCACTGCGATAACCGACAAGCAAACCATGAGGCTTGGAATAGATGACCGCATAAGGTCTCATTAGGTCAGGTGAGGTAACCAGCCGGAAAACAGTGGGTAACTGTCTACCGCGAAACTAACCTCTGACCTCTGAGGTGGTAATCAAACACTCTAAGCCACTCGGCGGTACCCAATGACACTGATCGAGACACGCCGTCATATTCACGAATGCATATGTCTACCGAGTAGGTAGATCTCTTGGACCCCACCTAGGAAACCTAACACGTCCCAAATGATCAGAATTTTCACGCCTTTCTACCATACCATCCAATGATTTGGTCACTCCCACTCATCCTCCAAACACCCCTCCGCCCACCTCAGAAATCACTGCACGCTAAGGAATTTCATTCCAGGACATGCTCAACACAGGCCCCAACCGCTTCAGCCTGAGGAGCTTTATCGTTCCGCCTAGAGATTCGCGTCGTGCTTAATACTGCCCATCGAATCTCAGCACTGCCAAGTGTTCACACAAGATTCGGGCAACGGCAAGGATGTGTTCGAATACAGACAATCATCGCAAATCGCCCATCCACAATGACGTTCCTGGACCATACGGAAATACTGGCCAAACTGCTGCAACGTATACCCAACTCCTGGTAGATAGGCGGAAGTTGGGACGACGCCCCGGGGTGACTGAGGCTGGTAGAAACCAAACGCCATCACGATGAAACTACACCTTGGCGTAATGTAATGACTTGCGTGCCTCCATGACCCAAAGAGCTATGCAGAACGGCTTCCCTCAGCCGGAGATGCAACCATGCCCGACAGGTCAATGAGTAAAGGCCGGAAGAAGTCCAATCTCAGAACCAGCTGATGGGCAACAACTAGTTTTATTCACTATGCCCCTGGAGGGGTCACTCCAGCGAATAAACACGGAGAGCAACAGTTTACTGGTCTAAAAACCTCCACTAGATGGGCCTAGGAGTGAAATACCTGGAGTTTCTCTGCACGGTGGCAGAAGTCATCGCACTTCATTGGGCACCTATCGCCCGCGTAAGCTGGACAGCCCCAGCCCAGAGCATGCTGCCCCGTCTACGTCCCACTTACTCCACTGGGTGCATGGGGCAAAGGATTGAATCCGAAAAGCGGATCGATAACGAAGCGCCGGCGAAGACAAGACAGAATGCATGCAATTATCAGGTCTTACGTGACAGACCAGAAGAAGTCCCCTCATAGGATCTTCGGTTACGTTCCCCTGCTGGGTTAACGCCCCACTACCTTGTGGGAGAAAAGCTCCGGCTAGGGTTCCCAAATAAAAAACCCTTCTGCGGTGTGGGCAGCCACGAAGTATGATCTGACCAAAAATCTCCAGCGGTCAATTGGGAAACATCCCTTATCTCTCTGCTCTTCATCCTTTACGTTTCGACTCTAAGTGCGTACGAGAAGCCATTATGAGTCGTGACTGTGAACCTGTAGCCCTCGGAAAGGGTAGCAAACTAAAGACAGAAGAGAGAGAATCCATTCTTCGACCTAAGCATTCTTTTCACTTAGCTGCTTTCAACGTCCGCACACTTTGTCAAACGGGGCAACAGGCTGCCCCAGCTAGGACTCTTGAAACCTTTAACATAGACGTGTATTGTGTCTCCGAAACACGCATGCAAGACCCAACTTCAGTGTTAACACTTTGCTCCCCTGATACAAGTTCGACTTCTCGTTTCACTCTTCGCGTGTCTGGTGATTCAGTGTCTAGTGCTCGTGGCCAGGTTGGCGTTGGCATCGCTCTGAGCGTGAAGGCTAAGCGTGCGCTGCTTGACTGGATCCCAGTCAGCAGCTGTCTGTGTGCAATTCGGTTGAATGGTTCTGTGCATGTCAACAGCACTAGACTGATGCGCCGATGCCTGTTTGTCGTTTGTGTATGTCCCAACTGACTGTAGCTCTCCTGAGGCCAACTGTGTTCCGACCATGGACTATTCCTAGCGAGTACAAAATTCCCCGCACGAAAAAACGACACCGACTAACCTGGCGTCCTCATGCGCCTCCACAGCGTTGGACTCAGATCGACCATATTACTGTCGGTTACCGCTGGCGCGGATCAGTTCAAGACTGTCGATCATTTTGGTCCACGCCTGCAGACAGTGATCACGCTCTTGTCCGCGCGCACTTCTGCTTGGGCCTCGTTAGTGGCCGAAACAACGGCAAAGCGAACCTTCCCTCGCAGCCGCTACTGGACGATAACCAACAATCTGATTTCCGAACAGAATTATCCACCAGGTTATCGATGCAGTCAAATGCCGAGAATCCAGAAGAGAGATGGACAGAGATAAAACAGGCTCTACGTGCGGCTGCTGGTGCTACCCAAGGTCCAACAACTAGGCACACAGAAACGACGGATATCTGCATCCTCAGCTGCACTGTTAGATGTGCGCAGATCGATTCCTCCGGATTCCAGATACGTTGAGGCACGGAGACGTCTTAAATGCCAACCGTTTCGGAGCCTGAGAAATGACCGTGAACAGTGGTGGGTCACGAAGTGCAAGGAGAGGGAAAAAGCTGCGGCGATTGGCAACAGCCGCAACCTTTTTCGTCTGATTAGACAAACCGGTCCACGTAAACCAGGCGTTAGCGAATTGATCAAAGAGGCGAACGGCTCACTGATTCAAACTCAGGAGCGTCGTCTAATTCGCTGGACGGAACATTTCGAGAAGCAGTTTAATTAGCCTTTATCCTCTTCAGGTTCGATCACTAGCACAACGGGTACAGCTCTTGTTTTGGATACCAGTCCTCCATCAGAAGCGGAGGTTCTTCATGAGATAAACTATCTTAAACGACATAAGGCTGCTGGACCGGATGGGTTGCCTCTGTCTACTTTCAAAGACGGTGACCCAGCACTTTCATTGGAGTTGACGAAACTCCTCGGTTTGATACGGGAGAAGGAATAAGTTCCAAAAAGTTGGCGTGAATCGCTGAACGTACCAATTTATCAGAAATGCGACAGGTCCTTCCGTGAAAACCACAAGGGAATAGGTCTGGTTAGCATCGCATCCGAACTGCTCGCTGGCATTATTCTCCACCGCTTATCTAACGCTCGCAAACAGTGCCCGCGCGAAAATAAAGCTGAGTTTAGACCTGGTCGGGGTTGTATTGATCACATCATCACTCTTCGACAAATTTTAGAACATAGACAAACCTTCCGTAGGCTCACTATCTCCGTTCTTCTTTATCCTAAAGCGGCCTTCGACTCAGTCGACCGCACAGTTCTCTGGTGCTTTCTCTTGCTGAAGGGTGAGCCAGAGAAGTTCATTTCCATCGTAAATCCCCCTACATGAATAGTCCAGCCGAGTTCGGGCTTACCGTGATCTTTCATTTGAGTTCACTACGAGAAGTGGTGTACGTCACAGTTGCCCCCTCTCTCCTCTTCTCTTTAACTTCGCGATTGATATGATACTAGAGACCGCACTTTTGTCAGGTGAAGATAACGGCGTTGAACTTTTCCGAATGGGAAGCTATCAGACCTTGAGTATGCTGACGATAGTTCTTCTAAATGAAGAATCAGGTAATTTGCAAGCTTTTCTAGACAGCTTGCGTAGCAAAGTTCGGTATGCGTTTTGCACATTCAAAGTGCAAGATGCAATTATAGGACTGGGTTGGTCCAACGCCAAACCTTTCAGTTTCTGGGGTGACTATAAACGTGGTAAACAAGTTCTGTTACCTGGGGAGCTGCATCTCACCCAGAGGTCGGATGTCAGATAAGGTGTCTCTATGTATACAGAAGGCTCGTTTGGATTTTGCCAACCTGAGTCATCTGTGGCGTCGACACGACATCAGTTTATCTATCAAGGGTCGAGTGCACGTTGCAACAATCAGGCCCGTACTTCTGTTTGGTTCGTGGACATGGCCAATGAGGGCGGAGGACATACCACACACCGATGTCTTCGTAGTATTGCTCGAATCTGGTGGGAACACCGTGTGAGCAACGCTGAGGTTCGAAGCAAAGTCTTATGTCCAAGGATTATATCATTAGATGAAACCCTTAGACTTACCAGGTTAAGATGGTTGGGACTTGTGTTACGCATGTCCCCTGACAGAATTTCTCGGCGTGCTGTTTGCTGAAGTGGGTACCGATTGGAAGATGAGTAAGGGTGGTCCGTCCATGACATCGAACAAGGGTATGAGAAGCCTAACTAGCGGACTTGGCCATATAAGGCGTGTTGGACTTCCTGGGTGGATAACAAGAGACCCTCTCACTCAATGGTTAGATACATTGGAGGATATGGCTAGATGCCGCGATCAGTGGCGCTGTTGCATCCACAAACTTTCTTTATCGATGTAATTCGACTGACGTAGTTCTGCTCTCACCCCTATCATACTCTTCTCTCCTTCGTTATTTATTTTTGAGGTTGCCGCTAGGAGATGGCAACCAAAGCCACCGCACCCAGTGCATGGTCAATGGCTGTCTGAACAGAACAGAGAAACCAAACGCACTCTTCGTATGCCCGAAGATAACTCATCCGATATTTCACTTCTCGCTGAAACAACCGCTTAGATGATAGAGCATACCCACTTGGTCTATTATCTTATTGGGAGCTTGAGGTTTAAAGCTGAAAATTGCACTCGAAACGTGGAGAATGCGTGTCCAATTTGGACATACAACGAAGCACGCTGTGGAGTGATGCGCACTAACTTGTGTGCATACTTCCGGTGGTAGATGGCTCTGCTGTCGCCCGGCTCATCATCACACCTGATCTATTGAAGCCTCGTGTGGTTTTCCATTTCGAGCCTCATGGTTTGGTTATCGGTTGTCACAGTGCAGTGGGTCTTTGTGGTTATGGGATACACCCCTCCCGTTGGACTTATGCACAAGCTCAATCTCCCACGTGCCTCGAGACATACATTTTTGCGCTACAGTTCAGCCAACTGGGACGGCTTTCGCGACTTCCTCGGGACGATTGTTGCTTCTTACTCCGCTTTCCCAAACACGGTAAACTCGAATCCCATGAGTTGCTCAAACATACACTCGACCGCGCTGTACGCTTGAAGCATCCAGCATTTCGCCGCTCGCCCACTCCCACCACCGCTTCGTGTAAGCTAGGAACAGATGCTCGACAACCGTACAGAGACAAAGAACGCTTCGTTCGCTGGAAAGCTGGACACACGCTTAACTTCCCCCGGTAGCCGACCAACTTTTCCCCTTTCGTCTTTAATTGCCCCGGTGATCTTGTTTGTGAACCACACGAGATGCGGGGATTTTGGTTCCCGGTTTGCTACCAACTCTACTTCACCCTCTTATCGTACTCCACCGGTTTCTCCTCTTCCCTCCGACTCCCACTTTCTACCTCATAACAGCACTAGATAGATCCACCAAGCGCTGCGTTCCCTGGACGTATGCAAACCACAAGATCCGTAACGTATACTGCTCATCACCTTTCTATATATATATATATATATATATATATATATATATATATATATATATATATATATATAGGTTTACATATATATAACGGAACCGAAGGTCAACATCCGGGCTTTACAACTTTCGTGTCGTTGACTTCTACTTTGCGCCATATCCCTCGGCGTCCCTAACCGACGGCAATCTTCATTACTGGAGTACCAACCAGGAAGGTGGGAAGCACCAATCGAGGTCAATGTTGACTTGTTCATACCCTACACCAAGTCACGATCTGGACGCCGCGTCGCTTCTACTTTTCCGCACGTGCGAATAAAGTACGGAAGGGTAAACGGCGGCCAACGATAAATAAAACATCGGAGGCGGAGTGGGGTGATTATCTTGGTTGGAGGGCGACTAACCGTATCTGACACTGAAGAATTTAATCAGTCACACAATGTTCCCATCAGACCCGAGCAATGCTTCGAAGACACTGGTGTTCGAACACGAAAACCCATCGAGAATCCTCAACACGAATTGATCAAGTCTAGCAACCGTAAAGCAAAAAGCCACGAACCGCGACGTGCTATGCTTCTTTCAATAGACAACAGGATGTCACGCCGACGCCACAGTTCGGCGTAAGCTACTTGGACTCTTGCTACTCGTAATCAAACGCCTGAGTTGTTTAAAGTTATCGACTCACTCTAGCTGATCACCGCTGAGGGTGAGCGCAGGCACAGGAGCTTACCAATCAAGCTAAAGTATTTTACACTTGTAGGGCAATAATTGCAAACCGTATCTGAACACTCTATTACCTGGTCCAGGATAGAATACTCCGCTACCAAACTGGGTGGAAACAACCTGCTGTAATTAGAGTGCGCCGGTCTGTTTCCACCAAACTGCGGAACACATGTACATTTGAGGTCATCAACGACATCTGGCAAGGTACAGATAAGCGTAATTCTTTGTCCAGACAAAGCCATGATGAAGAGCTACATAAAAATTACGTTCCTTCCCTAGACAGTGATCAAGACAGCGTTTAGTGCACCGCAGGACTGTTAAGTCATGCTGAAACTGAAGACTCATTCCGAATATTGCGCTACTAAAAACTCGGGTACAATTGGTAACTGTCCCAATACAATCCCAGCAGTGCCAACAAGCCGGTGTTTGGGAATAAACCATTTCAGTGTCGACCCACAGTTCGAAATAAACCACAGTCTGTCCTTGACGGACATACATCCCGTCGACGCCACTGAACGATTCAACTTTCAAGCGAAAACCAGACGACTTTCTGGTTGATAGCTGGTGTGATTCTTTCCGGAGACTACATCCAAGAGCTGCCGTGACGAGGCTTACACGGAAGGTTTGCCTCTGCCCCTGATCCTAAAGACTGAAGATCCTCAGTCAAAGCGTGACCCGCTATCCACATGCACGAATCTTTCAAAAAGCGACCGGAATATGTGTCCGGTTGTGTTACAAACGTATTGATGAAGTACCTGAGCACTGCTTTCACCATCGAATCACGCCTCCATGAGCCTCGCTTTGCAACAAAAGATAACTCCATGCGCAGATAACCACACCGATCACCATTTACCAAGCGTTTTACTGGCCATCTCAAGCATGGGAAGCGTCACGGTTCCCTGATGCATGACGAGGCGCATCAACGAACGAGTCATCATCGATTGTACGTCCCAATTGTCTGTGAAGTCGAAATCGTGATATGAAGACCACCGAGGCTCGTGCTGGAACTCTCGGTCAAACTACAAAACGCTTCGCTATATAAGCAAAGTCCATTATTGTAGCTTGTTTTCCAAGTCGTCTGCGAAGGTCAATCCGTCAAGATAAGCTCGGAGTAAAACTGACGCTTCACTGAAATCACCAACAGTAACCCGAACTTACGCCAATGAAATAGGGTCTTGCTTCGTTGGTTTGACAAACGCAGGCAACTTTACAAGGAAATCAAAAATCGTTTTGAAACAAGTATTTTAAGGAAATAGTAACGTAAAAACACCAAAGATAAGCGCAGGTCCGTGAATGAATCGATCTGACTACTTTCGTGGTTGATCAAAGGCTTACGACGACAAAGGCTCAGAACCCAAAACTACGAGCAACGACCACCCGTAACATAGATCACGACAAATGACGATTATACAAAACCTGCATTTCGTCACATTCCATTGTGATGAATCCTGCCACCCAAGAACACAGACCTATACACCCAGCCGAGTATTCCACTTCACAAATTTATTGGCTGAAAATATGACCACAGACTCATGCTTTAACGTTAGCATTCGGTCCACGTCGGCGACCACCAACTTGCTGCACGACTGCTACAAACCGCTTGTTATACTGCATTCGCCGTTTAGCACGTCCTCGCGGCTTTTTCTTCTTTTCTTGTTTTTCAACTTTTGGTGTCTGAGCACGTACCTTTCCAGCACGCGCAAGCGATCCATGGACCTTACCTAAAAAATAAGTATAAAACATGAGGATACTCACCTCCGAGAATCGGCACGACGACGTCAACACAGTTACCAGGACTAAGTTCCCCCAGTAGGTCATGATCGCCCAATACAGACGGACCATTATACAACTGTAAACCATCCAACGGAAGATTGTCTTTGTTTGCCAGAAAAATCTTCAGGTCCGCTCCAGTGCGGCAGGAGTCTGTATCCACGACATGTACATCGAAAGACTTCACAAACAGTAACATCCTTACGGAGGCACGACAGCAGTCAAAGTAACGCCGGCGAGAAGGGTCAAGTAAAACAAATAATACTGTAGTATGAAAGGGTCAGAGTCTTCCGTGGAGACTGCTTAAGTTCGACATGGAAAATACAAAAACCAAGAAAACTCCATAGGCATAAAGGCTCAACGCGTGCATCAAAAGGATCCCGTACTTACATTATTCGTGTGCCAGTGTATATTCACGATGATTGACGGACCTGTCAGCCGTAGTTTTCGAGTGGCCCGGGTTCTTTCGTCAGGAAGACTGCTCAGTGTTGGACAGGAGTCCTCGGAAGTTGCTATATATCCTTGATTTCCGGAGCCAGTGTTCGTGCAGTCCAGTATCCAGGTCCGGCTGAAACGCGTGTTTTCTGTTGTGTTCTTAGAAATCCATGTAGGAAACAGGATTAGGGAACGTAATGCGGACTCCTCTTTCCGGTACATAGCGCAAAAACTTCAATGTTAAAAACGGTGACTCTAACCAGTTCTAGCTCCTTCCACATGTTTCGAGGGTACCCAGATGTACATGTCGTGACTACTCGGTTCATTTCAGTTCAGTTCATTTTGCACAGGACAGGTAATGGTCACGGCCAACCGAGCGTCCAGAATTCCTTCGATGGTATGCACATCAGTTATGCACCCACCACTGCCGAGTGCATTTCGTCGAATCCCCGCTAAAAATGAGAGGGAAACGGAAAACCTCATCGCACATCAACTGCGAGAGACATTATGCATCGTGAGCATTCACTGAGACTGTATGCAATGAGCGAAAAAGTCTATTAAAACATACGCCAGAAGGACCACAGTGCTACCCGTCATCCATCTAGTTGATATACTCAAGGCTCACTACGAGGAAATATCTCGTACCACTTGCGATCTAGGGCACCTTTGAAGGGTTGGACGGTCTGCAGATCTACCATTTCACGAGACAGACCATTCCAGCTGCCCACAACCCTGTTGCTGAAGAAGTGCGATCTAGCCATCAACCTAGATCGGGCTTTTATCAACTTTTTTTCATGTCCTTTTTTTTCTGGAGTCTACGGCCACTTGGAATAGACTATCTGGTCTAAGGCCGGAAAAGCTGATCGCAGCCTAAAGAGCTCCCCACGAGCCCTTTGTGTGGCAGCTTTGCACTGCTCCGACCATTTGAAGTCACTGCTGATGATGACCCCGAGGTCTTTAACCTTACTGACCGCCTCTACGATGAACAGTCCTTGATCATGAGCGACAGTTAGGCCTTCTCTTGATCTTGACAACAAATGGCTTTTTTCAGCTTTCAGAGGCAAGTCCCCTTCGTATGCCCAGTCCAGGATGGTACCTATTTCCCTGCCCAAGTACGCCCTACCCTTAGATCCAATAATCTCCACATCATCCGCAAAATTAAAGCTAGGCGATTGAAGAGCGGATGCCAGGTCATTATTAAATAACAAGAACAGGACCGGGCCTAGGACGGATCCCTGAGGTACACCACTGGTGACGTTCACCAAGCTGGAGCACCTGTCCCCCACTTTGACTTAAAACGTCCTGTGGGAGGGGAAGTCCTCCAGCCACCTAAATACTGGCCCACCTATGCCGAAAGTCTCCATCTTGCATAGCAAAGGACGATGATTAACGGAGTCGAACACCTTGCTAAAGTCCAGGAAGCATACCTAACTTCCTTTCCTTCGTCCGGTCGTCGAGCTACTTCATCTAAGAAGCACAATAGATTGGTCAGACGAGATCTCTTTTTCAGGAATCCATGCTGCACCGGACTTAACATGGAGTGCTCCAGTAAGTGCTGGCAGATGTGGGCACGGATGATCTTAATAAGGATTTTACATAGGATGCTAGTTAGGCTTACCGGCCTGTGGTTCTGCACAGCCGACTTAGGCCCACTCTTATGTGTTGCCACGACTGCGGCGACTTTCTAGTCCTGAGGCAGCTTTCTCTGGTCCAACGTGGACCTGTACAGCCTGCATACCGATGGAGCTATGATATCCGCCACCATCTTGATGATATCTGGATGAATGCCATCTGGCCCGCCGACTTGTGGCTGATTAACTCCTGTAGGTACTGACGCACGCTTTCCTCTGAGAGGTCTAGCTAGTTTAACTGAGGAGAAGGATGCATCAGAGCTAGATCTACTCGTACCCTACTATCCATTCTATGTACACTACCAAAGTATTCCCCCAGGGCGTCTGCTTTGCCCTGGTCATCAGAGACAATACCATAGTCTCTAGTGGATAGCGGACCTACGGCATTTCTTGTTGAGCCTTTAGACTGTGCATAGCTGTGAAATTTTTCCGACTGTTGTCTTGCAGACTGGGCCAATTTGAGCTCAAATTCCCGCTTGGAAGTTCTCAAAAGGCTTACGGTCTCGTTTCTGAGCTTTGTGTAGCTGTTCCAGGCTAGCTGACCGCCGGAAGCTTTGTACTGGTTCCAGCAGTGGTTTCTACGTCTGATGGCCTTGGCTATTGCTGCCTTCCATCACATGGGTTTGCCCTCCCCACTCCTTCGTTTTAAGGGTGCGAACTCTTCCTGTAGGGCAGTCAGGGATCCCTTTATGGCCTGCCAGCGCTCCTCGACAGTAGCCTCCTCTGTCGTGTCCCAGGTCAAACCCATCGCCCTATTACGAAGCCTATCTATGTCCATACTACCGAAATGTCTGACCAGCCTTGAGGGTACCTTGGGTTGTCGCACGTGTAGGACTATTTTGACACACACGTGGCCATTCTTGCCCAGCGGTGCACAATAATGCAGTCCAGCCACATCGTTGGGGAAGTTCGTTATAACTAGATCCAGCAAGGATGGAACGCATCCGGTCCTATGTCTGGCATTTTCCCTAATATGCTGTTGCAAAGCATTGGCATGCTGCCATTCTAAATAGGTTTGCTCCTCCGATCCCGGCACGCAGACCTCAGCCGCCCAGTCGATGCGCAGAAGACTGAAGTCACCCAGTACGAGGGTCTTTTGTGCGTCCTTAACTAGTTCAGTCAAAGTCCGCAGTAAACAAACGTCCTCTTCGTGGTTAGTGCTTGGTGCCCTGTAGACACGGACAACTTTAACCCTTCTGCCTGGAGGGATGATCGTAACGGCGCATAACTGGATATTGCGAGTGCACATCTTGGCCTGAGACTCAAGGTGGTTTATACCTGACCTAACGAGGATGGCTACTTAACCACCAAGGCGATCCTGTTCTCGATCCAGCCTATAGACCGCAAAACCGTTACTTATTAGGCCTAACACATGGTCTTCTTCAGAAAGCCACTTTTCCGTGACGGCAACTGTTGATGCTTTCTGCTCGTCAGCGGTTTTGACGAGTTCCGCCCGTTTATTTCTTATATTACACGCGTTAGTATATAACACCACGGCATCTGCTCCGTCGCCTAGGTGTCTCTTGTTATTCACTCCTGTCTGTTTCTCAGGCGCAACACCTGAGAAGATGACACGTGTTTTGCTTCGACTGTCCCCATTGGGGTGCATGAAGCCGGCTGACGACCTAGAATTTCCGACGACTCCCAATCCATCTCTATAGGAGTGACCACAACATCCAGACTGGCAGGGGTCGCGCTGTCATCTATCTTCGGACAGTACTGCCAATTCTCTTCTTCCAGCGCATCTTCAATTACAACTATTAGCGACCCTGCACGTGGCTTCTTTACTATTGTCGGGGTCGGGGCCTGAGAGCCGAGTACGGCATTCCGGTGAACTTTTTGGTTTCCCACGGGCGCCCTGGCTGGTCGAGCAAGGTTACCTCCAGGGGCTAGACCACCAGGCCTTACTCTATGCTCGTCCGGCACAATCTGGTATCTGCTCTTGGTAATGTGAGCCACTATTGCTGCCCTCGCCAGCAGTTTATCCCGAGTGGCTTCATCAGCGAACTCCACTAAGATTGGTCTCGCACGAAGTTCGCCTTTGTTCCCCAGTGGTGACTTCCATGTCCCCACTCTGTGCACCCTTCTTAGAGTAGTAGGATACGGAACGCCTGCGATTCGCGGCATGTCGCAGACCCTCATCCTATCTATATCCTACCTGGCTTTCAATTCCCTTATAAAGGGTTCTTCCTGGTTTAGGATCAAGAGCCTTTGGCTTGAGACCCTGCCCATCGACAAGATCTGCCTCTGCAGATCCTTCACCTTGTTTTCTAACACCAGAAGGGCCGGATCGTCTACCTAGCTAACCCACCCTTCGCTATATTACAATTTCCCCTCCTTTTGACCTGCCTTGCTCTTCTAGGCTTCTGCTCAGTCAACTGGCCTTCGTCGGTCTGCTTCAAAGGAGTTGTCAGTTCCCCGGGCCTCTAATGGGTCTCTCGCGAGCGATCATCTCACAGTCTACCCATTATGTCATTCATTCCATGCAAAAATCTGCGACACCTTTTGCATACAATCCATCTCTGGACGCCATCCAAAAAGATAAAATAGTGAAGAGTCCCACCTGCACGGCATCACACAGCCTGTATTTTACTAAGCTATCGGCCTTAAACCATGAAGCCGGGAACAAGTGGCATATGAGTGCTGTATGCTGTTGACATTCGCATAGGTTTGTAGGTGTGTGCTTGTCGAATGATGTTTGGGGCAGAATCCCCGTGCCTGGTGACCCTTGAAGTTAATATTGTTCTTTTTCTCCTTTTTCAACTTGACACGTTTACGAGAGACGCAACTGACAGCTATATAGGTGTACCTCATTCTCGGATCCTCTCTCTTCCGCTTGAGCACTACAATATCAATAGTTGTTTCTCCCCTCAACAGCCACACTTCAGAGTTGCTTCCATCGTTCGAGCTGCGTCTTACCCTGGGCTAGAACTTTACCTTTCGCCAAGCCGTGGTTATGCGAGCTAGCTGAAGGACTTGGTTCAGGTTGATCCCCATTGATCCCAGTGCAGCAACAGGAGACAACGGGAAAGCTCAGCTACTTCAAACGATGAGCTTCGAGAATCCCCGACGCCGCGAGTGTTGGAGAAACAAGTTCCCCATCCTCCTGCCCAGGCAACAGAGTGGGACGCTCGGGGGTTCCCCGAGAGTCTCCTTAGGGGCCACTCAATTTTTTCGGTGTCACTTTCATGCATCAATAGGCTGAAAACAGTTTCGAAAGCCAATAAATTATTTAACAGGTGTGAAAACCCCTTTCTCAGTCGTTAAGGACACATTCCGGATTCGCTTTCCTGTACGCAAATAGAAGCTTAATTTTGTTGAAATGGGAGGCACATTCGCCTTAAAAATTCATAGTCTACCAAACAGAGCATTAGTTAGTCAATTACTAACTTCCTGCAGGGCCTGGACCTCGCTTTATGCTGTCGACCTGCAGGAGTAGTAGCTAACCGGCCGCTTTTATGTAGTGAAGTAACCTGGACCCGGACTACTTGCACTAGAAGAACGACAGGACCAGACAAGAGGGGCAAGAAAGTGCTGCAATAAATTGGCGATGCGGCTGCGTTTCCTTCGGTGAGTCTAGCCGTTTTTAAAATTTTCAAGTTTTCGAAAACACATCATCCCCCCTCATTGGAACGGACCTTTGTCTGCACCGACTAGAGCCTGAATGATATCAGCCTCCTCCACCATGGACACAACCACTACCTCAGATGGGGCTACTGCCCCATGAGGCTCGGTAGTTCTCCCTCTGTGACCAGTGTCCCAGCCTCGAATCCGGATGAGAAGGTTCTTCATAATGAGCTGCCAACGGATGCAATGAAATATAAAGTCCGAATTCAGACTGCAGGGGTAGTTGAAATAAAGGCCACCGTCCGCGCTCTTGAGGATAAGATAAGCAGCCTGATGAGCCTGGTCATCGAATCCCTCCCAGTATCACAGGTTTTCAATCAGGTGTGTAGTGTTTCCGAGCATCAAATTCCTGATGCTGCCAAAATTTGCAAGACAACGAGAAATTCCCCGAGCGAGTCACCTTTGAGGTCGCTTTCTCAGTTCGGACCACAGTTATGACAGTTAAGCTCAGATTTTTGACCGCCGTAAACTCCCTCTCCCGTATAAAGGCCTACTCGCTTGGCTGGGAACCAGAGGCACCAGCCGGGCACACGGCATTTTAACTGAAGTTGGCTCCACAGAGTCAACCAAACGAATTGCTTCCTCAGCCGCGGAGCTCAAAGAGGAAGTAAAAGGGCCCAAGGGAGTAGCCATCAACAAGCCACTTCAGCTAGGTCTCCGTAGTGAGGCGGCTAAGCTGGTGACCCCGCCAAAAGACGATCCCAAGCCCAGAGCGCTGTCTGTCGCCCAGGCAACTCGTCTTGAGAATCGGGCTCCATGTCTACCATCCTATGTTTCCTTGGTCACTCTATTTCCTGCCACGGAAAATAAACCGAGTAGTAGACCTAGTGCTACCAAACTCCTGAAGACCACAAAAAGTACCCCAGACCCTAAAACTGGTAACCAGACCGTACTAACGGATGAGACCCACCCATCCCCGAGCCCAGGTACAAAACTGAAACCTAGTTCCACTAAAAACTGCAAGGAGGAGATTAATGCACCAAGAAAGATATCTGGTGTGGCTATGCGACATAGGATCACGAACAAAAAGACTCAGGGCAGCGAGCCCCGTAAAGCACACAACGGCAAACCACAAAACGTAGCCCATTCCTTTCGGAACTTAAGAGATATAGACCGTTCGCCTTGTATGGCACCTCCCGGGTTTTAAGACAACAAAACCTACCAATTTTCTCAACAGTTTGTTTACCCTTTGCCCCAATATCCCCAGCCGCCGACTCTCCCAGGGTATCCTATCCACCCCAACTCCCCCCTTTCCTCCTCATCAAACCCAAAGTCAGCTGCCTTTGGCGATTCTATAACAACTCCCGAGCATTTGCTCGAGTTTATTTACATCAATTGCCTGAGTAAGCTGAATAAGATCCCGGAGCTTTGGCAGCTTGCAGTGGACAAGGAGCCTCGGGTCATAGCCCTCATGGAATCCTGGCTAATCCCCAGATACACTTGATGCGGAAACATCCATTCCGGGGTACTTCACAGTTAGGCAGGAATCCAGCAGGGTTTGTGATGGTGGGGTTACCGTATACAACGATAATTCCATCCCCCTCTCACTATGGGGACAATTTCCACGTTTTCACGCGTCGTTTGTGGGTTCTCTTTACGCCCTCTGGGACAGACACTCTACTGCTTGGTGTAATTTGTCGTCCTCCCGCATGCAAATTCCACCGATAGCCGAGATTCCATAGACTTATTAGGCTCCCTGAAAGGCCATAAAGACTTCACCCATCTTTTAGTCATTAGGGCTTCAACCCGCTCAGTATCGACTGGCAAATAGCTGATGCTCCTGATGTCACCTTGGGTAAATTCGTCCTAGATCTCGTATTCGGGAACCCGTGGGTACAGAACGTAAATGATCCGACCAGATACCGCGCAGGATATGCCCCGTTCCTACCAGACCTGGTCATCGCCAGTGAATGATTCCAGACAGATGTTGTGCACTACTAGCCACCTCGGTAGGAGCCATTACATTCTCACTGGGTTCGATTATATTGTGAGGTGGCCCCCTCTTCCCTCAAAAACCAAACTTTGAAGATCCTTCAAAAGGACCAATTTTGACCAATTCATTGCGTCCGTTAGCTCCCGGCTAAACTCAGCTAGCCTAGGTAACTCTGCTGATGAGATGGCAAACAGTCTCACAGGGTTGATCTCTTTAGCTGATGGGCTATTTGCCCCCAAAACTCGTCTTCCACAGACCGGTTAACGGCCCTCCCTTACCCTTTTAGGTGCATCCTGGACGAGCGCGCACACCTCTTTGCTAGGTATAGAGCCGCAGGTCCTGTTCGCGGTGCAGAAGACTTCAGGACTGTCCGTAGCAAATGCAAAAACAACATTAGGTTCTATCAAAATGCCGTCCACCTATCTGTACCAGCTGAAGCACGGACTAATAAGGCATTCTTCTTTCAGCACAAGCCTCGTCTAAGAGGCACGGCTCCGAAGCCACTTGCTCTACGAGATCATGTCGGATCCCCGATTACTTCCCACAGCCTACTGACCAAGGCCTTAAGCTTCCACTTTCGCACGGTTTTTAGATCCACTCCGATATCACCCAACCTAAACATGAACCCAATATCTTCCGCCACTACCCTTAGACATATCTCTATTCCATTTGTGTAGATGCACAAGGTTTCCCTCGGCTCAACGAATATTGTTCCATGGGTCCTGACCTAATCCACCCCCGCATTCTCAATGAAGTGACAGACACATTAGCAGCTCCTTACGCGTCTTTTATTCAGTGATATGTTGTTGATGGAGTTTTCCCCACCAGTTGGAAAAAGGTAGTCACGCACCCATCTATAAGAAGCTTGGCAGACATCTAGCTTCTGGTTACAGACCCACAAGTCCGACAAGAATCACCATCAAAATTTTCGCTCGACTTCTCATGAGTCCGGTTCTTCCCCATATGCACATAAATGGGATCCTCGCCCCATCACAACATGGGTTTCTTTCAGGCAGATCATGCATCACAAATATGGTTACCGTCGTAGATAGCTTGACAAAAGCCCATGATGATGGCCATCTCTCAAACGCTGTACCAATCCATTTTGCTAAGACATTCGACAAGATCCAACATGCCCCTCTTTATCAGCTGCGAATATGCGGGGTGGCAGGCTCCATGTTGGACATCTTACACAGCTCTCTTAATGACCGCACCTTTGTGGTTAAGGTTGGGAATGTTTTATCTCAACCTGTTCCAGTAGCAATCGGGGTCCCACAGGGATCGGTCTTAGGTCCTCTTTTGTTATTGATCTACATAAATGATCCTCCGATAGCCCTCCCCGCAAACATCTCCATGTATGCAGACGATCTAACCCTCTGGAGGTCACGCGTTGAAAACCTGCAAGTTGTAGTTGATGACAAAACGCTGGTTCGAGGGTTAAGAATATCAAATGCGCGAGCATGTCTTTCGGCAGAGAGACTGGTCATGCTTTTTCTATTAACGAAGCAACCGCACTGCCAAAACTTGGCCGACACAGGGGGCTCGTTTTCTGGTTGGATTGTAACCTGCCCCTCTCCCGTCACCACCAACTTGCAAGTAAGTCTGCCTTTTGAGCCCCGAATATGATTCAAAGGTCCTTACAGCGCATTTCTGAGGATGCTTTTCATGGTAAAACTGTCGTCTGATAATAATAAAATTTTACCATAAATTTTCACATGGTGCATCCATTTTTCGATACATTTCGGGCCGAGCTCAGTTCTGACGCATTATTGGCTTCCCTACAATTTTCGGAACGCCCTTCCTCTGTTGAAGTAGGATAGTCAGTTACTACCTTCTGGTCTTGTCCGAGATCGATAAGTCCTAAGAAAGGTTCAGGGGCTTCCACCAAAGCAGCATGTGGTCTGCTCCTCCTACCCTGTCCCGTCCACCTTTCACTCCCTGATCTCTACCCTCCTAACCTAAGACGCGCAAGAAGTGATCCGTTTCTGATGCTTCACCTTTTTGAATCAGGTCAAAGCCATAGGTTCTTCTCCATCTGTCCACCCTCTTCGCCCCGTGGTCACAGCAGAAAGGTCTTCAACCGAGAACAGCGCTGTCGGTCTGTGGAAAGCTCTTCCGGAAGATTTCGTTTTCTTGCAGAACAAGACCGTTTTCAGTAAAAAGTTAGATTTCTATCTTGGTCTCTCCCAGTGAATCACTGTCCATAAAAAAAAAACAAGAGCGAAATAGATGTCTTTTATTACATTTCCACTCCGCGGTATGTTTGTGAGGTTCACACCATCATTCCTCTCAAATCACTGTCCATAGTGAGACGCTGCTTGATGTTACTTAAATTTTATTTTGGTTGCCACCCCTGTTATGGTTATTCCGGTCGTGACTAGAGTGTAGCCAAACTAAGGAATCCCAAAGCCAAAACAAGACCTATTCGCTGATTCTACGCCACTGGATTAACAAATTATACGCATACAGGTTCTTACAAAACTCAACTGTACATCCACATCTTCTAGCAAAGAGGACCAGAGTACAACAAATGATCAGTGTCAGGTACCGTCCTCACAGCAGTCCAAGTTCGAATCAAAAGTTATGCTACTTCACTTGGGAAAGGTATAAACAATCGTTGAAATGTAGAGATTGATATATGCTGTACTTGTTCGAGAGCATAGCCTCAAAAATACGAGTATGTGACAACGGCTCGAAAGGATTTCCACACACGTACATTACAACCTCCGTCCACCGCCTCCGCTTCCCTTTAATCTCGTTTTAGCTCGAAGAAACCGACAAACGACGAAAGGTTTCCTCGAGAACCGGGACAATTGGGCTGAAAGCCTCGAAGCCGTGCAGTACTTCAAGGCTCCAGGAATACCCTATCACATTTGGTTGGTGCTCACTCGTTTACATACAAAAACAGGCATTTACTTATTTCAGACAACCTGCTGACCAATTGCAAGGTGGCTTTGCTGTATCTGCACGATCTAAGGGTTACTTTTCGGCTGCACCTGATTGGATGGATATTGAAAAGGAAACCGTAGCTCACTGGGCCGTGTGTTGAAACAGTTAAACCACCACACAACCCTTTTTCGACCAGATACCTGCCTAAGTTCAATAAATTAACAAGTGGTTCCCTTTCGGCTAGCTCTCAGGTTATGGTAGCTTTGTTGTTCATCATGCTTATTTGCATATATATCCGGAAGAGATACCACTGTCAAATTTTCCCAACAGAATGTCCTTAAGCAAATTTCTCCTCAAGTGTCATTGTGATTAATGTAGAAAAATAACTTTGAAATAACCTATTAACTATAAATCCACATGTTAAGAGAAGGAGTGGATTTCCAGTGGCTACCGCATTGACATGCATTGCGGAATCATGCAGGTGGGATTTTTGGGATGGCGCTTCACCTGATAATAGCTCTGCTGATTCTGGCAGCAGGGGTAAGTTACACTCCGTCTATAGTCCATCTCTGGTGATACTTTAGTTTGGGGTGCCGTACCACCCAGACTTGGTCCAAAACTAGTTGCTATCAACTTTTCGGACTCAACCTCAGTATCTCCTTTCAGCCAGGGGGACGGAGAGTGATCAGGGGTTTTCGAAGAAAAACTGGTAGAAAATAAATACGGTTGGACTTTGATCCTTACCAATCTGTTTTCGGAATTGCTAACCACAACTGCGCTGTACGGTCCCCAAAGGCCCGAGCCAGTGTTCACTGCCAGGCCCGCTGAACGAAACATACAGGAGTTGCCGTAATGAAAGAAGACTTCAGCATTTGGGAGCTGGGTATACCTTGAATATTCTAACACAGTCGGGACGTGTAAGTGACTACTTTTGAACACCTTTTTGGCCCCTTTTTCTCTACCGTCTCTAGCGGCTATTGGTAGCGTACTCTCAACTGAGCTGACCTTCCCAAGGTTTCCAGCTACCTCAGCTTTTAATCATGTTCACTTCTGTTTCCCATCCCGCCTTGGCTTTCTTTTGCTTTTATGTATTTCCCGTATTGCTACTGCTCCTCTACCACGATATATAGAACATACACTAGCTTCTGACCACCAGTTCCAGTTTTCTCTGTCCATTATACAGAGGGGATTTCGTAGGTGAATCGCTGAGACCTTATAGGGGACAAGTTCAAAGGCCGCCCTCGAAGGCCTCACGTGAGCAATTCCGGTTTGGGCTGGAAGAGGAAATATGGGGGATAGGGAAGACTTTTTGCCATTGGACACTGCTCGAGCAAAGATACGATTGTACTCTAAGTTCTGTCCCCTTTTAGATGACGTTCAAAACCACTGTGGCTTAATGTGAATCTCACGGTCTTACATAATTCAGCCATAATCTTGCCTCGGCCATGCTGGGGGAATTCAGAACTATCGAAAATCCACGCGTACTTGGCAGATACCATCCACGGGCTAGAAGCCTGCTGAGTAAAGGAACTAATTTCAAGAGCAAATTCCGATGACTTTGTAGAAATTCAGCGTGGTCTTGTAGCCGATAGCTCGGTGTGGTGATTCAGCAGTTGCCACACGTGATACCACCAGGTACAGCTTCATAAATACGCACGCGGATGGGCCTCAAACAACCAGAATCCCCTAGGCCAGGTGCAGTAGAAGCTCCCAGTGATTAGTCGATCTCCATTCAAGTAGCCTTCTTTGATTTAACATATTTGTACGAACCAATGCCTTAGTAGGGTCGACGTGCTATTCCATAGCCTTGCTGTTCTTGCTAATCTAGCTTACGTATTTCTGGAGAGGAACGATTTCAGTACAATATATTTTCTGAAGAATTTTGAATATTACACTCCGCCGCATTATCCGTCGAACAAAACAAGACAAAATAGTTGACACTTGCTGTTTGAGGGTCACCTATTGTTGAGCTTATGTTATTGAAAGTTTGGTTTATCCCCACACACGAAGTAGACCGAGCGATTTTGACTTTCGATCACGACTTCAGGATGAGCATCGTATAGAACCTTCACCGTTTGAAACAGGATATTGTCATGGTGGGCGACTTTCCGTCGGACCATTTGCTTGGACCAACTTAAAGCCTCACTGGTCTGTGACGTCAAATTGTGCGTATCTAGAAAGTGCTCAGAGATGTCAGTCATATGGAATTCATAAGTGAAAGCGTGACTGCTTTACAGGACCAGATCCCCCCAGATTTTCTATGCCATTTTCGGACGGCTTCGGAAGTCCATACGCAACAGCTTCCGAGTTCGATCAATGTTTGTCCCATTTGGGACCAGAGGCTTCGAAACGACCTAAGCCTGAGGAAAAGCACACCAAATTCATGTACTTTCTTTCTTTACTTGCGTCGAGATCAGCCGGGAGTTTTGCCTCCATCACCAGCCCTACGTAAAAGGGAACCCCTGGAGAGTTATCCAAAGTTGCTTGGAGCTTTGTGACGAGGACGAGGCGATTTTTGACGTACTTACTTGGATTCATCTTCCCGATGATTTTAAAACATTTGAACCGTTGAATAATTTCGCCACATTTTCATTAGAATTGTTCGTGCAAGTGAAACAGACAAATATAACGTCCAAGAACAAGCTTATTCTGGAGATGTTTCGGAGACGGAAGGTTCGAACTTGAAAAATTACCTTGTTTGCAAGTGGTGCTTTCACGGGCAGAACAGATTCAAGTAAGCCCCCTATGTCACAGCCTTGCCGCTTCCAGCGAAGAGGTCTGTGGGTCATGTGCTTACACCGTCCGTAACGACCGGTCGTGGAAAACCTCCCTAAAACCTTTGCGATTCAGTGTTCTTCCTAACATCACTCATTTGCCTACACTACTGACGTGTCTTTACGAACTGGTTGTTTTTATGGACCAATTGTTGTTTGTTCGCTCCCAGAGCGCTACTTTGGCACATCCTTGTTCAGGACCTGCGTGACGCACGTGCTCCTTGCTCACAAGCTGCGATTCGGTTTCTCGTTTGTTGAGTCCTTGTGATCGTATTATTGAGGTTTGTATCTTTTTGGTATCATTGTTCATGCAATAATCTAGTATCGTAGAATATCACGGATAACCGTCTTTTGATTTCGGGATCCGTTGCGAATTTGGCTACGCACTGCTCGAGAGTGTGCTACAATACTCAATAGATCAATTTGGAACGAGGAAAAACACGCAAAGTGCCAAGGAAAGGATCAAAAGCAGTGGAATCCGGACAAGAAGTAACACGGCAAGTCTCTGGGGAGGTTTTGGGTACATATGGTTCTTTAGTTAATGATAGATCGCCTAGTCCTGTCAGTGCTAGTTCATGTGTTAATGAGAGCAATATTGATCGTAAGAATGTCGATTTATATAAGCTGAGAATACTAGACCCAGAGCAACAGTTACTATCGGTTAGACTACAGACGCAGGAAGCAGAGAAGAAGTGTACACAGAAAGAGCGAGAGCATGAGACCAGCGACTTTGACACTTCCGATAGATTAGTGTGTAATAAGGTAGGGAACCCCACGCCGGTCGCCGACTACAAACCACCATCGATCGATTTACCTAGAGTGGAACTAACGGTTTCCGACGGGCGATCAGAACACTACCGCAAGTTTGTCAAGCAGTTCGAGACGTTCGTTGAAAATAGGGTATCCGACCTTGGGCAAAGGCTGCTCTACCTTACCCACTACTGTCGAGGCCGAGCAAGAGAAGCTATCGACGGGTGCACCATGATCGACCCAGAACAAGGCTACACAAGGGCAAGGAAGATCCTAAGGGACTTGTTTGGCCAACCTTTCAAAGTAGCCCGTAACCTAATAGAGGGCGTGATGGTAGAGGCAAAGAGAACCAAGGGCAATGTCTACTCAATGACCGACCTGGTGACTGAGATGCAGAACCGCTCAATAGCACTCGGCTATTTAGGTTACAGGGCTGACCTAGATGCCATGCACACTTTGGAAAACATAGTCCGTCACATCTCTCCCGAACCACAGGGTCGGTGGGCGGAAGAAGCAGAACGGATAAGCCGAAGCGATAGTGAGGCTAACTTCGAAGACCTGACCGAATACTTGGACAGGCAAACGAAGATAGCTGACAGCAGATTCGGCCGACTCATCCGGGACAGCAACCGAGCAAACAAGCCCAGTAATAGCCAAGTCCAAACCCCTGTACGGGAACATCCAAAGTACCAGCATTGGACCAATACACACGTCATTTCACGAGATGCCACGGCACAACCAAATCGCAGATCCTGTGGTGCCAGCCATGGCCTACCAGAATGCCCCAAGTTCGGCAACGCCACAATAGACGAACGGTGTGGAATGGCGAGGATCGCAGGAGCATGTTTTATCTGTCTGAACACCACGCACCGGTCAGCAGCCTGTAGGACAAGGAATCGATGTGGTTACGAGGGCTGCACGGGCAAACACCATCGATTGCTGCACCAGGCGAGAGTAACCTTACCCGAGGTGAGTACCTAGCCCAGTGTTATTTGTTCAACGTCGCGGTCTGCCAGTAAACCGGTACATTTAGGCGCAGTGGCCTTGGGAGTAGTGACCCCAACTGAGGTGGTCAAAGCGTTGGCATTCGTCGATAGTGGATCGGACACTACTCTGGGGAAGGAGCGGTTTGCCGACGAACACCGACTCGCTAGAGGTGCGACGTCGTTGGCAGTGAGCGCGGTGGGCGGAACACAGGTAATGACTGCCGGTAGGTTGAGGCTGCAACTCATCTCTCTAGACACTAACGAGGAAACTGAACCAACAGAGGCATTCACGTTAGCGGATCTCCCCATGCGAGCACCGAGGTCGGTCAACGCAATCTTGACAAGGTGGCCCCACCTGCAGGATGTAACCGTTGTAGACTGGGAAGATGGTGAAGTGGATCTCCTCATCGGTTGCGACGTGCCAGAGGTGCATTGGGTGCTTGACCAGAGAGTGGGCGACCGCCAGGCACCTTATGCCGTACGCACCGCTCTGGGATGAATGTTATACGGTCCGGTAGGGGTACGTGGTTCCGTGAATTACTTATCCGCCGAAACGGACCGCATAGAGTGCCATCTACAGCGGCTGTATGAAAAGGAGTTTCATGACATTGGAGACGAAAGACCATCGTTGTCTCAAGAGGATCACTCCGCTCTACAAACGATGCGGCAAGGCCCTAGAAGCCTCACAAAACAATTCGAGGTTCCCCTCCCATGGCGCATATCTGCCGACCCGTGGACTGACAACAGAAATTATGTTCTCCAACGATTACTACGACTGAAAGAACGCTTCATTCGAGACCAGAATCTGTGGGAACGATACGCGGAATTAATGAAGCGAACCGAAGCCCTCGATCACGTTGGAAAGGTTCCTGCTAACACGGACGGCAAAAAGAGTATCTGGTATCTGCCTCACCACCCGGTTATCAACCCCAAGAAACCCAATAAACTGCGGGTGGTTTTCGACTGTGCGGCCAAGTTCCAGGGCAAGTCGTTAAACGATCGCTTGCTACAAGGGCCTGACTGGACCACACCACTGGTCGAAGTTTTGTGCCGTTTCAGAGTGGGTAAAGTGGCTTTGTCTGCCGATATTAGGGAAATGTTTCATCAGGTGAAAATACCGTCAGGAGAACGAGATGCTTTGTGTTTCCTTTGGTGGGAAGAGAGAGACCGGGACAACGCAGTGGTGAATTGTAGGATGATCGTCTACTCCTTCGGAGCCATATCGTTACCATTCTTTGCGAACTGATCCCTCCGAGAATCGGCGAACAAACATGGCGATCTAGTACATCGGACGGTGGTAGAAAGCGTCAGCAGGATCTTCTACGTCGACGACTACCTTGGGTCAATCGATGATGTGGAATCAGCTCTAGAGCAGTTCAGGGGTCTGACGAGATTGCTGGAAGAGGGCGGCTTCCATCTAACTAAATGGATGTCGAAAGCTTCAGAAGTGCTCCAGGTCATTCTGTATCACGAAAAGGCCGAAAGGGTAAGAGATTTGGACGGCTCTCCACTTCCTATCGAGCGCACCTTAGGAATACAACAGGACGCGGAAACGGACGATTTTGTTTTCGAGCTAAACGTTCCCGAGCTGCCAATAACCCGTCGTGGCATACCATCTGCTGTCTCTAGTTTGTTGGACCCGCTCGGTTTCGTCTCACCATGGCTGCTACCCGGAAAGATCTTGCTGCAGCGGCTGCGCCGTAAGAAAGTTGATTGGGACCAGTCGCTGGATCGAGAGGACAGGTTGGACTGGGAAGAATTTTTGAACACCTTGAAAAAGGTAGGGGACATAAGGATTCCACGAAGTCTGACTCCTGGTCATGCAACACGGACTGGAGAACTACATGCCTTTTCCGATGCATCCGAAGTCGGTTATGGAGCCGTGGGGTACGGACGATGGTGCACAGGGGATGGAAAATATACTACGAGGATCCTGTTTGCTAAAGCCCGCGTTGCTCCACTGAAGTCGGTCTCAATCCCACGCCTTGAACTCAGCGCATCCGTGTTAGCGGTCAGGGCGGTACAAGCGGTTAAGAGATGTTTAGACTTCTACACTTGGACGGACTCAACGATAGTACTTTACTACATTAACAACATCCGGAGCCGGTTTAGTACTTTCGTCGCTAACCAGCTCACGATTATCCACGATGAATCGGCCACGAACCAGTGGAATCATGTCCGGTCTGGCGATGATCCAGCCGATCTGTGCTCCCGAGGTGCGACCAACTTCAGGCAATTAGATACGTGGACGAGAGGGCCAAACTTCCTGCAAGTGCCTTAACAGGACTGGCCGGCGTTCGAATTAAAGCCTCCTACGCAAGTAGAACTGGAGATCAAAGGCGTAGTGATGGTGGCCAACGTCGTCGAAGCGACATCCATTCTATCGCGACTGGTCAGGTTTTCTTCCTGGATGAAGACGCTTCGTTCGTTAGTTTGGTTAACCAGGTTCAAGAGAAATTTACTAGTCATGAAAGGGCTACGCCCCTCAGGCTAGATACGGGTCGGCCCGATAGGTCCCGATGAGCTACAAGCGGCAGAGTACGATATTTTCAGAATGATACAACGCGAGGCTTTCGCCCGAGAACTCAAGGGGGCGGAAGAAGTGGGGCCGACCACTAAAGACATGCCATCTCCAAGAGGGGAGCTGAAGCGTTTAAACTCCAAACTCATCGACGGACTGCTGCGGGTGGATGGTAGGCTGACCAACGCCCACCTGAACTTCGACACAAAGTATCCTATACTGCTGCCTGCGAGACAACCTGTAGTAGAGCTAATGACCCAACACGTCCACGCCGTGGAGGGACATGCCGGGGAAGGTCACGTGACAAGCGTCATCCAAAAGCGCCTTTGGTTGCTGAGAGGACGAGAGACTATAAAACGCGTAATCCGACGGTGTGTGCGATGCAGGAGACGCAATGCCACAGCAGGCAAACAACTCATGGCTCCACTACCAGAATGCAGGGTGACTACGGGCTGGTGGCCGTTCAGTGACACCGGGTTGGACTATTTCGGGCCCTTGTGGATCAAGTGCGGGAAAAGATTAGAAAAGCGATATGGATGTATCATGACGTGCATGAAGTCACGTGCGGTACACCTAGAAGTCGCACATTCGATGACGACCGATTCTTTCCTACGGGCCTTGCAGAGATTTATCAACCGAAGATACGTACCGGCCGATATATACTCAGATAATGGATCGAACTCTGTGGGCGCTCACCGGGAATTGCAGCGTTGGCACAAGAACATGAGCAGAGACGAGCTGCAGGATCGAACCGTGGCCTACGGCATACGATGGCATTTCAACCCCCCACAGGCCAGCCACCGCGGTGGCGTATGGGAACGCATGATCCGGTCCGCCAGACGGATATTGCTGTCGATCATGGAGCAGCAGCCGCCCGACGACGAGACGCTGAACACCGTCATGACTGAGGTAGAGAGAACCCTGAACAACCGCCCCCTGGTTCCAGTAATGAACGGTGACCCCACCCACCTGGCGCTCACCCCGGACGACTTATTGACGTTAAGGTCGAACGAAGGTTTTTAAGGGCCGGTATACCTTCGTGGGAGCTACCTCCACGGATGGAAGCGGGCGAACTATCTTGCCAAGGTCTTCTGGAGGCGATGGCTGCGGGAGTACCTACCGGCTTTGCAGACTCGACAGAAGTGGCTGGCCAAAACAACACCATTCAAAGTTGGGGACGTGGTTATGATCGCCGACGAACGCGCAAATTTCAGCACTTGGTCTTTGGGAGTAGTTACGGAAACCATCAAAAGCACTGACGGAATCATAAGAACAGTGAAGGTGAAGACAGCTGAAGGATTGCTCATTCGTGACATTCGCAGTCTTAACCTACTCGAGAGCGAAGACGGAGGAGCTGATAACCCTGAGGCCTAGTAAACCCTTTCCCACCAGTCATCGAGGTGGATAAAGAAACATCATATATGGAAGCAATCCCGACACACTGACGTATCGAACTATCATACACCCCGAAGCACACTCACCCGAATTGTACTCGTTATTCCACATGGTCTCCGTCAAACACGTTACAGTGCTCAGAGTCTTTCGTTCACTTTGCGGAAAGTCCTCTCTTGATGTGTGTGATACTTTTGACTTCATTATACATCCAGACACATACGCACATGCCCGATGCGCGCTGTCACGCAACCCCTATCAAAACTGTAATGGTGGTCACAATTTGCTTTTGTTGACGTTAATGAAATGTCTTTCGCATATGTGAAGGTAGCGGAAATTACATCATACACACAGGCATACACACTCAAGCAATCGCATGAGGCCAGGACAGGACGGCCTTTCCAAGGACAGCACCTACGTGCCCACCTCAAGCCGGCCATCGGTTAGCTGTTCTTGTGGAAGATGTAGAATAGCCTCGCGTCTGTGTGGCCAATGCATTAGGTGCGACCATGAGTAGAGCGTTGATGGCGAGCATTAGACGCGCGCACTGACAGCAGGGCCTAGGCAGGTAGAAAGAATCAGTACCTTTATACCAAACCTTTGACCCTGCTAAGGATCCAGGAGGATTTTGATGGGCGGTGTAACAGCCGGTCGTGGAAAATCCCCCTTTTTCCCTCGCGATTCAGTGTTCTTCCTAACATCACTCATTTGCCTACACTACTGACGTGTCTTTACGAACTGGTTGTTTTTATGGACCAATTGTTGTTTGTTCGCTCCCAGAGCGCTACTTTGGCACATCCTTGTTCAGGACCTGCGTGACGCACGTGCTCCTTGCTCACAAGCTGCGATTCGGTTTCTCGTTTGTTGAGTCCTTGTGATCGTATTATTGAGGTTTGTATCTTTTTGGTATCATTGTTCATGCAATAATCTAGTATCGTAGAATATCACGGATAACCGTCTTTTGATTTCGGGATCCGTTGCGAATTTGGCTACGCATTGCTCAAACGTGTGCTACACAGTCTCCCTTCTGCTACGGTGGGCTCGCCTAACTGTTCCTCATTTATCCAGCCGCTTTCCGTTTTCGCCTCTCGTGTGCACACCTAAACACCTTGTCCGTACTACCGCCGTCGTCGCTCTACCACGGTATGCACACCTTACCGTATTGTTCGCCCCTTTGTCACCCCTCGTCACCAGCCTCATCCGTACCCACGCCCCATTCCCATGTTAGAGCTAGCCGTTTTGCATTCGCGTCTCTTAAGGTCACATTCATTTTAGATTCATCACCACCATATATTCCTTGCTCGGCTCTACAAACCCCTGTTGATTTTTTCATCAGCAAGTGTTTCGATCGGCATCTTTTACGAGCAGTTTCAAACTACACGGTTTGCCCAAGTTGGCCTTCTGCGACCTCCATATACCCACTTTCGGTCTACTTTGTTCATCGTTAAAACTGCCGCATCCTTGCCCCAAAGTCAGTTTTATTTCCCAGTTCTCTTTCTCCGCTCATAGCCCATTGTACTCCTACCGCTCAGTAACTATTTATGCTATGCAGTCCTTGGCTAATTCCACCGGCGTCGTCTTTCCGCCTCATTATTTACGTCTACCTATTAAATCTTCTCTCATCCCCTCCTGTCGTCGCATGATGTGCCTGCATTGAACCATTTATTCGACCTACCCTTACCTATTTCCTTCTACCACTTTCCCCGTCCTTCATCCAATACGAACCATTCGATACAGGTCACATGGTCTCAGTCCTTCCAAGGTTGTTTTCTCTGTCGATTCAACATGTTTCAGCCGTCGTAAAGAAAACAAAGTATCATGGTTTTACTAATTAGTCCTGGGCAATCCGATCTAACCTTACCTGCCTTTGATGGCAATTGCCATTCCCGAGTTCTAGTTCTCCCCTGTTATAAGCTCCCGCTCCTCTTCTTCGCTGGTGTTCTACATTACACAATTTACGCAGAGCGTATGTTCGCCCTATATTCTCCAGTTTTTCACCGGCCTTCTCTCTGGCTGTCACCCGGCCGCCTCTTTTGGTAAGCATCCATTCTGGGGGTAACTGTATCTCACAGCCACTGTACACCAACCTCTAAGTAGCATTACTTCTATCCGGTCCACCTTTAAGGTCGTGCTTTGCTTGCTCCGTTTTTGCATTGAGTTTTGTGACTTGTTACCGACCATTTATTGTGCAGTAGCAACGATTCATTGCTATCTATTCCTATTCCATGTAAATCAGTTTATCATTCATCGACCACCTTTAATACAGCTGTCCCAACAGCATTTTAGCTTCTCTTATATAAAACTCCCAGCTTTCGGTTACCCCCATTTGGATGGATCATATCTCATCATTTGGCCTTGATTTTCATACCTGCCGGGCACCCGGTCGAATTCATCACCGGGTCCACCTAACCCTCCCATTATTCCCTGGCGGGCATACTTTTGTCTCACCTTTATCTCTTTTGAGTCCATCTATCCTAACTTAGCCACACATTTCTCTACATTATCAAGAAAAATTCTTCCATTTTATCGTCTGCAACATTTATTTATGTACCTGGCAAGCTTCGGACCAATCCGACGTGAACCGTCGATAATCAGATAATGCCCTTCTGGAGGTATGGGTCGGTTTTTGGAAGGGGGATTAGTACTTCTTGCTTAACTAATTAGAAAATGGCCATCGGTACAGGTGGGTCTTCAGGAAAGCGCCCGATGGTTACAACATTCCGCTAAGGTGATGAACTTCTTCCAAAACCTATAACTTCATGTGACTTAAAGATCTTACTATGCGAGCAGCACTGAACACTATCCTCCGGGAAAAAATGCTTCGACATTTGAATTAGTGTGAGTAAAGGGAAACTGGTCCCTGCGAAAGAACAGTTTCTGCGACTTAATTACAGGTGAGGGCCACAGTGCAATGTTATCCAACCGTTCTTTGTTCCTTCTTTGATGCTACGAGTTTGCAGATTTTCTGAAACTCATTTCAAAAGCTGTAACAAAAAAAACCTAAAGGATACAACGGCTCGTGTTGTTTTGGAGGAGACGTAACGGTGGATCCAGCTGTAACGAACGTTTGAACAATGCGTAGCCAAATTCGCAACGGATCCCGAAATCAAAAGACGGTTATCCGTGATATTCTACGATACTAGATCATTGCATGAACAATGATACCAAAAAGATACAAACCTCAATAATACGATCACAAGGACTCAACAAACGAGAAACCGAATCGCAGCTTGTGAGCAAGGAGCACGTGCGTCACGCAGGTCCTGAACAAGGATGTGCCAAAGTAGCGCTCTGGGAGCGAACAAACAACAATTGGTCCATAAAAACAACCAGTTCGTAAAGACACGTCAGTAGTGTAGGCAAATGAGTGATGTTAGGAAGAACACTGAATCGCGAGGGAAAAAGGGGGATTTTCCACGACCGGCTGTTACACCGCCCATCAAAATCCTCCTGGATCCTTAGCAGGGTCAAAGGTTTGGTATAAAGGTACTGATTCTTTCTACCTGCCTAGGCCCTGCTGTCAGTGCGCGCGTCTAATGCTCGCCATCAACGCTCTACTCATGGTCGCACCTAATGCATTGGCCACACAGACGCGAGGCTATTCTACATCTTCCACAAGAACAGCTAACCGATGGCCGGCTTGAGGTGGGCACGTAGGTGCTGTCCTTGGAAAGGCCGTCCTGTCCTGGCCTCATGCGATTGCTTGAGTGTGTATGCCTGTGTGTATGATGTAATTTCCGCTACCTTCACATATGCGAAAGACATTTCATTAACGTCAACAAAAGCAAATTGTGACCACCATTACAGTTTTGATAGGGGTTGCGTGACAGCGCGCATCGGGCATGTGCGTATGTGTCTGGATGTATAATGAAGTCAAAAGTATCACACACATCAAGAGAGGACTTTCCGCAAAGTGAACGAAAGACTCTGAGCACTGTAACGTGTTTGACGGAGACCATGTGGAATAACGAGTACAATTCGGGTGAGTGTGCTTCGGGGTGTATGATAGTTCGATACGTCAGTGTGTCGGGATTGCTTCCATATATGATGTTTCTTTATCCACCTCGATGACTGGTGGGAAAGGGTTTACTAGGCCTCAGGGTTATCAGCTCCTCCGTCTTCGCTCTCGAGTAGGTTAAGACTGCGAATGTCACGAATGAGCAATCCTTCAGCTGTCTTCACCTTCACTGTTCTTATGATTCCGTCAGTGCTTTTGATGGTTTCCGTAACTACTCCCAAAGACCAAGTGCTGAAATTTGCGCGTTCGTCGGCGATCATAACCACGTCCCCAACTTTGAATGGTGTTGTTTTGGCCAGCCACTTCTGTCGAGTCTGCAAAGCCGGTAGGTACTCCCGCAGCCATCGCCTCCAGAAGACCTTGGCAAGATAGTTCGCCCGCTTCCATCCGTGGAGGTAGCTCCCACGAAGGTATACCGGCCCTTAAAAACCTTCTTTCGACCTTAACGTCAATAAGTCGTCCGGGGTGAGCGCCAGGTGGGTGGGGTCACCGTTCATTACTGGAACCAGGGGGCGGTTGTTCAGGGTTCTCTCTACCTCAGTCATGACGGTGTTCAGCGTCTCGTCGTCGGGCGGCTGCTGCTCCATGATCGACAGCAATATCCGTCTGGCGGACCGGATCATGCGTTCCCATACGCCACCGCGGTGGCTGGCCTGTGGGGGGTTGAAATGCCATCGTATGCCGTAGGCCACGGTTCGATCCTGCAGCTCGTCTCTGCTCATGTTCTTGTGCCAACGCTGCAATTCCCGGTGAGCGCCCACAGAGTTCGATCCATTATCTGAGTATATATCGGCCGGTACGTATCTTCGGTTGATAAATCTCTGCAAGGCCCGTAGGAAAGAATCGGTCGTCATCGAATGTGCGACTTCTAGGTGTACCGCACGTGACTTCATGCACGTCATGATACATCCATATCGCTTTTCTAATCTTTTCCCGCACTTGATCCACAAGGGCCCGAAATAGTCCAACCCGGTGTCACTGAACGGCCACCAGCCCGTAGTCACCCTGCATTCTGGTAGTGGAGCCATGAGTTGTTTGCCTGCTGTGGCATTGCGTCTCCTGCATCGCACAC
Source organism: Fasciola hepatica (assembly GCA_948099385.1). NCBI lineage: Eukaryota > Metazoa > Platyhelminthes > Trematoda > Plagiorchiida > Fasciolidae > Fasciola > Fasciola hepatica. The sequence continues at coordinate 2,671,351 of CANUEZ040000022.1, read as the reverse complement.
ACCGTCGGATTACGCGTTTTATAGTCTCTCGTCCTCTCAGCAACCAAAGGCGCTTTTGGATGACGCTTGTCACGTGACCTTCCCCGGCATGTCCCTCCACGGCGTGGACGTGTTGGGTCATTAGCTCTACTACAGGTTGTCTCGCAGGCAGCAGTATAGGATACTTTGTGTCGAAGTTCAGGTGGGCGTTGGTCAGCCTACCATCCACCCGCAGCAGTCCGTCGATGAGTTTGGAGTTTAAACGCTTCAGCTCCCCTCTTGGAGATGGCATGTCTTTAGTGGTCGGCCCCACTTCTTCCGCCCCCTTGAGTTCTCGGGCGAAAGCCTCGCGTTGTATCATTCTGAAAATATCGTACTCTGCCGCTTGTAGCTCATCGGGACCTATCGGGCCGACCCGTATCTAGCCTGAGGGGCGTAGCCCTTTCATGACTAGTAAATTTCTCTTGAACCTGGTTAACCAAACTAACGAACGAAGCGTCTTCATCCAGGAAGAAAACCTGACCAGTCGCGATAGAATGGATGTCGCTTCGACGACGTTGGCCACCATCACTACGCCTTTGATCTCCAGTTCTACTTGCGTAGGAGGCTTTAATTCGAACGCCGGCCAGTCCTGTTAAGGCACTTGCAGGAAGTTTGGCCCTCTCGTCCACGTATCTAATTGCCTGAAGTTGGTCGCACCTCGGGAGCACAGATCGGCTGGATCATCGCCAGACCGGACATGATTCCACTGGTTCGTGGCCGATTCATCGTGGATAATCGTGAGCTGGTTAGCGACGAAAGTACTAAACCGGCTCCGGATGTTGTTAATGTAGTAAAGTACTATCGTTGAGTCCGTCCAAGTGTAGAAGTCTAAACATCTCTTAACCGCTTGTACCGCCCTGACCGCTAACACGGATGCGCTGAGTTCAAGGCGTGGGATTGAGACCGACTTCAGTGGAGCAACGCGGGCTTTAGCAAACAGGATCCTCGTAGTATATTTTCCATCCCCTGTGCACCATCGTCCGTACCCCACGGCTCCATAACCGACTTCGGATGCATCGGAAAAGGCATGTAGTTCTCCAGTCCGTGTTGCATGACCAGGAGTCAGACTTCGTGGAATCCTTATGTCCCCTACCTTTTTCAAGGTGTTCAAAAATTCTTCCCAGTCCAACCTGTCCTCTCGGTCCAGCGACTGGTCCCAATCAACTTTCTTACGGCGCAGCCGCTGCAGCAAGATCTTTCCGGGTAGCAGCCATGGTGAGACGAAACCGAGCGGGCCCAACAAACTAGAGACAGCAGATGGTATGCCACGACGGGTTATTGGCAGCTCGGGAACGTTTAGCTCGAAAACAAAATCGTCCGTTTCCGCGTCCTGTTGTATTCCTAAGGTGCGCTCGATAGGAAGTGGAGAGCCGTCCAAATCTCTTACCCTTTCGGCCTTTTCGTGATACGGAATGACCTGGAGCACTTCTGAAGCTTTCGACATCCATTTAGTTAGATGGAAGCCGCCCTCTTCCAGCAATCTCGTCAGACCCCTGAACTGCTCTAGAGCTGATTCCACATCATCGATTGACCCAAGGTAGTCGTCGACGTAGAAGATCCTGCTGACGCTTTCTACCACCGTCCGATGTACTAGATCGCCATGTTTGTTCGCCGATTCTCGGAGGGATCAGTTCGCAAAGAATGGTAACGATATGGCTCCGAAGGAGTAGACGATCATCCTACAATTCACCACTGCGTTGTCCCGGTCTCTCTCTTCCCACCAAAGGAAACACAAAGCATCTCGTTCTCCTGACGGTATTTTCACCTGATGAAACATTTCCCTAATATCGGCAGACAAAGCCACTTTACCCACTCTGAAACGGCACAAAACTTCGACCAGTGGTGTGGTCCAGTCAGGCCCTTGTAGCAAGCGATCGTTTAACGACTTGCCCTGGAACTTGGCCGCACAGTCGAAAACCACCCGCAGTTTATTGGGTTTCTTGGGGTTGATAACCGGGTGGTGAGGCAGATACCAGATACTCTTTTTGCCGTCCGTGTTAGCAGGAACCTTTCCAACGTGATCGAGGGCTTCGGTTCGCTTCATTAATTCCGCGTATCGTTCCCACAGATTCTGGTCTCGAATGAAGCGTTCTTTCAGTCGTAGTAATCGTTGGAGAACATAATTTCTGTTGTCAGTCCACGGGTCGGCAGATATGCGCCATGGGAGGGGAACCTCGAATTGTTTTGTGAGGCTTCTAGGGCCTTGCCGCATCGTTTGTAGAGCGGAGTGATCCTCTTGAGACAACGATGGTCTTTCGTCTCCAATGTCATGAAACTCCTTTTCATACAGCCGCTGTAGATGGCACTCTATGCGGTCCGTTTCGGCGGATAAGTAATTCACGGAACCACGTACCCCTACCGGACCGTATAACATTCATCCCAGAGCGGTGCGTACGGCATAAGGTGCCTGGCGGTCGCCCACTCTCTGGTCAAGCACCCAATGCACCTCTGGCACGTCGCAACCGATGAGGAGATCCACTTCACCATCTTCCCAGTCTACAACGGTTACATCCTGCAGGTGGGGCCACCTTGTCAAGATTGCGTTGACCGACCTCGGTGCTCGCATGGGGAGATCCGCTAACGTGAATGCCTCTGTTGGTTCAGTTTCCTCGTTAGTGTCTAGAGAGATGAGTTGCAGCCTCAACCTACCGGCAGTCATTACCTGTGTTCCGCCCACCGCGCTCACTGCCAACGACGTCGCACCTCTAGCGAGTCGGTGTTCGTCGGCAAACCGCTCCTTCCCCAGAGTAGTGTCCGATCCACTATCGACGAATGCCAACGCTTTGACCACCTCAGTTGGGGTCACTACTCCCAAGGCCACTGCGCCTAAATGTACCGGTTTACTGGCAGACCGCGACGTTGAACAAATAACACTGGGCTAGGTACTCACCTCGGGTAAGGTTACTCTCGCCTGGTGCAGCAATCGATGGTGTTTGCCCGTGCAGCCCTCGTAACCACATCGATTCCTTGTCCTACAGGCTGCTGACCGGTGCGTGGTGTTCAGACAGATAAAACATGCTCCTGCGATCCTCGCCATTCCACACCGTTCGTCTATTGTGGCGTTGCCGAACTTGGGGCATTCTGGTAGGCCATGGCTGGCACCACAGGATCTGCGATTTGGTTGTGCCGTGGCATCTCGTGAAATGACGTGTGTATTGGTCCAATGCTGGTACTTTGGATGTTCCCGTACAGGGGTTTGGACTTGGCTATTACTGGGCTTGTTTGCTCGGTTGCTGTCCCGGATGAGTCGGCCGAATCTGCTGTCAGCTATCTTCGTTTGCCTGTCCAAGTATTCGGTCAGGTCTTCGAAGTTAGCCTCACTATCGCTTCGGCTTATCCGTTCTGCTTCTTCCGCCCACCGACCCTGTGGTTCGGGAGAGATGTGACGGACTATGTTTTCCAAAGTGTGCATGGCATCTAGGTCAGCCCTGTAACCTAAATAGCCGAGTGCTATTGAGCGGTTCTGCATCTCAGTCACCAGGTCGGTCATTGAGTAGACATTGCCCTTGGTTCTCTTTGCCTCTACCATCACGCCCTCTATTAGGTTACGGGCTACTTTGAAAGGTTGGCCAAACAAGTCCCTTAGGATCTTCCTTGCCCTTGTGTAGCCTTGTTCTGGGTCGATCATGGTGCACCCGTCGATAGCTTCTCTTGCTCGGCCTCGACAGTAGTGGGTAAGGTAGAGCAGCCTTTGCCCAAGGTCGGATACCCTATTTTCAACGAACGTCTCGAACTGCTTGACAAACTTGCGGTAGTGTTCTGATCGCCCGTCGGAAACCGTTAGTTCCACTCTAGGTAAATCGATCGATGGTGGTTTGTAGTCGGCGACCGGCGTGGGGTTCCCTACCTTATTACACACTAATCTATCGGAAGTGTCAAAGTCGCTGGTCTCATGCTCTCGCTCTTTCTGTGTACACTTCTTCTCTGCTTCCTGCGTCTGTAGTCTAACCGATAGTAACTGTTGCTCTGGGTCTAGTATTCTCAGCTTATATAAATCGACATTCTTACGATCAATATTGCTCTCATTAACACATGAACTAGCACTGACAGGACTAGGCGATCTATCATTAACTAAAGAACCATATGTACCCAAAACCTCCCCAGAGACTTGCCGTGTTACTTCTTGTCCGGATTCCACTGCTTTTGATCCTTTCCTTGGCACTTTGCGTGTTTTTCCTCGTTCCAAATTGATCTATTGAGTATTGTAGCACACTCTCGAGCAGTGCGTAGCCAAATTCGCAACGGATCCCGAAATCAAAAGACGGTTATCCGTGATATTCTACGATACTAGATTATTGCATGAACAATGATACCAAAAAGATACAAACCTCAATAATACGATCACAAGGACTCAACAAACGAGAAACCGAATCGCAGCTTGTGAGCAAGGAGCACGTGCGTCACGCAGGTCCTGAACAAGGATGTGCCAAAGTAGCGCTCTGGGAGCGAACAAACAACAATTGGTCCATAAAAACAACCAGTTCGTAAAGACACGTCAGTAGTGTAGGCAAATGAGTGATGTTAGGAAGAACACTGAATCGCGAGGGAAAAAGGGGGATTTTCCACGACCGGCTGTTACACCAGCAATCCCGGACAAAACCTTTTCAAGAGATAACAAGCTATCGGTGGCTTTCAAATGACATTCAAAGTGAGGAAAACCGCGTTATTTTGCGATGACCATCCCCGCCTTTTCCCCATTCTAAATGAACACTTTTTTAACTCACATTTGCCACCGATACTATCTTTTGTTTGTTGAAGATAACGAAGAACAAGATGAAGAAGATGTACTGGAAGCCATGGAATTGCAATCTTTCGCGCAGTAAAATTTAAGAAATGTTTTCCGTTTGAGTTTTGAACTTTTGAATTAGAATGTTAGCGTGATTATCCTGGGGCGGAAATAAGTCTATTGTGGATAATGCGGTACTTTTCTCTATGTAGTAAGATAAGTTGTTCAAAATAAGAACTGGTGGGTGGGCTAAATATTTGTATGGTTAGTTTATTGACAAAAAAGATTACTTTGACTTGACAGAGGTCAAAGTTTTCGGAATTTAGTTTCTCCCGTCTTTGGGCTAGCTTAAGACTGTTGGTGGATGATAAAGGAAAAGGAACGGAAAAGGTGTTGCTTGCCGTCCCCTCAGTGCTCCCCTCCTGTTTCACTGGGGGCCATTCATTGATGCGGTCAGGAGACTGCCAAAAAGCTGTTGTTGTAAAGGAGTTCAAGAAATTTTGTTCCATGCATCGAGGTCCGCATTTCAAACACCGTTATTTCATTTGCATGAATCATGTTTGCCGGAATTCCGATTGTCCGTTTTGCTGCTCTAGGTCTTTGTCACAACTCAGACCCTCGCCATTGTCTTGAGCATGTGTCGCTCGGTTTGAACTCCGTTGTGGCTGTATTTGGTGATCTCATACTCTGTTTCAAGCACTTTGGTGTATTTCGGCTGCAGTTGTTGACTTGTTGCCTAACTTGGAGCGTAATAGCTTAGACGGAACAATAATGAGGGTTAGTTACTGTAAAAGTGTCTAATTTGTTACTTACAGTACAGTCGTTATTTGGGGTCGAGTTTATCTTGAACTGCGTCAAAATTGGTTGCTACGCATCGTTCAAACGTTCCAATGGTTTGAACTTACAGTACTTGATACTGTTGGCAACAGCTGAGGCATAGAATTACGCAGCCTCCCAGCAATCCGTTTGGGATCAAAATAAAATGCTCTCCGGGTGAACCAAATCCTTTTACCCGTAGGGACTAGTCATGTTTCTTCTCCAGGCTCTAATATATCAGTTTGCTCTGAGGTTAGTTTGGCTTTCAATATAGCTAGAGCTGATCCATTGTTAGATGAGTTGAAGGAGAAGAAATTTACGAAATAGTTAGAGTTAGATAAGTGACGTAAACTGTTTGAAGTGAGCGATGAGACAGAAACAGCGAAACTACTTTTGGCACTAGCCGAGGAAGAAGAAAACCTAATCACCAGAGATGAAGTCAAGGATGAAACAATCATCAGTGAAAATGTATCTGGCTACTTGGGTGGTTGCCATGTACGGAACTATAAGCCACGAACAAAAAGGGTGGTTCGAGTGGCAGAACCTGCACTGGCTTATCTTTTGGATTTACCCAGGGTGAAACCGGAGTCATTTTTGGGATATTCGTCAACTTATTGGGAGTTTGGGAAACATTTTGAATATTACATCGAAGATAGAGTTCAAGAATATGATCAGAGCTTACATTATTTGATGCGTCGATGCTGGAGGCAAGCAAGAGATGCGATTTCAGAATGTGCTAATTTGCCTTTGAGACCGGAAAACAAAAAGACCAAAGAACTATTGAAGGATTTGCGTGAACAATATAACTTAAAGGTTAATTCACTGTTTGGCGGATTACTGCAAGGTTTGAAGCCTCTGGTGGAAGATCCAGACGCCCTGACCAAGTTGTCATTGGAAATGGTCGACTGTGGAGTAGTGCTCGCGCAGATGAACTGCATGTCAGACCGCAACTCATTGCCAAACATAGAATGGAATGCTCGAGTAGTACAAAAGAGTCTCCAGGATTTTAGGGTTACGACCGTTGGTGGTATAATAAAAAAAAGAGCTTTGGTTTTGAGAAATGCAATAATTAGAGTTCTGTGTGCAAAGATTGTAAGCATACGGTGTCATGAAGTGGCTGCAGATAGAAAAAAGTCCAAGGGAGTACGGGTTCACTAATTTTGAAGAATCAGAGACGGGTATTCAGAGAAATAGTGCCCAAACATAGGCCGTGGAAAACCTTAGAGTGCTCTCGAATTGCCGCAGAGAAACTGATATTCAGTATCGAGAATTCATAAATTAAATGCCAAAAATGGTTCACTTTAGCACGGAGAAATCGTATAATGCCGCCAACGTGCTCCCTCTGCGCTGTTGGTAATATATCAACCAATATGGACGCGCCTATTGCTGGTAAACTGGCCGTTTTGTTCAATTTAGAAGAGCTTGTATAGAAATTCCGGGTAAAATAACAAGTGAAGTAATATTCGCTCGACAGGATATCATGCATCGTCGGAGTATTTACGTTTAACCTGTTATTGGCTCAGACACGTACGTTGACATTGGTCTGACGAATTTGTGAATACTAAGTGGATCTTATTCTCTTTTATCAACCAGTAATTTTTTATTGATTGCGGTGGTTCAGTGAGCCCTGCTTCTTAGCAGCAGCCTGACTTGAATATCAAAACGATCGTCGGGATTAAAAATCGGGGGGAAAGGGGAACAAGAATGATGGTATCATTTTTGCTGTCGACTTGTGCAACTAAAAGTGTCACTTCTCATGTCATACGGTCATATCTCCCCGCATATGATCTTTGGTTGGATGGATCTCGTGGCTCTGGAACCCACCGTGGAAGCCCGATACGCTCTAAATGGCCAAGTGTACTGGTTCGGCTTTTAACACCTTCCTTCCATGCTGCGGACTTATCGCCTAATGGTGTACAATAGTCTCTGACAAGTGGTATACCTGTAAGTTACCAAACCAACCACCAACCCGACTACGGGTTAAATCTCTATAATGTTTGGCTGCGTGATTGCAATAACTTCACCCAAGAGACTCTACCCAGCTGTCAGATAGAGACGGGTGTGAGGTCACTTTGGTTTGTTCTGGCAGAATACTGTGGCTGTTACGAAATCCCAATCAGTTTTTGAGTAACTTGCGAAAAACCAACAACCTGTTTAGTCCAGAGTAAGAATTATCCCAAATCTGCGTGTACTATAAGAGCAAAGTCAAGCATGACACGTTTACATACCTCAATTGTGAATGGTTCGGCAGCAGTGACCGGCAGCAAACCAACGACAGTCTTGACAAGGCAAGTCTAAGCAGGAATGCAAACGCGCAATTCGAAGTTACAATGAAAGTGCTGGGAGGCATACAGTCGAAACGGGACAATCAGAGGTGAGTGACGGAGTAAGCGCACAAAAGAGGGTAGCTAGTGGTGGAGTGATTGGGTTCTTGCACGTTGAGCGAGTCGCTACCCTAAGGGAAACTGACAGGTGGCAGGCATTTACAGAACCAATAAAAGAAGAGGTAAAGTGGCAGACGTCCGGGTCGCAATGGTCATGCACAAGTGTGAATCTAGTTTGCATGGCAGGGGGGAACAGTGGGAGTTCAGACAAACAAGCACAACATGAGCACGAACAAAAGTGTATCTGGCGAATGTTCAGATCGTAATAGCAGTCAAACAGGCGGGCGCACGCAGCAGGGGAGCGGTCTAATCGAGTGCCTTAGAATACCATGTACTGTCAAAAGGAGAACGGTAGGACTGGTTGGAAGGTGTCAATGTTATAATGGGGACGGATGAGGGGACAGAGGGGTCACAGAAACCCAGTCACATGGGAGGAGGCGAGGAGTGAAAAGAACAAGTATTCATAAGATGTTATCTAACAGCGGGAGTTTACGAGCACCAACAACTAGGACAGACGTTCATGACTCGTCCGTTGAAGCAAATTTCCAACAAATTGGAAGATCGTAGCAGTAACTGCAACTACGATGCGCGTGATCAATCGCGTCTGTAGTGCAACTTTGGACATGGTTCGTGGGACCTCATAGTTGAGCTTTTCTTCGATCGTTGCATTAGGGAGTATTGGGTGCTTTTTGATTCACCGTTCCATCAATACTTTTGCCGGCTTCTCGGTGGAAATGTTTTTTCATTTTGCAAATGCTTACCAAAATGTCATTAATGTCCAGCTGTATCACACGTCCAAAGTAGTCAGTTTCATCGCATAGGAGCACTTTGAGTAGCATAACCACTCTTGAAGTAACACCACTGTTTAACGTTATTCGAGGAAGTCGAAAAGTGGTAATCTCCTGCTGTTAGAAGCAGACTGTTCTAGTGAACCACGCAGCCACCCGCGTTTCTACGTGGTGTTATTCGTCTTTTTGGTTCGACCATATCTGCAACATAGCGAGACACAGAAACACATGAAATACGCTTGGTAATAATGACAGCTTGAAATACGATGTCGTACAAGCTATTTTCTACACCCATTTTTCTCAGTACGTTGTTATTCCCGCCTAAACTCTGCTAGGTTAGCCAGAGACAAAGCTGCTTTAGCAGTGATATGACTGGAAAATGCAGCCACCGTTCAGGTGTGAGACAGTAGGTCCACAGTTTGCTATCGGTAGTGACCATCTGCGGTATGACTTTCATCTTTTGTCTTATTTTATTTACTTCCCTTTATTTTTAGTCATGGTACAGTATTCCAGGAAGAAGGCTGCCACCGATTGTAGGCTGCCGAATGAGGAAACGGACCAGCGTCTACTTCATCGGCACCTATTCACAAACTTGGAGCTAAGCAAATGGTCAACACAAGGCTCACTTATATCACAGCACCTGTCAGTAGTAATGGACATCACTGCTGTCTTAGCCTCTTCCACCAAAGCTGTCACTTCTTCATGCCAATCCGAGGCGGTAATTCTGAAAGCTGATAAATTCCCTACAGATTATCACTGTTCTCGCATTTCAACCTTCGGTGACGCAGTTTGTGGAGTCATGATCGCAACCAGCGGCGGTTATCGCAGTGCTCACATATGACTGGACCTGGAAGCACAAACTTTAGTTACTTTTATGCTGGCGTGATACCTAACGTTCATTCGGCCATCCAAATAGGGAAAGTGTTTCTTTCTCTAACTGTCACAACCAAACCAATATTGTAGGTCTCCCTAGACTTCTTCAATACTGCCGAACCGTCCACCGCTGCACACACTCTACCTGTATTCATGGTCCATCTAACGACTCAGTCCAAGTTACGAATGCAGTCGCACTATTTAGTGTTGAGTTACCGCACTCATTTACGTTTGGACATAAGGTTGTTTACTTGCTCACAAATACTGGCGCCCTCCGTTTGTGTGTTGTGGTTCGCACACACCAGCACAGGAGCATACATGAACCCGAGAACAAGCATACCCCATTTCACCCTCCTCAACCATCACTTTCTACCGTCAGTCCATACCGGCAGCTCTCGAAATCGATGAATGAACCACAGAAACATTATTTTGTCTTCTCAAACCTTGCTCACGGAGCCCACTGAGTGTTAGCCATAGTGAACCGGGGCTATCAAATTGCAAACAACTGACCATTTTCACTTAACTGGCCCGGCCCTAGGTTTACCTGCTTCTGTTACGGCGTCATAGCACTACACACCTTATGCCTTAGAGGAGCAAATGAACAAACGTTTAGTTTATCTGTCAAAGCAACCGCTCCCAGCCCAGTCGTAATTAAGTTCATCATGTGTATCGTGAGCCACGTGTGATCCAGGCCACTGCAATTTAACACATGAACGTGTGAGCATTTATCGCTGCCCTTCTGCTCGCAGATTACTAACAAATGAAGCCAACTCCAGGCAGCAGTAAGGCCAAAGAACATTTGCCAAACTTCCCTTACCAAAACGATCGGAGAACAGCTCAACTATGAGGTTCCACGAACCATGTCCAAAGTTGCACTACAGACGCGATTGATCACGCGCATAGTAGTTGCAGTTACTGCTACGATCTTCCAATTTGTTGGAAATTTGCTTCAACGGACGAGTCATGAACGTCTGTCCTAGTTGTTGGTGCTCGTAAACTCCCGCTGTTAGATAACATCTTATGAATACTTGTTCTTTTCACTCCTCGCCTCCTCCCATGTGACTGGGTTTCTGTGACCCCTCTGTCCCCTCATCCGTCCCCATTATAACATTGACACCTTCCAACCAGTCCTACCGTTCTCCTTTTGACAGTACATGGTATTCTAAGGCACTCGATTAGACCGCTCCCCTGCTGCGTGCGCCCGCCTGTTTGACTGCTATTACGATCTGAACATTCGCCAGATACACTTTTGTTCGTGCTCATGTTGTGCTTGTTTGTCTGAACTCCCACTGTTCCCCCCTGCCATGCAAACTAGATTCACACTTGTGCATGACCATTGCGACCCGGACGTCTGCCACTTTACCTCTTCTTTTATTGGTTCTGTAAATGCCTGCCACCTGTCAGTTTCCCTTAGGGTAGCGACTCGCTCAACGTGCAAGAACCCAATCACTCCACCACTAGCTACCCTCTTTTGTGCGCTTACTCCGTCACTCACCTCTGATTGTCCCGTTTCGACTGTATGCCTCCCAGCACTTTCATTGTAACTTCGAATTGCGCGTTTGCATTCCTGCTTAGACTTGCCTTGTCAAGACTGTCGTTGGTTTGCTGCCGGTCACTGCTGCCGAACCATTCACAATTGAGGTATGTAAACGTGTCATGCTTGACTTTGCTCTTATAGTACACGCAGATTTGGGATAATTCTTACTCTGGACTAAACAGGTTGTTGGTTTTTCGCAAGTTACTCAAAAACTGATTGGGATTTCGTAACAGCCACAGTATTCTGCCAGAACAAACCAAAGTGACCTCACACCCGTCTCTATCTGACAGCTGGGTAGAGTCTCTTGGGTGAAGTTATTGCAATCACGCAGCCAAACATTATAGAGATTTAACCCGTAGTCGGGTTGGTGGTTGGTTTGGTAACTTACAGGTATACCACTTGTCAGAGACTATTGTACACCATTAGGCGATAAGTCCGCAGCATGGAAGGAAGGTGTTAAAAGCCGAACCAGTACACTTGGCCATTTAGAGCGTATCGGGCTTCCACGGTGGGTTCCAGAGCCACGAGATCCATCCAACCAAAGATCATATGCAGGGAGATATGACCGTATGACATGAGAAGTGACACTTTTAGTTGCACAAGTCGACAGCGAAAATGATACCATCATTCTTGTTCCCCTTTCCCCCCGATTTTTAATCCCGACGATCGTTTTGATATTCAAGTCAGGCTGCTGCTAAGAAGCAGGGCTCACTGAACCACCGCAATCAATAAAAAATTACTGGTTGATAAAAGAGAATAAGATCCACTTAGTATTCACAAATTCGTCAGACCAATGTCAACGTACGTGTCTGAGCCAATAACAGGTTAAACGTAAATACTCCGACGATGCATGATATCCTGTCGAGCGAATATTACTTCACTTGTTATTTTACCCGGAATTTCTATACAAGCTCTTCTAAATTGAACAAAACGGCCAGTTTACCAGCAATAGGCGCGTCCATATTGGTTGATATATTACCAACAGCGCGGAGGGAGCACGTTGGCGGCATTATACGATTTCTCCGTGCTAAAGTGAACCATTTTTGGCATTTAATTTATGAATTCTCGGTACTGGTTATCATTTCCTCATCTGGTCAATCCCTAGCCAAAATAAATTTGATGTTGAGTTCCGATTGCTTCTGTTGCGTTGAACATTCGGCCCTCCGTCTTTTGTATGCGTCCGTAGAACTCACTTTAGATTTTACGCCTCTCAGCGTCGACACTTTTCACTTAAATCGGGGTATGTAATTTTTATCTCATTGGGTTGTTTTTTGGTATGTTATGTGCTACGTTCACCTGATGAGCTTCCTCTTTTTCTGTCTTGTAATATACCCAGTCTTGGGGCATTTGGTGAAGCTGTCACGGCTTGTTTTTCACGTTCGAATTGTAGACATAGGCCTGGCATGTACCGTTTTCCCAAAAAGTGTTCATCGTCAAGCTGCTAGAACAGTCACCGCCCTGTCGTGCATGGCGCACAGAATCGGTTACCGACCGATTCATACACTTTTCAACACGAAGGCCGGAGTTCGATAAGCTGACTACGGACTATGCAAAAAACCTAAACGGTGGACTAATAACCTTGCGGCCACTGTTAGGCCAGAATCTGGTGGCAGCTCAGGTGTGCTACCGGCACGAGTCGACAGACTTGGGGGCTCTGTGAAGACCCACGGTCTGCAGGACAGCGGGTCCGATGCGACCTTATTAAAAAGGACCTCATAGAACTGACGGGCTCCGTGGCGTACCCATACTCACTTTAGACTTCGGCCGTAAATGGTACTAACACTTGGAATTCGGGAGTACTGGAGCTGCCACCCGGGGCGTTGTTAGAAGATGACTTCGCGAGCATAGAACGAGCCTCCTCTGTTGGTAGGCTACCAAATTAAGCTGTCCAGTACCGCTCAGATACTGACATTTTATCCCGGCCTTGCCTACATTGCCTCCGAAAGCGGCACCTGTAAAATTCGAGAATGCGAATGCTGATAAGTGCCGATGTTCCAGAGGGTAAAGGGGAACAACCCTACGCCTTTTGGGCGATTTTTGGTTGGATTGTCTTTGGCCCAGTAAACCAGGAACCATTTTTTATTAGGATGGTAAATCAAACTTAGATGAGAATTGACCCCTTAGGGGAACAGATCAATGAGCCGTACGACTCCGATTTTTGCGATGGAAATGCGTCGAAAACCTCTGGTTTGCTAGGAGACAAACAGGTCGCTGATATGGTTGCAAATACCATAACCTTCTTGGGTAGACACTACGGAGTTACACTTCAGTGAAGTAATCCTGTAGTAAGACTTCCAAATAATTATACTGTGACCAAACAGAGCTTAAACGGATTGAGAAAAAGGTTTGCCCTTGGCCCTGAATTATTTGGTGAATACTGTGCAATAAAAGGGAGGATATGCATGCAAGAGCCAGGCCCAGTTAGTGCTCGATATCACATTAGAATATATTTCAAGCCTGACCGATACTCCCCACATCGGTCAGTAGCAGACCGCAAGAAGCCTGGCAAGTTAGGAGTGGTGTTTGACCGTGCGGCTGCATTCCAGGGACGCTCCTTGAATGATTGTTTGCTACTGGGGCCACGCATGACAGCAAGCCCAGTTGAGGTGTTGCCTCGTTTCCGAAGGGACTCTGTCGCATTAGCTGAAGACAATGAAGACATTTTTATGCAGGTTTGAGTGCGGACAAGTAGGAGACTGAGGTTCCTCTGGTGGGAAGATGGCCAACTAGGTGAAATTCTAGTGGAGTGTCCAATGGATGTTCTCCCCTTTGGTACCACTTCCCCCATTTTTGTGAATTCCGCCTTACTTTTTGCGGCAGATGATTTGGGAAGGCAGTGTGAGCACTACCTTTCGAGGGTCGTGTATGGTAACCTCTTCGTATATGACTGTCTTATGTTCTTGCCCTCGCTGGAGAATACTAGGGTTTTGCTACTCAGATGAGTGAATAAATATCACGTGATGGCTTACGGCCTCACAAGTTAATGTGTAATCGAGAAGAGGTTGGTTGTAATCGCTGTGTCGCTGTAAGCCTCGTTGGGGCTACCCAATTAGAGAAACGTATCTACGCCGTTGGAAAAAGTAGATGTGGTGTATAGAAAAATTTTTCGCATTCAAATTCATCTTTGTGTGCACTGAATAGAGGTGCACAGCTTCATGTGCTTTGTGACACTTCTGAACTTGGCTATGGAGTGGCCGCCTATTCCCGAATGGTTTCAAGTGAAGTGGTCCCTAATCTTCCCCACCGTTCATCAAGTCAAGGGTAGCTCCTTTGAAGACCTTACCGACCCTCGGCTGAAGTGAACCGCGGCAAGACATGCCTTCAGAGTCTCTCGGATTCTTATAGAGGAAACCGGGTTCAAATATAATGGGGCTTGGTACTGGACATACCCTGTTTTAGTCTTGCACTGCATAAGCAATAACAAAACGAGACTTAGTACGTGCGTTGCGAATCCTTTGGCTGAGACCCAATAGTGGTCTGAACCCTGGCAGTAGCTTCATGTCATATCGGAAGCTAATCCAGCAGACTTGGCATCAGGAGGCACAACATCACCGAGTGACTTCAGTTGCTGGTTTGAAGGTCCTTACTTCTTGGGGAACGATGAAACCCTACGGCCGACCAATCCCAAGGTTATTGCAACGCCGCCGAGCGTGCAGTTAAAGCAGCCCTGTAGTACTCTTCTCATATTTCTGCGGGATACATGAACAGACTCACTTCTGGCTAGGTACTGCAGTTGGTTTCACTTGCCGAGAGCGGTAGCATGGTTAACTGGTTTTAAAACATATATTGCAGTCCTGAGGGGCGGCCGCACGGATCTAGGATTAGAGGCTGGGCCACTAAAATTATCCTGCGTTGCAAAAGTGGGGAAAAGTATTATTATGATTGTGCAAGCCAAGGCCTATGGTGAAGAGCTGAAAAGGTTTCGAGACAGGACTGACAACCTATGAGCTGATCAATTTCCGATGAACAAGACGCCCGTGAAACTCGATCCAGCTTTAATAAATGGGCTGATTTGTTTTGGAGGAGGAATGAAGTACTCCGGTCAGTTTTAGAGCGCGAAACATCAGATGAAACTATCCGAGGCTCATCCGATTACAGACCCGATAATCCGGCTGTATCACGCAAAGGAGAGATGGGCAGGACCATCCTAGTTACTAGCAAAGCTTAGCGAAATATTTTGGGCTGTAAAGGGCGGAGCTGCCGTCAAGCTTGTGCTTGGAGGGTGTTGAAAATTCGGGAGGCCTTTGCAATAGTGGGCGAACAGGTGGTGGCTCCTCTACCTACCACACTGGTCCAACAAGGTTGGTCTCCGTTCAGCTACTTCGGAATAGAATATTTTGATCAGTTTTCAGCTCTAGGTGGTCGCAGCTTTGGGAAACGATATGGAAGCATCCTTACCTGCCTAAAGGGGCAAGCGGCACACGTAACGGTTTCTTATTTTCCGAGCGGGTGTTCATTCATTGTGACACCGCTGCCTTTCATGTCGAGGAGAGGCGCACCGTCCGAGAATTTTGTTGATAAAGGCAGAAACATTTTGGGTCTCGAGGCGACTTGAGGAACCTAATAGGAAACTAACCTTGTGATAAGATTGCTGACAGTCTGTTGCAACTGGTTGCGCAGAGGCACTTAACTCCCCTGTCAAGCTGGCCACTGTGCTGGTATATGGCAGGCCATGGTGCGTCCGGTTAGGAGGGTACTTTCATTTTGTGGCGAACAACTGATGACTGATGAAATATTATAGACATTTCTGAAGGGAAGTGAACGGATAGTAAACGGACGACCAGTAGTACCTCTTACCTCGGAAATTCGCGATCCGCCGATATTCATGCCCAATGACCCACTTATTCTGAGGTCAAACTCACGAGATATTGCGACGAATTTATTGCGGGAATGAATGATTTGTCGGAGGAGGCGAGCAAACTACCCTACATCCGTATTTTGGAAGAGACAGACCAGGGAGCATCTCCAGCGGCGGAGGTCGGTAACCCTAGAAAGCAACTCCACGTCGGGTGATGTAATGATACTAGTTTCGGAGGCTCTGCCGCGTGGCCGTTCACGAATCAGATTTACCGAAAGCACGTCAACTTCGGACAGAGGTGTGGTACGATAGGCAGTATTGCTAACTAGTGAAGGCCCAATGCTCCGGGACAATAGAAAGAGTCGTCTTATTGAGGGTGAACCGGACACTTGTGGCATAATTTCAACAGCTAACTATCCTGAAACGGGAGGCGGGTCTTTGGACCTGCCGAACGGGGCAAGACCACTGAGAGCTGACCCACTTGTCCAACAGGAAGCTGCTATTGACGGTAATCAGGCTTAGGTATTGGGGAAAGGTAGATCGAGCCGATGCATGAAGCCAACTACACTTAGCGGTGCGCGAGAAGAAGCAAGGTCGGACTTTGGAGGCCGGGGCAAAGGGGTTCGGGAAACCCTGTTCCATTCATCTACGTCCGCAATGCAAACACCGTTATTTCATTTGTATGAATCATGTTTGCCGGAATTCCGATTGTCCGTTTTGCTGCTCTAGGTCTTTGTCACAACTCAGACCCTCGCCATTGTCTTGAGCATGTGTCGCTCGGTTTGAACTCCGTTGTGGCTGTATTTGGTGATCTCATACTCTGTTTCAAGCCTTTTGGTGTAATCCAGCTGTGGCTGTTTTTGTTGTTCGATCTGGAGTGTAAAAGCTTCAACGGAACACTACTGGTGTGTTTTGGTGGGGACAAATGAAACCACAATAATAGCTTTTGAAAACGCGCCCATGGGCAAGGTCACAGGCGACATCACCCCGCCATGTTTGAGTGAGAAAATGGCGAGGTTATTCTGCCATCGCTTCCATTCACATCTGCTAAAATGTTGAGTCTTGTTACGAAATTTATACCTCCTTGGAACTAGAATGTCTGCAGCATGCGATCAATTCCCAAAAGCGGAGTATTTTATGAAGAAAGTATGAAATTGGTCTACCAGCACTTTTTTGGATATCTACAAATATGTCCTTTTCTATCGCAAAAAGGAGAACTCCATAATAACATATAAACTGGGCAGTATGGGAAAACGTAAAGTGATTTTATGACTACTTTGCAGATATGCTAATACTTTTAATCAAATTATAAATCTGGCTCTCTGTTGACCTGTAGAGAAAATGTGTTTTGTGGCATAGTTTTGATTATCCCGCCTGGAACAATGCAACCTGTGTGAAAGAAATATTTTCTCTTTCAACTGGAAATGGCGAAATATGTAATAAACGTTGCACGGTGGCCCCTTCAGTGTAAAATTATTGACTAACGGTTGCACTGTTAAAGAGCCACTGTGAAATTGCTGACATGATCACCTTTCTCAGACCTTAGTGACTCAGGCCACCCTTCGCCGAAGCTAAACGGTGAAACTCTCATTATATTCATGGCCCGTCTAAACAGTGCTCCTTGAAACTTTTGAGGTGATATCAGCGAAGTTGGTGTCACCTACTGGGTATAATCAAAGATGATAGGATCATCCCACTGCACGAATTCTGCAAGAGACAATATTGGTGAAGTCTTACCAACAAAAATTACCATTAAACACTCACAACGACTCCCCCATAAGGAAGCTTTCAAACAACACGGGTACAAGACCTGCATCAACGCCTTTCCCCGAAGGCGAGATCTTTGCGACAGTGGTAACGAAGACTTTATGGTTTTTACCTAGAAACGAGAATTTAGACGGAAATTCTATTATTATCTCACTACATTGCACACCTCGGAAAAGAAATGGAAGTAAATAACAAAAGCCCAACCAACGTCAACCCAGTATTAGTTGTTTGTTTGCCCGAACAGATCCTAATCGTAAACCAACCAGATCCCCACCATAACCCCAATGAATTTCTATCACAGTGAACTGGAGCCTAGAGAAGATTACTGTACTTTGTGAGTGTGCATCCAGGTGAACGAAGCTAAAATAAATTATTCTTTGTCTTATCATCTACCTATGATATCGATTACATCTACTGAGGCGTTAAAAGGGGCAAATTTATGACTGATGATACAAAGAAGGTAACATAGTTCAAAATTCGAATTTTCGGACCTCTCTGGGGTTGATTAGGATGTTAGCATTCTTTAGTATATGGAGCTTAACATGCAGCTCAAGAAAGTGCAAAAATGGAAGTAGTTATAAGTGAAAATTATTAAAATAAATAAATGAACATGATGAACCACATGCGGACAATGACAATTCATAGGGGCGAAAAATCGTGACTGAAAACTGAATGTAACGAGTTTCAGTACCAGTATTATTTCAGATTTTCACATATATGTAACATCTCAGGAACTTCCTTCGCCAGTATAAAGGGCTTGCTTTGCAAAAATAATGATTAATCACCACCATCAGATCCCCGTCGGAACCCCACGTTTACTTGGGATGAGTGCTACATGGGCTGGAAGTTGACAGTAGATGTCTGTAGTTATAACCACAGACGTATAAGCCTGCTATCGGAATGATAGCCAATTGTGATGAATTTATCCGTTTCTGTCCTCAGGTCTACAATGATGGAAACGTAGACCGACGATTATCTGGTAGCGTAAAAAGGTCAACTTTAGTGGCACGAGCGACTTGCAACGCGTGAACGCTAGGCAAAAGCCACTGACGACTGAACGAACAGTTGCACCGTGGAACGCTGCCGCCAGTAACCCTAAAAAAGGGAACCTCTACAGTTTGTTTCTAGCCACTTACTTTTTATGTACGAGATACCAGTGATAGTCACAGTTTGCAGGTGTCAAATGGGAAGGCCCCGGAAAAATACAGTTAGCTTGGAAAACAATGGTCTCAGCCTATGGGCAACATTACGAAACTTGCACATGGACGTTTAGTCCCTACCAAGTCTGCTCTGCAAAGCTTCTTCAGAGATGCCACCCGCTTCATAATTCTTTCGCATACCTACAATAGGGTTGACCTGGGTGAAAGTCCCGTCTTATGATGTCCTTTTTATGTTGTCACTCTATTCGTTGTTAGGTTTCCAAAAGCTACCACTTGCCTTATTTTGCAACCCACCCAAAAATTCTTAACCGGCATCCACCTCCTCCTCGGGGTTGCGGGCTGGAGTGGCCGCACGAAACCGTTCAAAGGCAGGCTCGCTGTTTGTGAACTTCATGTTGCACATCCACTGGAAAACCAGGTCCTTACCTAATGTAGCCGCTTTGACTAAATGTTTGCACCGCTTTCGCCCACCTTGCAATACAATAACTTGGCAGAAAACTGCCCGGGCTTTGAAATAGTCGGTCTTGAAAGCGTTTAACCGAGCCAGACTACAGCCCACCATTAACGTTTTACTTCCCCTAGTCTCAGGTAAGCATTCGCCCTAGAAATCCACTACCTGTCTGCAGCTTTCACTCCTTTCATTGGAAAGCAAAGCATACGGAATACAACTATCTAAGCAGGTTTCATCCACTATCGCCGCACGCCACAATGAGCGGCCCCCACGGTTTAGTTGGTGGGAAACTTCTGCTAGAATGACCCGGCTGCATCTACGAGAAACTGAGATCATCTCGCCGGGAATGAGGGGAATCAAACTATATACCTCTGGTACGCTAACTGGCCAATTTCTTTACCCTCCAGTAGTTCTTTAACCCCTACTATTTCTCCTCGTACATCGTGAATATGGCGATCATTTATAGACCTAAGGTCTATGCTATTCAGACGCCTAGTGAGAGTATGACTGGTATATTCCCTTAACTCTGCTGCTTTGTGGAAAGCTTCCACAAATTCACAGACCAAAATCCTTGAAATGCTGTCAGCCTCTGATTGGTCACACGTAGCCCAGGATTGCTTAGCTTGAACCTGTGACCGTGGGCCATAAACCATCTCGCAACACAATGTACAGTTCCTTTGGCGACCAAGGCAGTGAAAGCTCCACGTTTCGTGTTTTTATCCCCTTAATGAAGTTAAAATTTAGCACACCATTGTTCTGACCCTGATCAACCTCCACTTTTCCGGCTCCGATGGACGCGGCAGCATTTCACGAAGTGATAGGCCATCCCGTCGCTAATAGGTAAAAGACGCTTTTCTGCATCTTTCCATGTACTAACATTGCGGTTTCAGAAGCCGACACTAGTGCAAAGTTGGAACCGCCGAAAATTGGTCGTGAATTCATCGAGGTCTTCATGGAAATCTTTCATCATTCTCGAAAGTGCATAAGAAGGGTCAGCTTTCATGGTCAGTCACGTGGCTAGCTAGTGAGATGGGTGCAGACATTTTGTTGCTCTAAGCCTTATATACTAGTCTAAATGTGATTATATTGACAATATTTTATAATAACCTCTGCTTTTGGATAAACGTATCCAACTTTTTCCACTTTCTCTTATAAGTAATTTATTTCATCCCAGGATGTATATTTCGGCTGATATTACCGTTTAATTTATGGTGCTTTTGTCCTTCACTTTCAGGTTTGGTTATTGTAAAATTACCCGATTTGTTGCACACAGTGCCGTAGCTCTTTGGAATCCACTTCGTTTTGCGTTGTGTCGAAACTGGTTGCTTCCCGTCGCTCGAACTTTCCATTGGTTGAGCCTTACACTGTTGATAACCGAGAGTAACTGTATCCATTCATCTTATGTGGGTTCACAGTTTTTAACCGTTGGCCACCCAGTGGACAGCCCCCTGAGTGTTAATTTTAGGAGAACGAATGCCCACATGAAAGACTGGATAATGGGGCATAAGAAATGAAGCGGATTCTTGGTAAAGAAGAGGGAAATGGAAAAGCGAAGATTGAAAAAAAAACTGAGTAGTTAGGTGAAGGGAACCCGAGATGAAGTGAAATAAATACAAAAAGCGTGCTTAATGAACTAGGTAAGAGGACGGGGTGAGCAGCAAGCAGAAGCCTAAGAAGCGCACAGTTTGTCACCCTAAGTAAAACTAGGTCTAGAGAACTCCGACAAACCCAAGCCGTGCTATATAGTCGGCATTTGCGATCCGTCGTTGAACACTGGGGTTCATACCTTGTCCAGTCTGGGATTGAACTCAGACACTGCCGTCGCCCCAGCCAACTCTTCGAGGCTTATTTCAGTCTTTTGCGACACAGCTTGAAGAAATAAATTCGAAGATGTGTCCTTGACCCATCGTTTTTCTGCTTGATGACACAGACTCGCGGAGACAACACATAAATTTCTGAGAATCATCTTCACTGCCAACCTATATATGGACTTTGCTTCATCACTGCAGCCCAAGCTGTCCCCGGTTGGATAGCTGATATGACACAATATCCTGTGAGTCCCCCCTGTTAGCTTCTCATTACTTACCATTTACTCTGCGAGGTGGCGTCAACCTTCCTTTGATTCGATTTCGGCTTTCTGACTAATAGAGGAATATCTTTCTATTCATGGCCTTGGTTAGCCACCACCTTTGTCTCTATTTGTCTCGTTAGCCCTGCATGCTATGGCCTCCCGGCAGTAGTTTTCCTCCTGCAGCCGGGGGCACGCAGTGGAGAGCTTATATCTTCCCGGCCTGTTAGAATCTCGTATGCCACTGCGGGGTTTCCTCAAGTTCCTTCTCCCGCGGGGAATAAAATGCCGTACTCAAAGAGTTCCTCATAAGCAGTAGCTCGCTACATCAAAGTCGATATGGTGAATCGTCTCCGGATCTTCTTAGAGAATTGCTTACCACAAAGAGGATACAGATTCCAAGCCTCTAGGTAGTTCAGCAAGTGGAGTCGTAAGAGAGCTGTGTACGGCTGGAGCAGCACCAATATTCCCTTGAAGCCGGTAGGCCGACGGAGCTGGTACAGCCCCCCGGATTGGAATTTGGCCACTTTTCCACATGGGGTCTTGACTTGGAAATCAGCCTTAACCATGAAGCCGGAGTCCCTGACCTGCACTTTCTACCGGTACTTTTACTATCGCACTCTCGGTTCCCCGTACTGCTGGTCCATGAGTTAAACTTTCATCAAGTGGGTGTACATGATGGCACATGTTTTGTGGTAAGCTCCACTCCGCAGCCCATTTCTGGAAGCCGTTCAGGTCCGTTTGGGCTGACTCGTGGTCGATTACACTTGCCATTCACACATTGCCAGCAAAACCTGGAACGGCAGTTTTGTGGACCATTTTCTTGGTCATTTGTGTACGAAAGGAACACTCCACTCTGTTTTCCCGCCTCAGCTAAACTCCTCTCTATTGTTACCTGGAAGGCCTTGCCGACCGGAAAATAACTAATCCATGTCGTCGCTTGCTCCTATGGTCTAACTCGTATTAGTATCTCCTTTAAGCAGATGGTGGTCCCCTGAGCAAAAAAACTTCTGGAAATTCAGGTAAAAGCCTCGAGTTGCCCCCTGTTGTCTGCTGTCCTGCTGGCCGCATCCAAACCACACGGTAGATCAGAAGAACAGGGACTTTTCTGTCGAAATCCGTGTTGTCATTCCTGGACAGGACTGTGTTGGTGCTACACTATCCTGTCCCCGATGGCTCTTTACATGACTTACAGCACCTTGGAGGTTATGTGTCGGACAATAGTTAGCACAGATGTATCAAACCCTCTATGTTAAAGGGTCATCATGTAATTCATCCACCCCTCAGGCGAGATTCCGGTTTGAAGACAGGCACTAAACTGTTCAGTCAGTGGTCCTACCAATGCTGGGGCCTGTGGCTTCGGGATAGCGGGTGGATCCAATCCGGTGCTGCTGCCTTGGTTTTGACTAGCTACTTCGTGCTGTTTATGACTTCACCTTCCCCTGCGAGGCTCTACTTTATTTCGACTAAGAAAAGGGGTGGAACTTCTGGAAGCATTAGTCTCCGGTCCTGTCCGTGCACTTTCCAAAAATCCTTCACAGAAAGTGAGCCTCTTCTTTATTCTTGGGTGCCGCCGTTCGCTGTTCCTCAGTCACTCTCCGTGCTCCACCCTGCGGGTCAATTCTTGACTGCATACAGCCGTACCACGCCTCGGAGTCGGCTTTCACTTCCCCAGATGGCATCTCTTCAAAGCCCCTCTCATACACGTTTTGAGTGCTCTTGGCTGGTTTCCTAGAGACCAAACACTGTAAGGGGCAGCGGAGCCCGTACCTTGCCACGACAGCTTCAATGCCGCTTCTTTTGCGGCGGGCATATGTGCATGGCTTCTCCTTCAGGGAAGTTCCCAATCCCAGGGGCCCGCCGAAATAGGGCGACCTCACCCGGTGATCCCAGGGTAAAACGTTTCACTTTCTTCCAATGTGCTCTGACCGTCTACGCTCCAGATTCCTTTTCCAGGCCTAATAAGAAGGCTCTCGTCAAGAGGTCCAGTTCGTCTGCCTTGGAGAACTTTCTTCGCCTTTTCCAGGCGCCGGCTTGTCTACACTGCTGTGTCTGGTGAAGGCCACTGCATGACCACTGTTACCCAGCGGGGCCACAACGATTTTGCTCACTACATTGCTGGGGCAGCTTGTTGGTGCAAGTTACGGAGTTAATACTGCCTGTCCCACCCTTTCCTTCGTCTCGTGGGCTAGGAGCTCAATAAAAGCCTCGTCAAGCGGTAAGGTTGGTGGTCCTCCTGGGTATGACCCCACAGTGCTGTCAAGTTTAGATTGCCGACCTCTGCAGCATCAAAGTCTCTGCAGTGGCAGTTTTGAGAAGCAGAAAGAGCCTCTTGCCTTTTTCACCTTCTGCCAATGGTTCCCCTTATAAGCCAGAAACAGGAGGTCCAAACTCCTCTGAAAGAGCTGTTACCTAGATCATCTGCACATTCCTTGCTTCTGTCCCCTCTCCGTTCATGCATTTATATTGGCCTGCTACTGCCAGCAAGGCTGCTGCACCAGATCCTCCGTCTTCTCTGTCTGCCCAGACTACAGTGAGATTCTGTGGGGCCAGCTGATTAACGTTCTTGTGCAGTTGCAGTCATGCTTACCGGACTGAGATAACATCCACAATGGCACGCGCACCCAAAGCTCGCACCTTTTTTGCATGCCCACTGGATTCACGTAAGCATTCGTACGGCAGCCATCCTACTATTGATGCTGGCGTAGAAAGAGACAATTTAATAATCGGCTCTTAGTACCGAGCAATGCTACCGTCCCCCGGGTACGCATTTACCATGACCCCGGACCACAGATTTTGGAGAGGCTGTTCCCCCCGCTGGTACGTCAACTTCCGTCGGCACTTACCTCCTAAACCGCACTAGAGCTATGCTTGGCGAGGTCTTCCAGAGTTCCGCTGCCCCTTCCGAGTGTACTATGGCGGGCTTGCGCCTACGACTGAGGAGTTCATCCAGCCGCGTTTTGATTGTACCCTGAGAAGTGATGGTCCTGAAATCACGCAGTAGGCCATGGACGAGAGGTATGGCCCAAAAGTTCCTGATTCTTGTACCTGAAATCATTTCTAGGGTGCCATCAACCTGCCAAGACAAACTGGGTGACAAGCGGGCAACCAATTTAGCCAGAGCTGCATTGGTGTGAAGGAAGGTAGGGGAAGGTTAATTGTGATGATATTAGGTTCTAATGAAATAGGGATGAAAACCCGGGTTTCTGGTGATTTTGTTTAGGTTCAATATCACCTAATATGGAACAACTGTTGCAAGGCTTTATCTGCCTAGATCGCTTGATCATCATGATCGGAGCTCGGTTTGTTCCACAAGAAGTGTAAAATTGATGGACATAAAGTCCATTTCCTACTTTTGCGAGATTTTTAGACCTCCAGGGGCTGCAACGGCGAAAACACCATGTATCCCTTTGTTGAGTAATGCAGAAAAAGACGAACAAAAGAAGTCTGGCTACTGTGAACCGATCCCAAGGATGTACGACGTTTTTGCTTTCAGCTGATGGCCAGTGTTGGCCAGTTATCCACAGGGCCATGTGCTACAGGTAATCCATAGATAAGTGACTTTGAAGCGATTAGATTTGCGGGGCGGCCGAGGAGCGACCGCTTCGGAAGCAACAGAGGGGTGCTGTCGGAAAACGTGGATAGATGGAGGGGCGGTTATAACGGCGGTGGTGTGCCGGTGTTTCCTCTCTTTCACCAAGCGATTCGGCCCATTTGCTATCAGGGTGCCTCTGAAATTACTCCACTCTCGACATTGCAGTCAACCCGTGCGGTAGTCTATTTCAGCCAATGACTACTCCAAAGTAGTGCCTTTTCTCATTCAATCCTAACTCTAGACCAGCTTAAAGTGAGAACATGCCCTCGAACCGTAGCACTGCCGCCCGATATCGGCAACGGGCTAGCTTCTGCCCAGTGTCAACCATCCATTTCGTTTTTATTTCGGAAATTTCGATGTGGTAGCCAACAATTCTTCTACCTTACAAGGAATACAAGTCCAGCAGCCCAAGGCTCTGCTCGTAACTGAGCCCCGATAAACGCGGCGCCCATGCGCCCGCTCCACGAGTCTAAAGATTTTTCCCCTGTACGACCGCTAAGCGTAGGCACAAGTCTTCGAATGCACAAAAGTTGTTCACATCGCCACATGAGCTTTTGGTCTTCTCATCTCTATGGCCATTGTAATTTGTCAGAGTTCGGGAGGCTTTTGCAGCGGCCATGCTAAGTTTCTCATTTGGTTGGATTTGACCAGTGATTATATTTCGGCGTTGAAAGCATTAAGGTCAAGGAAGCCGCGTAATAATAATTGCGAGTTTTTTCCTTTTATTGCAAGGACGGAGACGACCAAGAGCCATGAATACCGAATAAGAGCAGGAAAGTCGGACACAGCCAAGCCAAGCAGGGAAAGCGGGGGCAGAGATGAACAACTGCGGCAAGGAAGTATAGAGGCGAGGTCCGAAGAACTCATTCTGAAACTCACGGAAAATTTTCCGAGGCAAGGTTACTTCGTCTACGCAAGCTTAAAAAATTCCTCAAAACTGAACCATTTCGCTCTGTTAAGTGATATATCTACTAACTCACTGACAGTAAAAAGTATAACGTGCCATCAAGGTTTGCATCCGGAACCCCCGTTTTGGTGCATTATATTCCTTCCCACCAGCAGTGTGGAGAAAACGAGGCAAATAAGAGATCTGAGAAAATATGGGCACATGCCTAATATCGATGAATCTTTCCAAGATTTAAGGAACCATGAAGAGCTGCGATGCGAGCATCACTGCGCCCATTCTGATATGATGGTGTGCGCTTAACCCTGCGTGGTGTGTGGTTGTTTGTGCTGGTCCACGTTTTTAAAGAATACTTCCCGTGATTTTGTTGTATGCTCCCTTCTAGGTGTCTCTATGCACAAGTATATTGGAAAAAGTGAGTGATCCAATCTTACTCTTGTTAGCACTGCCTAGGCTAGATGACCTTCACGAGTACGGTTCAACCGAATGTCTTACGACCCCAAGTGAGATAATTTCCGGTGGTCTTTAACCAACTGTGTCGGAATGTCAATCCGTAACAGGGTCAGAAAGACTGCCGGATGAGTCGAAATCACGTTTTATGCGGCTTCTGAAATGCAAAATAATATAAAGAGGCAACAAACCACGCAGTAGTACTTTACCACACTCTTTCTTGGGCAGGCCGCATACGGGAAAACACGGGAAGCGTAATAGTTCAACCAAGGTCTAAAGAACAGGAAAGGAAAGTAATTTGAAAGAGCTAATGGTAAATAGGTACAAGTAGACAAAACTGGAACAAGAGATAGGGAATACAAATGCCAGTCACTGAAGCGTTAATAAATCCTTGGAACTTTGATGGCTAGATACCAGAGGTGAGCGATACGTCGTAATGAAGCTGGTGTCAGGGGTAAGGCGGACATGAAACTGAGCAAACTAGCCCCTCCCGTTACTGCATCGGACCTTTGGGCGACGATCACTCCACAGAATGGACGACAGCAAACACTGCCTTGAAGCCTGTGTACTGCTGAACCGCTAACGAACAGTGGAATGCCAGAGCTTGAAAATGCTCGCGGAACGCCCCAAAGCCGGAGTCTCTAAACCAAATGTCAACCTGATTATCTGAAAAAGTATCCCAGCGGGTGACGAGTAACAGAGAAACTGCCCTCGTCTCAGAGGGTGTGATCTGGAATCGCTTGCTTAATCTCTTTGTCAAGGCCACCGTACTGTTATTGTATGTGTGCCAGTCCCACTGGCGTGTGAGAGGCTTGTACCATACTTATGTAAACGAGATGTCTGAATGTGCCGCAAGGAATGTATTCTTTCTTGTTCAAAGGCCAAACCAGACCGTAGGTTGAATAAACAAGGCAGACGTTGGACAATGCATTCTTGTGCGTGCAACGCATTCAGAGCAAACTGGTATTTTGAATGCTTCAGTGCTATACTGCAACTCTGCATTTTTTCACCCAAATTTGACAGTAATTCGGCGTTGCCCCCAGTCCTTTTGCCGCCGATAAAACACCATCAACCAAGCTTCTCGCCACCTTGAAGGGTTGTCCGAACAAATGTTTGGGGATTCTGCGTGCCCTGATGCACTCCATTGATGGATCAAGCAACGCGCAGCCGTCGATAGCACTTTTGGCCCTCCAACGACAGTAACCCAGTAAACACAGAAAAATTTGCCCAGGATCTGCAACTTCACACTCAACAATGTTTTCTAATCGATTCTCGAATATACTGTATTCCCCAGGGTGCCCGTCAAAAGGAGCTAGTTCCACCCGCGGCAGGTTGAATGCCAAAACCTCGGCTACTTCTGGCTGTCCCAAGGGTTTACTTTCGTCGATTACTTTGCCACTTCGATGTCGATATCGTGAACTACATGGATTTCCAGCTGGCTCGCTGAGACCATTTCCTCGTTAAGGAAGCTCTTTTTCCTATCTGGCTAACCGCAGCTGATTCTCTAACTCCATAACTCTCATTCTATAAGTACTAGTGTCACCAAACTCATCGGGGTTGGAAATATATGAACTAGCACTGACAGAACTAGCAGGCTTAGCATTTTCCGGAGAATCAATAACACCCAAGCCATCCTCAGAGACTTGCCAATTTAGTTCCTGTTGTCTCATAGGGTCCTCGCTTTCTGGCCTGGGCATTTCCAGTGAGTTTCCTTGTCCCAGTTCCGCTTGGGTACTGTAAAACCAACCCACACAAACCGAGCAAAGCGTAGCCCACTCATACGAATCCCAAAGCCAGAAAGAGGTTGATTCGTAGTTTCTACGGCACTAAATTAGATTTCACAAAATGTACGAGTGTAAACAAGCCTTAAGTATGCGGCCATGTAGACTGAACAGTAAAATTGAAAGTTCCAAAGCCCTGTGGCTCAAGCACGAGTGTCAGAAATGGTTCAAGGTCAAATTTGAACGTTTCCAATGAATAGACAAACGTGTAAATGTGTGACGTGTGGAAGAGCCTTCCAAAGTAATGTCAAAAGTAGTCAAATTCTCAAAGCACGTAAAAGGTTTGGAGGGATTTTTAGCGTTTCTTTTTTACACCCGCCATTCTTCTAAGCGTCTTTAGGGCTTCTGATAGGCTCGATTGTCCGGGCTAACGCTGGTCACTGCACCTTTATGCGTTAATCCGTTCAAGAAAATAATAACGGTCAGAGTGAAGGTTACGGTATATTTCTCAACCATATCCGAGAGGCGCGTGTAACTGCATATTCGTAGTCTAAGAAGTTACTGTACAGGATGGATTAGTCACAAATTTTATGGATGGAAGCAGAAAAGTTCTGCAGCAGCACAATAAAGCTGGGCCGAATAAGGGAGAAGTTAAATGACTACCGCTTACTTGGCAAATACGAGCCTGTTTTGAATTTGAGTACTGCTATAGTTTCGTGTTGGCAAAGTATGGAACTGTTGAAGGGAGTGTTAGCATGGAATAATGAGCGTGCTTTTTATGCGAGAATGATGTATATCTTGCTTGGAGGAATTTTGTTCTGGTTCCGTGAACAGGGCAACTTAGTATGAAGCCGACAGACAGGAAAACTTGTGCGAAGATACCCAGGGGAAAATAACCGAAAGCAAGAAGACTCAGTATCTCCTAAAATGGAAAGGTAATTACCAGGATGAATATTACTTTGTCATCCAAAAGATGGGGGTCAGCGGCTGGTGGAAGACGGATAGAGCCCCAAGACTTGAAGAGTTAATTACCAAGGAAGAGTGAAATATTGCATCAGAGATAACGGGGAAGAGTGTTTGCCTGGCCACAGGCCTGACTACGCTGTTGAGATGGCAAACGTGCAATTCTGTTAGGCTACCTGAGGCTCTTCTGAATCCGTGCTGGGCGTTATGGGTGAGGGCTAAGGAGCTTTGGAAGAAGAAGTGCATCCTAGACCCTAGACCATCAGTTATCAAAGTGAGTTGCCTGCGTGGCGACTGAGCTCTCAAAATGTGCAGAGTGAAGTTTCAGCGATGCAAGGGTATAAACCTCTATCACCGTTCCCACTGGGATATCGGGTTATTCAAAATGGAATCCTCAAGTAACCAGTGGCCATTGCCTTATTTATTGCACACTGTCGTGTGGTTGTGGACCTCTGACAGAGTAGAGATGTTTCGCTTAGCCTTCGGGGCAATCATCCATTAAGAGAAGCGGTTAACGGAGCCTGGTGGGGCAGGTAGGATGAAAATGATGGGCGGTGGTAGCCGGGGCCCCAACATTTGGCGTACTGTTCTTCGTTGTGTAGACTCGGATTTCAAGCTAGTAGCGGAAACACTTTATCAGAAAACATCAGTCAGTCTGTTTTGAGGCTTTTAACAGAGACTTACTGACAGTGGCTAGGTTGCAGTCGACGTGGCCGGCAATAAGAAGGGTTCTGGAAGGGTTTGGGCAGACGAGAGTCAAACTGTAATCCTTGGCCTTCAGGTAAGAAAAATGACATGGCAAGATCCGCTGACTTGCAGAAACCACGGCGTCTTTGGAGTTCACATACGGGGATTGTGATAAGTGAAAAACTATCGAACAGGACCTAAAATAGATGGGAAGAGTGGCCGTTTTAGAGGCTTTCCAGCTGATGATTCTGTTAAAAATGGTAGAAACTATCGGTGTTATCTCTTTGGGCTTGCAAGAAAATGACTGAAAGGCTTTCAAAGTTGATGGAATATATCAGTGTTCTTAGTGTGTGAGGTCTCTAAGCAGCTGCAAATGAGACTGCGTGGAAACCTTAGCTGGAGTGGGGTAGATTGTGCTAACGAGAGGCAAGAAAAGTGTAAAGCCCCCCCCCCCAAGGGGTTGGAATCGGGGACAGTGCTCCCTTTGGAGCAGAACTTCCAAACGGGATTGCACAGAAAAGCAATGATAGGGGTGGCGAGAAACAAGAAAATAAGTGAATATCGGAAATAGGAAGCTGCAACGTAAACTACGCCGGAAGTATTAAGAAATGCCCTCGATGACTCCCAAAAGGTGGACTATATCATGAACTTGTGCGCAGTTAGTTAGAAAGTTTATTGGATGACAGTGTGAACTTAGTCGTATAAGACCAAAATAATGCGTCGCCTCGGTAGTCCATAACACTGGTAACAGCCGTATCCCTCGGTAACGGACAACTTAAACTTCCAAGATGGCAGAGCTTCGCCCATGGTTTTGAGTGCTTTCAGCTCCTAACGAATTAATACGCTCTACAACGCTAGAAGGCTTAGCTTCACTTACGGTCTCAAGGAGAAGTTTGGTATCGAGGTAGTTAGAACTGCGATTCTCGGTAAAGTTTTTAACGAAGCAAGGTTCTATCAGTACGGGGTGGTCCAGATAGTAACGGAAATTTACTTGATATCCCTGCGACGGGTGAAAGTGAGGACGTTGATAGCGTTTATTTCCACTTCATTCTCCTGTTGTTCCACTAGAGAAAGAGCCTCGGAGGCCGAGGACCGCTCGATCTAAAGAATACATTGGCATTTGCAGATGGCTTCAGCTTCTAGCTTAGATCGTGCGTACGTGGGGTGTGGTCACTGACGGAATGAAGGGTTTGATAAGCATGAGTCAGCGAAAGCTCTGTAGCCATTAACCTGCACAGACGCAAGCAGAAGAATCAGTTACTTATCAGACCAGTAGATAGTAGGCATTGTTGTATAGCTCGCCCATTCGCCTGGTCCTATCTGGGCTGTGGGTTGGAAGTGCCCACTTCCTTCACAGCCCAAATCGAGGAAGTTGTACCGTCGGGATAAGATGTTCACCTACCACGACTTCTTTACAGTGGAGGAGCTTATTTACGAACTTTCAGCTGCACTACAGCCCTCCATATTTTCATATGCCTGCACATGATGCTCGAAACTGCTCGGAGTGGCCTGTTTTCCCCACGTTCAAGAGTATCTATGATCTAACTGTCATTGCCATTTAGGGTGTTGCTGTCTTGAGCATGAAGAGTGGACAAAGAGAATAGGCTAGCACACAAGAGGGAATCTGGAAGAGACGCTGGTGAGGAGTGGAGTCGGTGGAAGTACACAGAAAGAAACGGATAGAAAAAAGAGCTTCTGCAAGTACAGTTTCCCATTGTGTAATGCTTATTTGGCGGGGCTTAACCGCGAACGTGATGGATTTCCAGAGGGTACCATTGAGGCTCTACTCGGCCGCTACACTGCGGATTATAGGCCGTTGTGCGGCTGGTTGCGATACCTCGACTGCGAAGGTACGTTTGAAGTCCCTCGGACAGAAAGGAAGACCCACGATTGGAGCGTATGAAGCTGGGCATCACGAAAATAGAGAACACGTTAGGTAAACATTTAATGACCTTTGAAGTGGACACGTTAAAGTAAGAATACGCGAAAGAAAGTCGCAAAAATTGATTGTTACCATTGAAAGAATGCGACTTTAGGTGGCGCTAGGCAAGAGTACCATAAAATCGACGTTGAGACTCTTGAAGGGTTGCGTCTCTTTAATGTGCTGCACTTTTGGTGGCTTGCGGAGTCTAGGCTTGATTACAGCACAAGTTTAACTGTGAGAAATGACAGGTTTTACACCATGAAAGGTAACGGGTAGGCTCCTTGATAGTGTAAATAGGTACATCTGCTTGAGTTTATAATAGCACAAAGAGTTATGCAGAGCCATCAAGTCAAAACTTCAAGAGGTTCCATAGAACCCTCCAGGAAGTGTATCGGCCACAATTTTTTGAGCCGAGGCAATGAATTATGTTGAGCGGGAGATCTGACCGCTGCAAGCGCCAAAGCTCTACTTTTCCATTTTTAATTTTTCTTAAGGTGACTGATCAAGCACGAAAGCAACAGCTTGTTTATCAGTTATCAACTTGAAATGGCACCCAACCAGAAAATGACTCCATTTCCGCAAGGCCTCTAAAATGGTGTATGCTTCTCTCTCCGCTGCCGAATGCAGAGTTCTTGGAGGTGGTAGAGTCCGCCAAAAGAAAGCAACTGGCTGGCCGCTTTGGTTTAGAGATGAGGCGACTGCGATGTCTGAAGCATCTGCTTCTACAACCAGAGCGACACCCTGCTCGAAGGTGACACAGGCAGCATTTTTGAGCCCATTTTTTATTTGCTCAAAAACCTCCAGGGCGTTCCCCGGGAGTGAGAAGGTTCGACTTAGAACCATACGGCTAGTTTTATCGAAGAAGCGAGGTATACAAGGGGAAAAAAGGGTAAACCCGCCGACTGCGCGCCCTTGCGATTTGACGCTAATAGACCGTGGAAGTTGTTGCAACGGTTGTAGTCGCCCTGCATCCGGCTCGATTGCTTCTCCTGGAAATTCAAAGACCGGGTTGAGTAAGATGCCGAGCACCAATGATACTCTTTTCACCACTGAATGTGATGCCATATCTTCAAGCAGCTTTGAGGAAGCTGGACGTATTTAGATAGTGCTCTTGTTCAGTTGTGCCGCAAATCATTGGATTATCCACGTAGGCGAATGTACTAAACAGCTTATGGCTTTCATTGAAGCTATCAACAGTAAGCTGAAAGCAGGCTATTCCTTTTGTAGAGTCTAAAGGAATACTAATTAATTGGTACAGCTCCAGCTAGCTTCAAAAGCTGTATAAATCCCTTCGTAATTTCGGAAGGGGGTTGGATGATGATTACTTGTCGGATCAAGTGTGCTGTACACTTTGTGTTTAGAAGTTATTGAGATCAAGTCATCAATCCATGGGAGTGGATTTGTGTTGAGGAGAGGGTATCGATTGATAGTCTGACTACATTTCATTACCAAACGAAGTCTACGGCGGTCATTGATGGTTACTCAAGCGCGTGCTCTTCACGGGGAACTGGACGGTTTTATGATTCCAGACTGCAACAGCCTTTCAACTTCAGGTTTGATAAAGGCCATCTTGCACTAAATGACCTCTTCATTTTACGGCAGTTGGTTTATGGTTCGATTGTATATACCCAAAGAGAGGTTGAGGGCAACAGTGGGCAGCCACAGAGAGTAAAGCGAGACCCAATTACAGCTTTGTCTAATTTAATGAAAATCATGCCCAAGGAGTACGTCCGTACACAAGTCAGGGAGGAAACAGAATATAACGTGATCGTACGATGATCTTTATAATGGATGGTAAAGTTAGGATGACCACAAGAAAGACTAGAAAAACGCGTGGATGAAATTATGGCTCGCAGCAGTGAGGGAATGATCGGCCAACCGTGTTTATCTATAAAGCTAACTGCCTGTGTCAATGAGAGCATATAGGAGGATGTTGTTGACTTCTAGGTTAGTTACAGCATTGGAGAGACAGGTTGGAACAGTGGCGTTGGTGACTGCAGATAAGAGAGAATTGGTAATCAAGGGAACATTTCACTGGGATGCTGTTGTCACTTGAGAGGAACATCGATATACACGCTGAAAGTGTCCCTTGTTACCACAAGATCTTCACAGCATTTCTCGGGCTGGATAATTTACTCTAGGATGTTTACAGAGACGGCAAAAATGACAGGAAGTCGCTCGTGCGAGAACAGAGTTGATATGCAGGTAGGAAGATGTGGCTTTATTCAGGTAGGAAATACGAAGAAGAAGGGCCAAAAGCATATACCACAGATCGTTTTTTAGCTAATTCTAAATGTGTTGCAATATCGTGAGTAGGTTTGAGGTCTAAATTTTCCTCTTCCAACGGTCCACGATGGATATGATTTGACGACAGTCCACGGACAAAAAGCTTCGCAAATAAACTGCTTGCAATACTGCTTGGCATTGACAGATTTGACATCACAGTGGGTAGAAAGAGTTTCCAACCCCTGAAGAAGCTAATCGAGAGACTGACCATGTCCAAGTCTAGTAGCTGACAGTAGATGTCCGGCCAAGATAGCTTTCTTTGGTTGTGCGTAGGAATTTTCCAGAGCATTTATAGTCTCCTCGTAATCTTGACAACCCGCAATGTGCCAGTAGGTAGATGGAGCGGTAAATTTCGTTTGGGTGGCGAGTTTGGCGACGCAAAGTAGATCACCAGTAGTGAGAACAATATCAAAGGTGTTCACCCGCGAAGTCGGTTGTACGATAAGTCTGGTCAGTAAAAATCAACGCCAAAGAGAACAGACCAAAGAGCACGATGCATATCCAGAATGACTGCATTGGTCCTGGCGGCCTCTGAACTGGAGAATAGAGAGAATTCCACGGATGTTGACCAGGAGTTTATTCCAGGGATAAGGATATTGTCCATGAGAAGAATTTTAGATCCAGGTGACGGTCAGGACCTGGAGATGAAAAATGAAGTGTTTGGTGCCTCAGGGCATGCTTTTTTGAGGAGGTGAGGTGAGTGGGCCCAGCTCATGAGAAGGCCGGGAGAGAGTCTAGCTCAACCCGAAGGCGTAAGTTAATATGCTTGCAGCAAGGCCAGGGACAATCAAGGTCAAGTAGGACACATCGATCCTTTTACCACTAACCGGAGGAAGATCCCAACAACTGCTTGCCAGAGTAGATCTATACAGCTTCCAGGGGAACGGGGTCGGGTTTCTTCATGTTGTTGAGGATGACGGGACAGTATTCGTGACGAGGCCCAGTGTGAGACTCGTGAGTGGCCAACTTGCAGCCCTGAAGTCGGAAAGCCTAATGAAGAGACCAAAGGTTCTTCTCGTCTTAGCTGCATGAGAGGAAACACCCGGAAACTTAAGCCTACACGAGTAATGCAAACGAAGGTCTCGAACTGACGGTCTATATGGAATGGACATGCAGTTGATAGGCGTGATTCTGGGGTATCCGTTATCAGCGGGCCACATATGAGCTTCTATCAGTAAAGAATTTCATCCCTCAGGTTTGGAGTCAATGATTAAGATGCCTCAGGTCGGTGGGTATATTCACAAAGAAAGTCCTATTATTTTGAAATAGGAAATCGTAAACAGCTTGGAGACCATCGGCAAGAAGGGATGGGATCATACGGTGAGCTATAGAAAAATGTCCTTATTGTGGATTAGAAATAACAAGGGGGCCGGGAGATGGCAATGTAATACGCACCTGATGGCAGGGGCTGGTCGAGATTGTGGCCACCTAGGAAGACCATTTGAGATCCCCCAGAGGGTTATGAGGTGAAGCACGCATGCAGCGAGCCGCAGACCAGGCATACATAGAGCTTACAGGGCAGACTGGCTCGAGGGACAGGATCGAAAGCATTCGTCATGTCAAGGAAAATAAGGGCCAGCGATTTACTTCCTTCTGCTGACTCGGCAACCAGACCGAGATGGTTGAACTGGCAAGCAGAGCAAGAAAGCGCTAGGAGCAAGCGATCCTGTCCAGTATGGATAAGATTCTGATTCAGCAGACAATTTGCCAATCGCCCCTTTACCACTGTTTCTGCTTTTTAACATAAAAGGGGGGCGATGGATTATAGGATTATTATTGGGGTCAATAAGGGGCCTTTTCATGGTGGAATATTATTACCGAGGTCTTCCTTTGTCGAGGGAAATCTACGCGCCTCAGGTACAGGTTGAACATTATGCTGCAACTTCGCCACGTGAGAAGCCCTCGGGACCCGGACTAAACGAGGGGTCAGTCCGTGATGGAGGTCTAAAAATGTCCTAAAGAGTAAATTTTATCGAATGTAGAGCATGACTGTTTGGTGTTTTAGGGCCAAAAACATTGGCAGGTGGATCTTGTGCCACTAATGCCAAGAGTAAGCAAAATATTTCAGCTTTTGCTGCGGGGAGTGTCACGTGGACTTTGTTTTTCAGTAGATACAGCATCCTCAGAAGATACCGATAGCTTTTAATTTTCCAGTAAACCGGATAGATTGGGGGATATTTTATGGATGCTTAAGGCCTTGAGTTCTTTTCTGAGTAATTAACTTGGGAGCTTACCGAATATTCTGAGAGACCACTTATCTGCCCACTAAGGGAGATATCATGGGATTTTGAATGAGCCTCATTGATTTTCCAGAGCTTGCTTCCTATCCTCCCGAGGACTGACTTATCTGATCTTCGTAACTATGTTGCTGAAACCTCAGTTAAAGTAGGCACGAGATTGACGCAAAATTGGTCAGGGGCAAGTTGTGGGCAATATTTCGAGAAGAACTTGTCTCGGAATTTCTCGGCCAACGCGGGCTAGTGCGAGGCACTTTGAGCAGCGCATGGCCAGGTGCGAATTCCAAGTCCAGAACAAGAATGATTCACTGCTTCTACGAGCCAGGCGATGTCAGAGAATTAGAATTTAGGTGCTTATTCTTCCTACCTACCTATGCCCTGTTATTAGTGCTTTTACCTACCGACTATAGAGGGAAGGGGGGGTGGAAACTGCTCAACTGTACGCTAGTTGCCATCACATAGTTCACTATTGACAAGAAGGCACTAGCTCTTTCGGGGTGATCTGCACCCCTCTTTACGTCGACACTTCACAACCATCACGAATAGTATAATAGGTATGGAAACAGATGTAATAAAACTCGTGCAGATGTTCCGAATACACTGTAGACTCTGAACGGACAAGCTTTCCGGTGAGTGTACACGAGCTTCGGTGACTGGGTGAGTGTGTGACCAAGTGCGCGGAGGAAACAATCTAATGTGCTTAATCGTTCTCGTGATTCTCAGGCACCAAATGAAACCTCAAGATGACCGTGACATGGAGGAATTTGGCACTGAAAGTGGAAGCTAATTACAACAGAAGCTACTTAATTCATCGGATACGTGTGTATGGTGTCCGGGTGTAAAAAATTGCGTATGAAGTTGATACTTGGGTGAGAATGCAAGTGTAAAGCTTCGTGGAGGATCGTGTTGCATCATAGAGTTTCGAATTTCTGGCTGTGTGGGCCGTCGTTTCCCCCACGCAGAAACAATTTTCCGGTGTCCAGAACATGCTCCCGATTCCCTGCTTTAACTACTGCAGTAAGCAAGTGCCCCTCGCAGTCAGCACGGCAAGCTTTGATAATTCCGAGTGACCATTTACGCTGAAGGTTGGTTCTGTAGCTGGAAGCACTTCGTCACCTAATCTGAATGGTCGCTTCTTAGTGGCTAGCCTTTGTCTGGGCTGCAAATTTGGCAGGGACCCTTGTGCCAATCGTCTCCAAAACTTGCATTTGGCCTGTTTCCAACACCGGAAGCAGGTTCGCTTTATTGTTAGTATCAACTCACAGCCTTTGTTGGGTCCTCATATTAGCAAGTGTTTGAGGCCCGGACTAAAGCTTTGATTGTGCCAAAAGCGGTGAGAAGTAGCAGCCCATTGTTCATCATTGTTTCCAATTCAAAGGACAACGTACTCAAAGCCTCTTCACCCAAAGGTTATTGCTCTATCAAAGTCAGTTACTCCTTTGGGCTACGTATTCGTTTTTCCCACGCCCTGCCACGATAGCCCTTGCTCGGAGGTTGGGATGGAAGCACACCACTTTAATGTTAGTTTTGTTTTGAACGCGAAATTTACCTGGATGCCCTCACCAGTTCTTAATTTCGTTGTAGGCTCCGATGAGGTCCACTCCTCTTTCCGAAAAGAATCTTCTGTATTTATAGCCCTTTGGCCGACAAATCATTTGAATGCCACCAGAGAACTTTTGGCTTTCATCTTGTGCTCCACTGCTAAATGAACCGCCCTTGCCTGCGAGCGAGTAATCAGGCGGCTGTATCTTCTCTCATTAGTCCAACCTCCCGCAACCATAAGGGAGCCAAAATAATCGATGCTTGTCTCAGAGGACAGCCACTAACCTTTCGTTACTGATTGCTGATAGCGGTGACATCAGCTGCTCTCCCTTCACTGATCTTTGCCTTTGGCCTCAGAGGCAGTCGGCAATGACCCTTTTTGCTGCTGCTCTTCCAAGAGTTATCCAAAGTCTGTGACGGAAACAGTCAAGCAACTGAGTTTCCTCGTCTTGTCCCCCTATGTTGCAACGATGCCAAAGTTTTGAAACCGTTGAGCTGTGCGCACGCGGCAAAGGTATTTGTTGCTTTGCGCCGAAGCTCAAGAGACAGCTAATCAATATTCTAATAGATGCTAATAACTGGACAACCAAAACTTTACTAAATTACTTCAACCGGCTCCTAAAACGTCATTTTTTCTTTTCTCCCAGTTTTCATTGATTAGTGTGGCATATTTTGAGGAAGATGTTTTCTCGCTGGTTAAACGTGCCACCTCCTTTTTGGCTCACTTTGGTTTGCCGGAGAGTATCAGACCGATATTTGGGCCATGTTTATCTCGTCCACTGTAACAAGACTGTGAGTACTGCAGTGAAAAGCAGAGGTAGCACACTTTATTCAGCAATACACTTGCTAGAAGCATTGATAGAACATGTTTTGGTTCTATTTCTGCTCTGCACGCCTTGAGCAGCGGGAATAGCTGTCTGTATTTTTCTGGCAGGCTTAGAGACCCCGGTCTCCCCAAATGATTAAAAAACTTATTCAGATTCTTTAACCCTCGTAAGCGGAGATCAGCAGAATCACTAGATGACCGCACATGAGTTCATTGACCTGGGCTCGATGATTAACAGGCAATCGCCAATCCACTTGCCACGAAGTTCTCGAAGCAGGTGCTTGTATTACCGATGTGGAGGAATCGGCCCAAAAGGCACTGTCCAAGATAATTTCTGCAAAGCTAGGTTTCAAGATGCTGGCTATTCTTACAAATAATACTAGCGTAGAAAATTCCAACTTCGAGACAAGCGACAACTTTAGTGGCGTCTTAGAAGCTCTGGGGAATTGGAGTCTGATTTTTGGAGATTACTTCTTGACAAGCAAGCCCGTTCTCGGTGATTCGTGCTCGCGACATTAAGTCACAGCATTTCACGATAAAATTAAGGAGGGGACCAATAATACAAGTAATGATAGTGATAACGGTATATTTCTCGACCGTGGTCAAAGCACATGCACAAGGCAAGATCGTAGAATACTACAGTACATAACAGTGTGGGGTATTCACAATTTTGAGATATAAGGATCCCAACGTAGCAGAAACAAAACAACAAAGCTGAGTGGCGTTTGAGCGAACTGAGGTGGAGATGGTTACCGCGGAATTTGTAAGCCAGTTTCAAATTCGGGGAGGACGTTGTGGATAGCCGGACGAACATGGGAATGCTGATATAGGCTATACTGGAGAACGGTAAAAAGTGTAGTGATTGCAAGGACCAGAAAAGCAACAGGCACCGGACAGCACAGCATGGGAAAGGAGTTGAGGCATGAATAATGCGCAGTGTGCCCTATGGGCGCCGGAAACTGGCTGCGACGTGTCATTGCACACGGAAAAGGATGCGAGGGTGTACCAACTGGATACTTGGACGATCACTAACGGGTAACGGTCTGGGAGAGTTACCAAAAGGCGTGGTCAGGAATAAAGTCCGCATGGGATTATCAAAGCGCAGTCGGAGATGCCGGGGGAATACAGAAGATTGATCCAACTTTGGGTAACTAATTGCTGGAGAAGCCTATGAAATAAAAGTTAGTGAGTCAGATGTGATAAGAAGATAGACCCTTTTGTATAGGGAATTTCAGTGTCATATGGGAATTCGCATGAAGGAAAAAGCTTCACGAGGAATTCAGTGAACTTTTGAAGAGCACGAATGGTGTGTGGACGCAGAACGGACTTTCAAAGAGGAGCAGTCAAAGGAACAGACTACTGAAGACAAACGCTACTGAGGCAGCCAAGCAGAAGCTGGAAGAGTGTAAAGGTAAAATCTTTTGCGGACTTGATAAAATAATTATTACCCAAATTCTGGTTGGCTACAGACTGCTGGAGTTTTGTTTCGCGAGGACCTTGGTTGCTTATGGTGGCAGGTAGAGTGTTGAGGGTAGAAGGCAGAAAGGGGCTAGTTTGAAGACGTGGTCGGAATAGGTTGGGAAGGCTGTGGCGAGGACTATATCCCGGTCATTGATTTTGTACCTCAAGGCAGGATGACCCGGGAGCCACTTCGAGTTGGCTGATGGCTGCCCAAATACCCATTGTGATCTGAAAGAGATCACAAGTGCGGCAGCCCGGGGAAAGTTCTAGCTGTCGGTTATGGTTATCGTTTTAGTAGAAACCAGACAATGATTGGTTTGTCATCTCACTGCCAGTGGGCCAGTTTATGGGGGATCTACGGACAGAGACTGGTAGTTTTCTAGGGTAGTTGGGTAATAGTAGAGATACAGGGAAATACCTAGCGCAGGATAAGAAGACGTGCAAAATAATTAAGTTGGTAAGCGGTGGAGGAGGAGAGGGGACCCATCTGAGAACCAGGAATAAAACGATAGAAGAGGGTGGGATCGAGAAGAGGAGTGAGGAAAAATAAGGAGGGTAGTCTGATCGTTGCGACAGATGTGAAAGAGGACGGCAAACAGTGAAAAAAGAAAATACCCGGAGTGAAGATGAGGCTTTTTCATGTGAATGCAAACTTTCTGGTATTCCGTGAAGTCATGATAAGTCAGAAGTATGCAGATTCCAGGCGGAATGAGGTCTTAACTCACCATAAGCATATGCAAGGATCAGTGAGTCTTGTGTATTGGAGGATAGTAATCTGCTTGGTAAGGCCCGGGTATACGAGAAAAGTGCAAGAAAAGCACGATGAGACGGCTGAGTTCCAGCCCGAGACAGGAGAATTAAGTGAAAGTAAGCACTGATCAATACGGGACAGAAAGGTTTTTTAAGGGAGCTAGTGTCAGTAGACACCTTGGTCGGGTAATCGAGTCATCAACGTAGCAGAAAAATCATCGCTGACTTTGGACATCACTACTAGTGTGTAGGCTCAAGGAGAACATACATAAAGTGAAGTTGTGGATGGTGGCCTATGGAAGTGCAATGATTACGTTCCTCATTCAGACAACACATTCAGGCGAGGTTTAGCCAATAGCTGTAAACCGTGGGCGTAACAGTACCGGGTTGTGGTCAGATCAGAGGCCGAGTAGTATAACTGTTCCAACCGTGTACTGACTACTGCATTAGACACCAGCAAGCCGGTTAAGTGTTTTGCAGGGAACCCATAAGGGTCGCCAAGCATATGTGGAGAGTTCGGACGGCGTGCTATCGCCCCGCACTGCTTCAGACAAAAAGAACTGAAGGCTACTCCAGAAGCTTAGGTTTCTCACATGCTGGGTCGGGTCCAGTAGGTTATCAGAGGGGGCAGAGAGCATCAGCCCAAGACATTCCCGGCCGGAAGTGTTTATTATTATTATTATTATTATTATTATTATTATTATTATTTTCTTTCTATGTTTTACAGAGTAGTGGGAGAGCAAAGTTACACTGTAGGGTGATCTTCACAGTGCTTCTCGATTAGCTTTTATTTACACATGGCCCATTGGGTCCGAGAGTGATTGGGGTGGCTGCTCTCCCTCACTGCGAGATTGCCACACACTGGACGCCAAAACTCCCTGGGGGGGGGAGGGGGGGGGGGTTGCCGCCGCAAGCTACGAAAGGTGAGGATAGAAGATGGAACAAACATTCAGATAATGGCGACATTCATTGGGATTTCACTTGACCGCTTGCTTCTGCCAATAACAGGGTCGGACGGGTTCCAGTATATACGCGAGCCATCTGGTGACCGCTTCGTCGATTGTCATATGCTGAGTAACTTTACGGGCATGACGAAGTTGGTAAAAATTTATCGCCAGTGGCTCCGCAGAGCTTGGCAACCAGCTATAGCCGAAGCAATGGGTGATTGGCACAGATAAATAGATCAGCTGCAGCCAAAAGTAGCACACTGAAGGTGAGAACTGAATAGTTATAAAGATCTACTATTCAGTGAACCCATAATGAGGGAGGCGATTGCCTCGACGAAAATTCAGTTGCAGGTTACAAAGGAACAACGTCAGCAGTTGCGGGTGTGTTATGCTGAGGAATGAAGCTCTGTATGAAGAACAGGTTGATGGTGGATAATTGTTACAAACCCACGAGAATCATGCACGATAGTGAGTCAAAGTCAGGCGACGTCTACTGGACAGCCATTGTTCTAAGGGAGCTTTGAACTGGTTTTTAATTGCGGGCTAAGTACATGTATGCAAATTAGAGTGTAAAAAGGTACGGTCTGATGAGGGCGAGGGGAAAAGTGAGTGGAGCATACACAAGGAAGCATGTATACATACGTATACATAGGGGGATTATCAGACGGGTCGTGAGACTGGGTCGGACGCAAAAGACAGGGAACCACTGCAGTCTAACAATCAAGACCGTCTTGATTTGCTTCATCTATGTTTATACTATGACGGGTCATGCCGATTACAGAAGATGAGTCAAGAATTCTGCTTGGTGCTCCCTCAAATTGTTTTGGTGTGCAAAACCAGCGTGCCGAGTCAGGAAGCCTATTCCAGAGGCTAGGATAGATAACCAAGAAATATCTCAATCTGATGGAGAGCCTAGTTTGGGGAGTTTTCACGGTGAATTTTCTGTGGCGAAGGGAGTAAAAATTATTCCTAGAGAAACCAGGTAGGTTTTCAGATGAGTGGACTTTTGAGTGCAGAAGGCTGACGAGAAATGAAAAATTAAGCTTGATACTTCGTGGCCAAAGAGTTCTAAGCCGGAGCGGTTTGCACCTAGCTCAGTAGTTAAGGTTGGAAGAGAGGCCAAGTATCGTTTTAGTGAAGGAGCGTTGTACTTTCTCCCTATTGACCTGGTCTGCCTATTGCATCAAGGTTAGGACCAGGGGGCAGTATTCCAACAGCTACCTATTGATTGTCTTGAATACCAGGAGCTTGTTCTCCTGAGTACGGTATGTTCCGAGGATAAGTACAGTCACTCTATTTGCCTTGTCAATTTAGGTCAACGCTTGTTCAAGGAAGTTGAAGGAACTGGAAAAATGCAGGCCCAGGTATCTTACCACGTGGGCAGTGGGAATCGGCAGACTGCTTATTGTGAGAGAGCCAGGTGGAACGTGGCATTTGTAGGACAAAGGGGGGCTCTTGCTGCCGAAAACTTCATTGGCAACTGAGTGCTCAATCTATAAAGGGACTATAAGTCTGACAGAATACCACTGAGAGCTGAGTGCAGGGCTTTTGCCTCAAAAGTATAGACTAGTTTTATGACGTCAACAAAGGGGAAAATCATACCTTGACGCACTATTTGGAATACATCATCTGTGTACCTGAGAAATAAAAGGGGGCCCAGAAAGCTACCTTTTACCACCCTGCTGGTAATTTGTTCGGTCTGAGGGGATTTTCCATTACCGATGACGGTTTGAGAACATTCAGAGTGGTAAGATGATGGCCAGAACCGATGGGGAGGGCGACTCTGTAGGATTTAATTTTTGGCAGTAAACTAGTGTGGGGTGCGCGGTCGAAAGCTTCAGTAATATCGATAAAGATGACGATGATGGACTTGTAGCTGTCGGCTTCGGAAGCGGTAAAATTGCTGAAATCCATCTGACTCATGAGGCACGAACGGGACTTAAGGAACCCACTCTGAGCCGAGTTGATAAGAATTAGAGAAGTCAGGAAATTTGCAAGCTGGTTTTTTACAACTCTCTCCGTGAGCATGGAGACAGTGTGATTTGTGGGGCCATAGTTTTGTGGTGTGAAATTATGCAGGACCCTTCCCCACTGGGCCGAGTAGATTCCGGACGACTTGGATAGCGTAAAGGCGTTCAGAAATAGGAGTACTAGGTCAGGTCCCCCAAACCGAAGTGGGAAACGCGGAAGGTCATTAGACCCCGGGTGATAGGAGGGCTCAGTTTTGACCGGGAGTTTCCTGATGTCGGCCGTGGCAAATGTTGCGAATGATACCGCCTCCTGTATGAGCGTAGGACAGCAGAGTGGCGGAGTTGGCGTCCGTGATAAGAGCTGAGGCAAAATAGCCGTTGAAAGCCTTGGCCATACCTTTTGTTGAATCAGGGTGGGTGCCATTAGAGATGAGGAACGGATTTCGTCTTCAGTGCTGCTCGAGTTGAGAGATTTCAGCTGCCTTGAGAGGAGCTTCACACTTTGAGGCTGTCGTATTGCAGTCCTTTCTTGCTTTTTGAGTTTGTTCTTGGTTGCCTCACACAGGTCAAGGCAGAGTGGGCCTATCCTGGGTGTCAGGCAGAAATATCGATTCCTGAGGAATGAGTTCTGGAGCTTACACATCTTTTGTCGAAGTCTGTCAATTTTGTTAGCCTTGGCTCCAATATGCCGAGCTGTTGGGGTAAGGCGGTTCATGGAGGGCAGCAACTTGGCATAGAACACATCAACCGCTCTTTGCTGATCGGAAGTTGGGAAGAAATCAGACCAGTCGATGCCCCGGAAGGAAGTAGGCAACTGGGCCCAGTTAGTCAGTCTGTAGGTGTTTTGGTTTTGGGTTCCAACAATTTCAGGTGGGCATGATTCTTGTATAACAGTAAAGTGACTTGTGATCATTTTGTGGCCACTACGGGGAAGGTTTTGCTTGACGGAGAAGTCCACTTTAGGGAGACCGCGAGTGAAGACTAAGTCAGGAATATTGTTA
This sequence comes from Fasciola hepatica, assembly GCA_948099385.1. NCBI lineage: Eukaryota > Metazoa > Platyhelminthes > Trematoda > Plagiorchiida > Fasciolidae > Fasciola > Fasciola hepatica. The sequence continues at coordinate 2,626,698 of CANUEZ040000022.1, read as the reverse complement.
TGCCTTGTTGGGGTGGAGACATGCTGTGTCCATTCCGCAGTGTAGTTGTCCAGAGGGAAATCGGATAAATGAGAGTGGGCAGTCATTGTATTCTAACAAATGCCGGGAATGTTAAAGTTTCCTGCCATCACCTTTGGACCTAGAAATAGAGTAGAAAGGTACTCAAAAGCCTTAATAATATGCGGAAATTCAGAGTAACTAGAAGTAGGTGCTCAGCCGATACACCCGACATACAACAAGTTTCCAGACATTTGGATGGAGAGTCAGAGATAGTCAGGAGCACAGTCAAGCATTGGGTGGAGGAGGAGGGTGGTAGGTAATTTATGTTCAATGTTTGTGCGACATCCACCTCCTCGGCTGTTCCTTCTGCCTACTCGAAAGGAGTTATAGCCTGTCAATGGGACAAAGTCAGTTGGGATGTGATCGAATAACCATGTTTTTGGCATCAGAAAAGTGTCAAAGCCAGAAAAGAGTACATTTTTCCTTGAGTCATTAGTTATGCTCAACAGCGAACAGGAGTTCAGCAGTGGAAGGGAAATTCTGCCTGTATTTTGAGGCTACAGGGCACCAGGACACCGTTTGAGGGCAGCGGACGACTACTGGGGCCGAGTAAGCTTCCGGCAGCCGGGTAGTCAACCAGGACGGTGTCAACAGATGGAGTAGTAACTCGGCCGGGAAGATCATCATGTGGGTTACATGGTAGTAGTTTGTAGGTTACGGTATGGTCGTCTTCATAGTATGCCTGGTCAGAGGGTGTCACATTTATGGGGTTATCAGAGAGGTGACTGCCGTAACATGCATGTTGGGTGAAACACTCTGAACGACTATCGGGGAGGGGCATTGGATGCGGCGGCGGGTGAGTTGCGCCGGATAAGTGATCAAGAGATCAAAGAGCGGTGCCGAAATGAGCCTTGGAGGGAAACCACGACTTTATCGAAGGAATGTTATTAGAGGCCTTGGTGGGTCGGTATAAGGGCGAAAGGTTTTGTTAGGAATACGGTTGGTGACCGCCAAACACTCATAGAGCCTAGTAGAGGTTGCCACATGATGATGAGGTGATTCGGTAATGGGGGTATAGATCATGAGGAGGGCATTGCGACTCTAGGTGGGTCTTTTGGGGCAAATCACGTATAAATCTGGGGAGCTTTAATAGGGATGCTAGGGGGTCAGTAAGAAGGTGGAGGGCAGTGGTGGAGGAGCGACCATGGTTTTGGTAGCGGCCTTATGAGGAGGATGACTCAGGGTAGGGTAGGTGGGATTGGAGTGGAACGGATATAGCGTCATGGAGAGTTTGTTGAAGCGGCGAGCATCTTACAGGACTCCATGGAATGAGCGTGAGAAGGGGGAGTAGTAGAAAAGACACTGCCGGTGAAAAAGGCATTTATACGAAGAGTCAGTCTGCGTAGTGTGTAGTGGGGTCAGAGTGGAACACAGTGATGTTGGGTGGCTAGAGGGAAGAGGATGCTGTAAATGCTGAGGGGTAAAATGAGGCGTACAATGGGGTGGAAGAGGGTCAGTTGCGGGCCACATATTGTGGTACCGGATGGCAATCTTGCTGGTAACTCTTCCTGTGCAATTCGAGTTTGGTAGAGCAGGCGATAGAGGTGATAAACTTAATGGAAAATTCGTGACGTGGTACTGCGTCTGCAGAATGGACGACGGCGGTTTTTGAGTTGTTGGGTGTGGCTTGTAGCAGATGGGTGCGCGGCCTCCGGGGGACCAAATAGACGAGCTGGTGGGCCAGCCGCAGGGTGAGCGAGGTGAGTCCGTAAGTACGGCCGTGGGGGGGGGGAGGGACGCGGACTGGTAATAGGCTGGCTAGCTGGAGCATGACATGTCATAGGTCTGCTGTCGATTGAAACTGGGAGTCTGACAACGTCAGTGCAGGGGAGGTCTCGGCCATGAGGAGAAACAGGTGACGGGGGTGACGTTGCTTGTGTGACAGAGATTACCGGTAATGAAAGAGATGGAAGAATACAGTTGTCAATAAGGCCCAAGTCACGACCGGATGTGGATGGTGTGTAACGAAACAGTATTCTCCAAATGCTTTCATTGGATATGTTTGACAGTCTGATCTTCTTTATGCCCACTCGCATTGATCCAGCTACCGCATGTGACCAGCTCATGACTCATTTCGCAGAATAATTGCTAATCCCCATTTTCGTCTGTCACCCAAACAGAGACATCGTGGGATTCATATTTTCCCTGACATCTTTAGATTAATCGGGCACCTTCGCCAGTCTAGTACCTCCAGGAGTTCAAGCCGTTGATCCTGATCAAATTTCTCTCGACAAATCTGTTGCAGTAGGTTTTTGGGAAGCAACTGAGGAGAAACTAACCCAAGAGGATCGAACAAACTGGAGATGGATGGCCAAATTCATGTACCCGTTACTAAAAGATAGGAAATATCCAGCTCGGGAACGTACTGCTTCCGGCCTAGCATACGTCGTACCTCTAGTATGCTTTCCACTGAGAGAGGTGATACATTTAGCCCTCAAACCTTTTACGCGTCCTCGGTGGGTGGAAAGATGTCCAAAACTTCAGGACCTTTAGGTTTTCACGTCGTGAATTGAAATCCACTATCTAGCTATTCTGTCGGGCCCCTAAAGAGTGAGGAGACCGTTTCGTCTCCGCCGGACGGCACAACACAGTTGGTAACATGAAAAATTTAACTGAGGCTATTTACTAACAATTTGCGAACCGGGGCTTTACGCTTGTTTGTAACCTCCCGTAAGCCGCAGCTGGCACAGAGCTGTGCATATATAGCCCTAAAATGATGAACAGCCATCCCATAATCCGTCGCCAGTTTATCCACGTTGTTCTCTTGCAACCACAAAAACTGCAACGCATTTCTTTTTTATACCGGCATTTCTACCCAAAGAAGCACCTTTCCGGCGTCGGCAGACATGATCATAATATTGGCACACTTCTTGAACTCTTTCGATAAGCACACGCAAGCGCATGATCACGATGTATGACGTTACTCATTCCTACGAATTATACGCGAGTTTTAAGAACGAGTCACAACTTTCAGCAATATACCAGCATGGATCATAGTATTTTGAGCGGATCAAACTAATAGCGGCTTGCGCAGCAGAAGCAAACCGGCTTCGATTTCAAGATGAGCTGTTGTGCCCTGTCGGAGTACTGAAAATAGCCACGACATGTAACGCTATAGATGCATTATATACCAAAAAGACGCAAACAATGAGTGACGGATCTACGAGAGTTCAATAAAAGTAATAGTTCGGAAAATGGGGAGACATGAAACGAATTGCACGAAAGCTCCTTCAGGCGCATTGGTGAATATGAAAACAGTGAAATCATGCAAAGAAGGTGAGCTTAGTTCCAGGGTTGGTAACCCGTATCATGCAGTTAACAAGAAAAGCGGATAAAGGATCCTGGATCACTGGCAAATAAATTTCAAGCAGGATATGGATCAAAGGGAGAATAAAGTCTTGCAACTGATGCCAGAGTGAAAAATCTACACCAACCCCGCCTTATTATGCTGATATGCTAAAGAATATATTACCTTACCGAACCTCGGTTTTATTCGGCATCATTTTTGGGAACCACTGACAAGGATGAAAGGGGCTTCGGTTTTGGATGCGGTTCTGAAATTTTAGGAACAGCAAACCTCTATGTTGCAAGTTCCAGCTGTGATATCTGGTTGATCCAAATGGGACATATAATTAACTGGGGAGCGATTGGCATCGGCAATTTGCAACATACCTTGGGTATGGGTCATCTGGCGGGGTGATGATACATTATTAGACCAGACGGGTGTGGCGAGATGTGACGAATAAAACTGCTAAATGATGGTGGCTGGTGCTGTGACGGGCTGCTCGAGAACTGTTTTTTGTGTGGACTCCAGTGGTGATATCGGTAGGAGAGGCACTGCTTTAGGAGATGCTAATCGGTGTGCTGAGTGGCGATTGGGAGTGTTTTGTGCCGATGGACTTGATTGCATTCCCACTATCTATGAAATGTTTAGTTAGGTCTCTGCCAGCACGAGTCAGAATTATTCCTTGGTCATCGAATATGGAGACTGAGACAGTGGGCAACGACGAGGTATAAGGGACCTACCACCCAGCCCAGCCTGAACAGGCACAAGCGTCAATCAATGGAGTTGTCAAATCTAGCCCTCGTAATGAACGACCATTTATTGACTTCCCTCGAAACTTGCCCGCGAAGTCAAAAACCGGACGAAAATTTTCAGGTTGCTTGGGATTGAAAACCCGGAGGTAGGTACCATATACTTTCGGCTGCTTTTATTGTGACAGGCATCTGTTCTGCCCAATTAAGTACCTCATTCCATATCGCCGCCTCTGGGTACCGTTTTAAGAGGAGTTCGGCCCGGATAAAACGCTCTTCCAAGCTTAGCAACTCGTAAAGAACCCTAGTCTTGTTGTCTACAAGGTGATCTACCTGTGTATACCTTAGGAGGGGCACCTGAAACTGGTTCTGCAGGCCTCTTGTTACTTGCCGTACTGTTCGCAGTGTAAAACGGTCTCACAGTAATGACAGCCGATCTGCTCCGGATTTGGTTAGTTCTTGTTCGCTGAGACGATGCAGATACTACTGTGTGATTCATTTTCGAGGACATAATTTGCTGAACCACGCCCCACAAAAAGGCCGTGTAGCATCCGCCCCAAAAGTCGCACCTACTGCACGGGGTGCTTGGTGGTTGCATACTCTCAAACCCAGCGCCCACTGTGCTTCCCGCAGGTTGCAAACAAATGAAATTTTGGCCAACTTTGAAATCCGAGCTCCCCAGCACTCAGTCACCCTCCTTACACACAGCTGCACATCAAGCTTGATCTAAATGAGCAACTATATTTATTGACGGAGTGACTTGGTGATCCGTCCTTGTACTTTTCTCTCCGAAGTGTATACACTTCTGCTACCATAGCATCCCGGCAAAACCTACCTATACCCGTGTCAGATATAACCTTCAAACCCTCTTCAAACACCGCAGTCCCTGTTTTAGACCCAAAAGAATGTCCAAGTCTGTATTCAGAGGTCAATGTCCGCTTGGTCCAAAACGAACAATTCGGGCCTCCAGAGTGAAAAGAAACACAAACGCCGACATGCCGGCAGCTGTCAATACATGCTCCGTATCACTGATCGATATACACAGCGGAGCCAAAAATAAAGTCTATGATTTGGAACAGAAGATGAACGACCTATATGATGAATGGCAATAGAGTGAGTGTGCAATATCAAAGACTTCCCCAAAAACAATCATTGCTAAACCAATAGATCAAGCTGACCTCAAACTCTTTTCCAAAGCCGGTCGTTATATAGATGCAATAGCCTCGGAAACTCACAAGAAGATAAAGAAAGCTATCAATGCTATAGTGTTAAACGTCCCGGAAAAACTGCCAACACAGTCTGTTAAAGCCACAATACTGAATGCATGCAACATGGCTCACCACACGTGCCATTGCACCAGGCTGCGGAAACGGTCACCACGATACCCCTGCCCTTTGCAGTTTCAGTTTTCCAACCAATTAGCAGCCGATGAGTTCATCAGTAACTGTCAAAGAATTGCCGCAGCTACGTCTTTTAAAAACATCAAAATGCACACGATAAATCTCTTCTACAAAGGGAGATGTTCCGTATGCAGAAAGGAAAAATAGCGCCTTCCACTGGCTCTGATCAAACGGGGCCCCTAAATGCATTACCACACAATCCTATGGACAGGACTTCAGCCAGAACACCTACTACCCCTGTGTCCCCTTCGACATCAGTGGACCTTCACCAGTCAAGTCTCCAGGACCCCACACAAGTTTCGTGCAATTTACCCCCGAGTGCGGCACAATCTTCTTCCGGCAAGCTGAAAAGACCATCAGAAAACGTTCATGTAAAACCCATCAGGCGAAGGTTAACTGTGGCGAAAACCCAGGGTAGCAAATGTGCAGTGAGAAGTGCATGGGCATTACCATCGGTGCACATAAAGCCAGCAGAGACCGTAGACTTAGACACATAGCCGAATGTGTCACTGACCCAACCACCGGGAAAACGTCGGCACCCTGCCTCCCCACCTACCACGTCCGCCAGAATGAATAGCAAAATCCATCCTCATCAAACCCACAATTCCACATTTTCAGGGTCTTCCACAAATCTACCCAGAGGTTCTCCTTCCCCGTTTAGCCACAAGACAACTGATCTACCAGTGAAATCATCTCTACAGCCTAGTACGTCCACCTGGAGGCCTCATGATATGACTGCGACAATACTGCCGCCGCATATATCTGGAGTTGTGGTGACCAAGCCCGTAAGCACTGCCCAGCAGGCATGCAACCAACTAACCCCCCTAGCCACTATCAACGGCGGCTACTCCTCCCCCAAGTCAGCTACCAGGTCGTCACCCCACTTCACGATCCTCCCTATTCAGATGCCAGCTGTGGAGTGCAGGTGGGCATCGGGCCCTACAGCTAAAAAACAGTCACCTCGCCTCAGCTCCCTCTGACTAACAAACCTGTAACCCCCATGAGCCTACGAGCCCATTTTACCTTGGAGGCCCTATCGAATCCACTAACGCCAAACTATCCTCAAATAATGTATGGCATGCCCCCAACATTCCTTAGACCCTCTCTCCAATGGGCAGATCCTCTACATCCCTGTGATAATAGCGAGCCAAATAATGGCCACTGTTTCCTTAGGCATATTTCACCACCGTTTGTGCCCTACCTTTGACAATGCAAGGTGTCAAAGTTTCCGGTTGCCCATTCATTAACCCTACCTTCGAGCAAAATCTGTATCCCAAACCGGGGCTGTTAACGGACTACATTGTTATGCAGTCTCGCATCTTCAAACCTCCTCGGACAAATGGAAATGTCATCATATCAGACACTTCAGGCATCCCGCACTTCTTAAGGGGTTCATCTACATTGGATCCTAACACCGCCCGATACCATAGCGTCACCAGCCCTTCTCTTCCCAACATCGCGCCATACTATGAAACAGCTTGCAGGCCAGACCCTCCAATTCACGGTGCTGATATGCCACCCGCATATGGACCTTCTGGTCAGACCAAGAATCTAGACTATTCCGCACCACACGACTCACTTGACCAACCGAATTCCCCAAAACTGAATACAAATAACTGTATCTCTTTGGTTTTTTAATAGCCGATCCATCATAAACACAATTCGGCACTTACGATATCTAGCCACTAGTTCTAATTATGATATAATCTTGATCACTGAAACTTGGTTAACCAATTACACTCCAACGGACCAGATTTCTCTTGTAGGCTACAACGTCTTCCGAGCAAATAGGGAAACTCGACGCTGTGGAGGTTGTTTGGCAATTTTCAAGAAGACCTTTAATTCAACAGCACTTCCTCACCCTCTACTCGACTCTATTCCTGATTATCTTTGGCTAACTGTCCATATTCCTGGATCTCAACTTCATGTTGGTTGTGTGTACCGCCCACCCAGCGAAAATTTCTCTGGACTTCCACTACTAATTGATGCATTTGAATACCTATCCTTACTGCCTCAAGTATAAAGGTTATGGCTGGTGACTTAAACCTGTCTAAGGATGCTTGACCATCTTTATCCGCACCCACTAACCTTTTACCATTTGTAACAAGTATTACTGTAGGAGGGTGGGTACAGCATATCCGCTCTCCTACGAGAAAAACAGTATTTTAGATCTCGTTTTCACCCATAGCGCCCCTCATATATTTGTCTCAGTCTCTCAAAGTTTGCCCGGCAGCGATCACAATCTGGTCAACTGCCGCATTCCCACTCACCCACAGCCTACCCTGAAATCGCACTGCATCAAACCCTCTCCCCTCCCTGACTGGAAGGTTCTCCCTGCTACCATTCGACAAGCTGATTGGAGTGAGTTTTTTCCCTCTCGTGATCCACAGCAAGCCACCAATATTTTCTATACACAGTTCTCCAGATGTCTTGATAAGATTACCTACCTCCCCCAGCAAAGGAATAATAGGAAATCCTATATCACTTCTCTGAAAACAAAATACGCCAGGCTCCAAATATTCATGAGACTACACACGACTTTTGCTATTCCCATTCAACTTTTTCGCCTCACTTCTACTACCCAGAAGCTTGAAGAAACTACGTTGCGTAACCAGGAAACAAAAGCTCTGCGACACCAAAACAGATCTCTTCGACTGTCATTATTGTATAGGACCATAACCTCTAATACTCATGGAACTATCCAGAACACTGCTTCAGTGGACAGTGTATCCGCCTCTACTTCCCTTTCTATAGCAGAGGCCTTCAACTCATTCTTCGCCTCGACTATGGCCCCATTATTAATGTTGACCCTCCGCCTCTTCCCCTAGTTACCGCTTCAACTTTGTCCACAGTGAAATTTAACGCCCCAACTATCCTCCAATGATTGACCACTTTCAAACCATCATCTTACCCAGGACCTGAAGGACTACCGCCCATTGCGATAGTTGAATGCGGACCTGACTTAACTTACCTACTACTGAATATATTCACCCTATCAATGAACTCCGGTCTAGTGCTCGCAAACTGGAAATGCTCAGTCATAATCCCCCACCACAAGAAAGGTCCGCTGCATAAGGTAACGAACTGCCGTCCCATTAACCATACACCTGTCCTCTTTCGGCTAACGGAAAAAATAGTAAAAGGACACATCGCCAAGCACCTCTTTCGACAGGACGTTATTAATCCTCGACAACAGGGTTTCCTTCGGTCAAGATCCTGCGCAACCTGCCATCTTGATTTTTTGAATCTCATCAGTGAGATGGCAGACAATGGAATGGCCCTTATAGTACTTTAGTTGGATATGTCTAAGGCATTTGACCACGTGCCACACCCAAATCTTCTGGCCAAAATGCGATCCTTTGGCATTACTGACCCTTTACTATCTTGGATCAATCCTTACCTGTCTAATCGCCCTCAGGTTGTCTCAAAAAACGGACATTGTTCCAAGCCCAAACCAGTTACAAGCGGTGTCATACAGGGTAGCTTCCTTGGCCCTCTGTTGTTCCTCATGTATATAAACGACATATTCCTCTCAGTGAGCCATGGCACCCCATTTCTTTTTGCTGATGACATTAAAATTGTCTACTCATTCAAGCCTGAATGCAAGCCTCGGCAATCTTAAACATCTCTAAAGACATATCTGCACTCCGTAGATGGTGCTCAATGTGGCAGATGAATTTTTCCGCTGACAAGTGCGAGGTTCTTACATATACATGCAGGCTACCTCCAGGATCCTTAGCCGTTTGTGGTTCAGCCATTACTAACAAGCAAGTCGTTCGAGACCTTGGCTTAAACTATTCCTGCACCTTTAATTTCTCGGAATATTCGGCCCTCCAAGTCGCTAAGGCCAGAAAGTTCCCAGGGTTATTATTTCGCTCCTTCCGACTTCGAGACTCATTTTTTTCCTTTATAAATCTCATGCCAGGCCTTTTTTAAAACACTGCCCACCGATCTTCTCTAGTATGCGGAAATCAGATAGAATTGGCGTCGAATCAGTTCAAAGTAGTTTCACTAAGCGACTGGTTGGATGGGACTAGCCCCTCACTTATAAAGAACGCTGCTTATTTTCTAAATTAGACCCTTGATGGCTTCGCCGTAACAAACTGAACATTATCTTTTCGTATAACATCCTGCACAGCCGGACACATACTTCTAATCCATCGCACTTTGCGCTTGATTCTAGCTACCCACTACGTTCTGGAATTCTTAACCTTTCAACCCCTATTACCAACATTAGCTTACGTTCAAATTTCTTCATCACAGTGTACCCTCACTTATGGAATAAGTTACCGTTAGAAACACGCAGTTCTACTCCCAGCCATGGATTTAGAAGTGTTTTGGATAAACTCCTCACGGTTACCCAAACCTTACAGCTCTTAAATGTAGACATACCCGATGACCAAGCCTATGAGAAGGGTCTAGACTTTTGAATCGCACAAACACATGCGGTCTATGACAAATGGAATCAAACAAACATCCTTAGTTTTTCTGCCATCCACAATCGAAGAAATAGTCCCAGAGAGTCACCATCTATTATTGTTGCCTATTTGTATCGAATCTAATTTATCCTCAGCTGGGAGAATCCCAGACTGCACTCCTCCACCTGTTCTTTATTTTCAGACCTTTTTCTCGTGCGTACCTTTCTCTCGATGGCTCTTAATACTCTGGAGTCCACACCGGTCACTAACCTGGCATATGCATCTACCGGACCGTCGGCTATTCGTACGCTACCCGACCGATGCTTCCTTGGTTACGTTCCGGGCTCCCTTGGTGCCTTATCGCGGGCTACCTGTTACCTACGGCCGTTTGGCCCCACCAAGAAAACTCATGCCAATCCCAAAGGTGCGAGGCGCGGTCAGATCCACCGCTTTGGCCGGCGCACATCGGGTTCGCAGGCCGACTGCAATGATGTGCGGGTGCAACTAGGCTGGCGGATTGCACCTCCCGTCACCAGAATTGGTTTCCAAGTTAGGTATCCAGCTCACGGCTAGCCCCACCCACTAGCACCAGTGGCGGATTGAAAAACAACGTCACCTGTATCTTATTGCTGCCACCCATTTACCCTCCAACGTTCCTGAACAAGGTTTACCATACACCCGGTCAAGTTCCAAATCAACATATGCACATATACTTACTCGGCTCAGAAATGTACCCTAATATTTGCGACTACTGACATTTATATCCATAGACTTATCTTCAATTTGTCTGAACTGATGCCCTGTTTACCCTCATCCTATTATGTCCAGCTACCGGATTCTGTACCCCGAATCATGAAACTGTTTCATTGTTCAGGTATCTTTATTATGGACGTCACAATTCCTGATATACTCTTGAAGAGACCATCCATCCACTTGGTAGTGTGTATGTCACCTCTGCTTTCATCTAGACAAAACCATCAGTTAAAGGTTGGTTCCTCACCTGCCAACAATTCCACACAAAACGAAATGGTCCTCCTCCCAGCGCTTCATCGGCGTGACACCAGCTCTGTGTTCATTGCATCCTTCCGTTGCATCTTCTCTCATTCAGCCATTTGCGTTTCATGACAGTTGCATTGGCAATTAAGTTTCCACAATCCAGGACGTAAATGGTTCGATTGCTTCCTTAGCTTTTCATGTCGGACTTCAGCATACCCAGCTATGCAATCACCTGCACTTCCTGTTCATGTGTACTACTTTTATACGACCGTATCAGTCCACTATATGTCTACCTCCGGCATCCACTTTGTTAGCAACTTCAGATGTTCTCATGCTACTTATCAACGAACTCAGACAAACCCATAATTGTATCACCTTTCATTCATCTATGAACCACTTACGCAGCTCCGCTAAGATATCCTGGTCAGCCACCTGCGCCGCAATCCATATAGTTCTTTTTCTACATCTTTCGCTGAAAATCAACTACCTGCAATTTAGGCTGCCGTTATACTGTTCCCCCCTTAAAAGTCTCAGGTTGGACTTTCCTCAACGTACCTGGTCACACGATTATCTGCGCTTCCTGCAGGCGCCAGTGATGTACTACTCCCAGATATTGAACATATAAACCACTGTTATGCCCACTTCGTTGTAAATTTGTATTCCTCATCCGTCAGCCCTGGAGTAACCGCCGATAAACCAATAGTTGAGCATCTTTTCACCCACCTATTACCTATTGCCATATTTTCATCAGTCCTCCACCACTGGGCATCTACGCCAAAGAACACTGCGAAAGCAACTTCTCCAAATCTTTGCTGAAAATGAGCTATACATATGCCAAGTTACTAACCTTCCGGCTGTTTCAAAAATGCCCCATGTCAGACACCTACCGGCGCATCCCGTTAAGCGATTCTTCACATGTTTTGACAGTATCGTTTATGCACCACCCCCATACGACTTCATAAGATCATCGTATATCAACCCCTCTGTCCACCCTGTTTTCAACTTGTGTTCACTAATTAACCTGAAACTAACCCTTTATTCGAATCTTGTTTCACTCACCTTTGCCAGTCTGTTCCATTAAAACTTCCAGGCTCGGGCATCTACGTCCACCTCTTTATGAGGGCGCCCTCCACAATCTCTTGATGAGTAGTAAGTACTAATTCAGTGGTGAAACGGACTGTTTCATTTACGCAATTCCCCTCATCACAGGACACCAAAAATCCTTCGGTATTATATCTCTGCTATTTTCCGGGTCATCTGGGCTACTGGTTCAAGCGCATGTCCTTCATCACCAAAAATTCGCCGATTTTTCGCTAGTACTTTTCCGAAGGTTTTTTGTCAGTTTACTCACCCCTGCCACTTTACATCGACGCTATCCGAAATACTGCGCGTTTTCATATCATCCCCGCTTTACTTCATCACGTGTCCCAACCGCGGAGCCCATTTCACTCACTTCGGAGAGGTGTGTCCACCTGACCTTCAAACTCAAATTTGCTGGGCATTCATTCGTGAGACCACTAAAACCTATATACTTTTGTGCTGCATTTACCCAAATGAATATCCAAGGAACCATTTTGTGACCTCACTTGTAATATTTGATCATGCAATCAAGCATGCTTCGGGTGTCCCCGAAGTAAACCATTATTATTACTTAGATCGTCATCCTCCTAGTCCACGACGATCACTGCTAGCTGATTAGGCCATCTAGATAAAACTGCGTTCACTGCTTTCGAGGCCTGCATCCGGAAATCAATCAGCGTGAAAGTAGTTAATGACCGAATCTGTTTACTGATGCCAGGGGAGACCAGCTGCAATAGCAAACGACCAGTAGGCACTACACAAGTCCCGCCCACCGTACCCGGTGCTACCGAGTTCGGAGTTTTCTGAAGTTGCTGCTTATTTGCAATTCGCAGCTTTACAAGAGAAGTATCACATCCTCTGTCAACAAAAGTCAAAGCTTCATTGAGTGCATTGGGAGTCACCTCTTCCACCGTGACTATACGCAGATAGATTGGTTTGTGGGCGGGCGGTAATTCTGAACGATTGGCCCCGCCTTTATGTTTCCGTTGGATGTAACTTTCTTCGCTTGGTGCAATAACCGAGAGTATCTACCTAGGCAGCATTTTTGGTCACATCTGGCTCTCACTCGGATAGCAGCTGCTCGGTGTGAGTTGTTAGATCACGTGAAACAAACTCCTGCTGCCTGAGACATCTTCCGTTCATTACTTGAAGCAGATCTGAGGGACTGTGGAGAGTCGGCAGATCCGTGATGGATGTCACGGGCTTTGCGACCCGAAGAAAGTTCACCCTACAGCAAGTTGGTTTGCACGCTTGTCTAGTGCTTGCTTTTAAGGGTATCCTTCGCGGTATCTCATATTCGACTAGCACTCTGCCTGCTGGCCCTATTGCCATCACCAGCGAGTAGACCAAGTCTGCAGCCGGCCGTCCTCGCCTGTCTGTCCAAGAAATCAGTCAGGTCCCAAAAACTGGCATTACCTTAGCCGCAGATTATACGCTTCGTTACTCCGGCTAGCTGCTCCATAGTTCAGGTGGCAGACAACAAACTGATACCCTTTACGTGCGCCTAAAGTGGAGATCAGACCTGTAGGCCAGATGGTCCAGGGGTATGGAACAATTTCACATTCTTAAAGCAAAGTAGTTCACAAAGTAGACGTCAACTTTGGCTGGTTTTGCTTCATACAAGACCCTATAGACCAAATTTGGAAGTGTTTTAAGCTGATGACCGAACCTTTATTGTCTTCATGTAGCATGGAATGACCACCGGCGGTACCTTTAGCCCACCCTCGGTTGTACAACCAGTCCTAAAAGAGGTTACCCATGGTGACCGAAAAGGTGAAAACTTACCAGCTATTCTTACTAGGCTGTGTTATTACACATTGAAATTTTACCAAAACTGCCTTTGTTCCAAATTTGTCAGCTTGACTTCCATGCAGGTTTCACGCCGCTTGGAAAAACTGTAGTATCGCTACGGACGTTCGTTCAAGGTTCCCAGCTCCACTCTAAGAAGATCAACACAAGATATGAACTGGCACAGTTTCCCCGATGATCGGCTTGGAAGGCTCCTCTTCATGGTTGCCTGGCTTACTGTCTACATTTCATTTAAAGGCTTTCGCCCCTTCCTATCAAATATCTTTATCTGATGCCTGTCACCTCGCGGACGACAACTGTCGTCCCAGTCCAAGTACCCTTAGCTTAAATGTTTAAATTCTTATAGTCGGGTGTGTCATCAGGAATGCGTGAACTAGCACCGACAGGACTAGCGGACATGAAGGAGTCAACGAAATCATGTGCCCAAAACCTCCTCGGTAAATTGTCGAGTTACCTCATGTCCTGATGGTGGTTCTTCTGATCATTCGGGCATTTTTTGCTTCCCTTGATTAAAGTTCATCTATATGAATATTGTTGGGTACTGCTGAGCAAAGCGTAGCCGGATGTGACTCCTAAATTCAGAACTAGATTGAGTAGCAGTTCCCAGTGTACTGGGTTGTGAAAAGAACAGATCCAGGGACACCTGCACATCTCGGAAATGAGCTTACAAGGATTCTAAAACGAGAACCAAAGTCCAGGTATGGTAAGACAAGCAAGCGAGTCACGCGAGGCTACAAAATAGTCACGATGAAAAAGTTAATAGCCAGTTGATGCTATGGGACAAATGTTGGTGTACCCATATTGAGACGGGATGGACAAATAACTGTGCAGTTGAGCAGGTTGACAGCTGCGGGATACTATGGAGAGTTTGTGATGAATAATTCACGTGGGAGTTACAGAGGTAGTGTGAAAGCCTCTGGCATCCACCGTCTTGTTCCGGCCCTCGCCAGTAAGTCACCGCGGACAGCGTCAACTCCAAACGATCATTAAATGAGTGTGTCAATCACCCCGACGACAAGTGGCTCCAAGCTACATTAGTCGTGACTTGACCCACACAGAGTTCCACTAGGTCTGGTGAGTATGTTTGCTTTCCCTCCAAAAAAGATGGTTCTACATTTCTCATTCAGATGTCCCCCCTGTTTACTGCGTGGTTTTTCCAGGTCCTCCGATTTCTTCCAGGCTCAGATGCTTCGCCTGGGGGGGGAGCTTGCTTGTCTCTGCCGGTGAAAGTGTCTTTTTATAAACCCTGCTATTTGCTCGTTTTTTTACCGCTAGGTTATCTATCACGCAGCTTGGACACACCCCTGTCCACATTAGGGGTTTCTAGGCGGAAACAGCGGGGAAAGGACACCCCACAAATTTATTTGATGGTGAGCCCATTGTAGTCTTATACGGTTCAGCGGTCACTAGGTCACATCAGAAGTGCTGAGCGCACACCTCCTTCAACCGGAACCACGCAGCTGTATTTTGGTTCAACTCAAACCCTGTATGAGGCGAAGCCCCCCAATTTCATTGTCCCTCTGCGAAGAATGATGTAGCATTTACTCGAAGGCTCGAAACTCGTTTGAAATGCAATTGTGAACCTGGAGATTAGATGGATCTTGTTCACAAATCGGCAAGGTAGTCCTGAAGTCTAGTATTAGCACAAGGGTACGGGTCTGGCACACAACTGTTTCCGAATCCCCTCATTAGCTTGTTGTTTGAAAGTCCCCGACGAGCTGGAAAATAGGTCGCTGAATAATGGGTCTGTGGCAAAAGAGGATGTTTAAAATACGAATCTCGACGGTATCTTGCCTCTGGCGTCACAGGTGAGGTAAGAGGTAGACCAATGGATAACGCGGAAGGATTTAGGATATCATTCCTGGCTGCTTCCTGCATTTTGTGCTGACAAGGGGCGGGACGATTGGTCACTGGACAGTGAGAGATGGCTCAGATTAGCCGAATTCCGCCCATGTTGAATGAGGCGAAATATTCTGTCTTGAAAATTCTGTCGAACATCACACAGCGGGATGTTTGAACGGCACTTAACGCTTGCGGCCTTGAGGTGGCTCGAGTCACTGGCCTAAAGTAGTTTTATACCCCAACTTTCTCTAGTTTCGTGAAGTGGCTTAATATCAGGCGCAAATGAATATTAAGTAGTCTGAAAATATCCAGGAGACACGGGTTAGTCTGAGAATGCCCGTATGAGGAGGGAGACGGTGAAGTTTAGATAGAGAGTGAACAGTATCATCTTTCCAAGTTTCAGTGAACCTCCTAACACAACACAGCTTGAGCAACAAATCAAAAGTATTTATTCAAACAACCGAGGCTGAATGTAAGTGATGTTAAAAAGGAATCCTAACGAGTGACTACAATATGGACAGCCATCAAACCCACCACCAGTAGAATGAGGCTAAGATTTTTGTAGTTTCCGGACCTCTGGGTAGTCAGAATTCCAGAACGCCCCAAAACAGGTTCACTAGGTATTTGCGAAATAGGATCTTCATATGCGGTACTTACAGGAATACCCGCGCTAGTAGGATTTCAGGAATCTGGAGATGAATTCGATCTGAAAGCCTCCGGTGCACCCACTCGCCATCCATATCGAAACTCGTACCATACTATTAGCCGTTTGTCCCAACACAATCCAGACAGACAGGGGAGCTCAAGGTCACCTGGACGAGGGAGTGAGATTGTATTGTTCTTTTGTTTTTTCGTTCTTTATGCTCAGTTCGGTAAAATTTCTTAAGTTTTTGTCCGTTGTCGTGAATTGGTAGTTTGGTATTGTGATCAACCTCGCTGCAGTACTGCGGGGCCGTAGTCTATTAGCGTGAAAAAGTTAGGCAAGAGTTTTCAGTATATTTACCACCCAAAGCTTTTGAAAACCTTTCTGCACGACCATATTCGGAAAGTTCTGCTGAATTGTTGACCTGATCGCTTCCAAGTGAGGATTTACTGCCCACCGTCTTCTTGAACCCTCGTCTATAACGTGCGTGCATTCTTATTAAGTAAGCAAAGGCTTAGTAAAGAGCAGCCTTCGTGGGGTCAATGCGGGGCAAATTAGGCCAGTGTTGGGCGAAGGCTGGGCCGTAATGGGCTAGTCCTGGGCAGGACATCTTGTTGTATCTATTTGATAAACTGGCAACGGATTTTCATGAAATTTTCAGGCTATTAGAGATATGCTTGTAGTAATCTAGAATGAAGTAAGAACTTGTAAAATGGGACTCGGGAAACCAAAAATTATCACGGGGCACTAAGTTGTAAAAGGACATCGGACAATGGGCTGATCCTATCTGTGGCCCATCGGGGCCCCGGCAGCGGTGTCCATCACTTTCAGTAAGACCATCCACCAAATACGGAGATTTGCCCATCCGGGACCCAGAGGAGACATTTCCGGGTGCAAAGCTTTGATTGGAATTAGCTCCTTTCTCAGGTAACGGTCTCCTGTGTTGACGACCTTTGTTCCCTACTGTAATTTGCAGGAAGCACCAGCACTTGTCTGATTATGTTAACATTTGTCTACGTAAAACTTCCACACTGGAGTGTGAAAACTTCCTTTGGATAATCTACTCGTAGCAAATTCTAAAGCATGAGATCTCTGAAAGCCGCGCACCCTGTGGGACACAGCCCGAGGGTAGTTTTGGTTTTCAAACTGTTCCGGAGGGGCCTTCGGCCGGTTTTGAGACTGTTTGTGCTACAGCGGAGACAGGTTCTGGAGTGGTTTCAGAGCGGTTTAAAACCGATGCTACGGAGGGCGGGATATATTGTCATCAGTTCTTATTATGCTTATTATTTTATTGTTACTTTTCATTTATTCATTGCTGTTTTCTTCCACGTCCCTCAGTTCACGTCCCCACCTATTCACTTGTTCCGCCATTAGGACGAAGTAATTTCAGCTGCCTCCCTCCCTCCCTATTTAACAGCACTTAAAAGGAGCCACTTATATAAAGGAGAAGAATGACTATGTAAGAATAAAAAAGAGGCGTAAAACAGTTTGCAATAATATGAATTGTGTACGGAATCACCAAATTCCGTCAATTCATCTTTGAACTGTTTAGGCAGATAAGCAAATAAAACGTTGGGAAAATGTTGTGCACTTACAGAAAAGAACAAATGATCTGCAATAAACCCATCAGAGGAAGGCAAAATGCCTTCGACGAGTATAAAATTTGCGTCTTTTGTCCTGTATTAAACTCGTTTTGCTGTAAACGGACTGTACATGGATACGTACGTCTTGGATGGCGTGCGGCTTGAACTGAAAATGTGGCTAAACATTTACGCTGAACATGAACGAAATACCTACGAACAGCGTTCTCATGTTCCATAGCATAACCGGGGTGCCAGCCCAATGTAGCTGCATGGCTGTGGTAGTGCACTGCTAGCAAAACCCCGCCTTCTTTCTTCCGGTGGCCTCCAGATCTTTTTCGTTGACAAACCAGCATTGAAAGTGCTTGTCAGCGTCATCGTACTTGAAATCCCTTAAGAGAAAGCCAGTATTCACCTGGCCTATACTGACCTACGTATTTGAAAACGCCAGTGTGCTCTCGATGGAGCTAATAACATGCGTCCGTAGTACGGACTCCCATCCTGAGAAATGCGCCACCCCATCACCACTAAACCTGTACGGTAGACAATCGTGTGATTGCATGATATAACGCACTCACTGTGTCTACACGACCCGTTACGACCCCGGAAGTTGCTGCTACAGGTGTAGAAAACTCCAGCCGTTCCACGGACGGTATTTGTTCCCCGACTGTTGTTGAATCCGTCCGCTCAGCTCCCTAATTAGCATCTAACAGATCTAGAAACGGACGCACTGTAAAACTAAAGACTGTCAACTATCATACTTTACCGCAAATTCCTTACACGTTCTTCTTAATTCCGTGTACTTCATGGAATAACCCACATTATTGTCCATTGGTTATCCCACGGGAGAACTGACTGATGAAAGACTCGCCCACCATCCTTAGCATTTTGTTCTATGAAACTTTAATACGAAATCTGAAATCTGACTTCCCGGATATGGCGAGTGTTACCACGGCACATCTGTGAGCATTCCTGGCTGTGATTGTCCCCTTGCACAGAGCTGACCATCGATGAGACGACAGAAACCTCAAAAAGGGATTGGCATAAAGGAGAGAGAAAAAATACCCTACTGCTTTGTCTTCCAGGCATACCAGCCTTGTCAGATGTGAGCCATGTCTCCAGACTGCCGTTTGCTACGGATTGAGTGGTGTGGTTGACCTATTCTCAAAGCGGCTTGTTACATGCGGTCCATGTTTCGGCCGGGGCTTGGGAGCCGTGGTCACCCACCAAAAGCAGCTCCGCCTTCTCTGACAGCCAGATACCTGACTGTGATAAAACTAAAAAATAATAATAATGTCTAAAAAGGTGTGGTTCACTCCTGGAGCGGCACGAGCTGGATGCTGATGGATGTGTGTCGTGCTGCCTCCCTAACTGAAGCAGGCCCTAGTACTGCCTACCGTGGGCACTGAATGTAGACCGTTAGAGTTCGCTTCCCTGACGAAAATTTGGCCACATCCCGTTCCCACCTCTCACGACTCTCCAAACCAGTTCTCACATAGGTTTTCTCCTGTTTGCAATATGCTAATGACGGGAAAGATATCACGGTAACCATGCAAACACCATTATTTCGGATATCCTTGCTCCTAATCAAGTATGATCTCAGCACACTAGCACCATCGAGTAGGTGCATAGACGAACTGACGGCTATAATTCTCGGAACAAGACCAATTTCGTTTAGTTGTCATCACCGACACCATCATAGTTTCTTCTACTTTAGGGCCCCTCAGGAACCATTCAATATAGAGTAACCACTATACCGGAAGAGACCGTAACGAATTTAGTACTGTGCTAGCAGGGCACCAGTCCCATTAACTCACATTGTTCCTTCAATCCCACCTTACCGCCTCGGTGCTGAACTACAGACTGCGTAAGAAAACTAGATCAAGGGCTGCCATTTCTAGATCCTTTTAACCGTAAAGCTCTAGGTTTTTCTTAGTATCCCAGCACTGCAACACAAACTTGCGAACCAATAATCCTTAAGAATGCATACAAAATGGCCCAACCGTTGGGCACAGCTCTGCTAGCTTGCAGCATTATAGCTCAGTCCCCGGCGAGCCTACTCCACCAAGAACGTGAAGTAGGTGCCACTGACCGCTTAAATGAACTTTATCTTTGCCCCATTCACACAAAACCAACCAGATCATAACTGTTGTCGTCATATATTACCCTAACCCACAGCTGGAACCACGCCCAGACTGTAATCCCTATTTATTTCAGGGTCGTCGCCTCCCGCTATCTCAGTCGCCAAACTGGATAACCAAAGATGCCACTATGACTCGTACCTACGGGAACCCAAGTGGGACCTTTCATATCATCTGGGACTGCAAGCAAGCCACGCGGCAGGAAATACCCTCAACTACTTATCGTATCAATTAGGGTTTTCTAACACAAAACCACTTCTGCTGATACCAACATTACAGCCAAAACAAGTAACAGTTCACGCGCAACCTGCTAATATACCAGTCGTCATTTACATCCGTTATATCTCGCCAAACTGGACTGATTGACCGACACATATCCTTCACCCCGCCAGACGAACTATACCCATGGAATATAAAACATTACCAGCAAAGACGCCGAATAACACTGAGGCTCAATGCGTCAATGCACATCTATATATGTATATATATTTGTCAGTGAAACAGCATAATATCGCCCAAGTCAATGGGGAGATTTTCCACTTTGGTATCTGTTGCAACAGTCCGCTTTCCCCTCGATTCGTGTCCGGCTGGAAATTGATCCTCCACTTTTCCATGGCCCTCCAGTTGCACTTTCACTTTTCTGAATGGTACAGGTTACTGATTCTGAAATTGAACTCACCCTCATATAGACCTTTTTTACTTGCACATTCACCAAAGTACAAAAATGTTCATTCATAAAATTGGTTACATGTCTCCTTGTTTCACAACTCATTTCTTTTCTTGAACCCCAGTAGAACCGACCTTCAGGGTTTGCATCAGCTTTATGGTTTGCTATTCCCGTCGCATGCATCAATTTCCCCGAGTGTACTGCCATTCAATCTCTTTTTCTTCATATATAAAACTTCGCTGTTCGCAGATACCCGGTAAACAGCCGTTTTTCATGGCTTGCATCATTTCCGTTGATAATGCAACTTTAGCAGCACAAATGAACTTCCTATTCGATATCCCTACTGTGCGCCACCGTCCAGTGCAAAACCGAAACCGGTTCAAAGTTGGCGCGGAAACCATTATTAGAGTGATCCATATAAACTATCGCTGGCTATGTTTTTCTACAGCTGGCACTCTTGACTTTTATACCTGAAGTTTGTGAATATTTCATTGTACTGAGTACAGCTGTACAGCATGATCATGCGCCTGCGTGTGTGTCTCGACTATAGCCGAGAAATATACCATTATTATTATTAATAAATAATTATTGACGATATTAATGAAATCAATGTGATATTGCACCTAGCATGACCAGCCAAAAGCCTTAACCTTGCGTAGTGCCACTTATGTTAGAGACCTACTGGATGAAAAACCGTGGTATTTCAAAAACATGTCAGCACCCCAGTGAAACCCAAAACACGTGCCTAGCGATGGAGCACTATCAGAAAAACTACTCATATCAAATGACGCGAAGCCATACCACTTTTGAGAGCGGTTTCCAGTGGCCACTGACGGACGCCTTGCACTGATCCATTTAAAAAACGTTTCACGAGGATGTACCCCCACTTATGGTCGTATTTCCATACAACTTTCTTGTTTCCATAATGGTTTCCTAATTTCCGTTACAGGTACTTGTATAACATTACGTTCGTTGAAACCACTACCAAGCGAGCAGACCGGAAGCCGACCGAGAACCGATGTAAAGAATGGGCAACGCGCTACGGGGAAAGGTAAAATTGAACGGCGGTTCATGCTCTGTTGCTTGGGTGCACTTATTTGATGGGGCCAGCATATACCTAATTTATTAGAACCCACAATATATCAAACAAATAAGCAGATTTCATTGACCTAAGATCTACCATCGAAGCTGGTGTCCCCCACACATATTAATGGGCCGGCTGCACAAGTCTTTCCAGGCTTAGTGGCATCTTGTATGCTTATCTAAAGAATTGTTGAAGAGATACGTACGAGTAATAAATACTCAAAGGACGACGGTGTTTCCAATATTCCCGATCATTTTCCTCTGTCGTCTGTAGAAAATATGATCCTCAATTTTTGCGTTACAACGTATCACTCATGTCATTGCATTAAGCAAAGTAGGCGGACGCAAGGCAGCAAGCTTCCGCTATCTTTTCAGTTCACAGATGAAAACATGACGACAGAATTTATCAGTAAGCAGCTAGCGCGGTGAGCATTCCTTCCTTCAAGGCCACCAAAATAACCACCGACAGAGTACCTTTACAGAGGGGGTTCACTGGTTTACAAACAATACCAAAATGTTAGGTACCATCTTGGGTCCCTAACCCTCACCAACAGGACTGCGGAGGCGCATTGATGCATTCGTCTTCCCACCAGCTCTACCCAGCAACTCTCAGATGGTCTCGGTGAAAATGGATAAATCCATATCAGCACCAATGACGGGGCCGCCTAACAGGCGATTGCAAGTGGATAGGACTGCAGCTATCGTCCCTCCAGGAAGGCGCACCGCGACATCCCCCACCCTTACAAATTTCCTTTCCTAAGGCTAACTCACCGGGCCAGCGGACTGTTTAGCAGTTACTTCTACTATCCTGTTGTTTCTTCAGTAATCACTAAAGTCACCTCTATAAAACACACACCGTCCTCACCCCAGAATAAAACCATCAAAGTGGCCAGTGTGAACAGTGTTGCAGTTCCTCATCACAGGTCTCTGAAATGTCCGAGAGAAAAATCTCTTTCGTTAGGAAGTGAAAAGAACTACCCAAGAATTAATAACTTTGACGCTTGTGACCACACTCAGTATTGTGGTTATCGTTATCAATTTACTCAACAGCTTCCACTTGTACATTCTACTGTTTTGCAAAAGAGTCACCTTATGGATTCTCTTCCTAAAGTAACCCGCCATCCATTAGTTACGCCACGACCACAGCCTTCTCCATATATCACACTCAAGCACTCATTCTCAAACCCACTCTAACCCTACCCTCACCCCAAGCCCCCTCAAAATTAATTTCCTTACAAAGGCCAAGTCTTTTGCAGACTAGAGCAGCAATCTTGTTTTCCCCGCTCATCATCAAATCTGTCGTTGTTCCCCGGCTCGGCTCCATTTCGGCAGGGCTAATTCTGCCCATACGTTTCTCCACCTCTCAACCTCACAATCGTTTTCTCGCTCCGGAAGGAAATCATACGAAGTTTTAGAGTGGCGATTTTAATTTTTTCACATTTCAGTTTCTTAGATCCCCGGAGATGCCTTCGTTGCAACGATCGAGAACCCTGAAATGCCCAAGTGAAAATGCCTTCAACATTTCGGTGGATACCCCCTCAGTTGGATATCTTATCACCTTCAACTCCACCAGACACAACACACCTACATCACTGAATCAACGTAAGTCTCATCCACTGCAATTCCACAGTGGCTGTATTTAAAATGGGGCTTTTCAATTGTGTTCACTTCTATGAATTCTAATCGAGCCTTCTTCCTTCGATAGTGAATGGTGCCGCCTCGATATCAAAGATGCACTCGAAGCTTTCCACGGCACTCAGAGGAGATTATAATTCCACTTTACTAGCAGAAATAAGGTTATCTGATAATACTTTATCACAATTTGAGCAGTGCTTATCAGTATTCGAACTGATCCCGAAATCAAAACAAGATAAATCGGTAAATTCTACGATACTAAATTATTGTACCACCACACAGACCCAAAAACCTAGAACCAAGCTCAAGGCTTGCGAAAACCAAGCAATGGCATCACGCGGGTCCACAGTGGGATGTGGAAAAGTAGCTCGTAGGACGCGAATAAACAAGCAGTGGGTTATAGGAACCTATTTTACGGAACACTTGAGCAGTGTATATAAGAGAGTAATATCACGAAATCACGAAGTTATAGTGAGTTTGAAGAATTTTCCAAAACCGTTAGTTACAGCTACCCCACAGGGGACACTCCTGTAAGGGGCTTGATGACCCGAGGAATGGTGGATCAGACTACGGTGTTGGAGGCTGCCTTATCTGTGCAAGAGAATGTCCTGTGACATCCATGTTCAGGCAGCCCATTCTGAACAGCTTAGACGGTTTAGCACGGCTCATCATCATAGCAGATTATCACGAGATTTCGGCTGGCTGTGTTCACAGTTCACATAACCAAATAGTTGTGACAGCTTAACTACTATTGGCTCTCCTTATTTTGTCGCAGGTCTCCCCATTGGACCCCTACTAACAGCAGATGACTCCAGTGCACCGAGAGTGTGTCCGTCAGCATTTGCTTCCCCAAAAAACCCACTCGACTTTGCGGCTGCCATCCGCCCCGGGGGATGGGTACAACGTGCACTCCAGAACATGAATAAGTAGCATTGTAGACTTGATCTTCGATCTGGGAGTCACCCAGGTGCTTGCTCCAGTCCAGGATAAGTTACCTGAAAGGGGTCGCCCTACAGTTTTCTGTTGGTATCCCATCCCCCCAGAGGGCACTAAACAAATCCAGTCACTGGTTTGTTCCATCCAGCTGAGTGGGATCAACCACCTCCATTTATAAGCACCACAAATTCAGGTAATGTTCTTCTGTCTTGAAGAACGCAAGCGGATAAACAGGCTTCATTCTAAGTTGAACAGTTGTTACCCTATGGTTACGCCTGAAAATGACACTACTGAAGGCGCGAAGTCACGCGAGCATTTCGACTGAAGAAGTGGATCCAGAAACTACAACGTACCCTTCTTGAAACAAGGGGTTTCTCTTCACAAATACAACTGGTTTACTCTTCTGGATGTATTGTCCTTTATAAGGAGTGAATAGGAAGACAACGAGAGCAAGGTGCTGTGAGCAACCCCAAGAGAGTGGAGTAGTTACCTGAATTAACGAAGCGGGATAAATTATTATACTTCATCTATTTGATATCTTTTCTTTAATAAAACTCATGTAATCAGGTACAAGACATCAGAGGTTTTAAAAGTGCTTCTTGCGTCCACTCTAATAAATGATTCTTCCCCAGTTAGTACACTTCTTCCACTTAATTCTTCGGAGGATCTGTACACGGTCTCTTTTTATCGGAATGATAAAATACGTCTGTCACCACGTTCCAGATTGCCCTGCTGCCCTAGGCCAGGTGAATTACCTAAGATCATTCTCAGGTGAGGCGGACCCGAAATTCCAGTTTTTCTTCCACCCGTTCAACTTATCTATGAAGGAATAAAGTGCGCAATGGCTGGGCCTACCTAATGTGCGCGCCATCAAAGGAATTCTGGACTCTCTATTGGTGGTGGTTATTGTCTGTCTTGTGCAAAGTGAACCGAAATGAAATGAATAAAGGCAAGCCTACGGATTACCGTCTCAGGCCCAGTATTATAAATACGGCTGGGAAAGTTTTCTTAAACTGTTTTACGTTCCATCGGAATAAGCAATTTTTTAAGTCTCCCAACCATGACAGCCGGCAACGGAAAGAAAACGATTAAAGTTTTTATTGATATGGCTAAAGCTTTTGACCTTGATTTTATCTTTCGAATCTCAGCCAAATCAAAGGCCCGTGGCATCGTTGGCCCCTAATATTCTTGATTGTCTTCTTATCCGTCTCTCAGAAATTGTGTGACATACATGAGAGACGCAGAGTAAATACCCAAAATTGTAACTGTCGGGATCATTCAGGGTAACTCTCCGGTATCAGTACCGTTCCTGATGTACGTAAAGGACGTTTATACAGGAGTTCAAGAAACCCCTTTTTGGTTCATCAACATTCATATTACAAACAATATTGTTTCATCATATGAACTATCTTAACCGGAATTTTCAAGTGTCCACTCAGCTGCACCTAATCTGTACCAGATCGGATCCTCACCAGTGACTCGAGCGTTAGTCGCCGAGCTTGAAACTGTGACCGATTCCGGCCGTCAAACCTTCCGCTTCTCAATTTTTACCTTCATTTAGCTGCAGTCGTTGATTTCAGTTCAGTTTAGTTCAGTATGCACAGGACAGGTAATAGCCACGGCCAGTCGAGCATCCAGAATTCCTTCGATGGTGTGCACACCAGCTATGCACCCACCACTGCCGACTTCTTGGTAATTTTTGAAGCGTGGTAGCTGTAATGAACAATAATGGCGGCTTGGTTATTGTGAAAATTGTTCAATCTCTCGCAAATGGTACTGCAGCCATTTGGAATCGACTTCGTCTTAAATGGCCCCGGAGTTGGTAGCTACGCGACTCTCGAACGTTCGATTGCCTAGACTCCACAAAATATTTAGCGTCATCCTTCAGGCAATTTCTTTTCTGTTTGCTAACGACCTGCAAATATCGTGAACGCTCGAGCCTTAATATTTGAACATAACTATGAATCACATATCAAGGAATCCCACTTCAAGATACAAATGAGGTACCACTTGGTTATTTAGGTTTCCTACTGTAAAAAGCGGTATTCCGGCATATCCGTGCTTCGTTCGACCAGGGGACTTTGGAGCAGATGGTCAAATAATCGCATACAATTAATCGGCACGAAGATGACCTCCAATTCTCAAGCTCGTTCGAGTTCTCAAAAGCGGCTGTTCAAATTCCAAAGGCCGAGAGATAGCTGGATTAATTCAGAAAATATTTCTGTTGTGAAAAAAATCAACTCATAAAGGAACCATATAAGACCAGTTTTAGAGTGCGGGGCCACGGTTTATTCTAACATGCGACACTGTGACTAATGTCTCTTAAGGATATACCAGAATAATTCGTATAACAAACAGCAGGTTATTCCACCATCTTGGACTATGTGCAAAGCGGCAACCCCTCAGATCTAGATCCTTTGTGGTTACAAAGGCCAAAAATTGATCTTCCTCCGATCATCTCCTATTCTTGCATTATCCAACGTCCCATTAAGTTGATCTCTTTGTGTATTACTCACCCAGAGACTCTGAAGCTCACTGCCGTTGGGTAACCCGGGTCAGGTTAGGTTACGAGACCTGGACCCTTGGCCCAATTGATGAGTCCAGGTTCCTGCTCCAACGAGCTCCTGAATAAACCTCACCTCGCCGTAGTTAGTGATTCGATAACGATCGTTTGGCTTGGTAATTAACTCATTTGTGCCGGAGTAAGAAATGTCGGACTCGTCGTCGACAGAAGTGATGGTCCCACGACGTGCTCACTTGGTCATAACCCCTAATAAGTCTCTTCCGGCGGATGACTTTCTTAACTTCAGGTAGTTTAAAGAACTGGCACAACGGCGGTGGTAAGAAGGGGCAAGTGGGGGAGAAGGCGGGCGGGAATAGTAAAACGACGGAAACTGTTTGGCAAGAGCTCATCATCCAGTTCAGAAGAGGCAGATGGGGCTGAAAAATAGTGTCTGCTTGCGGTTAGAAGTCATCTGTGGGCAATATCTTATTAAGGACTGGGTTAGAAGCAGTCAGGGAAGGCTTATGACCAACCACGGTCTAGTTTAGTCCTGAACTGCACTACAGTTTGAGCGGCCACCGCATCACTTGGGGACCTGTTTGGGGGTTCACTGCAAGGCATGGAAGGACTTTGCCAAGAAACTGACTAGCTCGTGGTTTGGCCAGCTTCAGTTTGTTCCCCTCCCCCGGGAAAGGCGGAGTTAAGGCCAAGCGTCAGGAGAAGGAAGTTCGGCGGTGATAGTCCATTTAACAGTTTAGAAGCCTTGATGAGGCCTCCTCTCCGGCGTCTCCGTTCCAGCACGAAAAAGGTCAGCTGTTCCAGCCTGGCCGGATGCAGCCGTTCCATAGGCCTCCTAATGAACCTTGCGAGAAGCCGCTGTACTTTTTCTTGCATCTGCTTGTCACACAGGAGTGACGGCGACCAAGCTTGGATGCGCTTCTCTGAGTATGGTAGAAATTCCGTCTTAAGGGTAGACAGCGGTACCGCAGATTCTCTTGCTTGGTACAGTGATGAGACGCTTTCACGGCTGCAGAAGTACCTTGTGGGTGGGAGTTCAAAATTTCTTGTACACTTACTGTTAGGTCCACCAGCTGCTCCACCCTCTAGTTCTTGTGATGGCCTTAGGTTCCCACATCCCTAGCTCCTCCTTTCTTTGTGGCTGGTAGCATGTTTGCTCCCTGCCATGCATTTGGAGGTATGTGCCACCTGTTTGTCCACTCTTGGATGTGCAGTATGTTCGCTTGTATGTTCGAGTCCGAGAATTTTTCAGTCTTTAATCATTGACGAACGAAAAGTTGGGGCTCGTAACTTCCTGGGCTGAGTCCTTAAAGTAGGCGAGTAGAAATTGTCCTGGCACCGACCCTTGCTGTACTCTACCAACTGCCTTGGCCAGGTTTGGTATGCCATCCTTCACCCTAAAGTAGAACAACCTATCTCTTAGGAAGGCTCTTGTTGAGATTACCAACCTGGGAGCCGCTCAAGTATCCTCTAACTTGAGTGGCAAAAGTCGGTGTTTTATGGAGACAAAGGGCTCCAGAAGGTCAAGATAGAAAACGTGATCCAGCTCATAGATGTCCAAATGTTTCGTGACCTTGTCCAGCAAACATAGCAGGAATGATAAGCGACATCAGTTCCTGATGAAGCCATGATGCCTGTTGAACAACGGACTACTAAGCACTAAATGAGTCGTAGTCTTGTTCCTCAGGATCCTTTGGAAGGCCCAAAGTATATTCGGCAAGAGACATGTTGGTCTGTGACTTCCAGCACCTCCTCTGACCCATCCTTATGAATGAGATCAACTTCAGCTATCCTCCAATCCAGAGGAAAAGTGGCTGTTTCCAGGGGTACGTAGAACAACCGGGTAAGAGCTTAAGCTATAAATGCTTCCAGTTGCTCAATTTTGGTAGGGTGCCGGCCATGTGCCCCCGCTACCTTACTGGAGCATAAAATTCTGGTTGCCCCGTGGAATGATCTTGGTACACCAAGAATTCATCCACCCGAGGTGTTGTCCGACTTGTGTCACGGAAGACATAGTCCCCTGAGTGCGCAGTAAGTACCCCTCGAAGTGGCTTTTCAATAACTCCGACATAGAGTAGCTTGGCTTGGAGTGTAGCCCGTCATCTCCAGCTACACATTATACCGCAACTCTGAGGGCTGGCGTTGAAAGCACATGGTTGTAGCACTCCTTTGGACAGGACTTGGTCTTAGTCGGTAGTGCTAATCTTTATCTTGGTTGACAATTTTTCCGTATACTTAGGGCCATGGGAAAGATCTCAAACTACAGCTGTAGTTGGTGGCCGTCGGTCTGCCTGAAAAAAATTTGTACCCTCTTCTTTAGCTTGTTTTCAACTCTGCCTGGCACTTCAATCGAGGTGGCATACTCCGTGTTCCAACGGAGTGCGAAGGAGCGAAAGCCACAGTAGAGCCACAAAATTATCCATGGAAAACGTCCACATCCCTTCAACTGTGTTGCACTCGTGGTTCCACTTCATTCCCTGGGCCGCACTGACCAGAGATTGGATGGAAATTTCTTCAAATTTCGCATTTTCTTGGTGGAAACACAGGTTGACGGCAGGGCTATGATCCACCTCACCTGATGCAGCGGTCACCTTCAAATTACCTGTCATTTAGGAACGTCGCCTCGGCAGTTTGGAGTAAACTAGGCTTTATCCTCCGTCTCGACCTAGTGGGCCCCTGTGTCTGCCCTTCCGTGGCTCGACCTGGGATGAAGCTCGATAGTTGGGCTGCAAATCCATCCCCCGGGATCTCACAGGGCTTTCCAGTATATTACGGGACAGAGCAGATCCCAAGTTGCCACTTGACTTTCAGTCCCGCAGGTAGGTCCATGTCAACACGATAGCAGCAAGCTGCCTTCATAATTTTTCGGCGATGAGCTTCTGTAAATGCAGGTTATCGTCGTACAATCAAAGCTTAGGTTAATTTTACACGAAATTTCTGAAACATTGCCCGTAAATTGAGCTTTACCCACTAGTTGCTCATGCTTCTGCGCAATGAGAGGCGTTATTTCTATTCGCCCTGCCCATCCCCTCTGTTCACTTAGTGACTGCTGAAGCCACGGGGTTTCATCAGAGCTACCTCATCCAGCCAGGTTTTTGCTACAGCTAAGCAATCGACGTTGTCGGCCTCGGGGGCTAGCTCCTTCCATCTTTTCTCAGAGCGGTAGGCACTGTTACTCTGCACTACTACCTGTTGCAGTTGCTCTGGCTTGCGTATGGTGCACTCCGAGGCCGCTTCCGTGTGCTTTCCCCGTTTTCGCACCCACAGATGAGGGAGAGTGTGTTGAATTGGGTGTGGGTCTGGTAGTGGGTGAGACAGGAGGTACGGGACCCAAGGGTTCCAAGAATAACTGTCGACAGAAGCTTGGGTATTTGATCTTCAGTGCTCTCTAAATTTGGTAGGCTCCTACGGTTGTAGAGTCGTTCAAACCGACCTTGGCTTTGCACAAGAAGTTGGATTTAGCCAATACATCACCCCCAATCCTAAGGCTTACTTCTGCGGATACCACCGTAATCTAGCTGTGACCCGTGAGTTCGTGAATTTCGCCACGATTTGCTTTGGACTTCCTAGCACAACAACCGGTTCCCCCAATTTACCCGGCCCCAAAACCTTTTAGTCCTACTGTCTCCGGCAACCTAGCTGTTCCCAGTTGCCTACAAATTATTAACTTCAATTCCTTATCGCGAGTTTGGTCTGTCCTGCATACAGGTCCACGAACGCTCTTGTTTACTACAGTTAGGTGTCGCCCTGAGGCAACGTCCGAGGCAGAGGTTAGTTCAGCCGGAAATCCGGTAAGATTATCCACTTTAAGCCTCATATAGACAGGCTCCGTTTCTTGTTTATCTAACCGAAAGAAAACCCTCCCCAGTGGAACACCGTATGATATCCCTGGGGCAGCCCCGGGTTTTTTGTGATTTTCGAAAGCTTGCTTTTCTCTATACAATCTTACACTCCTTATATATACACTTATATATATATATATAAACATATCTTGGGTATGATCCACTCGCTTTTCTTCTCCTTTCTCATTAGATAGTGCCATTTTACACCATAATTTCTCGCATACTGGAGTCTTGCGGCGCAGATTACTATTCTTCAGTAACTAAGCTTCACTTCTCTGCGCATATGCTCGTGGTAAGTTAAGACACCATTCCAACCAGAATCCGTATACCCATGACTTCTCATGGCACCGAGGAAAACTAGCTCGTTTGCCTTCATATAAAAAGCCTAACCTCAACACTGAGTGTTTTGCTTCCTTTCCACTGTCGACCTTCCTCAACCATAGCTGGTAAACCGAATTGAATGCTATCTTCCTATTCTTCTTCCAGATCATACCCTCTAATATTGTTTCATTCCTGGTTCCCAAATGGCCCCCATGTCCTCATCCACCACTTACCCGTTATCTTCCTAAATCTCTACTGCACCCAGCTACGCTAGAAAACTACCAGTCTCCATCCAGGGTTTCGTAATAGACCGGCCCACTAGCCGAATGATAAGTGAATGTTCAGATAACAAGGTGGTAATTTTCTGGTTTCCACCAAAACGATAACCATAACCCACAGCTTGAACCCTATTCAGACTCCTGACCTATTTCAGATCACATTGGTTACTTGGGTAGCCATCGGCCAACTCGACGTTACTCCCGGACTAGACGAGTTGATCAGTCGGATTGAAAATAGTTTCAACCTGTACTCACGGCTTCTGACGTTATAAGGGGCACAGTACACGGCCGACCATGATCCTATAACCGGAGTAACAAACCCTCATGAAAGTCTCACCGGATCACAGAGCAGATTCCTGACGACAATCACCACCCCACACCTGCTCAACATCCGTTTTCAGTACTCCAGTCCAAAAGTTCAATTCATTCCGCGTTGCAGCACAAAACCGGTCACCGGAACCCAGTCCTCGATGCCGCGTTCCTAACCTGTTCTAACCACTTCGTCAAACTAGCCTCTTGTTGCCAGCTACCTTCACCACTATATCTGCCATCACCTGCAATCAAGGTCATTATGAAACAGAAAACAGCCATCTGCAGCCAGCCAGAATTTGGCTAATGATTCCTCTATCACATATTCAAAAAGATTTATCTTTACACTTCCAAATTCTGCCTAGCCGCATCGGGAGCGCTTGCCTCCCCTGGTCTGTTTCTTCGACGGCTCCTCTTTGAAAGTCCGTTGTGCATCCATGCGCCATTCATGCTCTTCAAACGTTGACTGCATTCCTTGCAAATGTTTTTGATTTCATGTGAATTTCCATATGACACTGAAATCACCTGCACAACAGGTCTGTCTTATTATCACTCTTGGCTGACTTGCATTTGCTTCACATGCACCCCCCACAATTATTTACCCAATGCCGGATCAGTCTTGTATATTTCGCTGACATCTCTGACAGCACGTCGATAGCCCCCTGCGGACTTTACTTTTATTCTCGTTCTTTGGTAACTCTCCCGTCTGATTACTCATTAGTGACCGTCCAGTTATCCGGTTGGTCAACCCTCCCGTCCTTTTCTGGATGCAGTGACCCATCGCAGTTATGTATCGGCGCCCATAAGGCATATCTTGCATTACTCCTGCCTTAACTTGCTGTCCACGTCGTCATATCCGACCCAATGTTTTTCTGGTCCCTGCGACCACTGCACATTTTAACATTCCCCAGAGTCTCTTCTACCAGCATTTCCACGTTAGTCTAGCTATCCACACCGCCCTCTTCGAATTCGAAACAGGTTTATAATTCCCGCCTAAACCACTACCACTTTAGTTCTCTCAAACACTACACGACTTTACTGCCTTATTTCGGTTACTGTGTGATTCTTGAATCTAAAAATTGTGAATACCTCACGTTGTTATGTACTGCTGTATTCTCTGAAGTTGCCTTGTGCATGTGCCCTGACCACGGTCACGGAATATACATTTTTCAGTTATCAATTATCCGGTGAGTTTTTAGTTACCCAAGCCTTGAAGTTTTGCTTGTGTTCCATCCTGTTATTGGATAATTTGTTTCCTACGCTTGCACTGCTGGCACATACCCGATTGAAGCACTCATGTCCACTATACAGACAGAAACCGTTTTTGATAGGTTGCAACATTTCTGGTGGTACTATTGAAAAGCACACTTCTCCAGCTTCTGCGATCGCATTCGTCAGGAAAGTCAACGAGAAAAGACAGTGGAGTGCCGACTTCGTGTATTCTCAAGGGGCCTGAGTACAGAGACCACACGCTGGCTTGTGTCGAGGAAGTGTGTCGGATATGGAGCCAGCGGTTGCCGCAAGTGCCGAAAGTACGGTCAAAGTGCTAGATGGTGTGCGATCGGCGGATCACTGCAGAGGCCCTTTCCCAGAAGACGGCCCACAAGAAGGACGTCACTTTTTGAGCCCGGCAAAAAAGAATGAATACGTCGTACATGATAACGCCACTGGAATAAATAAGGGATGCATTTCCTTGTAACTGTGAACAAAAAGGCCCAGGTCAAGGTCATCGTGAAGCAAAATCAGGTTGTCTCAGTCGTTTTTGCTTTTCAGCCTTGAGATCAAGCGTTTAGCTATTAATAGTATTCATTGCTAATTCAACTGATTTACTAATCCGATAGTAGCAACAGCTGCATCACACCAACCTGCAGGCGTCAGTTATTATCGCAAATCAGTACAACAGAACTCGTGAGAGATTCGTGGTTTATAACGAACTTAATATATTGTTCAAGACCCTCCCTCAGTAGTCTCTCTTTCCGGCCTCCCAAACTTAATTGTTCCCTTTTTCTCCCACCTTTTTGATATCTCGCGGGTAAACACGGTCCGTTTATTCGCCCATTGTCTGTCAGCTGTCTCCCTACTGGCACCACTTTACTTCCTGCATTATTGCGTCCATTTAACTACTAATCACTGCAACAGCTTAGCTATGCTTTCCATTGCCGCCCACCGGCCAAAAATCACAGCTAGCACTCGCAGTTGTAAGAACCCTAACCTCCAAAGCAAGCTTGAAAGTTGTTCGGTATCTCTCGCAGATATACTCGGGGACGCCACCAAAGCAGCCGCCAAAAGAAGCACAACTATGAATAGTTTTTCTCTCGGCTTGAAGCTTTCGACCAAACAATTGGTCGATTTGGTCCATTAGCGTTCCTGCTCGACCCATCTCTACACCACACACAGGCAAACCTAATATGAGCCACGAAGTTCATCGATACCGTTGCCTCTGAAGTAGTTAGACTCATCAAGAAAGCCAACAAAGCGATAGTACTCAACATTCCAGATAAGCTTCCTCTCTCAACCACTAAAAGTTTAAATCTAAAGGCTTGCAACCTGGATTCGCAACCTTGCTACCGTGTCAGACTCCGCATAACGTCACTGTGAAATACATGCCCACTCCTGTTTCAGTTTATTACTGAAATTGCGGCCAAGGAATTTATTAGCCAACAGTCTTTTGCCAACACAGAATTCAAGCAGGCAAGAATCCCAAGTAGCAAGTTGTTCCAACCTTTGGGGTAGACTTGGGGCTTGCCCCAAGCTTGTTCCAAGATTAGTTTCCAAGTAGAAAAGATGCTACTCGATTACGGAATTACTGGGGTTATATACTTATGTGCATATTTTGTCATCCTAAGGCACCCTTATTGTGGCCTGTTTTATTTTATTACGTCACCCTTCTTGGCGACATTCACTCGGTCTCGTGCAGTCGTCGTTCTGTCCTTCACGTGACCCTCGAGTTCGGCATGAGATTCGCGCTAACCGTGTTGAACACACCACCCATACATGTGTGTTTTCTCACTAAACAGCACGCCTGAGGTTTGCCCAAAGCTTGGGAAACCCCATTAAGTAGTTTTGGGACAAACATGAGGTTAGCCCCAAGAATGTGGCCTCTTGGAGCACTTTTCATTTGCCATCCTTATGTTGACCGATTTATCAATCTCCAACCAGTGACAGAATATATTCATTATAAGTTGATGAGCTGTAGCTCAACGAGCGTATACTCGCGGTTACTTATATTTGTATATGTATGTATATAAGTGTATCATACGATACACCATCGTTTTTACGGATGCCGTAGGTACCTGGCATACGCATGTTTATTGTTTATGGATATTTGCTTTTATTTATCATTTCCGCATTTCAGGTAAAGCAAAATTTGGTTTGGTGTTTACCATTTTTCCGCCTTTACAATGAAGAGCTAACTCACCTGGACCATCTAAACTAGTGGCAAAATTACCGTCGGTGTAAGCTGGCTTTGAATACCCTACCGTGTACTGAGTGCGGCAAGGCGTCCATGCGGGCCCATCAATATCGACGTCCTAAGAAGACGTCAACGAATACTTAGCTATTCGCAGCATAATGTAAACTTCCTTGTATCCAAAGCCTACGGTAAATATGTCATCTAGTGATGAGGTTTTGGGTGGACGTCAACCAAAACTTCCGTACTCATCAACAATGAATGTGCGAGCTTCAACAACAGACTTTACCGCTGGTGTCGGCGAGTATATTTTTTCCATAACTTTACGTAAAGTGCAATTCGCAGGTGTGGACATTGAATCGCGGAAAATTACATCCGTGCTGTTACGTTTATTTGCCAATGTTTGTTAACTGCAGACTGACGATGCAGCAACTCAGGAGTGTGCTGAACTTTCTAAATCAAATTTTGCCGCGCTTAAAGAGGAATCCGAGGACCCTGTCGCACACACCTGGTTTTTGTAAGAAGACAGTGGTATCAAAAGGTGTGTATGGTCATACTGGACTCCTCGACTTTCTGCAACGACCAATCAGTGGACTGGCATTGGTCTCGGAATTCATCGACTTTCAGCTGAATAACGATGGGCCTTTTATTTATCACTTTTTCGCCACAACATTTTGGCCCATTCTGGGACGTGTGGTGCGTCCAAGATGTCTGGCCGTGTTCTGGGTGGGCATTTGTTGCAGATCAAGGAAGCCGCACCCGATAAACACATTTCTGGAACAGACGGTGTTAGAATTGCAGGATGTAATTGATGGCGGCACCAACTATCGTGGGACATCGGTGACATGTTAACTTGTGTCGGTGATATGCGACACACCTGCCCGGGCTTACATTCGTGAAGCTAAAAGTCCTGCAGGCTACTTCGAGTGCGACAGATGCACACAGCTTGGTCTGCATATCACTGGGAAAATGACGTTTCCAGTGTCAGACGCTGGACCGCGCACGGATGCCGAGTTTCGCAGCTTTAAGTACCAACGTCACCATATTGGAAAAAGTCCATTCGTATTAATTCCAGTTGATATGGTGGCAAATTTTCCATTGGATTATATGCACCTGGTCTGTTTTGGTGACACGCAGTTGGTAAATGCATGATTAAGGGGCAACCGCGCAGAACGTTCTCGCTTTAGGCCAGTGGCAGTGGCAGAATTTGGAAATCGTATTATCCGAAATAACTGCAATATCTCCTACGACTTTCAACGCCTATGCCGCCACACTCGGAACTTGGAACGACGGAAAGCTTCCGAGTATAGACAGTTATTTCTGTATGTAGGCCCCGTTTGTTTGTTACATATGCTCCCTGATAAATACTACAATCTCTTTCCGCAGTTAGTCACTGCTGATTATATACTTTCTCACCCTCTTTTATACATTGTGTATCTTGATTTTGCTCGTAGACTTTTAGTACTTTCCGTTCAACAATCTCCTGTACTATACGGTCCGGAGGATCTCGTCTTTAAAGTGCATTGCTTAACACATTTGTCAGATGTCCAAAAACACGGCGCACTGGACAACTTCTACTGTTTTTCATTTGAATCACACCTTGGAAAACTGAAATCATTTATACAGGGGCCGGCTAAACCAGCTGAGCAGTTGTACAAGAGTTTCCACCAATTGAATACCAGCTGGGATACCGTTACCGCGGAAACCCCCATGGATGGTTCGTCCCTTCCAATATCTTGCATCCACGGTAGTAGACAATTTGTCATTCCAAATGGCGTCTTATTTTCAGTAAATAAGCCCAACAACGTCCCTATCAATAACGGACCTCCTGCAGAAATTTTTAATTTCCTGGAGGATAAAGTTCTCCTCGAAACTTCAGTTCACCGGACAGTTTTTTCAAGTACGGGTTAAGTTCAAGCCACTCGTATATTTTCGCGGTAGGCGGTTTAGAATGCACTCTGCACAGTGCACCCATTCACAGCACCACATTTAAATGTATTTGTGTTTGCGTTAACTCTTCCACTGTTGTTGTACCCAGTGTACATAATTTTTTGTAAGAAAAATGTCACATAGCTCGTGCCACGTCTTTCGCAAATCAGCATGACGGTTTGGTGAGATTACGTAATGCTCGGGTGATTGCGAGGCAAAAGTTGTTCTCGCTTGTCGGTTGTTTTGACGTGGACTGTTCGTATTTTGCCGTTCTCCTGCTGTCATGTTTCCTTGTTTGGTGTCGATGGCAGACTCGTGTTTGCTTTAACGTATGGGTGATCACCTACGCGTTGTTGTGACTGAATTCACCGTCCACTAGTTTCCGTGCGTACTTAAATGTGATCAAGTCCCAGATAGACAATTCCTAACGAGACACTTTTGCCTAAATGTACGTGGTTGCTCACTTCCCCGACGAAAAGTCATACACAGTGGTGCACAAGAAATGGATGGTCGACGAGATGCACGTTCATTTGCCACGAAAGAAGAGTTTTCAGACTACAGGCATCATTTGATATCAGAAAAAGCATGCCGGATTCATGCCTGGATTACTACTTTGAGCGGATGAACTACACGGGTAAGTTGGTGGTAGCGTAACATTTAAACAGGCAAACTTGGAGATACCATTGACTTCAAGCATCAGCCAGTTGCTCAGTCAAGTGCTGCTTCCACGGATGAAAAGGAGAAGCATACATACTTTTCGCGGCACTATTCTACTAGAAAGAGGTAATTAACATTTAAATGCACATACCTAAAAGGTTCCCGTGGAATGCTCCTCAGATGAGAGTCCCCAGGCGATGTGAAGAACGGCAAAACCAGTTATGCTTGACTTACCCTCCCCATCGCCCATTTTGGAACTTCCTGAGGGAATGCAAAGGTGAATTTCTAACATGCACAACCGAATTCTGTGGTAGTTCGCCTCATTCGTCTTCGCAGTCCACTATGTCTGCACGGGCTAGTGCCCGAGTGCCAGTCCCATCCTCAAGGTAACGAATACACTTTCGTTTCATATCGCCCATTTAATTAAAGGTAGCGGCTCAAGCAGCAGCACCGCACAAATGAAATTGGCCCCTCACCTGTGCCAAATACTATGCAAGTTCACATGTAGCGTTTTCATTTTATTTTTTAGCAAACCAAGAAAATATTCTGCTGTCCACACACAACCTTAAAAGAAGTGTGAAGAAACTGGGTGCCTCTACAGAATCCATCTCCACCACTTTCTGGGCATCATGTTTGCAAGCTATGCCGCAGCCACTCACACACGTGAACACTGTGGACGAATTTCACCATTGATACGAAGTCCTCGGAACAACAGAAGTTTTCAATAGGACGGTGAGTCACCATGCGTGTAGGTGACAAATATAGGTCACAACACTGCGGTGGTACACAACTAAAAATCTTCAGGATGCCGTTAAGCAAATGCTATTTGCTTTGGTCAGCGACGACGTCGCATTGAAATGCTTCTGGCTCAATAGCAGCAACTGGATAGCCGTCTGCGATCATAGACTCATCAAAACAATAAAAGATATATCAGGTTATTACTGTCTCACCACTCACTAGACGCTATCAGATTCAGTATGTTTTCTGCCGAGGAACCAACTGTCAACATCTACAAGCACTTCAGAAATTGGTTCCACAAAGCTCAAGATCGCGGCGCAGGCAACAGACATAATAGGTAAATAGAATGAAACGAAGTTGCCTCACTTCTTCTCTACAGTTAACAGAAACATGTTAACTGTAAGACTAACATTTGAAGTACATTATTTGTTCGTTGAACTACATTGGACTTCCGAGTTTTTCTGTGCGCCACTTTAGCTATCCGTACATATAAGTGACTGCAAAAAGGCAGCAGTTGTATGCAAGCCTATATTTCTCGGTTTACATCGGCAGACCGTTCCATTACGGAATATCAACGTAGATTCATCCCTCTTTTCAACTTGCAAGCATCGTTGAAGGATGCCATGCCGTTTGTTGAATATATTTATATCGGATGACATTATCACTTAATGTTTAATGGTGGATTGATTTACTGGCAGTTCCTTAATATCGGTTTAGATTTTATTCTCATATCTGCAGATATCGCGACCACAGACAACTGGATTCAAGGTTCAACGAGAAGGTACTTTGAAGGACTATTGCAAATTTGTACAACATACACATTTATTGAAAGTAAATTGATTTTTCGTATTTCAAATCTGGCTTTCAATTTTCAGTTACAAGTTCGCCAGAAGGTTGGGGCTAGCCCTAGATTTGCCCCAAGTTTGCTTAATGAGGCGCGCATGGGGTAAACTTGGGGTGTTCTACTTGGGATACTTCTCGATAAAACTCCTCTACAAAAGCCGTGCCAAGAACCATAACCCTGGTAAACATTTAGCCAGTGGTCCCTCTCTGGTGGTCAATTTACCAAACTTCGGCCATCATGCAAAGACTTCTTCTGTAGTTAGTCGCAAAATAACCGTCGACGTAGATAGCTCATCTGAGTTGCATCGCAAGCGTAAAAACCTGCAGAAAGGTCTCAATGAAATGGTTGAACTAAATGTGCTCCCTGACGTCCACAAAACTGATAAAAGTCCCCCTGACTCCAAGACTAGTAAACATTAGCATGCAAAAACCCGATCGACATGATGTCTTGGACTAGATCAAGAAGTGTCTGGCCGAACCTACAAACCATTGCCACAGAATATAGTTAAAAATAAACGAACACCGACTCTCGCAGGAGTCCGAAATCCAACACCGGTTCGGAAAACAGCCCAATACCTGAAGTAAATCAACCGTCGATATCAAAACCAGCCGTTCCTTGTATACAAAAGAAAAACGCGGGACTAGATGTATTTTTACCGGCATCCGTAACTAATTCGAAAATAAATAGAGTTAATTTGTCGGCAAAATCAGTCATCTCACCTCGGGGACCCGGGCCTCGCTCCCCGAACCCAGTCAGTCTTTCGCCTCCAGGTGGAGTGAAACATAACAACACTTCTTCCAACAACAGGAAAAGGAAGTCTCGGCAAGACTATTCAGATCGTTATGCCAGTACCTCATCTAAATACAGTTCCGGTTGACTACTTACGGCCTGTCCAACCACATGCTTCCTGCTCCCCAGTTCCTAGTAGTCATGATCTTTTGGACCCAATGGCACCCCATCCAAATTTACCGGTTTTTCCGTTTCCTGTGAACGTTCCGCCTCCTCTCGTACCATATTTCCTCCCACATCGCTCCACAGTCCACCAGTGGCTACAATTTCTCCAGACCTGGCAGGCGACTTAAGAGGTCATATATTCAGTGTACGTCGTGACCATGATAATGATATTTTCATAATTGCGCTTTCCAATGCTCGCTCCCTTGTAGGTAAGCTTACATCAGTCCGCTCTTTCGCGCTGCAATCTCATCCGGATGTTATCCTAGTAACTGAAGCTTGGCTTATTGATAAAACTCTCCTCCGACACATCTCCATACCCGGTTGTAATATATTTGCTACCAACAGATCTGAGAGACGCGGTGGTGGATGTCTTGCTCATTGTAAGAGCAGTCTTGTAACACACTTACTCCAACTTCCTGTCCTTGATGAGGTCAGTGGCTCTGTATGGATCTCTATACCACTGCTCCAGGGACAGCTCGCCATTGGTCATGTTTACCGTCCGCCGGGCTGCAACATGGGCGATGTAATTGCAATCACCGATGCTTTCTGTCACGTAGCCAAAATCCCTCAGGCTGCTAAAATCATTGCTGGGGACTTCAACCTCTCTGGCATTTGTTTGACGATTCTGAATTCCTCTCCAAAGTTATGCAGTTTTATCTCATGCACCCGTGCAGGCGGATGGAGGCAACGAGTAAATCACCAACCAGAGGGAACAATATTCTAGATGTTATCTTTACTTTAGGCCTCCGAAATGTACTTAGCCACTTTCCTGGTGGCGATCATAGTGTTATAACATGTGAATTCTCCGTTCAACCGGATCACCGGGAATGTCCTCAAAATCGGAAATCTTTCCTAAACGCAAACTGAAACATTCTGCCCACCATCCTGCGTATTCAGTTCTGGGATGAATTCTTCATAACATCCAATCCTCAGCTGGCGCCGGATGTGACGTAATCTAATTTATTCTGCTCTTTAAACATTATCTCTCCCAAGGTAATCGAATTCAGCGTGAGATAGACCCATCGATAACAAAAGACGCATCGTAAATTCGAGAAGTTGAAGTTTGCCTACAAAAGGACCAAAGACCTCTCTATCTTCCTCTGCCTCAGCCACTCCTCACGCCAGTTGCTAGGCGAAAAGGAGAACAAGCTGAAAAAGCAAGGACCGTATGCTCTCAACCAGCCGAAAAAAATAGCCCACCTCTCTGGCCTTGGTAAAACTCGAACCCCCCGCTGCACAACCAAAATACCATGTTTGCTCCTATCCGAGAACACTTATATTAGGTCGTCTCAGTTAATCGCTCAGGCACTCATTAATTTCTTCGCTTCTACCTTCATAACAGACCAAAATAGTCCAACCCAGAATCTCACCTCCATGACCGCGTACACTTTTTCAACCGTAGTATTACCATCCAACGAAGTCAGAAAGCTGTTAAAGACCGCCCGGCACCTGGCCCGCCCTGGACCCGATAGTATCCATCCAGTTCTGTTTGGTCTTGGTGGCCCGGACATTGTGAAGCTTTTGCTGGACTTATTTGACCTCTTCATGTTACAAAGCCTTTTCCCATCCCAGTGGAAAACTTCCCCTCCATAAGAAAGGTGCCTCACGTGACCCTGCCTATGGCCGCTCCATAAACCACACTCCAATTATTTCTAGGATGTTGAAACAAGTTGTTGAAGATGAGATCGCCGATTTTATCCTCACCCGTGGGTTATTAAATAAAAGCCAACACGGCTTCTTAAAGTCTAGGTCGTGTCTGACCTGCCAACTTGATTTCTTTAATCTAATCTTAACTTCGGCTGACTCTGGAAAGTCATTCATCGTTATCTTCCTTGATAGGACGAAAGAATTTGATCGCGTGCCCCATGTTTAGTTGCTAACCAAGGTTAAATCTTGCTTTTTAACAGACTCGCCCTTTTCTTGGTTGTCATCCTATCTTAGCATGAGATCGCAAGCAGTAAACATTGAGGGTTACCTCTCATCACACCAGCCAGTCACAGGTAGTGTTACCCAGGGCAGTGTGTTAGGCCCACTTTTATTTCTTCTCCACTTTAACGATGTATTCAAAGTAATACTCCTTGGCACCGCGTTTCCATTCGCCGATGATATTAAAATTGTATATTCCTTTGAATCCCATACTTTGACCTACACCCCCACCGAAATAGCTGACGACGTGAAAGCTCTTGACGTATGGTGCAACAATTGGAGAATGAGTTCCTCTGCTGCTGAGAGCTCCGTTCCCACGTACAAAAGTCAAATTCCTCCTGAATACCTCGCCTTAAACAACTCGTACATTCCTACCACTTCACTAGTGCGAGATCTCGGCCTACAGTATTCCTGCACGTTCGCTTTTCAAGGACAAGCCACCTACCAGATGGCCAAGACAAAGAGAACGATATCCCTCATCTGCAAAGCTTTAGGAATGCGCGACAGCCAGCTGCTAATCTTTAAATTCCATTCCAGGCCGGAGCTCGAGTTCTGCCCTCTGATGTACACTCACAAGCGCAAATCTGAAAGACTGGCAATCGACATAGTTTCGCGATCATTTACCAAGCACTTACTTGGATCATCATCTTTGGATTACAAGGAGAGATGTGAGCTACTCAGACTTGAACTCCTGTGGCTACAACTTGCAAAACTCAATCTTTATCTTCTATTCAACCCCCTACATCCCAGAACGCATATGTCCATCACTAATCTATGTTTCGCTCAAGATGCACCCTACCCTCTTTGTAACCGAAATCATACTACTAAAGTTCCATACTCCAGGACCAAACTAAGAGCAAGGTTCTTCATCACAGTCTATTCCCGTATTTGAAACAGACTGCCTGAAGAAGTTCGCGCCTGCCAGACACTGGACCGTTTCAAAGTTGTTCCTACAAAATATTTAGATGTGGCCAAAGTTCTGTAATTAACCCATACTTGCCCCACTTTGGAACAAGCTTATGAGGGTAACCTAGATTTTTGAACAGATAAAGAAAGCATGACCCGGGTTACGTCCTTCGCAACGTCAACGTCACCTACCCCATATGCCTTCTCCATCGATAGCTTATTAGTACCC
This sequence comes from Fasciola hepatica, assembly GCA_948099385.1. Classification (NCBI taxonomy): domain Eukaryota; kingdom Metazoa; phylum Platyhelminthes; class Trematoda; order Plagiorchiida; family Fasciolidae; genus Fasciola; species Fasciola hepatica. The sequence continues at coordinate 2,583,510 of CANUEZ040000022.1, read as the reverse complement.
CTTAGGATGGCTTACACCACTGACACTGCTCTCGTTAGATTCTCTATAATTCACGCTCTCTTGCATCTTTTACCTACATTCATCATACTTGATTCGCTTCACTCGGTCTGAACTGAACCCATTCCCCTTCCATATTTTGTCCTAGCGTTCCAACACTAAAACCCCCTCCGGCGACCACCATTTACCTCCAAATCATCATTCCTTTTCCTTGTTTTGGTCATCATTTTTGTATTCCTATTCACTTCCAATGGTTCACGGTCCTCATCCTTTCCAAATCAATGCGTCTAAATTATTGGATTTCTCTTTTCACCATTGACTGTTGATCCTCAGCTGGGAGCATCCCAGACTGCTCCCCTCTACTCTTGTTTGCAGACACCAGCAGGCGCGCATCTCCCCTTTGCGGTCTTGGAATGATCCGGAGATATTACCGGTGAACTATCTGGCCCACGCTTATAGCTGAAAATCGGTACCAGCCTATCATTCCGTCAATCACTCACTGACCCTGTTCTCCAGGATCCCCCGCAATTTCCTAGACTACCCCATCTCTACGTCTGTGTGGTATCGACCAACCTCACCTGTGCAAATCCCGCCGTTTTGGGGCGAGGTCAGATCCACCGCTTTGGCCGGTGCACATCGGGCGTGCAGGATGTCTGCAACGATGCACGGGTGAAAGTAGGTTGGTGAATTGCACTTTCTGCCTCTAAAAGTGTTTTTCAGGTTGGGTGTTCAGCGAGCGGTCAGCCCCACCCACTAGCACCGGTTGCGGACCAAAAAAACCGAACAAAAAATACCATTCATATACTCGGAATACTGCAAATGCACTTCTGTCTCCTCCAGGTAACATGGACTCTCCATCTCGCTAGCTTCCAAATTCACCTTTATAATTTACCGCTTTTGCGCCCGGCAATAGTTGCTTTCTTTGGTGCATAATTATCGCACACTTAAAAACCCATCAACGTTATTGTTCACTCGCCCACGGTTTCATGCTAAAGTATTCACGAGTCTTATTTGTAAACTTAACCATTGTTGAAGATAAAGCTCACCTCTTTTTGCTACTTTTAACGATATACCCGAAAACCAACGCATTTATTGTTGCCATTCACATCCGTACAACAATCTTCACACAGTTTATGACACTGTGAAATATATCTCCGGAAATTCCCACTAATCGATGATTCTGTGATGGTTTGCTTTCTCTGTCAGTTCTGCTGTTCGCCCACTTAGGGCTGTTGCATTGCAGTATCCCCATCCCGCAAAGTATCATGTCCCACATATGCATATCTGATAAGCTCTTATACCGAAGAGTTCTGTTCTGTCGCCATTAAGTGGTCCACCTTCATTAATGAACATAAACTGGTAGTCTCCTACCCGTCTCTTCATCATTTTTGCCAGCTGTGTCTTTCCTACTAATATAGTTGAGCACCAACCATCGACGTTTCGCAAATTCCCAATTTCACTTTGATGCCTTATATTCCTTTTCGTTGAAAGCAAAACAATCCGCTCAAAGTCTATACTTTTTTATCCGGCCAATTCTCTCATCATCACTCTGGCAACCACAGTCCAGTTTGATTTCCGTCTGTCATACAACCGAATGGCCCATCCAATATACGATTACTGAACTTCACAACCATAATCCTCGACTGGTTTTCTCGGTCTTAATGTGTAATGCCATGTGTCGGCCAAGTTTTGACAGCGCAGTTGCTTCGGTGATGGAGAGCGCTTGACCAGTCTCTCTGCCGAAAGACATGCTCGCGCATTTGATATTCTTAACCCTCGAACCAGCGTTTTGTCATCAACTACAACTTGCAGGTTTTCAACGCGTGACCTCCAGAGGGTGACATCGTCTGCATACATGGAGATGTTTGCGGGGAGGGCTATCGGAGGATCATTTATGTAGATCAATAACAAAAGAGGACCTAAGACCGATCCCTGTGGGACCCCGATTGCTACTGGAACAGGTTGAGATAAAACATTCCCAACCTTAACCACAAAGGTGCGGTCATTAAGAGAGCTGTGTAAGATGTCCAACATGGAGCCTGCCACCCCGCATATTCGCGGCTGATAAAGAGGGGCATGTTGGATCTTGTCGAATGTCTTAGCAAAATGGATTGGTACAGCGTTTGAGAGATGGCCATCATCATGGGCTTTTGTCAAGCTATCTACGACGGTAACCATATTTGTGATGCATGATCTGCCTGAAAGAAACCCATGTTGTGATGGGGCGAGGATCCCATTTATGTGCATATGGGGAAGAACCGGACTCATGAGAAGTCGAGCGAAAATTTTGATGGTGATTCTTGTCGGACTTGTGGGTCTGTAACCAGAAGCTAGATGTCTGCCAAGCTTCTTATAGATGGGTGCGTGACTACCTTTTTCCAACTGGTGGGGAAAACTCCATCAACAACATATCACTGAATAAAAGACGCGTAAGGAGCTGCTAATGTGTCTGTCACTTCATTGAGAATGCGGGGGTGGATTAGGTCAGGACCCATGGAACAATATTCGTTGAGCCGAGGGAAACCTTGTGCATCTACACAAATGGAATAGAGATATGTCTAAGGGTAGTGGCGGAAGATATTGGGTTCATGTTTAGGTTGGGTGATATCGGAGTGGATCTAAAAACCGTGCGAAAGTGGAAGCTTAAGGCCTTGGTCAGTAGGCTGTGGGAAGTAATCGGGGATCCGAGATGATCTCGTAGAGCAAGTGGCTTCGGAGCCGTGCCTCTTAGACGAGGCTTGTGCTGAAAGAAGAATGCCTTATTAGTCCGTGCTTCAGCTGGTACAGATAGGTGGACGGCATTTTGATAGAACCTAATGTTGTTTTTGCATTTGCTACGGACAGTCCTGAAGTCTTCTGCACCGCGAACAGGACCTGCGGCTCTATACCTAGCAAAGAGGTGTGCGCGCTCGTCCAGGATGCACCTAAAAGGGTAAGGGAGGGCCGTTAACCGGTCTGTGGAAGACGAGTTTTGGGGGCAAATAGCCCATCAGCTAAAGAGATCAACCCTGTGAGACTGTTTGCCATCTCATCAGCAGAGTTACCTAGGCTAGCTGAGTTTAGCCGGGAGCTAACGGACGCAATGAATTGGTCAAAATTGGTCCTTTTGAAGGATCTTCAAAGTTTGGTTTTTGAGGGAAGAGGGGGCCACCTCACAATATAATCGAACCCAGTGAGAATGTAATGGCTCCTACCGAGGTGGCTAGTAGTGCACAACATCTGTCTGGAATCATTCACTGGCGATGACCAGGTCTGGTAGGAACGGGGCATATCCTGCGCGGTATCTGGTCGGATCATTTACGTTCTGTACCCACGGGTTCCCGAATACGAGATCTAGGACGAATTTACCCAAGGTGACATCAGGAGCATCAGCTATTTGCCAGTCGATACTGAGCGGGTTGAAGCCCTAATGACTAAAAGATGGGTGAAGTCTTTATGGCCTTTCAGGGAGCCTAATAAGTCTATGGAATCTCGGCTATCGGTGGAATTTGCATGCGGGAGGACGACAAATTACACCAAGCAGTAGAGTGTCTGTCCCAGAGGGCGTAAAGAGAACCCACAGACAAACGACGCGTGAAAACGTGCAAATTGTCCCTATAGTGAGAGGGGGATGGAATTATCGTTGTATACGGTAACCCCACCATCACAAACCCTGCTGGATTCCTGCCTAACTGTGAAGTACCCCGGAATGGATGTTTCCGCATCAAGTGTATCTGGGGATTAGCCAGGATTCCATGAGGGCTATGACCCGAGGCTCCTTGTCCACTGCAAGCTGCCAAAGCTCCGGGATCTTATTCAGCTTACTCAGGCAATTGATGTAAGTAAACTCGAGCAAATGCTCGGGAGTTGTTACAGAATCGCCAAAGGCAGCTGACTTTGGCTTTGATGAGGAGGAAAGGGGGGAGTTGAGGTGGATAGGATACCCTGGGAGAGTCGGCGGCTGGGGATATTGGGGCAAAGGGTAAACAAACTGTTGAGAAAATTGGTAGGTTTTGTTGTCTTAAAACCTGGGAGGTGCCATACAAAGCGAACGGTCTATATCTCTTAAGTTCCGAAAGGAATGGGCTACGTTTTGTGGTTTGCCGTTGTGTGCTTTACGGGGCTCGATGCCCTGAGTCTTTTTGTTCGTGATCCTATGTCGCATAGCCACACCAGATATCTTTCCTGGTGCATTAATCTCCTCGCAGTTTTTAGTGGAACTAGGTTTCAGTTTTGTACCTGGGCTCGGGGATGGGTGGGTCTCATCCGTTAGTACGGTCTGGTTACCAGTTTTAGGGTCTGGGGTACTTTTTGTGGTCTTCAGGAGTTTGGTAGCACTAGGTCTACTACTCGGTTTATTTTCCGTGGCAGGAAATAGAGTGACCAAGGAAACATCGGATGGTAGACATGGAGCCCGATTCTCAAGACGAGTTGCCTGGGCGACAGACAGCGCTCTGAGCTTGGGATCGTCTTTTGGCGGGGTCGCCAGCTTAGCCGCCTCACTACGGAGACCTAGCTGAAGTGGCTTGTTGATGGCTACTCCCTTGGGCCCTTTTATTTACCGGCTCCCCTGCCCCTCATGGGCCTCCGAACCTTTCCAAATTTCACCACTCCCTTCCCGCCCCCCCCCACATTGCTTCCCAATTACTCTCCCACATACCTCCACACCCACGCCGACCTACCGGTCTTATACTGACTATGCCCAACTGGTAGGTCGGGATCTCGTTTTTTTCCTGACCGGTGCCCTCCTCACCCGAGGCCATATTGATAGTCGCCCTATGGACTGTATCGATAAACTCTCACAGACCTATATCACTGATCGCTTCCCACTCGATTTCATGTCCTTTAGTACCTTACACCATGCATTCCCTCCTGTCCACCCCGCTTCGACAGATACTCTTAACCTCTCATTTTGCCATATGGCGCCTCCTCCCCCTGTACCACGTGACACCCCTCCGGCCCACATCAGCGGTTTGCTCCACACCCACGGTATTGATTATCCACAGCGATCGGCGGCGCCTAATGTTAACGCTCTTCTTCCTTTCCGATCTCTGGCATTTACCTCAAACGGTGACTTTTTACTGGTAACCGAACCCTGGCTACCAGATGATGCCTCACTTAACCCTGTTCGCGTAGCTGGGTATCAATGCCTCTCGAACACCCGCCAGTCCAGGTGTGGATGGGGCTGTTTAGTCTTTGTCAAATGCACTATCCACGCTCGTGTTATTGACCAACCCTCCCTTCTCCTTTCGAGGATTCGTTATGGCTATCTATTCACGCCTCGGGCCAGAACCTCCTCATTGGCTGCGTCTGCACCCCCCGGGTCTGCAGCCCACAAAATGTACTCTGCAGTGGATGCCTTTATTGCTGCGCCTGACTATCCTGCCAGTGCAAAAGTTGTTGCGGGTGACTTTAGCCTTCCTTTATTTGCTGGTCCTCCTATACTAGCCCTCCCGCCCTCTCCATCTTCCCTTCCTGTGTCCGTCTTGGTGGATGGACCCAACATATCCCCTGCCCTACAAGAGGAAACAACATCTTGGGCCTGGTATTCTCCATTGATGTTCCTGATATGACCACCCAGATTACTGACCACTTCCCGAGTAGTGACCGCCGTATTGCCAGGTGCAAGTTCAGCTGCTTCAACCGTTCCCATCCGGTGCAACCCTCACCCCCTGTTCCGACTTCCTGCCGTTCCTGTAACTGGCTCCTAGTGTCAATGATAACGCGCTCCCTTAACTGGAACACATTTTTTCTTATTTATATCAATGACGTTTTCTCTTCTATTCGACACGGCACTCCTTTCCTCTTTGCCGACGACATAAAAATAGTGTACTCCTTCCCCCTAATGACTTATCCGTGACTCTGTGCAACATATCGCGTGACTTACTCGTTCTCCAAACTTGTTGCTTCCCGTGGTTCATTAAATTCTCTGCGGAGAAAAGCTCCCTCCTATCTTACAAGTGCACTGTACCACCCGAGCAAATTTGCCTGGACGGCCTGTCCATCCCCATACACCCCATGGTTACCGATCTTGGCGTACGCTACTCTTGTTCCTTTAACTTTTCACAAAAGGCATCGATCCAAATCGCTAAAGTTAAGTGAACCCTAGGCCCGATCAATCGGTGTTTTTTGATACCGACCAGTCGCCTATCCAGGTATCTCTCACACGTGAGACCGCTCCTAGAATATTGCCCCATTACCTCCAGCCTCTGGTCACGTTCCTATGTTGTATCTCTTGAGAACATTCAGCGTACTTTCACCAAAAGACTGCTGGGATTATCCAAAGCCCTAACCTACCGCCAGCGCTGTGGGCTCCTACTGATTGAGCTTCTATGGATTCGTCGCATGAGGCTCAACCTGATTTTCTTCTTTAAGCTAATCCATAACTTAGCCTACACCCCTTGTCCCATCTCATTCGCTGCGCCCTGCACCTACCCGATCAGACACCTAGCCTTCTCTCTCACTGTCCCTCATTTTATTCTCAGTCTGAAGTCCCGATTCTTTCCGTCAGCTTATTCCAAAATCTAGAATAAGCTCCCCCTTAGCTTACGCAGTGCCTCCTCATTGTTAGCTTTTAGGCGCGCACTTGTTTCATACCTAACAGTTCCCAATGTTATATTGCTCACCAAAGAGCTCGTCTCCGCCGACCTGGCCTTCAAAGAGGCCTCACACTGTAACTCTACTACCTCTGCGCCACAGGTCACTGGGTATACCTCATGCCCGACACTCCCCTTCTCTCCAGTGCCGTGAACTAAGGCCATTGCCTTCACTGATCCATAGCGAACTTACCTCCTGCCTTCATAAGATAACCCTATTGCTCACCTACGTTCACCTCTTATTCATCATATTCCTTTTTTCTCCTTAGTGTTAGTTACTTCTCAGCTGGGGCACACCCAGACTGCGCTTCTCTATCCCTTTTCCCTTACCAGTGGTCCTCAATGACGGCCAACCACTTCGGGCACTGTACTTACCATCTCCCTGGCAGGCGCACCTGGATAATATTGCTACACGATCGTCTACCATTCGCTGTTTCTGTTGGCTCTCCTGCCAATGGTCTCACTTCTTGGCCAATTGTTCTCGGATCACGCAACCCCATCGCGGTCGTTTTGTCCCCTGTACATTTATCAGTGACCGCTCGTGACACTCCCAACAGTGCGGGGCGTGGTCACATCCACTGCTATGGCAGGCGCACATCGGGCAGCAGGCCGTCTGCAACGATGTGCGAGCGCAATGAGACTGGTAGATGACACCTCCTATGTTCACTTCACGAAGTGTTTTTCTGGTTGGGTGCACAGAGCACGGCCAGTCCTACCCACTAGAACTGGTTGCAGACCGCACGCTTACGTTTCCTGGACTACCGAACCCAATGCTGTTGGTTGAAAATTGCATGCTACTCATCCTTTTTCGGCCATAGTTTGTTCACTCATAGTTCTAACCATCTGTTACCACTTCCCATTTTTGTAGCTCTACGACGTATGCACACCTACCCGTTCCATCTTTCCTCCCATCGCCTCTCTCTACATCAACTTTCGTTGCATTGAGTCACTATCGTCCCAACCTTTCTTCTCTGCCCACGCTAGCCAATATCTCTTTTTCCACCTGCCGTTATTGCTGGCTTCTTTTCTCTATGCACTTTTTACTACCCTCTCCTTAGAATGCCCATTGATAACATTCTTATACCTGTCGTTTTGGTAAATCCCTCCTAGTTCACCCTCCTCATGCCCAATGCCAATATGCACCAATCACACCCGCACCCGTGACCAGTCCGCATATTAGAACTTACCGCTCTAAACTTCACTTCTTTTACAGTCTCACGTATTATCTAATCACCGCTAACAAGTTTTCCTTTCCTGGCTACTCGATTCCTCTTTTGTTCTTTCCAGTGTCCCGATTAGTATCCACCTGTTCAGTTGTCTGCCGGCACACAGCTCCCCAGGTCCATTGCCCCAACTCCGTCGAGCATTAATTTTTTTGGTCCTTTTTGTTCTATCACTGGTTCACTTTTTTGGGCTTCTGCTTCCTTCTCCACCCCTTCCGTGTTTCACCTGCGGTAAAATGATCTGATTAATCATGTCTTACCCTTGTCTCCTCCCTTGATCAGGTTATTGCTCGCTACAGGTATTTTTCTGTGCCTTCCAATGTGGTTCGCTTTTCCATGTTCCACCGATTGTAATGACAACGTTACGTCATGATGTTCTCTTACAGTTCCAAACCGTTCGGTCTGTCACTACCCGATTCCTCTGGTCCGTCACCACATGTCGCACCTGCATTGATCAAATAATTAAACCCATTCTTACCTGATCTCTTATATCCCATCCTTCATCTTCCCTAGTTCCTCATCTGCGTTTCACGGCCGGTATCACCTTTGTTCTTCTTCAGTCTTCTTTATCTGTTGATCCGGTAAGTTATCTCATCACGAAAAACTTCGTCTGAATTCTCCCAAGTCAATCCTGCACACCTTGATCCCATCCTATCTCCCTCTTCCAATCACTGATACTTTTTTCTCATAGTACTTCATTGTTCTTTGCTCCCGCTCCTCGCGTATCCATTTATCTACTTATATATCCACACACATATATATATACATATGTATATATACATCTGCACTTTTTCGCGGGCTATTTCTCATGCTACCATCCCGCTGACCCTCATGATATGCGCCCACTCTTTTTACATCTGAACCTCATATTTACCATATCAAATCCCTACAGATCATTCTTGCATCCGTACCACCCTTTACTTATTCCAATTTCCGCTACCTGTCCTACGATGAGTTTTGTGCTCCGTCCGCTGACCATCTACTGCAGCGTAGCAGAGGCTTATTACTATATAATCCCTAGCAATGGAGAGCTATGTTTTCTCCACCGTCTCCCGCTACCACCCTTCCCCACATCAATTTCTAGCCCCCTCCATACATGCCTGACGGTTTTCAGATATCCCCAGTTGGGCCACGGGCGTTTCTTGGATGTCTTTCAGTTTGGTCTGCTTTGACATGTTCCACCAATTGTAACGACAAAGTCGTGTCATGATGTTTTTTACGGTTCCAAATAGTTTGATTTGTCAATACCCGATTCCTCTGGTCCGTCACCACATGTCGCACCTGCATTGATCAAATAACTAAACCCATTCCTACCTGACCTTTTCTATCGTGTCCTTCACCTTCACTCTTCCCTGAACTGCTCCTCACAGTCTTCATCACTTCTGTGCTTCCGAATTCTATTTTCTCTCCGTTGGGCTGCCATTTGTATCTTTCATGAAGATAATCCACTAGGATATTCCAAAGTTAATTCTACAACTATTTGATCTAACCTTACCTACCCCACCCAATGACTGATAATTTCTTTCTAGGACCCCAAAGTTATTGCTCCTGCTCCTCTTATATATATACACATAAACTTGAGCATATAAGTATCTGTGCACGCGCTCTGCACCTTGCAGTTCCTCACCGGCAATTTCTCTTGCTATCATCCCACCGACCCTCAAGATAGGCATCCATCAACTCTACATCTGTGCCTCACATCTACAGTATCCAATCCTTCTAAATCGTTTTTGTCATCCGATCAACCCTCTACGTCTTATATTGCTCGCTCCCTGTTTTAAGTTGAGTTTTGTGCCCTGTCCGCCGACAATCCACTGCAGAGTATATGTGCTTCATTGATATTTAATTCACTGAAGTGCGTCTCACTTTTTTCTCCATCGTTCCTCACCAGTGCAGTTCCTTAAAACGGTTTCTAGCCCTTCTCATGTTTATCAGTCAGCCTTCAGATGTATCCACCCGGACCAGTTATATTCCTCTTCCGACCATGACTTTCAAACTCACCGGGCGCCCATTCGACTCCGCCCTTGAGTTCATTTAAACTCCTCACAATCTATTTGGTGTTCATAAATTTATTCTATTTTCGTCCCAATTTATTCTCATTTTTGAGCCTTTTTATCCTACATTTTCATGCAAGTTTCCAGATTTTCGGGAATTGTATATGTCCATTCGATCACTTGTATCAACAAGATCATTCACATGGCATGCTTCAGCACCTCCGAAATAAACCAATATGATTATTATTAAGTTCGGTCGAACAGTGCCAGATAGAGTGATCTACTAATCCCTATAGTACCTCTTTCAATGTAATCCCACGTGATCCCGCTTTCCATGGTCCCTGGCCTCATGGGCGTCCACACCGGTGTAGATCCTGGTCCGGAGTAGAGGGTGCAGTTTATTTTTGCTTACTTAGAAGCTTATTCCAAATCCCATGAGGGATTTCGTGAAAGTATAGAAATCACTATCTAAGAAAGCAGAGGCTCTGCTAGACCTGAATACAGGAACATATGACAGGGTACGGACTACCGTAGGGCTGTTCATCCCTGGGTGCCACAAAGAGCCTTAAGCTCACCATCAGTGTCCTTCAGATTGTAGTGCTTGTGTCGGTATATCCGGCCGTCCACAGTAGTTCGGTTCAGCTTGGCGTGCTTCAGCTTTTGGGCTGTGATTCTTTCTTATTTACACTTTACCTGGTCCCCGGTTTCTTTTACCTTTTTCTTGCTGTTGTTTGAACATTTAGGAGTGATCCGTTGTTTCTTGCAAAAGACTTCCTGGTTTGCTTTCCTTATTTGGCAATTCCCAGTATTTTCCTATCTGGATTTCAGACATTTGCTCAAAAATACCCCAAATAATTTCTCACGCAGCTGTGCACCACGGTATAGGGCAGTTTATCACAAAACATTAGACTTTGCCTAGAAACAGCAAATACGAGTTGACTTTTAGTATTATTCTGCTATGGAAATTCGTTGCATATACCCCTTCAGTTCCTAACATTTGCACTGCACGTGTAACGCATTGGCGGAGACCGCCATTCTCATTCCCTCTAAAGTAAGCTCTGGTACCTGCTTGTGAACTCGCTGGGCTCTGGCTCATCGGGTCTTTATTCTATCCATATCTTTGCAGATCGGGTACGTGCAACCCCCACGGAAGAGCGCCACATCCAGCAGATCCGGTGGCCCCGCTCTTCTGCGTCCATGTAGAACCGCCGTCTTTTTTGTTGTGTCGTGGGCGAGCTCGGTACAGTGTTACACACGAACGCTCTGGACATGTTTTGTTCCATGAATCTCGGCCAGTTACGAGGAATACATCACTTGACTTTCAGAAGCTGTTCGCGAGTTGTTTCCTTTTTGGCTGGGGACATTGGTAGATATAACACATCATTAGCTTGAACGGGGCAACTGAAATCTTAGCAACCTTGCCGGACTGAAATATCTGGTGCCATGTGTTACACTTCTAAGTTAAAGCACGAAAACCCCCATACATCTTTCAGGCTCTTGAAAGTTCGGCCAACGGAGTGCATCTGTAGAGTTCCTCAATGCGCAAACGAGGATTTGAGTTCCCCCACTTAACTGTGAATATATTGATGCAATAAAGAGGTAACGACATTCTATCCGCATAAGCCAGGTGACAGCTTTTTCGGCAGTGACGACTGCAGTTATTAGCCACCAACCCACAGGGCAACACTTTTTCATCCGACTGTAATCCTCAGTGTGAATTCGGCACCATCCGAATTTTCCACATACACAAAAACAGAGAAAGAGGTCCATAATCATTCGAGCCTAATACTTACTTAAGAGTAGACCACAATATTCAGCGGGAGTTTGCTGGCTTGTGTTGCAAGATATTGGTCATGGAGTCCATTATGAAGGTACAGTTTCAGTTTGGTGCACGCAATAGCGTCGATATTTGATGGATTGCAAACAGTGGCGACAGGTCCCGGGCCACCGGGGAGTTGGGCAGGCCTGCATCACCATCTTTTCAATTCCGAAGCATCCGTAATATGGGTAGTGGCAGTAATTGCCAAAATGATGGAAGGATTTTATTGCCTAATTTGGCAGACTTGGGCGGTGTGACTCACCCGCCAAGCATGGAGATAACGGGGGTAGGCTTCTCCAGTTTTGTACAGATAATCGGTTTTTCTTGTCGAGTGCCAACTTTCAAAGCAGCTCACGTCGCACAGCAACATGGCGCTCTAACTCCACAAGTTTTCTGAGCCAGATTGATCAAGTCACAACAAGCCGCCGATGGCGCATTTTCATTCAGAACCGTAGATCTTACTATTCCACGCACATAGAGCCGAACCGTGCGCTAGCTTTAGCGAGATTGTCGGTTCCTCTGCCATCGTCGCAAAACCGCAAGCCCATTAAGCCGTACAGCTTTTGTGTGATCTAGAAGTTCGCTCCAGTTATGAACAGAAACTAGCACATGAGCTGGGATCTACGACGAACAGTGATGTAAATGAGCATTGGGCCCATATCCGGCAGGCGATGCGCGTGGCAGCAAGTTTCGCAGTTTTGGCAGGTTTCGGTCCATCAAGGACAGAACTCTGCGAAAATTGGTGCATCTAACGGGAATAAGCGCCAGCCCTCGAACGGCAAGGAGATGACTAAGATGTGAAGACATACAAAAACAAGTAACAAAAAGAGCGAGGAAAGTTGCAAGAAGTGGTAGGTCAAGGTAGCCGAAGAATTGGAAGGAGTGGACGATTCACGTAACAGCCGGAGACTGTTCAAACTTATTCGCAACACCGGTGAACGGCGGACCACGGGCAGCGAAACGATATGCGGTAAAAATGAAGAGCACTTCTGTGGTAAAGAGCAAAGGCTGGACCGTTGGGCCGAATACTCCAAGGAGCAGTTTAGCTGGCTGCGCTCTAGTGTAGTTACCCCTGTGTCAGCAACTGCGATTCCTTGAGTAGTATCACCTGAACCCCTGTCGAAAATGGAAGTGGAGTCATGCATTCGATTACTCAAATGTGGGAAAGCTGCAGGTCCCGACAGACTCCCTCCAGGGTGCGCTGATAAAATCACTTACCACCCTGATCCGTGACGTTTGGAACGAGAAGCCTATTCCGTTATTATAAAGCAATCATTGATTGGTCCATTCTTCGGGAAGGGAATACGCAGTGACTGGAGTAACCATCATTGGATCAACTAAATCCGATGGTCACCAAGTTATTAGCCTCGGTTTTGCTGCCTCGTCCTACACCAGCTCAAGAGGGACACCCACAAACATGAGGTCGGCTTTCGCCTAGGTCGAGGTTGCATCGAACGGATTTTTACTCTCCGCGAACTGCCCGAAACGAGTTACGCGCACAGCCGGCAAATAATGAGGGTTTCCTGCCGTTCAGCTGATCGAACAGCACTTTTTGGTGCTGTTCATCGGAAAGGGTATGCCCTAGAAGTTCGTGAATCTACTGGGGTCTCTGTAGGCTGATACGTTTGGCCACGTAGATGTTTACTGTGAACTATCCAGTCGGTTTGAAGCATCCAGTGGTGTTCGACAAGGACGTCCCACTTCTCCACTGATGTTTGACTTCGTCATGGGCGAAATAATGTAGGATAAGTTGCCAAATCTCCACCACCCTGGAAAATAGTGAAAAGCCGCATGACCTGGAAAAAATGGACGACTTCATCTGCCAGTTTGAATGCATAGAACATGCCCAATGTGCAGTAGCTAGGCTTGCAAGAGACGTAGTTCCATTTGGCATGCTCTTCGCATCTTCAAGGTGTGAAGTGACGTAGCAAGATTGGATACCAATGATTCCGACCTTGACGCTCGAAGGGGAGGTGATGACAATTGTTGACCGCCTAATAATAATAATTATATTTATGTATTTATTGATCTTGGTCATGACACATGCACGAAGCATGATCGGAGAACATGTCAATTCACAGTAATGTGGGGTAATCACAAATTTTGAAGTTCATGGTTCACACCATTGCAGTAATAGAACGGTAAGCTTGGACGGTATTTAAGTGAACTTAAGCGGAGAGGGTGGGAGTGGCAATTCTAAATCGGTTTTGAATCCGGGACGGGGAGGATGTGGTTAGCGGGATGGACATGAGAATGCAGATAAAGCGACACTGAAGAGGGGTGAAAGTGCGGTGTTTGCAAGAGCTCATAAAGTAACTGGTGTGGGACATCGCAACATGAACAGGGATTTGAGGCAGGAATATTGCACAACTTGCCTTATGGATGCCGATTACTGTCTACGACGGATCTGGTAGTTCAGAATGGATCACAGCGATATGCCGAATTTGGTGTGCAGTCGATGGAGATAGAGAGAGAGCGGTGGAGTAAAAGAAATCCAAAGAAGGGTCGGGAAGTGTACAAAGAGACTTGGTGTGGCACCAACTGGATACTTGAGGAATCAGTATCAAGAAACTGGTTGAGTGTTACCAAAAGAAAGTTAAAAACAGAGTTAACATGGTGTTCCCAAAGAGAAGTCGGAGACGCCTGCAGGATAAAGAGAAGATTGGTCCTCTATTGGATAACTCATTGTGGAGGGAGCCTGTGATACAAATGCAAGTGAGTCGATTGGAATTATCAGATTGGCCTTTCTGTATAGGTAATTCCGATATTATACGGAAGTTCATATAGAGGCAGAAACCTTCACCAGGAATGCAGTGTGCTTTCAGAGAGCGTGAATAGTGAATGGACACAGAACGGAGAATTTCAAAGAGAAGTCGAGGAAGCACTGTTGGATACAAATGTTGCAGATGCAACCAAGCAAGTATGCGTAGGTGATGAAGAGGAAGAAAGACAGCGGTGACTGGGAGGGGCCAGACCTGAAGGAACAGCGGAAGTTGAAAGAGCGTTAAAGTGGGATTTTCTGCAAACGTGATAAAATAATGAATAACCAAGTGGCTGGTATTTTGTTTCATAAAGACATTGGTTGCTGTTGACGACAGGCACTACATGATGGGGGTAGCAGTCAAAAGGGGCTACGCTGACAAAATAGGGAAAGAAGGTACGGAACGCAGCGGCGAGGGCCAGATTCCGGTCATTATTTTCGGTGCTGCACGCAGAATGAATTGAACTGTTCGTGTGGAGTACTGGAAGTGGATGCTGATGTGGTATGAGCCGATGGGTGATGTCAGGAATCCGTCCGGCTGTCCAGTGAGACTATCATGATGGATTGTGATCCTGATTGTGGGATTGTGGTCAGTGGCCAGCCTTGTAAGGTGCTCCATATGAGGCGTCATCAGGTGTGAATACAGGTTTAACGGTGGTCAATCCGATCGACGAAATCGTTCAGTCCGTTAGGTAATCCAGAAGTAACGTAGATTTGGTTGACGGGCTACCCAGGTAACCATTGTGTTCAAGCACTAATATACGGGGCGCAGAACTTAAGGCCCGAGCGGCTGACACTGGACTGAAGTACTTCTGGCGATGATCTGATATTTCGCCGAAGTTGAAAAGGTCGTGCGTACTGCGCCACGGTGCTCTCGATTTTGTTTTATGGTCGCGAGGCCTAGGGATTTTGTGCGGGAGGCAGTTCTCATCCCGAGGTTTTCGACCAACGACTTTCACGTAGCATCGCTAACATTGGGTTATATAACCGAGTGAGCACACTGAGGCCATAAACCAAGTAGTGGTCATCAGTTCAGGGAGTTTTCTTCAAAGAGTATCCATCCTATCAGTTTTGGTCAGTTGGAGCACGTGTTGACGTATGGCAAACACACTTCTTTCATAGCGCGCCCTATTCTCCTTTCCTCCTCGGGAGTGGAAGAAGTCGTGTGAAGGTCAACAGACGGCGTGGCAGCGTGGAATGAGAGAGTTTGCAGCTAACTTAGGAAAAGTAGGTGCCTCATTTCTTCGTAGTTGGGGTCCAACAGATCCGCCAGCCAGTTGGCTGGAGACACGGGAGGATATGGCGGCCAGCCGTGAACATTGGCGGTTGCTTCGTCAGTTTCTTTCGAATCCGAATAACTGATTAATATACTTATGACTGAGTTTTTCGAGTGTGGTTTTTATGGCTCTCTTTCCTTCCCCCATCCCTGTAGGTCCGCTTCCTGTTCACCTTGCATATCCATTCGCCTAGCTTCCATGGGAAGCCTGGTAAGAAGAGCCATGGTCATTAGGACTTGCCCTACCGTTTAAGTGGAGACTTTACTGCTCCTACGTTCAATCGGCCAGCGGGGACGGCTCCAGTGGGGTTTCTTTTTTTGGGGGGTCACCTAGAAACTGTATTGCAAGACGAAGCAGTCGTCCAACGTATCGATCATGGGATGAGGTGGAAGGAGAGGTAAGCGGCGTCAATTCTATGCCTTATGATAAAAGGGTACCCAAATGGTATTGCAAACATGAAGATGCAATCTCCACCAAGCCGAAGCGACCATGCACTTATTCGCCCCAAGTAAAGCTCTGTAGGCATACCGGTTCCGTCACAAAGGAGGAAACATTTTTCCAAAATTAATGAAGACCATCCCTGACTAGAGCCACACTGCTATACTAAGCAGCGAAAACGGGCGAAAGCGCGGCCCAAGCACAAAAACAGAGTAAAGGGTAACATTTTGGGGTTAACGGGTGAGAAAGTTGCAGTTCAGAGGGTTAGTAGGACGAAAGTCCCACCTTGGTGGCGCAGTAGGGCTCGAAAAGCAGACCGCAGAAAGCAAGCAGCGTGGGAAAGCTACAGAGTGAGCGAGAGGCACTTTAATCCTCTTCAGCATTTGGCTGCTAGATAAGGGGTCACCCGCGCTCAAAACAAGCGTGACAAGGACCTTTAAGAGACACTGGCTAGGGATGCAAGAAGAACCCCAAGGTGTACTGTGGATACTTGCAGTCAAATTGTGGCCTGCAGAGTAGTGTAGGGGGAGTCACGTACGAGCAAAGGCGGGCCGCGACCGCAAACCAAGAGAGAGGTGATCACCTGTGTATGTTCTTCCGAAAGGTATACGGGAAAGACCGAAGGTTAGCATGTCCAGCGGTTTGTTCTCTGGCCACGGCTGCAATGGAAGACTACCCAATACTGGAAAGTGAGGTCTTTAGAAGTATTAGGCGGCTAGTAAAGGCCAAAACAGCGGGCCCGGAAGGCATCCACCCAGTGATCCCGAAACCGCTGGCACCGGCACTGTTAGGACTACTGAAGAAACTATCCAATGCCTCACTTCAAGCCGGGTCCTGCCTGAGGTGTATATAACCTCGACAATCACTCCGGTACACAAAGGGGGTGGTAGGAGCAGTTGTGGAAGCCACCGTCCATTGAACCTAACCTCCATTGTGCTGAAGGTTATGGAAAGTGTCACCCGGGACCGGATAGCGTTGCACCTAAAGCAGAACAGCCTTGTCCAGGAATCCCATTTCGGATTTGTACAGGAATGCTCGTGTCTGTCCAAACTCCTTTGTCGCTTGGAGCAGGTGACCCGGGAGTAGACGATGGGGAGCCAGTTGGGATTTTGACTTGGACTTCCAGAAGGTTTTTGGCTAGGTGAACCACTGTCTGCTTGTGGAAAAACAACTAGGGTTTGGACTGTCGGGCCATCCGATGACATGGGTTGGAGGATATCTGTTTGGCGGGACCTCCCAAGTAAAAATGGGGGGAGGCTCTTCTCCGGCTGGACGCAAGCACAGATGAGTACCCTAAAAACCCGTCCTTGGACCGCTGCTAGTCTCCCTCTAAGTGAATGACTTGGAACATGATCTAGCGAACTCGTGTTTCAAACTTGCTGACAATGTGAAAGTGTTAGAAGTATTCAACCGTGAATGAGTCCCGGGGTTTCTGGGCAGAGTCCCAGAATGTGCTGCAATATGGGACTTGCTAA
This sequence comes from Fasciola hepatica, assembly GCA_948099385.1. NCBI lineage: Eukaryota > Metazoa > Platyhelminthes > Trematoda > Plagiorchiida > Fasciolidae > Fasciola > Fasciola hepatica. Next base: position 2,565,951 of record CANUEZ040000022.1, on the reverse strand, counting down.
ATAACATGCATTAGCCTGGGCTCCTGGTCGAGAAGTAGTTACCTCACGGACTAAGGATGCGGCTTGGCAGTAATTGTACGGGTAGAAGAAATGGTATAGGACTAAGGGGTTATGGTTAAGGCTGGTTCCCAATCCCAACTCAGTGTGAAAATGCAGCGAAAATAGCTTTAACTGAACCGCACCAGCTCCGTCGAACAATCAGTTCTGGGAGACCATCGGTTCTTCTTCTACTGTATGAGACTCTCGCACGGCCTCATATGGAGAACTGCGTCCAGGCCTGCAGTTCATATCTGGTTCAGGACAGGCGGGTACCATAGAAAAATTCTGGGACGATTTACCAGATTCTTTCCCATGACAGGAGGGCAAACCTACGGGGGAACACTTGGAGTACCCCAAATCAATCTCCATGAAAAAAAAGAAGGAAACGAGGGAACCTCCAGGTAGTGTACGAGATCCCTACCTGCAGGATCGACTTGGGGACTTGCAAGTATGCCCTGATGCCGCAGGAAGAAAACTACGACCTGAGGGGTCCTGCTTTCAGGCTGGGGGAAAACGGGCCACGGAAAAGACTTCGGGCCCAGTTCCTCAAGCTGAGTGTTTAAGGCCTGGAGTAAACTGACAGAAGAGGTGGTGGAGACAAACAAAGTGGCTGAGTTCAAGCATCGACTGGACAGGGTACGGACCCGAGTGTTCCATGTTGGGCTACAATGACCCACTACTTGGCTTTGAGTGGGTTGGTGCTACTTCGTTATAACTTTAGTTCACCAGGCTTCCATTCTGTCCGCCTATAGAGCTTCCGTCCTTATTTGCCGTTTGCTCGCCTTCTACCGGCCCTTTCATCCCCCTCCCTCTGTAGCCAGTTCTTTCTATGTAACTGGTTTTCCATTCACCCTCAAAGTCTCCATTCCCCACTCCTCCGACATCACTTTCGTTCTCATCTTTTTGCTTAGTGATCTGGTCTGCCATCCCCGCTTCCATTCGCCTAAACCTGACTGTCAGGTCTGTCCACTTGAGGCTCCACCGCCATCAGCTGCGAACTGTACGTGACAGAATATAGGAACTGAAGCTGGAGGAACTTTCCTCCCTTCTTCGCAGCATCGGGAGATCCTCGGAGCCCCCCGGTGCAAAAGCCGGATGTTTTGGCTATCTGCCCTCCAGCACTAAAATCAGCCCGAACTAACCTGCTTCAATTTTAAGTGTCATGTCCCCCTTGTAATCTAACTGCTGAACCAGTTGCACATTTCCGCGAGCCCCCCAGTAAGGGACCCAGGGCTCCATTGTCTGTGCGTTATCCTGATCTTAAACACATACTCCACCAAAAGACGGAGTAAGGACCGATAAAAGTTCGCATCTCCCGTTTACTGATGTTACGGAGGAGCGAACATCTCATGTATTTATCCAGTTTTCGAATTTGTCCGGTATGGTGTTCCATTACTCTCTCTAGCATGAATTGTCTTAGTGTCAGGAAGCATCTAGAATTCCAGTCAGCAGATGCAAGCGCCCAGGCAAGCCTCCCTTCTGTTTGTTCGCTTCCCCCCTCTTTCTGCCTTTAATGCACAAGTCAGTAACATTCCAGAGGCAGAGGCTATCAGACAACGATTAACCCCGAAGGTGGGGAAGACTGTCCACCCCTAGCATCCTCAAGCGCCATGTGCATCTGGGTAAAAACATTGAGAGGGGGGTTGCGGAAAGTACCCGAATGGGCTTAGCCAGTCACACGTAAAAAAGTAGTAATGCGGGAACATCTCGTTCTGGGGATGGGTTTTTCAAAGCTGGCTGAGGAGAAAACGGGCTCCTCCAAATTCCAGCCTGGGTCCAACGCGGAGCCTGGGAACCCCACGGCAGCGCTTACTTCTGCTCAACAGGTACGTTATTCATTTTTCTGCTTGCGACCGGGTAGACGGATCGCTCTCCGGGCTTCCTAACAACACACTCCTACAATGCTTTTACTGTTACCACCTTTTATACTTGTGTTGTGAGCCCCTTGACCTGCTAGCTGGGGCCTCCGGCGAGAAACAATGCTTTCAAGCGGTGAAGCATTTTCTGGCTGGCCATCGTGGCTCAACAGCTGCTGGAACAAGAAACACTATTTGAAGACAAAGTAACATACAAAATCATTAACACCATCCCTCATCTAACTTTTCCCCTCTGATCGTATCCGTTTTGGTTTACCTTAGTAAATCCGTTCTCCGTTACCCTCAGGGCCACTCGGTATTGCCGAAACTGTGCCTTACTGCAAACTTATTACTGAAGACCCCGGTACTGATCAGCTTCACCGCGGAAACCCCCGAAAAAAGTATTTGCCACTTGGTACGGCCACTGAAGCCTCGTAGCGGATTGAGAGTGGGAAAAATCTTCCCTCAATCTGGTAAATTTATCGAGGTTGCTCATTGTTTCTTGACCTTCACTCTCTGTTGGACTTCTTCAATTCCGTGCCTCTTTGCGAGCTGTTCGAGGCTTTGTTTCCCAGTCGTTCAACAACACTGTTTCTGTTCCTTTTTTACGATTTGTGGGGAAAAGTGCACAGCCAAGGGCGATTCACGAACTTCCGATTTATCACTGATGAATACCGCAAAAGTTTCGTTTCCTGGTGGATCGGACTTGTCGAACTTCGGTAATTCCGGGTTTGGAAGTGGCAAAAATCAGTTGCTCACTGCAAGTAAAGGCTAACTTCCCATGCTATCTGGTGGAATATCTCTTAGGAACACCACAATACCATGGCTTTGCGAAACTACTGGATTATATGCATTTTTCTGTGTTTTTGCCGCCCACATATTTGTGGACTAATCTTAGCTTACCCGTGTCCAAAGTGTGATTTCGTCAATACTCGCCGGAACCATGATATCACTAACTCGTCCTCCTCACGCCGTGAAATTGGCCTTCGGTTGAGGCCTTCATGAAAGCACATTTGGGGTTCGCATACAATCGTGAAGTATCTTATTTCCTGATCCAGCATCGTAGAAACTAGGAACCGAATTCGTTTTAAATTCGGGATTTGAGAGAATTGGTTACGCATTGCTCGAAAGTATCTTCACCGCTTGGCCAACTAGGATGGCCTAGCAATTCTTCTACAAAGGCACCTCTGTCCACGAACGCTCTAAGCATTGTATTGCTAATTATTTCAGTATAAAATACCATCCTGTCATCGTGAGCCTCACACTTCAACATTGAAGGTCTCAGGGTTCTCCCAGAAACGAACCCCACTATCAAGGAAGCCAGCTTAAAGTCTGAAAAACTTAGTACCAGTAGATTTCTCCTACTTTTTCACAATATTCCCCATCTGAATCCTTTTCAAGACTCTCGAGCTGCCTCGTTCCATTTTAGGCGCCGTTAAAAACTAGTGTGCCTAACACGGAGCGTTGCTGAACTCCTGGACACTATCAAATGTTTTGAAGTGAAGGAAGTTTACTAGCCTTAGTGGCTCCACAAAACCAACAGCGAAAACTCTGCTTGGGTGGTTGGACCGTAGGGAGTATTTATATAGACTCAGCCACCACTCTTTCGGAAAAAAAGGTTTTTTCAAAATCTCGCTGCCGCGTGTATTATACGTCCTCTACGCTAACTATACAAGCTTGTCACTTTAACTTTTAGTACATTTTATTTGCTTCTCTCCCTAGCCTCCAGCCCCCAGTGCCCCTAGTTTACCCCTTGGCCTCACCGCCCCCGAGGATGAGTCATGCTGAGACCCTACCGAACCGGCGGTAGGTACCTGGGCCTAATAATTCAAACGCAGTTATTTTGTACAAGAAGTGGTTCATGATGTCTGGGACTCAGTACGCAGCCATCCACCGACGGGCTTGTTTCACAACCCGCCAATGACCCATGACCCTATGGGCCGGTACGGAAGCCTGCAGCATCTTGCTCCTCACTCCTGCGGAAGTAGCCATCACCATCCTGTTGCGTCTCTAAGTATATCGTGCCTCCTGCTTTCAGTCTTTGCGCTTCCATTTGCTCTTATGCTCGGGCTGACCCCCAGCCGAAAAGCCTTCCAGACTGCTATCGTTTAAGTTTTCCAACTTCCAATCACCTTGACGCTTGGCTGTGATACATCGCGCAGGATGCTCACCTCGTTCATTTTCCTACAAACAACTTTGCAATCGAGCCTGTTGCAGGTTGCAGCGATTACTATCCGGTCACCCGGCTTCGGCCACAAGCAGTCTTATCCTTGCCCAAGATTCTTCGCTGAGGATTACTGGAAGTTTTACAAAACAAAACCACTCCGATATCGAGGCCATCCTAACCACCTTGCAAGGCCACCTACTTGAGCAACGAATAATCTTGGTTCGAAGGTTTCTTCCTCCTCTCCAAAGGATCCCAGCATGGTGAAGTTGCCAACCTAAAGCCCTGTGGGCCATCACCTGTAATACCCAAAGTGCACACAAAAAAGGCCCAGAGGACCCAACAATTAATATATTTTTCACTTTTCCAGCGTAACCAGGCCTAAGCCCAGGCAGACATATCTCACGGTTTTCTATACGGCAGCGTTTTTTTCCTCGTTTGTACGGCATCCCACCGCTAATTATTCTTCCATGTCTTGAGAATCTGCCCTTGTTCCACCAGCTGCTGATTCTCATCACTGGATAATACCTGCTATTCACATTTGTAAATCTCACCTATTTTGGGGATACATTTTACTTCCTTTTTTGCTTTCATGCGTGCCTCTTGACCACGGTCCAGAAATACACCAGTATTATTACTTCTTTCCAACCGGCTTTCTTCATAACTAATGGACCTATCCAGCGAACCAGAACAAGCATCACCGATCATTTTTGGTGCTATTGTCTTGGAATTATATTTCCTGTATAATAGCCTGAGGTCCATCTCAAAACTGTCTCTTCTGATCGATTCCTTGCTATTGCCTCCAACCAAATGGAGAACGACTTGTATTCACCAGGTAAACCTTTGTCACCCTATTTTATTCGAGCTCTCTACAAACTTATTTGCCGGCTTCTAAAACGTGGGAATCCTTCTCTGAAAAATTCGTCAATATTTTATCCTATTGAATATTACTGCACAGTGTGCTCACTGGTTGTTGCGTGTTTCTCGGTCACGCTCGAGAGACTTACCATTATTATCGAAATGTGCCAACCGCTAAGCCAAGCTTCCAGATGGAACTGGGTGCCTCAGGTGAGTTGCCCGTAAAACAGTCGCTTATATCCCTAAAATAATAAGTCTCGTGCCGTCAAAATGCGTCGTGTTACGTGTGTGGACACGAAACAGGTCAGTTAATGAAAGCACAAGTCCAGCGGCATGGTGTTAGAAGACACGATAGAAATTTCTGATCCCCAGAAACTTTCTACCTCTCCGGTGAGGACGGCTCGGCGGGATTCAGAAAAGCAAATGAGTTACCCTTGCAAGATTTAATACCATCTGGAAATATCTTGGCCTTGAAAAGCAAGTTCCTTTTTGGCTAATTTACATTTGTCCGGGTTGATCACCATTTGGTACTCAGGTAAACGTTGGGACAGAAGCTTTGGATGATGAAAGAGTTTGCGTACCCTGGTCGATGCGTTCAGCAAGTCAAGGATATAGGCGTCAGAAGTCCCTTCACCCTGTGTAACTACAAAGACGGAACTCATGAATGCTCATCAGTGATTCGAAATACAAATGACGTGAGAAGAGCTGAAGAGGATCGGGAAGGTTCATGACCGAAGTTTCCTCGACATCTTCAGGGGCGACCGGGATTTTCTTTACAGCTCCGTACAAAGCTGGTCTAAAAAAACACAGCAGAGTTGTAAAGCGAGACCATGACGTGTCACATGCAGCATAGCTTGGCTATCGTCGCAACCGAGTTTGGCGCGCGATGGTCGCTAATGATGGACAGATCATGCCATCGTTTACATGTCCACGTGAAAAAGTGAGACCCTTGGACCAGGCCAAGAAAGAACAATGCCTTATGAAAGTGGTGTCAAAGCCACTTTTTGCAAACTTCAGTCTGACCGTTGCCAGTAGGAGATCCCATGCTGTGACTGGCGGTTCGTTAGCAGCGAAGTGCGCCAAAAGATCGGTCAACCCATCTGCATCCTCTTACACTCTGGTTAAACGATGGGTTTTTCAAATAAGGGCTATAGGACAGGGGAAACGTTGGAAAACAAGACCGTGATCCGGAGTGCGTCTGTTAGACTTTTCGGGCACTTAAATTTGTTTTCCGATGGAGGACCGATGAGCTTCAGCCTCTACGAGGCGGCAAGTGGTTTATACTGCCTCAGATGGTGGGTTCTCGATAGGCCTGCAGGAAAGTCTGCAACATAAGTAGTCCACAGATACTGTCGTGGTCTTAGGCTAACGGCAATCTGCCTCGTGCTGTGGTAAGAAGTGGACGAGTCATTCGCGGCAAGAAAGCTCGTGGCTTCCCCTTGCTGACGGAAAAGACAGAAAATTGTGCCCCGGCCTTATCTCGGACCCTAACGGTAACCAACCATTCACAAAAACAAGCGGCCAACTTGAGGCTGATCGCAAGCCGGCAAGACCATTTTTACTGGCCGGCTGAGACGTTTTCTGTCAAGAGTAAATGCGCCCTTCTGCATCTGCAGGCGGCTGGTCTCGACAAGCCGTAGGATCAGCTGAAGCCATCGGAGGATACTTCGGGTTCAGTGGCCTGTTTTGAGAAAGATTTTGGCTGTAGTAAGCAAAAAGATTCCTTCTTACCGTTAATTGAGTGTCTGCGTTCCGGATGTAAGCATGGCGGTCATGCCTTTGAAGGATTCGGCGGTGAGCCCATCGAGGGCGCCGGGGCCTCTTCGGTGATTCGTTCTACCCCACACCCCGGTGATACCTCGACGTCATGAAGATAAAGGGTTAACTCCATTATCGACACATGGAACAAATTAACCAGTTGGAGAGCTTGCTTGTTCCAAGGGCAAATTCCGGCGAAGAGCGGTGAAGGAGGTCCGGGCATGAAACGACAACGAATCCGACGGTAGTTCCCTAATCACCTCCAAGTACCCACTGCTGGACCGTGCCAGGGTCCAGAGACGGATTATTTGGCAGCTGGGCTTCATACCACCAGCAGAGTGCCACACCGGTGGCTTACAACGGTAAATGCTGAGGATTTATCTACACAAGCTGATGGTACGATTGCTGCTCTGAAGGATGTAAAGCAATGTCTATTGCCGAGGCAATTACTTTGGCAGGGACTGCGTGACGACCAGTTATGGAAAGTCCTTCGAAGGAACAGTTACTTCGTGATTTCTCGGAATTACTCACTTACGCACACCTTTCCTGTTTCTCGCAAATTATGCTTCCATGAACCAACCTTCATTCATACGCGTCCAACTCGCTGCCCTGTCATATTGTATATTGGTCCTGTGTGACGCGCTAGTTAGTTTCACAATCCGTGAACTCGGTTCTCGTTTTTGGGGTGCTTGTGAAAGCCCATTTGGAGTATATATATGTTTTACGTTGTTGTTCATTCAACAATTTAGTATAGTGGAATTTACGTATCAATGGTGCACTGATTTCGGGCTTCGTTTGAATTCAAATGGGCATTGCTCGAAGCGCTTTATAGACAACGTTTTACGCTCAGCGCAACCTTCAGAGGTATCCAAAGATCATTCCCGCAACAAAAAACTCTAAGGCTGCAAACCAAGCTTCTGGATAGTCGGACGAGCTTTGTTTTAACCCGTTTCCGGCTTCATTAGTGGGTACCGCGTTATTGTTTCTCGGGCTTGCCAGTGACAGTAATACGAATAATAGGAAATTTTTCACCAGATCAAAACTCTTACACAGGACGAAGCTGTCATGTTGTCCTGCAAGTTGACAACTTTGAACTGAACTTCCATCGAAGGTTATCAGTTTGGCTCTGCGTGAATCCACGACTGGTGAGGTTCTGTCTAAAGTTTTCTCAACTATTCCCTGGCATCGGGACTCCGGAAGTAATTTTTGGTCTGCATTTACTCCGTGTCCGCCAGAATGCAGGCCACTGAGACTTGCGTAAACCCTTCACATTTGCTCCTTAGCTAATTCTGACTTGCTCTTCACAGTAAAAATTCGGAGTCTACACATACCATCTTCACACATTCTGAGTAACCTGCTACAGGACATGTGTCAGGAAAGCCCAAATCCGGCCCAGACGATTGTAGAATTAGTTCCCGCCCTGGTTTAGCATATTTCTTTTCCTTCCTTAGAGTGTTTTCTATTTTTTTCGTCAGGAAAGTCCCACTGAGTACTGTTGAGCATGGGTCTAAATTCGAGTAACAGTACTGAACGAATCCGAGTTTGGAATGAGATTGATCCTAGTATTCGACGGCTTTAGATGAGCGAGATGTAGACGTAAAAAGCATATACAATTCCTAAACGATAACCAAACCAGATCCGAGGTTCAACGGCGTTTAAACAAATGGCAACAATCAAGAACATAGTCCCTGGTCGAGTCGTACTGAGTCACCACCAAAAGAAAAAGAGCCATATAGACACGCTTATTCACAGGTGCCGAATGATATGTGCAACTCAAGTTTGAGCAACACTTAGCCAAATTCAATATGGATTCCGAAACCAAAAGGTGATTATCCGTGAGATTCTACCATATTAGATTATTGAATGAACAATGACACCAAACAGATACAAACCTCAATTATGAGATCACAAGGATTCGGAAAACGAGAACCGAATTGTGGCGTGCAAGCGAGGAGCATGTGCGTCATGCAGGTCCAGAACAAGGAAATGACCAAGTAGCGCTCTGGGTGCGAACAAACAAAAACTGGTCCATAAAACATACAGTACGCGAAGACACGTCAATAGTGTAGGTGAGTGAGTGATGTTGAGAAAAACATGGAACCGCAATGGTTTTATGAGGATTTTCCAAGACCGGTTGTTACACCGCCCATCAAAATCCTCCTGAATCCTTAGCAGAGTCAAAGGCTTAATATGAAGATACTGATTCTTCCTGCCTACCTAAGCCCAGCTGTCAGCGCGCGTGCCTAAAGCTTGTCGTCAGCGTTCTACTCATGGTTGCACCTGATCCGGTGGACACACCGACGCGAGGTTATTCTGCATCTTCCATGAGAAAGGCTGACTGATGGCGGGTGCGAAGGGGAAACATGGACGCCGTCCTTGGGAGGGCCGTCTTGCACTGGCTGTGTGTGCTTGCATGAGTGTGTGTATGACGTAATCGCCGCTACTCCCACACATGCGAAAGACCTTCAGTAATGTCAACGAAAAAACGGCCAACACTGCCATGTTTGATGGGGTTTATGAGGAATAGTGTGCATCCGGTAAGGGCTTATGTGTCTAGATGTGCAATGGAATCGCATGTTCCACCACATATCGGAAAAACCTTCTGTAACGTCAACGAAAGACTGTGAGCACTGTAACGCGTTTGACGGAGATCATGCGGTATAAACGTGTATAATGTAGTTGTTTGTGTCGTGGTGTATGATGGATCGATACTTCAGTGTGTCGTGAACGCTCCCATATGCGTGGGTTTCTTTACCCACCTCGAAAACGACTGCAGAATAGTCTACTGGGCCTCCGTGTTATTAGATTCCCCGTCTTTACTCTCAAGGAGGCTGATACTGTATATGTCGCGGATTGGCACTCCGATGGCTGCCTTAACCTTCACCTTTATTATCATTCTGTCAGTGCTTTCGATGGTTGCCATAACCACTCCCAAGGACCAGGTGCTGAAGTGTGCGTGTTCGTCTGCGATCATCACTACATTACCACCTTGACTACGTACATGCAACATCTCACTCCGGCGCAGACTCGAATGCAGCGACGACAGGTTTTTGTTCTGACCAAACTCGAAACTTGTTCGCATATGTTCATTCGTGTTGATTCGGTACGGAAACCATTACAACAGCCTTACAAAGGTCCATTTCGCGTGATTTCTCGTCACAATAAGACCTTTAAGGTTGATCGACACGGTCGAGTCGATACCGTTAGCATCGATCGTCTCAAAGCCGCGTGAATTGATGACAGCGTGTCGCCCGCTGACATGAGATTCGATGTTAGCCCTACACTACCTGTTGACGACACTTCCGTGTCACGTCAAGGTCTGCAGTTAGCGCTGCCTGCTACGACTTCGAATGAGGCTATCGTCTCACGTTCAAGTCAGCAGTCCTTTGGCCTTGCTACGTCCTCGAATGAGAATACTGTCTCACGTTCAAGTCAGCAGAGCACTTCTACGCACCCGTCCGTGAATGAGGCTCACCTCTCACGTTCCGGTCGGAAGATCGTTTGCCCAGCACGTTTTCGCGACTAGGTCAAACACGATCTTAACCATCGCACTTCGCAGTAATAACTTTCGTGTTTATCGTTTCGACACAACTTAACATACCTCATTAGTTATTACTGTATTCTAGTCAAGTCTATTGCGGCTGCTACACCAGTTTTTCGTTTGTCTTCGTTTCATGGAACCTCGACATACGGTACGCTTCGCTGGTCCCACGAAATCTGGAGAATTTTGGCACCAACGTTTGCATTCTGGATCGGCCCTGTAGCTCTCGTTCCTTGTCATTGACGAACTTACCGATTTGGCTTCCGTATATCATATTGGTTAAAGGTTACCCGACGCCGGACGTTATTGGTGTGGCACATCTGGATGACGATTCACTCAACCGATGTCATTGGCAACGAATCTGGTTTACGCTCAACCATCATCCTACGGTCCCTGCATACCACGGATTCCGCTCGTCTGCATCCTACAGCACAGCTACATTCACGTATTTTGCACGTATTCACGCGCAAGAATATCGTTTGTATGCCTTCTCCTCCTTGACATTTTTCGAAAGCTTTCCGTGCTTTCTAGCGGGGGGCTGCTTTAGTGACCTTGATCGTTTTGAGAAAATGACTATTTTCTGGACACCATTTTGGATCTATTTTCTCCACGATCTTTTCTGACGTTTGACATCGACCTTATAGTGTTTCCCGGTTGCGTACGTTTTACTGGACTGACTTTTCCGAGGTTTCCGTCGACCTCGTTTCAAATCACTTTCACTCTCGGTCGCTTGCCGATTGTACACGCTCAAGGCTCGTTTTCTGCATAGCCGTTGCGTTTCGTTTCGTTTTCCGTTCGGTGTATCTCTCGTATCGGTACTGTTTCGGTGCCACGATATATAGAATACACCTCGCATCTGTGAACCGACTTGCGTTTTCTCCATTCATCCGACAGAGGGGATGACGTTGGTATTTCGCTGCTAGACCCAGTAGGAGACACGTTCACCAGCAGTTTTCAAATATCTTCTATAAGATCCCATATTCCGCCGCGGTGACTGGCCTGCGGGGGATTGAATTGTCATCGTATGCAGTAGGCCTCGGTTCGATCCTGCAGTTCGTCCCCTTTTGTGTTTTTGTGCCAACGCCGCAATTCCCGGCGGGCGCCCACAAAGTTCGACCCATTGGCAGACTAAGTATCTACCGGTAAGACTCTTCGGTTGATAAATCTCTGCAAAGCCAGTAGGAAAGAGTCGGTCGTCATCGAATGTGCAACTCCTAGGTGTACCGCGTGTGACTTCATGCACGTCATGATACACCAATATAGTTTCTCCAATCTCCCGCAATTGATCCACAAGGGCCCAAAATAGTCCAACCCGGTGTCGCTGAACGGCGACCAGCCCGCAGTTACTCTACTTTCTGGTAGCGGGGCTGTGTGTTGTTTGCCCGCCGTGGTATTGCGTCTCCTACAATGCACACAATGTCACTACGCGTTCTACAGTCGCTCTTCCTCTCAGCAACCAAAGGCGCTTTCGGACTATGCTCGCCAAGTGACTTCCCCGGCATGTCCCTCCACGGCGTGGACGTGTTGGATCATTAGCTCTACCAAAGGTTCTCGAGCCCACAGCGGTATAGGGTACATAGTGTCGTAGCTTGGGTGGGAGTCGGTCAGCCTACCATCCACCCGCAGCAGTCCAACAATGAGCTTGGGGTTTAAATGATTCAAGTCGCCTCTTGGAGATGATATTTCTTTGTTGATTGCTCCCACTTCTTCCGCCCTCTCGAGTTTTCGAGCAAAAATTTCGTCGTATCACCCTGAAAAATTCGTATTCTGCGGCCCGTAGTTCATCGGGGCTTATCGGGGCCACTCGCATCCGGCCCGAGGAGTGTGCCCTTTTCATGATTAGTAAATATCTCTTGAACCTAGCCGACCTAACTAAAGCACGAAGTGTCTTCATCCGGGAAGAAAACCTGGCCAATCATGACAAAATGGATGTCGGTTCAACGACATTGACCGTTATCACTACGCCCTTGGTTTCCAGTTCCAATTTCAGAGAGGGGTTTCGCTTCGCACCCGGGCCAGTCCCGTTTAGGCGTTTGCACGGATTTTGCCCCCCCCCCCCGTCTATGTGTCGTGTTGCCTGAAGTTGGTCGCATCTCGGGAGCACAGATAACCTGGGTTATCGCCAGACTTGACATGCTTCCACTGGTTCGTGGCCGATTCATCGCGGATAATCGTGAGTAGTTCAGCAACGAAAATACTAAACTGGCTCCTGGGGTTGTTGGTGTGGTAAAGTATTACCCTAGAATCCGTCTAGAAGCCGGCCGACCAAATGTAGAAGTCGAAACATCTCTTCACCTCTTGTACCGCCCTGACTGCTAACGCGGCTGCGCTAATTTCAAAGCGCGGGACCAAAAGCGACTTCGGTGGAGCAACGCGGGGTTTAGCGAACAGGATCCTCGTAGTATATTGTCCACCTCCTGTGCACCATCGTCCGTGCCCCACGGCTCCATAACCGACTTCGGATGCGTTGGAAAAGGCATGTAGTCCTCCAGTCCGTGTTGCATGACCAGGGGTCAGACATCGTGGAATCCTTATGTCTCCTAATTTCTTCAAGGTGTTCAAAAATTCTTTCCAGTCCAACCGGTCCTCTCGGCCCAGTGGCTGGTCCTATTAGACTTTCTCACGGCACAGCCGCTGCAGCAGGATCTTTTCGGGTAACAGCCAGGGTGAGACGGAACCAAGCCGGCCGAGCAAACTAGAGACAGCGGATCGTATATCTCAACGGGTTACTGGCAGCCCGGGAAAGTTAAGCTCCAAAACAAAGTCGTCCGTTTCCGCTTTCCATTGTGTTCTTAGGTGAGTTCGGTAGGGAGCGGACAGCCGTCCAAATCTCTAACCCTTTCGGCCCTTTCGTGGTACGGAATGACCTCGAGCACGTTTGAAGTGTTCGACATCCATTTCGTGAGACGGAAGCCGCCCTCTTCCAGCAATCCTGTTAGGCCTCTGAACTGCGCTAGGGCTGGGTCTACCGTCATCGACTGACCCAAGATAGTCGTCGACGTAGAAGTTTCTGCTGACGTTACCTACTACCGACCGGTGGGCCAGAGCTCCATGTTTGTTCGCTCATTCTCGAAGGGCGTAGTTTGCACAAAGCGGTGGTGATACGGCTCCGATGGGGTGGATGGTCGTCCTATAATTTTTCACTGCGTTGCCCCAGTCGTTCCCTTCCCACCACAGGAGACGCAAAGCATCTCGTTCTCCTACCGGTATTTTCACCCGATGAAACATTTCCCTGATGTCGGCGGACAAGGCCACTCTTCCCGCTCTGGAAAGGCACAAAACTTTAGTCATTAGAGTGGCCCAGTCAGGCCTCTGTAACAGACGATCGTTTAACAACTTGCCCTGGAACGCGGCTGCACAGTCGAAAACCACCCGCAGTTCTTCGGGTTTCTTGGGGTCGATAACCGGGTGGTGAGTCAGATACCAGATACTCTTCCGACCGTCGATGGTTTCAGGCACCATTTCAACGTAGTCAGGAGCTTCGCTTCGCTTAAACAGTTCTGCTTATCGTTCCCACAGATCCCGGTCTCGAACGAAGCGTTCCTTCAGTCGTAGTAGTCGTTGGAGAACACGGTTTCTGTTATCAGTCCACGGGTCAGCCGGCGTGCGCCATAGGATGGGAACCACGAGCTGGTTTTTAAGGCCTCCAGTTCCTTGCTGCGAAGTAATCCTCTTGAGACAACGATGGTCTTTCGTCCCCGATGTCAAGAAACTCCTTTTCATACAGCCGCTGCAGGTGATACTCTATGCGGTCCGTTTTGGCGGATAAGTAATTCACTGAACCAAGTCCCTCTACTGGACCATATAATATTCATCCCAGTGCAATGCGTACTGCAAAAAGTGCCAGGCGGTTGCTCATCCTGTTGTGCAGTACCCGATGTGCTTCTGGCTCGTCGCAGCCGATGAAGAGATCCACTTCGTAGTCTTTCCAGTCTACAACGGTTAAGTCCTGAAGGTTGGGCCACCCAGTCAAAATTGCCTTCACTGACCTTCGCGCTCGTATGGGGAGACCAGCTAATGTAAGTGCCTCCGTTGATTCGATCCGCTCGTTAGTGTCCAAGGAGATGAGCTGCAACCTCAACCAGCCGGAAGTCAATAATGGCGTTGCACCTACAGTGCTCACTGCTGACGACTTTGTGCTTTTAGCGAGCCAGTGTTCGTTGGAAAACCTTTCCTTCACCAGGGTTGTGTCTGATCCACTGTCGATCAGGGCCAAGGCTTTGACCACCCCAGTTGGAGTCAGCACTCTCACAGCAAGTACTCACAAACGTATTGGTTTACTGGCAGACCGCGACGTTAAACAAATCACACTGGGCATAGTGTTCACCTATGGAGTGTTTTCCGTGGCCTGATGTAACAATCGATGGTGTCTGCGCACGCAGCCCTCGTGACCCACCTGGTCCTTGTTCGACAGGCTGCCGTCCGGTGCGTCCTGCTGAGGCATACAAAGCACACTCCCGTCGTCCTCGCTATTCCTCATAGTTCGTCCATTGCGGCCTTGATGAACTTCGAGCATTTCAGTAGTCCATGGCTAGCATCACAAGACCTGCAACTTGGTTGCGATATGGCCTCGCGTGAAATGGCGTGTGCGCTGGTCCCAGGCGGATATTTCGGATGGTCCTGTGCAGTGGTTCAGCCTGGCTAGTGCTAGGTTTGTCCCGGAGGAGTCGACTAAATCAGGTGTCAGATATCTTGGTTTTTTTTCCTAGTACTCGGTCAAGTCTTCGAAGTTAGCCTCACGGTCGCCTCGGCTTATACTTCCCGCCTCTTCCGCCCACCGACCCTGTAGTTCGGGAGAGAGGTGACGGACTATGATCTCCAAGTTACGCATTGCATCGAGGTCAGCCCTGTAACCTAAATGGTTGAGGGCTAATGAGCAGTTCTGCATTTTGGTCACCAGGTCGGCCATTTTATAGACATCGCCCTTGGTTATTTTCGCCTATACCATCGCCCCCTCTATTAGATCACGGGTTGCTTTGAATGGCTGACCAAACAGGTCCCTCAAAATCTTCCTTGCTCGTGTGTAGCCTTGTTCCTGGTCGAGCATGGTGTATTCATCGATAGCTTCCCTTGCTCGGCCTCGACAGTAATGAGTCAGATAGGGAAACCTTTGTCCGGAGTCAGTTATCTTTTTTCCAGCGAAAGTTTCGAACTGTTTGATGAGCTTGCAGTGATGTTCAGATCGCCCGTCGAAAACTGTCAGTTCTCCTCTTGGCAGATCAATCGTTGGTGGTGTTGATGTTTTATATTCGACGACCGATGCACAGTTCCCTATTTTATTGTGTCCTGATCAGTCGGATAGGTGGTAGCCGTTGGTTTTTCGTTCACGCTTGATCTGTTTGCGCTTCTCTACTGCCTCCTGAGCCTGCTGCCTAGCCCATAACAGTTGTTGTTTTAGGTCTAATATCCTTAGCTCAAATAGATCGAAATTCTTACAATCCATATTACCCTTCGTAATACGTGAGCCAGCATTGACAGGACTAGGTGACCTGGCATTAACTAAAGGATCAAAAGTACCCAAAACCTCCCCAGTGACATGCCGTACTACTTCCTGTCCAGATTCCAATTGCTTCGATCATTTCCCTGGCATTTTGCGTGTTTTCTCGTTTCAAATTGATAAACTGAGTATTGTAACAGACGTTTGAGCAATACTTAGCCAAATTCAATACGGATTCCGAAACCAAAAGTCGATTATCCGTGAGATTCTACCATATTAGATTATTGAATGAACAATGACACCAAACAGATACAAACCTCAATTATGAGATCACAAGGATTCGGAAAACGAGAACCGAATTGTGGCGTGCAAGCGAGGAGCATGTGCGTCATGCAGGTCCAGAACAAGGAAATGACCAAGTAGCGCTCTGGGTGCGAACAAACAAAAACTGGTCCATAAAACATACAGTACGCGAAGACACGTCAATAGTGTAGGTGAGTGAGTGATGTTGAGAAAAACATGGAACCGCAATGGTTTTATGGGTATTTTCCACGACCGGCCGTTTCAATGTGTGCTGGGTAATATACGACGTCGAATAGCAAACTCACGTCATTTTACAGCGGACGCATGAGCAGTCTCCGGAGGGGATGTTATACCTAATAGTAACGTCACGTGGTACGGTCGTAGCTGGACACTTTTCAGGCTTCCGGTTGTTATTTGGCCTAGATTCTTCATAAAAATTTTGCCGGAACTGCTGGCAGAATTTTTGGGCTTAGGCTTGCCAAATGTTTTAAAAAGCCATCGAAGGAAATCTACTCACCGGTAAACAGTTTACAAATGATGAAATAGGACTACTCTCCAAAAGAGACTAAGTTATCGTCACTGAAGGCCAGGGAAAAGCAGGCTCCCCGGATGACTACTTTGAAAGCCTACATAGGGTACAGGAGGTACGGGTGGATTTATTTATGATATATCAAAAACCGTTGGTAAGCGAACTGTATCACTTAGGGGGGAGCACGTAAGTATCAGCTGGGATTAATAGCTCATAATCCTTCGGGTGCAGACGCCATCCACCTCACTATCATGAGGCTGTTGGAGGATATCACAGCCCCGTCAGTACGTAGGCTGTACAGGTCTATGTTGAACTCGGGTCAGCTGCCTTGGGACTGAGAAAAGCTGCAATCCTGGCAATAAGTATCGGTGTACCAAAGTCGACCCCGGCCAAATAAAGATTGGTAAGCCTAACTAGTGTCCTATGTGAATTTCTTAAGAAAAAATCCGCGCTCATATCTGTCAACCCCTGCTGGTGAGCTCCGTGATGACTACGGCCGACGTGATTTCCGAAGGACAGGTCCTGTCCGAACAATCATTGTGCATCTTGGATTAAGTGATGACAACTGGATGAAAGTAAGCAGGTCGGAGTGTCTCATCTTTAAGTAAACACGAAGTTTGCTGGGAAAAGTGGAAAAGTTCAGTGGAGGTGGGGTAGCAGATGTGTGACCGACAGGCTTTCCTGCAGATGGTTATGCTTTAAGGTGGGAGGCAGAGTGTATGGTTTGCTGAACATCATACACGGCGAATACCAGGATCCGTCTCAGGCCCGATGCTATTTTTATTGTCTCATAATGGAATGGCATCCGAGCCTCAATCATTCGGTTTCTGTTTTACGGACAGCGTGAAAGCTGAAGGACCGGAGGGCAGGAGCAAACGAGGTGGGAATATAGGAAGCTTTGTGATTCTACCAAGTTATGTCAGGCTCTGCTCACGTATAGAGTCTAAAGCTCCTGGCCCGCGGTTCATAACACGATAGCCACCACATTTGGCAGAGCGCAAGGGGAAGGACATGAAACTTTGGAGCAGGATAAATTGCTACTGGAGGAAAGCGGGAGCTTGCAGGCAGTGTGTACAGGCGGGACAACGGGCACAGCCAAATTTGGCTATCTTTCAGATAAACAAAGTTGTTGGCATCGGAAAGTGTCTATCTTATAAGTCGCACTGTAAGGTCTCCCTCTGGAAGGCCAGGGCAGTTGGCTTTCGATCCATGGCTAGTGAATCGGCCTTAGTGGCGAAAAGTTTACCATGCCTCCCGCCGCTGTCAGTCCCATCAATGAAGCCAGCACAAGCCGTCCTATATGACTCAAAATGGTCTCTGTGCGCCGTTCGCAAACTACGTCCTCTTCAACGGTGAGTCCAAAGTAGATAGTCTTGCTTGCCACGTGGCAGGGTGATTAATGTGTAGCTGAATTCGCCGTGCCCGGCATGCTCCGCTGGTTATTGCCCTGGTGGAAGAGCCAGGGTGAGGCTTCTAATGAGTTCGGTCACGATCGATTGGGAGTGATGTTTAAGCTATGCGACTCCCTGGAAGTCCTTGTGGTTCTTTTTGACGGGACGAGCAGGGAGGCAAGAAACGCAAGACGTGTGCGCCTGAGACGCGGGTGGATATCGATTGAGCGAGGCAAGCCGTGGCAGTGCAGGCAGCAGTTCGTTCTGCCGAGGTCAAATACTTGGCTCTGCAGTCAATTATTACCAAACTATGTCAAGGAGAGCTACGAAATGCAAAAGTAAATGCATGAAAGGGTTACGAACTCTTCAAACCTAAGTTGGCTGCCACGGCTCAAGCTTCCGGTAGATTTCTTCTGTCGGCGGGTGCAGCTGCACCGTACATGGAGCCTGCATTTGCAACGGGTGATAAGGAGTCTTTGGTGGAAGTGACAACTGCCGATTCAGAACGACCTACCGAAAGTTTTGAGCAGGTGGTTGTAGAGCGGTGTCCTCAGGGCGGGTTCCATTCCAACAAAACCCGCTTCAAGACTGTCTATACCAACGGCCTCTTCTCTACCTTTGACGTCTAACGGGTATTTTCTTTTACTGAACAACGTGGAACGGGCCGGAGCATGTCGGTTGTAGTGGTGACCTCACTGCAAATGCCAGAATGACCACATAGCCGGTCGCTGAGGGCTCGTGTCCTCGATGGGTGGGCCGTGGCCCCCACGTTAGGGGTGAAAAAACGTTTTGTGTAATCAAGGTAGTCAAGGCTCACATGTGTCTATGGAGAGAGCAACCCACAAGAAAGGTGTAATCTGTAACCACAAACCAGTTCAGCCGGAGTGATAGGCATTTGAACCTTAACCGCGTTGAGCAGTTTTGAGAGGACCTTCGGCATAACTTCACTCCATAAAGGGTCATGAAGAGCAGCCTTCAGCTGATGAGGGGATGGCTCCACCATGCTTTTAGCATGAGGACGGTAGACCTCTGTCTTGTTGTGTCCGCAGCCGAATATGTTCGGCAGCTCGTAGAAGGGGCCGTCAAAACGAGGACTGCGGTCAGTGGTCGAGATAGCGGAGCAACCAAACCGACTTATCTGAACATTTGGGAAGGCTTCCGCAGCTCCTTCTGAGATGGGATGGGGAACAGGTGTGATCTGTTGCCAGCAAGTGAAACGATATACACACTTGAGGATTAAGATGTAACTGCTGGAAGGTGGAGGGGCTTCACAAGATCCACATTTATGCAACGGGCACTTGCATCTGGCTCAGAGAGTATGTCAAGCCTAGATCTGGTTTGACGGTGTGTTTTAACGCATTGGCACCGAAGACAAGCGCGGGCCCAAAGACGTATATCATGTTTGGCGGAGGGCCAAATTAATAGCTCGGTGATTGCTTTCACCTAGGCAGTCATGCCAATGTGTGAAAAATTAAAAAAGGCAGGAGCTAATGATTGGGGTTGACCCTGTGACATATCGCAAATAACAGTCATGTCCGAAGTTGGAAGGGTCACACGTACAAGGCGCAGGGAGCTGTTGCTTCTGAGCTACCCTACCTCAGGGTCGGTGGCTAGAGCTGCGGCCATTACTTCTACAACTATGCCCATTATTAGTGTGTTGTCGATATTTGGGACACGTGAGTGAGCGTCTGCTACGGGGTTCTGTGCTCCAGAGACGTGTCGAATGTCAGTAGTCAACTGCGGCACATAGTGCAGGTTGCGAACTTCGCGTGGCGACTATCGATCGGAACCTGATCGGAGGGCGTACACCATCGGTTTACTATCTGTGGACACAGTATGCCGTGAATGTTGCATACCCAAATGAAATGCTGTAGTTCCCTGCTGAAAGTAATACATTGGAATTCCGCATGTTAAAGACGCCTAGAGAAAGCAATTGGCCACCGTAAGCTATTACAAATTGTTTTGCCAGTGCTGCATCTGCCGTGTCCGAAGAGTCTGCCTTCACTGTCAGAGAGGCAGATGGATCAGTATGTGAAAGGAGCGCTATGTTAAGGATAGCCTACTCGATCGAAATAAATCCTGTTTGTGCCGTGCAGGAAAGCATGAATTTCAGCTTACCTCCGCGTAAATGGTCCGTGAGATGCTGCATTATTTCGGCACAGTGATAGATAGACCGGAGATGAAACTTCGCGAAGCCAGAAAATTGACGCAACTGCTAGCGAGGGTGAGGCTGGAAACAGTCACGAGTTGACACCACCTTGACTGGTAGGGGCTGCTACCCGAGGATGAGACTTCGTGACCTAGAGGTGTGCCGGTTGACCAACCTGGTTCTCGTTTGATGGGGTTTATGGGTAAGAGCTGCTGGATAAGGCCCCCAAAGGGAGCGCAGGCTTGCCACACGCTCTTTCGCTGAATAGCTCAGAAAAAAATATCGTCTGAGTACACGTAGACATTTTTCAGACCGAGCTTTGCAACAAGATCAAGACTTTGAAGGTTTCCGGATGTATTGCTGAGCCAAAGAGGCATGTGTGAATACTTGAATATTCCGAATGGAGTTGTGGCAGCGGCTTTCGAGACGTCAGCCCCAGACAGCAGGATTTATTGGCAAGTTCTAACTGGGTCGATGGAACCAAGAGGGAACAAACGAACAGGAGAGAAGCAAGATCTTGATCCCGTGGAATGCTGTGCCTGAATTGTGACTAGGTTGAGGGCCCGATAGCCGCCGCAGGGATTCCAGTCGACCCTCGTAGGAAGCCTTTGAGCAGTACGTGGCCAAATTCAATACGGATCCCGAAATCAAAAGGCGATTATCCGTGAAATTCTACGATACCAGATTATCAACTGAACAACGACATAAAACAGAAACAAACCTCAATTATGAGATCACAAGGGCTCAAAAAACGAGAACTAAGTTGCGGCTTGCGGGACAGGAGCATGTGCGTCACGCAGGTCCGGAATAGGATATGACGGAGTGGCAAGCTGGACGCAGACAAACAAAAGTTGGTTCATGAAAACATACAGTTCATAAAAACAAGCCAGTAGTGTAAAAGAGTGATTGATATCCAGGAAACATGAAACTTCCGTGCTCCTTTGTTGATTTTCCACTATTGTTCGGTAAACACCTAGGTTAAGAAACCGTGTGAATAGCTGGGCCCGAGAAATACCGGAAAAGCATATTGTCTAGTTTTAGCGTCTGCCTCCCGAGACTCATGTGGTGCCAAGCGAAGAGGTCAGCTAAAAGTTGGGGGCCTTTATTAACAGCGTGGATGGTGACGTTAGTAGTCACCATGGGAAGAGGTTCAGGCTGCCTTAGTATCGTCGGGCAAGCTGAAAGGAGTTCTGCGTAGGAGTGTTCCGCCTGAGATTCGATGTTTAGGGGCGCGAAATGGTTCACGGAGACATACGAACCGGTTACGAAGGAAGAGTCTGTCGATCGAAAAATTTCCGGATTGGTGCACCAACCGGGAGGCCTAAGTCCTCTTGGAAGTCGGCACTTAGTTCTGGATAGCGAACATCGGCTACTATAAGCACCCAGTGGAAGGTGCGACGTAGGCCTAAGTTGAGCATGAGTGAATTACGACCGTAAGTAGCAATAGGATTGCCTTTGGCAGCACAGGGCTGTTGGATTGATGGAATTGTTGCATCACCCGCTCCCTTTGGAATGACACCAACTGTTGCACCGGTGTCAATTAGGAACGGGTTATTGGAAACTAAATCTGGAACATGCAACAGACGACTGCTATTATGGCTGCCGACCTCGTTAGTCGTCGGAACGCGTCGGGATATTAGTTTAGGGTTTAGGACCTGGGAAGGTGCAACCGGCTGCCCGGCGCCGGGTCTTCTCCCTAAACTGTCTGTGATATCGACTGTACTTTGATCGAGATGGGCTAACGGGGCAGCCAGGGGAAGGGCTGCTGAGACGTTCAAGCCGGTCGGAGTAATCAATACCAATAATAATCATAGTTTATTTCCGACAACCCCGAAACATGCTACAATGCAAGATCAGACGAAGAGGCTTTTGGTCTCTACAGCGAGGAAAACTAGAGATGGAAAAACTCCTGAAATCCAGCTCGGAAGCAGCTAACGGGGTGCCCTCGGCGCGTGTTGCTGCTGTGGGAGCTGTGACCTGAGGGTTATTCGGGTTGTTATGGCAGTAATTTGTGAATGGTGCGGTTCAGTAATGCGGACCGCTAGTTTTCCTGCTTCCGTGGGTTTAGGACCATTGGAAACCTCGAGCAGTGCTTGAATATTGGTTGGCCATCGCTGTATCCACAATTATCTGAGGACTTTTTCCTCGAAAAGTTGCCCTTCCAGCCGCCGCATTTCTGTCAGTAATGCAGGAGGCTTCTCTCCACCTAATTCTGTCCCTTGGATCGGCCTCCTCGATCTTGACGACCCAGGTGGCAAAAGGCAAGAGGTTAAAGCTTCTTTCACAACTGTGTAGGAATAGTCGTTGAGTTCTACGTCGCCTATCTGGGTAGCAACGCCATGGGAAGATGACCAATAGTCCACAAGTAACGAGTAAGCTCGCCTAGGATTCTATGTGTCTGAAACTCTACTTCTATCATATAAAACCAGAGATTGATGCCATCAAAAAAAGAACTCAGGGACGGCTAAAGAGAGTGGTAAAACTGATGCTTCCGGATCAGGCTTACAGTCGTTTCCAGCCAGGTAAATCGAATGTAAAAGGATAATTAAAGGCCCGTTGGGAAACGGTGAAACGACACCTATAATAGCGATATAAGAAACTTGTGAAACGAGTAACGTAGCAGAAATCGGGACTTAACGTTTGATGTCAGAAAAATTATATATATATATATATATATATATATATATATATATATATATATATATATATATATATATACCAGTAAATGTGATTAAAGGACTTGCGAGGGCCCTTGGTGGAGTGAATTTGTTGTTCATTCTCACCATTCTGGGATTCTCTTGAGTTAGGTCAGCACCTGCTTCCGTATAGAGCCTATTGCCCCTGGTCCGCAGTTCGTGACACGTTAACGAATATACTAGGCAGCGCACAAAACAGCAGAACTCAAAACGCCTGAGCGGGGTAACATGTGTATCTGGGGAACACAACGGCGTACAGACGGTGCACACAGGCGGATAAAGTGGAGCCACCAAATCCGGTAATAATTAAGACAAACGATTTCGTTTTTCTTTGCAATTGTGTGTCATATCAGTAGCGCAACCAATAATGTCTTTCGCAGACTTTGAGCGGTAATCTTTTACGTCCGCTCTCTTGTTTCCAACACAGAGTTGACAAAATACTCTGCACAGCAGTGGGTGTGCATGGCTCTAGGGAAATTTTGGCCACTGATTGACAGCCACCATCGCCTGTCCTGTGTAAGCTGAATGGAAATGAAAAAAAGCACTTCCGAAATATGCGAACCGAACGGAATGGGAAATTGAAACTAGTGCTTTAAAACCAGCATTTTCGGTGACACTCCCAAAAATGTGTGTTCGAGTCCTAAAAAGACCTTTTTCTTATCGCAATCTTACCAACAATGAGCGCACTTTTTCCTTCAACCCATGGCTCACTAGCGCGCGGTACGCAAAGCGCACCTGTTATCGTGGGTCGGTCCTCTTGCGTTTTCGTGATGGAAGGCTATAATCCAAGGAAGCCTCCAAGTGTCCGGGTGACCGTATTGGAAGATCCTAATAATAGTTTACAAGAGCTGTTTAATCCAGCCTCACAGAAAAATTCAATCCCCCTCATACAACGGAAACTCCCAAAGTCATTTTTTGTGCCGCCAAGTGGAGCTCAAGAGCCTGTTCATGTATCCCAATTTACCTCAATGCAAACAGCTGATCCAGTGTCGAGTGAATTGGTGGTATCCCACAGCAAAACAAATTCATCCCCCGCCTGTTTGGATTCCGCGATTTGTGCGAATTTCGTTTCCTCCGCTCCAGCTCATGGACATCAAAAAAGTTTAGACATAGCTGCGAAGTACAATCATGGTTATGCCTTTGATAATATCTGCAGTACCGGATTTTTGCCGGGCAGCAGGTGAGGTTACCATTTCTCATGACAATTAAGCAATAGTGAAAACCAAGATAACGCACACACTTCATGTATCAAGCTTGAATACGAAATCAGTGAACTTCCAGCAGAATTTGAACTTGCTATAAACGAGAACAAACAGGTATACTTCCTGAATCACCAAACACAAGCCACAACATGGTATGTCACCGTCCAATGCTTAATCTAACTTACAAAATTTAGGTTTGATCCACGCATTCCAGAAGAGTTTCAAAAGTGGGGCATGACGATAGAAGAACTACAGCAAGTACACATCAACTACGCATGCCAGTTCCCTTGTGGCAGCCCTGCTAGTCTTGGCCTCCATGGAGCTCAGGTGAGCTCATCGAGAACAGCTTGTGGAGCATGGATTACTTTAATAATACTAAGACAACTGAGGGTTCCATTTTTAGACTGTTTTTGAGATGCTATTATGAGGATAAATACTTAAAGTTACTTGATAAACTAATTAAACATATAAATTTCATTTGTGGAAGCACCGGTGTGCTCAATATAGCCGCTCAGTTACTTACATCAATGCAGACTAACTGGTTACCATCACATTTCCAAGAAATCGAAGTAACACTAATAAATCGCATAACAAAAATTGTTTTGCCTATGCCTAAGAATAAAAGCAAACAAAAAGGTTATTTTTGAAGGTAAAGTCACATCTGCTGAAAGTGTTAAAGATTAGATGAATATTTTGATTAGAAACATCCATTTTATTAAAGATCTGCTTGATGACTTAAATATAGAGTTTGAATTTGTCTCTTTCACATTCTTTATGTTTGGCGGGAGTTATTTTCTAAAATTTGCCGTCATTGCAGTGTGGACTGATCTCTTTACTTTTTACATAGAACGTTTCGAGTCGCAAGATGCCGCTAATCAGGAGAGTGTTTTGTAATGTTTGAATCAAACTAAAATCAGTATGGAAGTTATCCCGACCGGAGGCATAGAAATGATTTCAGGTATCTGACTAAATCAAGCGTCCTCAATCTGAATTTCTTATATGGTTGAAAGAACCTTCAAGAATCAAAGTAAATTCAATAATAACCGTTTTCTCAGTCTGACAAAATAGCAAACTCCAAAGAGCAGTCGAAAGCTACACACTAATTTTTTACAAAAGTTGTTGTTGATTACAACGTGGCTGCAAAATGGCTTCTCACTGGATGCAGTCTGCTTAAAATTACCACAAATACTATGCTAACATGGACCATGCCTAAGCAAAGTTAACATATTGAGAGTCAGAGGCTAACGGCCCAAATATAATAAATTTTGAAACTTATTTCAAATAACCTGAAGTTGCGTTTGTGGCAGTCATATAACTGATGTTAGTTTACTTCAGCTAGTAGCATAAACAACACATGACAGTATGCCAAATTGTTCAAGTCGCTATTTTATTGCAGAATAAAGTACAGAGCCTTGTTTTCCTTGATGATATGGTGGCTAATAATAAAAATATACCTCTAGCATTTGCGTTCTAATCCAATAGTTTCATGGGGTCACTGTTGCTGTTTAACCCACAACTTAGAGCTGCTGAGCCACAGGATAGCAGCCATAGAAATTTATTAGCAAGCATAGGATTAGAGGGTTCAAAAAGTCTGTAGAAATAAAACTATCCGAATAAGACCTAACAGTGATGTAAATCACATTTGTAAGAAAATCCGACTGCAGTATTGGAAACAAATTAGGAAATTATGATATTCGACATTCACAACGATGGTGTTTTGTTTCAGCATTCTGAATCATATGCATTTAATGAATAATTATGTGTCCAATGATTTTTTTTAACATACGGCTCTTGAAAATATGGAACGTAAGTTTGGCCAGGTATATCATATTTAAAGCGAAAGAGAGAAGTTGTGCTATGCTACATGCAACATATTTACGTGCTTAATTTGACCTTTTGTAACGAGGAATACTGAAAATGTATGGTTAAGACCAGAAACATCTTCATGAAGCCTAAAGCAAATGAATGGTTAGGATTAGCTAAATTTCAATGGTATATTATATTAGGAAGCGTATGATTACCAATAGAGGTCTTTGAAGCTTTTGCAAATCTTAATCATCAGTAAAAACAGTTATCTAGGTTCCTAAACAGTTTGTTCACACAAGCTTTGTAATGAATAAACTTAGGTTTAACCATCAAAAAAGCAAAACCTAAAGGATAATTGAAAGAAGTGGCTTCAATGTGTCAGAACCGAGATCGGTTCGGAGTGTATCGAAAAATCGATGCGCCACTTATTGAGCAGTAAAATTCTACCATAGAAATGGCTTCAATTTCTGAAAAGACAAATCGAGCTGACCAACCTTTAAAAGCCTCATATGAAAAATTGAAATGACGCTTAATTTTGGGAATTAAAATTAAAAAAGAAATTGATAAAGTATCGAAAGTAATGAATTAGGCATTGTCAGAAACCTGCTCCGATGTGTCTAGAAATATAGATTTTTTCTAATCAGATTGAGGGTTCTTTGATTGCAGTTTGTAAAGGAAAACTTTTCTCAGGTTTATTGAATTGTTTCAGACATTTAAAACACTGTTTGTGAGAGTGTACCGTCCTATATTGGAACCAAGTGAAATGTTTTACTAAGTTATGCATGTTTTTAAGTGAAAACTGACCATGTTTTGGTGGATGGATTTGTTGGAGGTACGATATTTTTTCACGTGACCTCCGTTAAAAATGTTGAAATTTCTGTGTCGTCACTTTGCGCAAACCTGCCTTAGTGTTCAAACATGCTATTTTTCTGTTGGCACTTTGAAATAGCTAGAACAAAATGAGAGGTTTGTGAAGAAAATCTCAAAAGCCCTATTTACAATGTGCAAGATTGTTAGACAAAAGGTTTATTCATCAGGTTTATCCACGAGGTTCTGCTTGAGTTCCCACTAATTACTTCAATACACGTTCGATAATGAGCGCAGTGGAAGGGAAGTACCCCATGACATTCAAGATCTACTGCGTAATTACGAATTACAGGTAACCTGACCCTTAGAATTGGAGTGATAAAGAACCACATAGGAAAATAATGGGTCAGGTGTGGTAAAGCAAAGAATGACAGTGAATTACTGGATTACAACCGAAATTAGTGGAAAATGATGGGTCTCTACTACCAAACATAGAAATAACGTACCAACTCACTTTAACAGTTGGAAATTTGATAAAATTGACGTAACCAATGCAAAATAATGAACATTTATAAGCATTATTTCTGAAATAAAGCGCTTTTTTTCTTTATGCTCAGTATGATAGCACAACCGATGCCGTAAGTTTCTGTAGACTAGGGTATTTACCGAAGTGCGAATTTGTATAATCAATGAAACAATCCCTAAGTCAGCTTCCAAATTTTCATTCCTGTTCAGAATGAAGAAATTCATGTTTTTAATTAGTCAACCGGTATTTTCAGTGCGTTCTTTGTTGGGAAGAGTTGAGAGTGATGTTAATTTGATTAACTTATTTTCAGGCTCAATCAAACGATATGCTCCATCTCCCATCATATGAAACAACAATTTATTGTAGATTACCATTCATGGAGTTCACAAAAGAGTAATTAAGCCAAGGGGCAAAACATTTCAGCACACAGAGGCAAGAGTTCAGTTCGGCGTTGAAAATAAAAGCGTTTCGTCAATAAGAATATATGAAAGTCTGGCAAGCGGGGCGAAAAGATAATCATAACGCTGTGGCGATGTCTGCTCCAAGAAAGGGATTACAGTTTACGGTGATACCAACTCGAAATGCAAACAACAATGATAACGCAACATGATGCACGAAGACAAATCATGCCTTATATCTTGCCGGTAGGTATCGGGTGATTTACAGAAGAATTCTGGCGTTGAATGTTAGATTGAAAATTGCTATGGTATACATAATGCGCCAATACAAATAAGGCTACTTAGGAGTATAATACGTTTAAAAAGGGCCCATAATCTTCCGCTCAGCGTAGTAGCTTAGCTTTTGGAAATCACACAAACTTGGGTGATGTCCACGCGTGGGTTTTTATCCCATCGGGACGTTTAGATCAATTAAAAAGTTGTCAATCTTCCCAAAACTTTTATAGTATGATTTTATTAAAATGCCACACTCTGCATAAAATGCCAGTGAGCATAATTATTATGATACGCTCTTATCCCCACTGCAAGAGGAAAACATGCGATTTTGCCCTCAGAATAAGAGAACTGAAAGCTATGTCGGTCTTTAAAACTTATTATAAAGATACATATGTAATACATTTGGTCAGTCATAAAATATTTTTGGAAATATTGGTCTAAAATAATTTTTACTTTTTTGCCTACCCAGGAGCCTTACTCAAGAACTGTAAGACGTTTTGATTGCATTTATTGAAACATTTTGAAACTAGTTTTACTTGTATATGATGTGTAGAAAGAGAGTAAACTTTTGTACAAATATATTGCTTATTCAAATACTTAATAATGCTTTCTGGAAAAATTCACTTTTCAACACCAGTGGGTTGCAGTGGACGAATATGCTTGTAGATTGCAAATAGTAAGCTTTCTGCAAATAGGCAATACGGTTCTGAAGTGCTGTGCTATTTGTTGTTACTATTACAATACACTCTACAATAAGCAGATCCCCATTGTCCGTGACCCTTTCCTGAAGTAGTATACTGTTATTTCATGACATGAAGAGGGTAGATGAGAAAAGAACAGATGTTGAAAATCTTCCCCAATGTATTCTAGCCGTTGTTTAGACAAATGAGACCGATTCAGTTTCAGGAGTTTTGATAACATATGATTCATGCAAAATAATCAGGAATAGCAAATTTTCCAGGACAATGACGCATGTTTAACATTATTGACGTAACATACTTTTGGTTGTTTCAATATTTACAACTTAGCCAAAAAATCTGTGAGCACGAGGTTACAACTACTGGCTGAATAAGTATAAAAATTGAACTTTCAGGAGATGATAACTGTAAAACCAACGAAGATCCTTTTTGTTATTTGGGTAATATAATTAGTCAATCAAGAAGTGAAAACAACTAAATACCGATCGTGCAATAACTCTTATCCAATGTTCCATAGAAAATTACGAAAATTATTTTCATTCAACGGATAAGCTATGCAGCTACACCAAATACGAATGGAACGATCAGATACTTTGCTGATGTTTCGAGACGTAAGCTAAGAACGCTTGGAAGTGTAGTTTATTATTTGTATTACTTTGTATTCATTTTTGTGTTTGATGAAGGCCATTTTACCCAGGAAAGTTTCAGGTCAATCGCTTCATTAAATTCCAAAACTACCAGTTCTTATAATTGCGTAGGTTTCCTTTCCAATGAAGCTGGTAATACAAGTTTGAAGAATTGCTGACAATAGTTCAAACGACAAACTATTTGAAGTGGTTTTTTGAACAGATGAGCTGAATAATGCTAACCTGGTTAAATTTATCAAATTCTGAACCCACTGGTTCACTTAGAAAATTCAGCTGACGGGAGTTTCCGAAGTGTTAGTTGTCCTGCTGAATATTTAGTAGCATTTTGTCGGAGAATGAATGTTTCACTAAATAGCTTACTGGCTATTAAATTGTATGAAAATATTATTAATCGATTTTGGAAGTACAATTATAGTGATCAAAGATGGGCATCATCATTCAAGATTTACAGATACTGAAATCTACACTCCACTAACTAGTTTGAGACCATACCAAGTACTTTCAAACAATTAGCAATCTTCATAAACTCTTAGATACAAAGTGTGTGGCTAGCAAGTCAGGTTAGAACAGATTTGCAGTATTTTACGGTTGATATATAAAAGTCTTGAGAGCAGATTTATTAAGTTTTATTTCCATGATTCCAAACTCTGTTCCAGAGCGAAAAATGCCAGCCAGTAGATTTTTCGTACTTTATACGTTTAGAGTAAATAGCGTTCACGAGTCAGCTTACAAGATGAAGAATCGTGCCGCTCAAGCACCATTGATACGTTTTCAAAACATAGAAACCTATTAGAAGAGACCACTTTCGAGATGCACATTTTCTACCTGAATTAATCTTTGAAAAAGAACAGGGTCTTGAATGAGTACCGTGACGTAAAACTGACAGCAGAATATTGGAGTTTGTTAATCGTCTTAGGTCGAAGCTACCTTCCGGTAGCAGATGGATATTTCTAATTAATTGAAAGTCAACGGACGCTTACATTAAGCCAGTCCTTGAGGAATTTGAACAGAGGAGAACATTGATTTCCGAAGAGATGACAAAAAACTACCCAATAAATGATACCCTGTGACTGAATAGACTTATCAATAAATTACTTGGTTCTTCGACTGCCATTGTGACTTTAAATGGATTCATTCTCTACGTACAAAGCCACCTTTAATTAAAAGACAGGTTGGAAAACAAGCCCGTTTTTATTGATTCTTAATCATCCCAATGCAAAACAATATGTGTAACTAATTGCATAAGGGATACAGTCAACAGAGATACCGTCAGGCGTCATTGTTCACACTTAGTGTGGCACAATGTTATTTGAAGACCAGGTATATACGGACTGGGACATTTTCCGTGTGTAACCTTTCGTACGTTCTTGGACCTGACGCCGGGTGGTGAGTGGACGAGGGTAGACTGAGTGCATGCACAAATGTCTTCTGAGCAAATAAAGGAAGGTTTTAGAGGCGAATCCGACCGCTTCCGCCGTGGTCAAAAGGCGAATTTTCACCGATCTTGACAGCTGACCTCGTAGGTTAAGCAGGGGGTGGAAAGATTGATCCACGTTCATTATATAGTTAGTCTCAGCTGTGTGAAACAGCGCTGGTGATTGACTTGATTGTCCCAGTTCTCAACTACGCTGAGTGATGCTCGTGGGTGCTTTCAGACAAGCGTCTGGTCATGTGACCGATATACGTTGTTCCAGGGGAACAAGTGAAAAAATACTTACAAAATGAGGCCGCAGAAATAAGCACATTATCTTTTAGCCACCAACACACCGCTGGCCCAGATGTGAACAAAACACGCAGTCTAGCAGGACAGAATTTCCTGTTGACGACGCTTGCCAATCTTTGGCGCACTGCATCTGCCAGAGTGCCACCTGGTTTCTTTTCAACTATTGTTTTCCTTAGAAACTCTGCATCCAACTGCATCATCCGATCAATCAGGTGTTCCGAGTATCCGTTTTGAATAACGATATCGCGCACCGTAACGAGTTCTTCTTTGATGGTATCCTCCGTGCATTTCGTTTTCACTGTTTGTTGGGCAAATAATTAGGCTTCTTTTTCAAGTAAAGCGGTAAAAAGCTACGGAAGTAGATAAACTGTCCATTCTAGGTCGGTTTGCTGTGCGCTGACCAACCTGTATTTTGCAGAAGTGCTCAGTGGGATTTCTCCGACAATTCAAACAGGCCACCTTTAATTCTCTATCGGCATGCATATTATTTAGACCTTAAATTTTGACCACAAGTTTTGAGTTCATAGGCTGAAACGAACGATACTACTATGGTTCGGTGTTTTACTCAAGGTAAATTAAGGGGAATGAATGCGGAAGCTCAGGTTTTCCATGATAGAACAAAATAATAAAACGGAGAAAGGTCCATTACCAACCCGGCTTCTATATATCAAAAAAGATACTTTTCTGTAGAATATCAGTTACTTGTTATTTAATAATATTTAAATTGACCAAATGCATTTGAAATAAACTGAAAACGACCCGATCAAAAGTCAACAACCAATGGTAGATAACTAATGATTTGCTTTTAATAGCAAAATTGAGCTTTTTATGCCCTACTGGTAGGCTAGTAGTAAGCTATATAGAACACTGGTATAGTCTGGGAAGGGGATATCATTATTGATATTTGAGCACTTTTGATGGACCACTTATTTTTGTTAATTCTTTAATTAGCTCCTTCCGTTCAGCCGGCGTCTTTTTTAGTCGTATCGATAAAGAGCATTGCTTTTGCTATAAATTGTATGAAGTTGCCAGTTTACTCAATACCGAAATTCTAAAAGACGGGGTAAGTGATGAGTTGAAATAAAAGACGAATAAACGTGTTTTTAACGTCATTTGATGTTTGTCTGCGCATAAGAACATGGCATTGGTCTCTCCCGTTTTTCCACATAAGTACATTCGGACTTCGGTGCATATGATTGGAAGAAAGACGAGAACGCTCGCATCAAATTAATCTGAACGATATGAGCACGTCTCCTTCGGTCTTTTAATGACGACGTGTGATTTGTTTTGTACTTTAAAATCAACGGGGATAATACTTACCTGAAAGTCAATGAAATAAGGTAGTGCTGGCCGGGTCAAGTTTCGGTCCGACTCATCAAAGTACAATAACGGGTTTTTGAAGTTCATACACTTTCTACGGCAGCCTTGGAAAAATAATTCGTTCACTAGCGTAGTTTTCTAACGCCCTTGAATTTCAGCAACTGCAGATTTATGTAGCCTCACGGTGAGGTATTTATGTTTACCGTGGGCCAAAGGAACGTTTCAGTTATAAACCAATTTACTTTGATGACTGGAAAACCCACTGATGGAAATGCAAGACTCGAGAGCAACGAGTCTGCGCAGAATTGCTCGAATCTATGGTGGAGGACAGAAAGGCAATTATTAATGGTAAACTCAAAAAATGGGGTAAACGAGGCAGATAATTGGGCATGACGGTTTTCTTTGGTTAGTACGTGATGCACATATTTTCAGACTTCCTAGAATAGCAGTGTTCACTGACTGCGGTGTCATTTGGAGAATGGGTTGTAGTGACTGGACAGTGGTACGGATGGAGTGTATCGAGTTCTTTATAAGTAGATTTCGCAGTGTAGATTGTGTTTCGTCTTGGGTTGCTGTCAGCTGTCAGCCGTCGTGAGATGCATCAGGCAACAGGGCCACGTTTATCGATCATTGACGCTGTCTCATTCGGACTATTTTTCTATAAATCTGATGTTCATTTTACCTTTCCTAATTGCCCGACTGCATCCTGTACCTTGATTATTGTTCTCTTCTGGTGGATTTTTCCAGGAGAATACAAATCACACCAGAGTAATGAGTTATAAAGTTACCATCTGACTAAAGTAGACTAAAGTAATCACAACTGAACTTCTGACGCAATATTTGAATTCAAAACCTGACTCTTATGTTCAAAAGCCTAAGGAATATCTTAAAACTGGTCCGACGTCACAATTACCGAAATCTTGTAAACGATATTTTAACTAACATAAGTGAACAGTTTACGAAACAACAAAACAAAAGGAAACTCATAGAAAAAGACCAGAATGACTGAAAAAACGAAGTACCTACCATAGGATTTAGCCACCAAATAGTTAGTGCACCTGTGAACTGTCTTGACTGACTGTCATCGAACAAGGTTGTAAAGAAAATCAAGGGAGACAGTAGCTGGTGCGTTGAAATTTCTAAAAGAAAACAGTTATTACTGCATACTTTCACCTCGTTACCGGTTTCTGTTTTGCGGTCTTAGCATCATGCCTAACACCAAGCTCTTTGTAATATTACAACATATAAATAATCATAGAAATAAAATTCGAATACAACAATACTGAGAGCATAAATTGGTCATGACCCTATCAACGAAACCCATGAGTTAGTTCGATTTTTCATCCACAAACCTAATACTTCACTGCTGTAGTCTTGTTCGCCACCTAGCACTATCGTTCGTTCGGGAATTACCTAAATCGGGGTACAAAGGTTGAGTAAATGTGAAAGAAAGCTGCACAGATAAAGTCATAACGAAAAGGAGTTAACGTGTGAGTACGTCATTGAATGCGATACCTTGTCTAATACCGTTACCCATTTGGTGGCTAGAACTCATGGGTCCCAGTCGGGAAATCTAGCACCTCCCAAACGGCCCGGTTTATTGATTAGGGATATTATAGCTCTGTTATGGACCTTGGCATAAAAACATAAATTCGTCAGAAAACAACACTTCTGAAACTCATGAAAGCATAAGGTTATCGATAATTGAATCACTGTCTTACCAGCACGTTTTGAATGTTCCAGCATGTTGATTCAGCAATGGAAGCAGGCAGTGAACAATGAAACGAGTAGAACAGTACCACCTTACTCAAGATAAAGCGTTGAGGAAAAATGTAAGCTTTCCACAATCAATAAAACTCGGTCAGATTTCCAATCTCAGGTATAAAGTCTGTTCTCAGTTTTTTTTCTCTGCTTCTTTCTTTTAGTCCACAAAATGATAAAGGCGAATCACCGATAAACAAAATAAAGTAATCCTAAATGTATCTGACTTACTAATGGACTAAAAATTCAGTAAACGGAATTGTATAAACTACCTTGGAACAGAAGGGACCACTAGTATTACCTGTGACCACTTTTGCTTTTCTAAAAAAATATGGTAAGAGGAGTTGGATAAACTCGGGTAACTCAATCTCTTTCGGTTTCGTTTAATTGAGAGCAGTTTCTTCAAACTTTTGTTTGGATTAAACTACGTCAGTTGGGTTTTAGAAGCAAGTCTACAATACCCCCATTTTATTAGGTCTGGTTTTCTCATTGATTCTTTGACTGCTTCCATATTCTTCTTTGACACTATTATTGAGAACCAAAGTAATTGTTACTTCACTATGGGAACAATGTTGAACTGATGTTCAGTTCATTTCGCACCGTTATCGAGCGTTAGGTAGACAAATCCGTTCGGTTTCGATACTTGGTTCCATGAAAAACCAAAACGCTGATCTGGTCCCGTGCTGCCCGATCGATATTTCAGTCGGTCGATGTCCGATAGTTGCCCCTCATTTTACCCCATGTTACCCGTACTGACCTGTTTGTCTATCTGCCTTGGGGACATGATTGGGTGGCACATTGCAGCCACACGTTGGACTGGGCGCAAGTCTCTCATGTTGCCCCAGATTGGCACACCTATCATGTTTCACAATCAGCTTCCTCTGTCAAATACGATGCCCAAATAAAGCGAAAGAGCCAAAGTTTTCCAACAGTTAGTTATATAGATAATGGGAAATCCACTTGCATTTTTTACATCCAGATATCCAAAAGGATTTCCCATTGTCTATCAGATTCAGGCTCTCCGTGCCATTATTACATCCAGCTTATCATATGTTTATTTCCCTTAATTTTATTAGCTTCGGCAGACCGTTCTGGAGATTTATCTGATCTAATATGTCTAAAGTAAACCAACAGTAATTTTATTGAACAATCAGTATCATATGAATGTCCTGAAGTAAACCAATGGTCTAATGAAGCAAGGTGAAGCAAAAGAAGGTAAATTAAACCACCTTTATGTTGTTTGGGGACTTTAACGTGGCATAAACACAGCGGTTCTGATTTCTTCCTTTTCCTGTTTTGCTCTGATTTTCATCACATTCCGCTTCCCGGTTCCTCAACTTGGGCCCCCGTAGAATAGCTATCTATTTATTTAATCGGGAAGTAATATAACATTAGGATAGTCTGTTAGTTATTATATTGAGGCGTATTTATGTTCCGTATTTTTTGTAGTTTGCAACTATGGAATACGAATATCTATAATATGGGGTCCCCTGTTGATCCGTACACGAAAAGTCCAGCAAAGATAGAATAAGTTGATCGAATCGGTTACGAGAAGCCATGTTTTCTACTATTACGACAGAAGATGGGTAGTTGTGTATTATTCAATAAAGCCTACTGATTTTGCCGAAATGTGTGCTCCATCTCCCAGTAACATAGAGTTCTTCATTTGGGGGAAAGTGAGAAGATAAAAAACTGGTTGGGTAGCTTTTCAGTTAAATAAGAAACAAGTTTGCAAAAGAGACTGAGAACATTAGGTGTTAGATACATTCTTTGCGGTCTTATATATCCAGACCTGTTGATTTGTTAAGAGCACCAGACGAGCGGAATGAAAGCTGTTTTGCTTTAGCCTTAGTTTGATCAACATGTAAGTGTGTATGACCACATACAACTGACCCACTGGCCTCTGCTTTGAAGGAACTTTATGATTAGACCATTCCGACACTGGTTTCGCGGAAAGATGTGTGTAAGGTCGGTACTGGGTTGGCGATGTGTCTTCTGATGAGAGGGATCGCCGCGACTCTAGCGGATGACTAGAATCATGTTGTTACAGGATCCAGGTGGTGGTAGCTTTTATCATGTGAGGTAATTATGGAAAAGTTAGCCTGCCGTCGGTCACCACTCTACGTTCAACTTATTCTGTCCCTCTTTTTTGCGGCAGAAGGAAAGATGGCGACAATCAGAAGGTTGTATACATCGCTGATAACTATGGTGACAGAAACCAAACTGATTAGTGCTACTATAGGATGCCTTAAACAAGTCGCTGTAGTAATTCGTTATTCTAGTATACACACTTACCACTATCCGTATTGGTAGAGGACGAAATGTAAATAAATTCCACAATATATCAGGACCAAACAAGGCTCGGAGTGCACCGAAAAACGATGCTCCATGTGGTATTTTGACCGTGAAAATAAAAATAATAATAACACGGCGTTGTCGGTGGAAAAATTGTGATTAGCCGACGTTTCGGTTGCCGTGGGTAACATTTCTTAAGACAGTTTAGATTTTAAACTGTCTCGAGAAAAGTTACCCACGGTAACCGAAACGTCGGTTAATCATAATTTTTCCACCGACAACGCCATGTTATTATTATTATATTTTCTGGCTTAAATAGCTTCTGGTTTATCAAGGTAGTTTCTACCGGATGTATTTGAAGTAGACCATTTTACATCCAATCAAGTATAAATGCCTTTTGCATAACCAAACATTAGGTGACTAAACTAAGACCATATCTATACACCTGACCCAAACAGATTCTCCCTTGATCTAAACTAAAATGTCACTAATTTTGAAGCATTGGAAGCCACGTTGGTAAGTTACTTCACATGAGGCACAATTTGCTGCAATTGCATTTTGATGGTATGAAGTGCTATTCCATAACCGGCTTTCGTTTTCACGTATATGTGCATGCATTTATAGTTTCGAATGTGTGCGTATTGGCATTGGCGCTGGTAGGGTTATAGGAGGCAGACGTTAGCTGTTCTAGGTGCGCCAACTCTCTCTTATTTACCGATGGATTCAGGTCAGCCAAACTTGTGCTACACTCAAAGATCGGTTCCGTAGAACCACGCAATGCGATGAAAGTGTTTATTGGGTTCAGGCCATGTCCACAAACCACAAGGTTTAACCGTCAACCCAGCTGAGCTGAGATTTCTGTTTGACACATTTCGCGGTATTGTTTACCGACAGAACTCGATGTGCTAAACTAAAGCATGTGAGCATTCAAAACCGGTCATCGAAGCTAGAACAACTGTTCGATTGCATTTCGATGTGCTTAGAATTTCAGGCTAAATTTGTATTCTAAATTCATTGGATCTCAGTGATTTAGTTGCTAATTACGCCTCCCATTTTCGTCTCTTACGTGCGATCATCAGGATTTACACTTTATTTTGGTCGTGAAATGCGTGCATTCGATAGTTTACATAACCCCAAACATCAGAAAATCATAAAATAGTATGAATACAGCGAGAAAACCGATTGAGTTGTTTTGCTAGTGTTGTACCATCAAAAATAAAAAAACATAGCTCGATCAATCTGAAGAAATAAGGAGAGTTTTATCAGAACAAGAACGTTTACTATAATTAATGCTTTTGGAAAGCTATATTTTACCATCAGGTAACTATGTTGATGGTGGAATAAATAGAAAATTTGTCCTCCATCCGATGAACTGTTACGAAACTGACTCAATAAGTTTTGTTACATAAATTTGACATTAATTTAGGGACCGGTCCATTTTATTCTGTTGTGTCTATGGTTTTATTCACTCAGAAGTCACATTTCGGGTAGAACTTCGGTGAAACGCATTAGCTAAAAACTAGTGCGGTTTACGTTGTGGTGGTTCACGGGCCAGATGTTTAGTAGAGAGAAACTGTGAGGGTATTCCAGTAAATAAGTCATCCTCACTAAACATACTGCACCGAGGCTTCCGTTTATCTTAGTCTTGGCGATGGGCACCAAACAGAATACTGCTGTAGAGGATTCCTGCACCCAATGACTGTTCATTATTAGGAAATTTCAGATAGTATGCAATGGATGTAGTTGTTCATATTTGCCAGAATTTGCTACGATTTCCGCGTAGTTGTAGCATTTTAGAAAGTGAGGACTTCGAGTGGTTCAGGTAAATCATGCTCCGCTCACCTTGAAATGAAGACGGGTATTGGGGAAAATATTCTCATGAATAAATAAAAAATTTACCATATTCCTATAGTGGTTCATAATTTTGGTGTACCCGTTAGTTAGATGCACCTTGTTTACACTAACGTCAGTCTTCATACACGAGGGGAGGGGATTACAGTAGCGTGATATCCAGATTATTTGGGATTTTGCCCGTTATGGATAACAGGTTCATTTTTCTTCTGTAACGAATCACATCCTCTATCACGGATTGATCGTGTCTCACAGGCGACTGGATCAGCTTCATCACCTTGTCCAGGACCCGTGGCATCAGTTGGTGTTGGTCGTGGACCTGGATGCTTGCCCGTCAGTGTATCGCCTGCGATCTCTGCTGTCTCTCCAGTAAACTCCTCAGCACTCACTCCAGGTCTTGCTGTTCTATGCTCAGTCTCATCTGCGTCCCCGATCTCATCCAATGCGTCGGTTGGCTCAGCCAGTTCTCGGGTGAGAATGACCGGGCACAGCGTGCCGCAAGCAAAACACCGCACGCATGTTTCTCAACTAGGTCATAATCAAGGTCACAAACGAGAGCAGCCCGTACAAGCTGAGATACAGCATCAGAGGCAACACTCGCATGGACACCCTACTGCGTCACAAGTCGGAATGGACTCCCTCGTTGCGCATTTCCGGTATGTTGATAATGCTAAAGTTAAATACTGATCTGTTTAGTAACGCAGCTTGAATGACTATAAAACATACGATCCAAAGGAATTAAAATGGACGGCTAGAGAAAATTAGCTGTGCAGCATAAAATTTTCCTGTTTATCCGATTACCATGAGAAAGGTTTCACAGAAAATATTATTTGAACCACTACCAATTGTCGCTGCTGTTTTTAGCGTAGACCTGGTATGTTTATTGGTTCAGGGGATAATGAGCACTACTGTGTTCTGTTCACAGGAATAATAAATCACGAAATGAAAATTTTGATGCTTATCGAACGAACTGGATCTTTGTTTCTGACATATTCCAGTGTGAAGATAGTTAAGTAATGGGTAATTTCGAGCGGAGAGACGGTGTTTATTATATTTTTCGTTACAGAGTTGAAATTTACCTATGCAATATAACATAAATAATAGTCGTAGCAAGTTCGAAATTGGAGGCATTATATTTATCCGCCCTAAATTTGGGAAGAAAATTTCCTTTTTCATACTTCCTGTTGCCAGACACAACTGGCAATCAATTTCATGCTATTGTGATGAGATCATTGAATGGCGAATAACAGTCGCCGAATTCTTCGTGACTTCCCAACTTCGAGGCATAACCACAGAACAGCCCACTTTATTTATCGAATTTCACTTAAACCTCTACTTTTCGGTCGTGCCAAACTCACGTTTTTTCTTAAAAGATCACGCGTTTCTTGGGTGCCTTAAACATCTTTGGGCTAATAATGTCTGCTTTTGGTAACGTTCCTGAACAAATTCCAGCTCTTGCAGTCAACCGGTTTCAATGTCAACCGGACATGACACCATCGGAGTTTCTGGATTGGCGAATCTTAGTGGAGCGGTAACTCAGTCACCAAGTAATGTGTCACGAGGACCTTTGGTCAGTGCAACTTGCGGTCTGTCTGCCAGTTCCTCTTTGGTCGGTTTGAGTGTCGCATCCAGCCCAGCTTTACAGAATGCACAACTGAGTGCTGGTAACACTGTCAGCAGCTCCTCAGGTCAGTTGGTGCAAGGTCTCGAATGTCTGCGTTTGAATACTTCCAGTAGTCCAGGAATTGCACTTGGTTCACCTGGGCATGTGATGGATGTAAAGCAACAACAGCAATCGCAGCCACAGTCACAACAACAGCAGCAACCAAAGCAACAACGAATACATAATCCCCAGTTTATGTTGCAAACAAACACCGGACTCGGAGTAAGCCCCCTTGCAGCTGGGACACCACCAGTCGGTTGTTCGAGATTCACCGGGGCAGTAATGCCGAACACTCCGGTTTCCGGCACACAACATTCTCATCAGGGTAGTATGGATAGTGGCGTAGGTCCGTCACTAGCAGGACAATCAACTGCCAGTTCGAACCAGACCCCGGAATATACAATTATGCTGTTTTGTGATCCTAGTAAGTTTCTTCTCCCTCATATTTGATCTAACAATAAAGATCCTCGGGCTTGCCAATGCATGATGTCGATAACCAGTAGAAGGAATTGTGGAGGAAAATAAAACAAGTCGTTAGCCAGCTTCAGCGTTAGAAGATTTAAGTTGTGCATGAAATGATTCCCGCAGCAAAAGCGCTCAACCCACCGTTCAAAAACAGGGAAGCACTGTGTAGCCCTTTTAACTTTGTTAGGAATCATCGGCAGCGCATATCCACCGATATCCAAATTGGACTCAGACCTGAGATGCATGATTGCGGGTGACGCATGTTATCACTAGGCTGTCCAAACGGACTCAACGGACTGCTTTGCGTTAGCACTCATGATAGGTCGTCCATCCGACACTGGTTCTGAACGGTAACAGCATTTCACCTGCAGAGCAATAAACTTCTATGATGCACGTATTCTTGATAATAGCCTATATGAAATTAAGGACTTGCATACAACATTGACCGGCAGTTATCGAACGGTCCTTGTGGTGGTATTATAAAACGTCTGTCACCCGGTTGGAATCCTCGCGCAGCCGCCACCGCTCATTTCCCCAGTTGGTAGACTTTATTTGACCATGATTCCCTTGAAACATTGTGCTGCAGTTGTATGATACAAAGGAACTATATAAAACAGTAAGCAATGAAACAACTGATTAAGAAATGCTCTCGTAGAACTTAATTCGATGCTGACCAGTGCCTCAACCGTAGAAGTTAACAGAGACTGTGTTCGGTTCGGGATTTCATCAGTTACCTCGTAACATTTTCCAAAACAGTAACAAGTACACAACGATCGGAGTCAGTTAGTCGCAACATTTTTCCTGAATTTCCA
The DNA here is from genome assembly GCA_948099385.1 of Fasciola hepatica. NCBI lineage: Eukaryota > Metazoa > Platyhelminthes > Trematoda > Plagiorchiida > Fasciolidae > Fasciola > Fasciola hepatica. The sequence continues at coordinate 2,524,980 of CANUEZ040000022.1, read as the reverse complement.
ACCATGAAAAGTTGAAGTGAAATTTACATACTTTTAGGATGTAGATTTTCCACAAGGCGCGGCATCTTTCCGGAGAACTAACTGCGATGACTGTGCGTAAACAATCGGTCTTTTTGGCATATCAAGCTATCCCTTGAGTTATCTGTGAACATGTTATAAACGGTAACAAATGATGTAAGCGGTATGCCGTATCGCACTGACCTAATGTTAGAATGGATAAAAGTGCATCCGACGGAAAAACAGTCTGAAGGTCACGGTTTGCAGTGTAAGAGAGGCTTACCTGCTCTACATGCAGTATCCTCTGAAACAAAACTCTGAATCGTGTGTTCGTACGTGTGTGTATGCCAGCGCGCACGCACAAACATGGTGTACACATGCTGGCTTACCTCACGTTATTGAAAGTTGTTGCGGTATTTTACCGTGCTCACCACTCTTCGAATTCATCTCGGAATACTGGTGCTCTGGTTGGTGTACCACACACATGAAATATCCAGTTCTCACTCATCATCATCGGTCATCGATGACCTCCGATTCCTCCAAAACACCGCATGCCTTATCATTGATGGATAGTCCAAGAACTCTCAGGGAAGCAACTGTTCTGGGTAAGCATATCAGCGTTTGTCCACAACCGTAACTAAATCGTTATTGTTATAACTTGGAACTATTTTCCAACGGAATGAAATGGACGAGAATAGAAATGAAAAAGAATATCGTTAACTGTGTTCAGATGCCAATATTCTTCCGATTGTTCTAGTGAATTTCATATAAAAATTTGTAGTGATCGGTTGTTCATCGATTCTATGCTTCGCGCACAATTAGGTTAATGGGAGAACTTTATAAAATCAAGATGAATCGTTTTTCCGCTACCAAAATGCTTTCATCCAAAAATTAACTGTCAGTTCACACATGAGTGCCAGTTTGTAACATATTAACAAATCCGTGGTAATTTTCTCATTGGCTGGGCAAATGCCGAAAATGAATCATGTCCATAACATCTTTTATTTTCTTAGTGATATTTAGGTCAAAAATTATCGTTCAGTGTCCGATTTCAGCTCGTGGTTCTGTTTGCTTTTTCTCAGCTGAAACATCATTGGGAAACCAGAATGATACAGTGTATGAGAAAGCAAGAGGAAAACTACCGATGAAGAAGGCGTGTGAAAACAGAGCACAGTTGGTCGAGAAACCTATTCCTATTATTCAGTGTCTCTTCCAGTTGAGTGCGTGGATCACTAGGACCCTAACCGGAAAAAAACCATTATACCCTATGTGACTCACTCCATGGGTCAAAGGAAATTAATCTTGTTTTTAAGTTACGCAGAGTATATCACTTTATTTGAAGTAAAGGAATAATTATGAAATCTCTGCAGAAAACGGCACAGTCATCTATTATCCTGGTGTTTTTGATGTGTTATGAGATTTGATTCTCATTCCAAGTTCGGAATTGTGCTCGTTACATGCAGACGCACATAATTATTGGTATATGGCTACCGATTTATTCTTGGTTCTGATAGGATGGCTTTCGAACGGCAGTGCGAAGGTTATCTGCACAATCGTGAATAGTCCAACTAAGATCATACCAAGAAACCAACGACGGTAAGGAACCTTTCTCTCCCTCATACTCTAGCGAGATTCGTTTAAATAGCGGTTTGTACAGGAGAGTAACTGGTGAAAGGTAAATCATGACAATTAGTTAACAACACCGAACAAGGCCATGCAACGCCTAGTGATTTTGGCTGTGCACTTATGTTTGAAACTCCGAATTGTTCTCGTGCAAGCTACTAGCAACTGATTACGGGCACCAAGTCAGTAGTGTGTACATTGATCGCTGTCATACATTTAGCTGGACTCTTTGTTCAATAACTCTGTAGTTTCAGGCGTAACAGTTTACGGTGTTCCTATATTCCCTTTTCATCAAACCAACTTACCAAAAGTTAAGCTTAGAGCTGAAGAGATGGAACAGGTAGATGTGTTATTAATGGGTTATGCTCAAGATCTGCTAGGTGCCATGCAGGCTTTTTCACAAAATAAACTAACTTATGGGCCTTAACTGGTTCAGTCTCTAGCAAAAGGTCTTTCGACCAACTTTGTCAGTAATGCTGTCAATAAGTGGGATGCTTCTCTAAGTCTGTGTCCCGTTTATATTTTGTGAGACTGAATGTTCAAGGCGGAATCCATGATCCATCTTTATTAATAGAACTAACTTGTAATTTCAATACTTTATTCCCTGTGAATAAAAGTCCACCTGCTCAAGGTGTTGTGGAATCAATTCATTCTTCCTAAAGTGGCTTAAAGTGGCTCTTCGCTTTTACACCCTAAAAACAAACACATTGTTCATTCACTCATCACAAATTGCCTACACGTGGGCCATGCATCCAAGGGGGAACGCAATGGTGGCTTTGAGGCTGTTTAGACAAAATCAATCAGATTTTCCCTGTTAACTGACACGTTTTACAATTAGAGATTGCAAAAGCGAGTGGATTACTATACTGTATGGCACCGACCTCATAAAATGACATGCAACTGACTAACAAGTACAGCTGATTTACCCGGACCACAGGAGTTGCACAAGCATTCTACTAATTACGACTTGGAAAAAGCTAGCCTACTACAACCCTTCATTATTAGTCTCCTCATGGTGAGTACCTGTGCAGATTGACCGTAGATTTTTACCACCTATCCAGCTGACCCTGTTTTATTAGTAATTATTTTACCAAACAAAGGTATACCATATTAGGACTTACTAAAGTATAAGATCTACTTCTTATCTTGTTGCGAATCGCACTTCGTTCAGCGATCGTTCTATGAAATGCAGATGAGTCTATTTAAAGCGAGATTTTAAGGCTTTAGTTCTTACAATCATTTTGATCAGTTTATTTTAAATATATGATCCATGCTATGCAGTTAGGTTTTTCATTTCTCTTTTATCATATATATATATATATATATATATATATATATATATATGCTGCTAAGATTGAGATGGTGTTTCAATCAGTATTCTTTTTCTATGTTACGTTTCTGATAACCTCACTGATGTTATTTCTTATATTTGATTGCATGTACTTTTGCAGCGACACGATAAGTATATTATTTTGCGGGAGAGTTGTGGGGGATCGGTAGTGGTATTTTTTGGAGTGCGCGAGAAGCACTTATGCCGCCGCTTGTGCAATAACTTATACGAAAGTTTTACCGAAGACAATTACCATTTCATAATTGCAACCTTACGCACCAGAACCGATATGTTCGAGAAATTAAAATAAGCACTACTATCTGCGTGTTGTCCAGAACAATGCAGATGCAGTAAAATAATCCATTCAGTTACTGGAAACATTTGAAAATTCTTATTATGCAGTGACAATGATTAGCAAAACGGTGGAAAAACCTTGAGTGTTTTCTCACCAATTAATGCTGCCGGTATTTATTCGCAGCGCATTTTTGATGAACAACATGGCGGAGATCAGTAAAGCAACCGAAAAATTGCCCGTAGTCAAAGTGGAAGAAAACACGCGTGTATTTTGTTGGGTACTTCTTCCAGCGAAATTGTTTTGTATGATAGTTACTTCCAACTGGTACTGTCAGGATGGTGATGTCATATATCACCGAAGCGATGAATATCATCACTGAGATATATAGAACTCATGAGATTTTCAACTTTATTGCACAGTAAATAACTCTGATGTAGATAAAAATACACACTCACGAAAGGGAGTTGCTCAATGAAATCTTAAGTGGGTTAGTACTGAATCAGATTGAAGTCTTGCAACTGGTAATGCTGCGAGTCAAAGCTTCTAAAACATCAACCCCTGTTTTATGTAATAAATGTGCAATAGATATTGAGGTTGATTTTATCCCAACTCAGTTCTGATTCCAAGCTATATGCTTCTTGTGATAGGTAAAAGATGCTACACCAGTATTGTAAACGATACTCCAAACAGCATCCAGAAATTCCAATTTAAACCACTGCTACCTGTAGTGGGGTTGCACGTGTATGATCTGCAAAGACGAACGAAAACTCGGTGAGCAGGACCTCAGTAAGCATCGGCTGTTTAAAACTTATGAGTAATTATAATAACGCGATATACAACGAAGTATAAATCTTATTCTGAACATTTCATTTAGTTTTAACAATGTTTTATACCTAATGTAATAGACTTCAGGGCTCAAAAACTTTAAAATGGAGGGATGAGTGATGAACACTTAAAATCAGGACCGGAATTATTATAACGAAATATTGAAGAATAGTTAGACGGAATCTTTACATATAACGAAATTCTTGACAATTTGAACTCAACTTCGGCAGGGCTACCTTGAAACTTTCATAGTTCTCCCATTCGTTTTAACTTTATCGTGATGAGCGCTATTCACTGGATGATCAATATTTACGATTGTATAATTTACTGCACAGTCTTCGGATATTGAAGTCTTTCCGTTTTACTCTAGTTTATACGTAAAAGGAGAACTCAAAATATTCGGGTCAGAAACCTACACATTGGAAGCCTATTTACAAATTCAAAGTTGCTTCACCTTTTCGCACATTAAGGAAGCAAGAATCGATTTTTAGTTGGCAAGCCCTATATTTATCAGAGATAATACCTTGTGGAAAGTATTCAACTATGCCTCAAGCATGCCAGAACGACGAATTTAAAGAACCAAACTATTTGGCCCAAACGGTTGTATATGCTGACAACCTTTTCAAGGCCAATAGCTAAACTGGGAAGCCGAGTTTGCCTTGGAGCCTAGTCTAAAATCAGCGTGATATCGTGTCTGCAAATAAGAGGTATCTGGATGAACAATGTAGAGAAATCCAGTTCTTATCGGTTCTACTCTCGTAGCTCTTTAGATGGCAAGCACCTTCACAAGACACTGAAATTGGGGGATCCATGCTGATGTATGAAATTGGTTGTATGCACACAACAACAATGGCTTAAGCACGTGTTTTATAATGTATATATATATATATACCTTTATGAATGGCCTCGTACGTTAGATACTGTAACAATGGGTTTTCATTTGGATTATGGGTTTCTCACTCGCCGTTGTATTCTCACCATTGCCGAACGGGTGAGAGAAAGAGTGCACGTGCACAGTGCCAACTCTGCTGCTGCACGCTGACAATATTTTGTTTTGACTTCACCAACGATATTGATTTCACCGTTCAGCGAACGGCAACGCTCCAAGTGCAACTGATCTGCCGTAGACATGCGATCCAAATTTGGAGCGGATTCCGGTGCAGTATGTAGAAACATCCAAATGTTCTGTACACCCACATCATTATCCTCAATATTTGCTTGTGAATAAGTGATTGCAATAAGATGACCTAGATGTCTGGTTTGTTGATGAGGCGTATTACGACACCACCTTCAAACATCTTTTTCCTGTCAAAATGTTTCTCGTTCTAAGTTATGAACAGCTATATGCGCTAATGTGAAAGGAGATGACACTGTCTAAATTGTAACTGTTTTATTAAATAGTATGAAGCGGAAATTTTATCATCCAACATTAACGTTATTTTTGTTCAAGAAATAGCTTAATTTCTAGATTAGTATTGTTGTAAATAAAAACGTGATGAAACACAACGCAGTCCCCTGGGTTGTATTTCTGCAGATCAAAAATGGAAAAGGGACAGAAAAACAAGCCAGTGATTAGGTTAATTTTTAGAGTTTGTTCCATGTTAATGCTAGGTAATAACAATATTACCACTCGTATTGTCAAGTTTCCAGGGCGGTGTGAAACCAATGATCGGTAATGGAGCTGTTGTCTTTTTTTAATACAGCACCACCGAGCCTCTGCGGAGGATTAGTAATAGAGTTATGAAGACGTCTCAGTATTTGATAACCAAGACTGAAATGGAGGAGAATGTCAGTGACACTGCCAATAACTTCGAATATTGTCTCCATGATAAATATTAATGCAATCTCAGTTTCAAGGAGATGACGATATATAGAAAGAGATAGGATAAATCAAGTGAAGTTTATCAGTGTGGTCAATTCAGTTTACTTTTCTCATCCATCAAACTCACAATTCCGCTCTGAGGTTTTGGTCACCACCTCACAACGTCATCCACTTGAGGGCAAGATTATTTGGAAACCATATTGAAGAGAAGCCGAGAACAAATTTATGAATAGAAATTAGGAAGGCAAATAAGGGGCCCGAATGCAACTACGCCACTGGCCGCGACACCAGCCATATGACATAGTCTCCAGCCCTTTAGTAGGTGGGTCTCTCGGACCCTAACTTGGAAGTCTCACATATGCTACTTAGCGGAATCTCCTGGGCAAAGTCTTCGCACCTTCCGCCGTTTCATGGACTGACCACTTCAACCTATCTTTCAACCACTACCTGCCCCGGAGAGCTCCGTAGGCCGAAAAGAGGTGTAGGTCGCCGCGGTTCGTAATGTTTTACGCCACAGCTGCGAGACCTAACCACTTCTCGTTGAGGATATTCGGCATCTTTCTAGGTTCGACCATTAGTATCCCGGAAATATTGCTCGCGTCTGGTGGGGACACCCAGTGAGTAACCGCGAGGTATGCCGTCGTGTGTTGGGCACGGATGGTCGCCGTTCTACAGAAGTGCTCGCCCTACATCTCTTCCCGTAGCTCGGACATGTTTTACAAATGTTTGCTCATCGTCTGTCTTTCCGTGTCCTATTTGCGCGTGCTGCGCAAAAGTGGAAGAAGCGACGCAGCGGTCCGGCCATGACTTGGCGTATAGGTATGAAAAGGCTTGAATCAGCACTGGCCTTGATTGGTGCTTCCTGTCTCCCTTGTTGGGGCCCAAGGGACGCGGATTGTCGTTGGTTAGGGCCGTTGAGGAAAATGGCCGAGAACAGAAGTCAATGGCGCGAGTGCTGTGCGATCCTTCTGTCGAAGTCTTGCGCCTCGTAATTACGAAAATGTCATTCAAACGAACAAATTAACAAAAAAACATCAGCATTTCTACGTTTCTTTTATTCTGCTTTACTGCCCCTCTCCCAGTTGTGTTGCTTCTTTGGCGCCATGCTTGATTTCAAGCAGGTGTATTATATATATATATATATATATATATATATATATATATATATATATATATATATATATATATGATGTTGACGAAATTTATCAGTGGGCATGTGGAACACGTCCCAGCCACCTTGATTTGTGGCAGTGATTGGCCACTGGCTTCCAACACCTAACGCCTAACCTCAACATTGCTGATTCTTTATTCCCACCATACTTCGGCAGTACCACCGAGTCATGGATGACAATGATAATCTTTGCCTACCTTCTACTCCCAACGGTCATGCTTCTGCCTGGCATAAAATAACGGATCTTACTGCCGCAGTGTACACTCGACTCTTGATAGACAATCGGATTTCACGCCGGTGCCACATATGGCTGATGTTAACAGATTCAAACGCGCCTTTTGTATGTGTGACAACAATTCATCGAATTTTGGACTACATTTTGGTGTACAGCTATCCCAGTCAGCTTCTTTTCGGACTTCTTCCTTAATTCACCTAATCATAGTGCTAGCCAGTCTACTCAACTAAATTACTAGCTGTATAATAAAGCCATCTCTAGGGACCAAGTTATGTTCAAAGTTATTCAGGAGTCCTGACCGATGTGATTACCTTACTGTGGTGATCGGCTTTGCGTGCCATCATGAATCTGGGAGCTATGCAGATTTGGGCGCAAAGTGCTCCTTCAGGGTCACTCATCGAACAGACCGAGGATAAGTAGACAGACAAAAACAACGCGGCGTTGTTCAAGGGCGTGTAGGGTTCTTTGCCTGGCAACGAACTCTTTACATAAGAACCACCGGGACCCATAGACAGCAACGTGAAGTGCGCGAATGTGGCGCTCTAATAAATAAGGCTGTTACCTAGCGCCGCTTAATCAGCTGTCCTGAATAGGACAAGATTCACTAAGACGCGTTAGGCATCCTCAACTGGCAGACCGTCATCCGAAAGGCACATGAACTGATCGTTCGGTCACCGGCTCCCAACACACAAATTTCCTTTTGTCGGATAGATAGCACTTGGTTGTGCACGGGGTACAGTTGCAACCTGGAATAAAAAGGCGGGCGACACTGGGGACGCCACTTTGTACCTAATTCCCAAGATTCTTTATGAATCGTTCCTCCACATACACCGGTCACGGACGGTGCCATTCGGAACATCCATGAAGCCGGCTTGTCCTTTCGCAGAAGCTGGCTGCGTAAAATTAGAAGTAAGTAGTCCATTGGGAATCGATGTGCTCAACGAATCTGCTTTTCAAAACTGAGTATACGCAGTCAACATTGCCCTACGTTTATCACTTGATTCAGTTTCTCCGAAATTTTCAATATGTTTCTATGACAAAAAGTGTAACTTCACGGAAAAGGTCTAAAACCTGAATACCTTGCAGCAAGAAAACATTTACATAGAGCAGTTGGATGGGTGGTAAAACTGTGCAGAAAATGTTACAAACTGGTGTACCCATGTTTCAGCTTCGTTACCTGTAAAATATTTCAGAATAGTTTGAATTCTATAGGGCTCTGGTTTGATGGTTCAGTTTAGGTCGAACGACCCGACGCAGTCAGTTCTACGATGGTTTTGTTCAATTTGCCATTGGAAGAAGTGTGATTTATTAATCTAGACAAGTCGATTTGATAACGATGAGTCGATCATTTCAAAGGATTAAGGCAAAGTATGGGGCGCAAGATTTTAAGCTTGACACACCCGAAGTAGCTTGGTTTTCCAATGATTCCGATCACTTTCTGGATGGCACATCTGCGAGCTAATAATCAAAAGTAAACAAGTTGAGAAATGCAACACTTAAAAAGTATGATAATTATTTTAAGCACTTGTTCGATGCGTGATGCATATAGCACCATGTCACAACGAAATCTGATATAAAATGTGAATTTCAGTTCCGAACGTCAAAGCCGCGTGAATGAATAGGTCTTTAAGTAAGCAACAAGGAGCGGGTTCAAATAGGTAATTAGTTAGTATTCCCAGTTATCTAAACAGGGGAGGATTTTTACAATTTTACTTTTATATTTTATTGTTTACCTGAACATGAGAACTCCTTAAACTGCTGGTGAGGAACGTCAGTCATGAATGCAAAGCTTGAAATAGTGATCAGCCAGTTTCGATGGTTACGGTACATCAGTGAGCCAGAGAAAATTGGTATACTATGTAGAAAGCTGTGGAAAACCAAGCTGATTTTGGAACGGTCAGGGACGCTATTCCTGAGAATATCTAAATGAGAGAAATTTGTCTCCGTACATGAGTTTACGTGAATGCACATTGAGTCCCATATTTCCATGCATGAAAAACGTACTATGAAAACCTGCAGCGCGTGGTTGATCGTTAATCCGTTTGCATTCATGTGTGAGTGCTAGTTGTGTGTTCACCTAAAGGTGCAGAATAGTGCATCACATGAAAAAGTACCCGTCTGGTGGCATAACCTTCCATCAAATGACATTTCTATAATCTCAAGGTCGGAGATCAGTCAGGAGAGAGTAGTACACTCCTAACTCTATGAGTACAGTAAGAAAAAGGTGTTTATGTTGCCTCTCATTTGAGACCTACCGAATAGCCCTTACCAGGATGTATGTGACTTTAGGTAAGTGCGAGCCTCTAGGCATGATAGCATCAGCTTCCACACGACAGATTCAAACCGACAAACTGCATATGGTTCATAACTGGTTCGCAGCGATGTGGCATGGATAAAAGTAAACGAACCACTTGGATCGAACGTAATGTCCCGTAAGTGTTCTATGCACCTTCCTGATAGCATTCATTTGATCGCAGCTTAAATGAAAATGATTAGCTAATTCATCCATGTATCAAACTAACCCCACCAAGATGCATAGCCTGACTCTTTTTGTATGAAAAGTATACCCACAAATAGCAAAATGGAGATTGTATTTCCGAAGAATAATGGTACTGGCGTCATTGGATCTAATAGAGAAGAAATATCAGCTGTACAGTATGAAGGCAAAAAAGTGGGAAAATTTTAAGATAATAAATGATAATGTGTTTCATTTCAACACATCTCGATATTTTAGCGGCAGTCTTGGTTTTATTCTGGGTCCAAATGAATAAATTTACTCCTAGAACAATACAACTTGTCTGACGATTTTCAGTCACATGGTCGAGTAATCTATGCTAGTTATTTTCATACTGCACGTTTGTTCTTCGTTTTAATGATTTTTTTAAACAAATCTTGCAAGGAACGTGTAAGATTCTGGATTGATCTGACTGATAAAAGTCTTGATTTTTTCGGTTTTCGAGCCTGTTCATAATTATTAGTGTTTCTTGCTGCCTTTAATTTGTTGTACATAAATGGTACAAGATTTCAGGAAGAGGGCAGCGGTGAATTGGAGGGTTCCAAATGGGGAACTGATGAGCACCTCAGGGTTCGAATCCGGGATCTCCAGGTTTGAAGCTCCCCGTGATGATCTATTCATAAGTGCCTGTGCTCTATCAGCTTTTCTACTAGGCTAAGCCAAACGTATTTGGACATTTCACAAACGGCTTATACTATTTGGCCACAAAACTTACACCAGAATGTGGAATCCGCCGCAATAAAATTGTAGTTTGGGTGTCCACAGGGAGGTTTTCCTACAAATTATCTCTGATAAGTTTTCTAACGCATAGCTTTCGTTGACCATTATTTCTAATCAAACGGAAAGGATTGTGGCATTTGCCCAGGGCTGCAGCCTCACCCGCCTCCCTACAATTAGCAGTCCATCACTGCACGCCTCTTAGCCAGTTGTCGTTTAAGGCGTCTATATGGCTCATCATATCTGGAATTCGGAGGAACTAATCTGCACGCATTTAACAATACAACCGAGGTGCAGATATCCATCATTTCGGTAGGTGTCTGGTTCCTGGGGCTTGATCAGCGTTAGAAACATTAAATAGAATTTACTTGTTTTCTGTCCATCGTTCATTTGGATCCTGGGTATTTAAATGCTTCGATAACCTCGTGGATAACTCTATCCGGAAAACGGATTGATGTTTATCGTCCAGTAGCAGCTGTGGTTTATGGTTGGCTATGGTGTTTGTTCGTCGAACAACGAGACGTAGGCTGCAGCTCGCTCGAATAGGAATGTGGTGTCTTAAGACGTGGACCAAGATGAGAAGCGATCTTGAACTGATCATTCTTAACAACCATTAACCATACACCCGGTTCAGTGTTTCTGGTTGCTGTCTCTCAATGGTTGCTCAATTTTGAATAATGGAAAACAAATTTGTGAGTAGCGCCAGCCGTAACCGATAGTTTTATGGTCTATCTGAGTCCACCTCTGTGAAAGTGCAGGGGACGCTAAGTTAGTTGGTGCCAAATACGGACACTGGATTGATACACAAGTAGATGAATTCGCATAGTTAGATCAAAGAGAGCAGAAACAAAATTAGCGAGCATATTCGACGTGAAATAACATACTCCTACCGAAAGATTACTGCAATATTATGAACTGTATGTTGCTGATGCAGAAGAGCAGTTTATTTGTGCACTAGACACTTTCAAATTAACCCAGATCATGATTTTAAGTACACGAACTATTATCCAGTGCGTCTTACGGATCATGGCGGCAATTGAGCTTAGATGATTGTGTTCTGGTAAGGAGTCGCGCACATTAGATTCCGCAAATATATATATGTTTAACTGTGTAAAACTACCGCTTTATAAGGGGCTAGTCTGACAAGAAATTAGAACAACAGGAGGTTGTTTGATATCTGTACTTCACAGTAGAAAACAACTGATTTTCTTGGATGAAGTTATTATTTCAGTCCACTTGGTTTTTCATTCAACCACCTTAAGCCTGTTAACACCTTTGTCTTTTATCCATCAGTTTTTTCTTGATGCTCCTGAAAAACAGAAAAAATTTGCTTCCTACTGATTTCGAAGAATTTACCTCTAGTTCCTTACAGGTCAAATGTGGTTCATCGTGAATTAAGTATTGCACATGAATACTCCAAGTTGCTCAGTTCTTCAACCCATGTTCAATCATCTATAAGGATCTTAAACTGTAACCGATTAATTTGATTACAAACAGAAATTCCTACTACCGACTGCAATGTCTACTTGGACAATACTTTTCAGTGCTGAACAGATTTTTATTGCCTTATAAATCAACAATGACAATATTTCGACCATACTTTTAAACGATGATCTGAAAACCGATAATACTTGTTTCGCCCGGTTCACAAGTTTTATTTCTGGTTCCAGCCGCTTACTTCGAGTGCCTGGAAATTATTGGGAAAAAGTGAAATCATATTTTAAACTGCACTGACACAAGATAGATTGATTTTAGACCTAGTCGAAGCAGATTCGTTTCCAGATAAGCCTTATTCAGAAGGTCGAGATGACAAATACCTTTTGTTTGCAATGATTTGTTTGGGTCCAATGGAAATTCAAAAGGACTAATTGATTTATATTTCACTGACTTCACGTGGTTTTCTTTAGTGTTTCTCTGTACTAGATGACTTCAGGTTCCGCACCGTTTGTATCTTACCGCAAATGAGAACCGAAGAACAAGACAAATACATAACTCATGGCGACTTGAAATCTATTTCGGCACGTTTCGGTCATGTGACATCACAGATGAATGAAAAATTATTACTGAAATCGAGGTGATCGTAATAACGATCGTGATAGACAAATCTGTTTTCCGTGACAGACATTCTCTCGATCTCTCAGTTATTACAGTGAGTCCTGTTATCATTTCGGAATCGAATCTCATGCTTGCCAGATATTCAAAAATTTCTTCAGAGGAATGATGGTGTTTGTCGTGAAATCTGAAAGCAGTGGACCGATCAACTTTGAAACCTTTTTTGGTATTCCTTACACACTAACTAAGAAAAATGAACTCAGCTTCACATTGCATAATTTTAAATGCAGCGAGGCCTTGAGTTGGCGAAAAAATATCAGATCTGTCATTACCGACTCTAGTTATATGTGAGTCGTCGTTTGCGGTATCGAGCAAACGAATCCGACTTCCATCGAATGGTATATGCCCACTGGAGCCACCGAAATAGCAAGATTGTTTTCTATGTAACTAATTGCATAGAGTCAAAGTCACTGTTTCTTCTCTAAAGTCAGTAACTGGAGAATAATTGCTGTATTCATCTACAAACACTTACCTAGCTTCAAAGCTACTTGAGGAATTTGGTTAATTTGCGTCGGTATAAACCAACTAGTTTTCCCGTATACATAGTACTAGTTCACCTGAAAGTTATTATCTCCGTGCGAGGATTAGTCAACGTTCTGTGTAGATTTCATGAAATGTATGACGCGTTGTGATCTACGGTAAAAGCGGCACAACCTGAAACCCAGTTTTTAAAATAATGACTGTTGTCGGAGATAGACTAAAAGCACTATCGAAACGTATTCAGTTCGCTCACGGGAATTATTGTCCTTAACTACCAACCAGTTGATAGCTTAAACGTGTACATGACGTTTTTGGTGGGCTATTCGTGATTTCTGATTGTGGCTGCTGGAATTCTTGAGCCGAAAGCGTCAGACGGTTTCCCTGTGGGGCAAACCTAACCCTTGGTTGAACTGTTGTCCAGCACAGGGACTTTAGAGGCTGTCGCAGAGTTTTGCCTTCAGTACATCGGAAATGTAAGTGGTGACGTGGATCACAGAAATTACTATCTTCAAAACTCCTTTCGTTGCCAACTGGTAGCTGAGCGTCGTACTTCGTCTGTTCTCTTGGGTGCTGCACAAGGTGGGGGGTACCTGGCCACTGAGAAACGCATAACTGCCCAGGAAGTTCTACAGCTCTGTTTACCCCTCCCTCAAACAATATTAGGCTACTATCTATTTCAGAAATTCGACGGTATTCTACCAACGATTCACGGTAATGATTTACCTTCTTCTCAGTAATTTTTGCTTTCAGCTTCTATGATTTCCATTTCATTCCATACCTTCAGTGCACTCTATATCTGATTCAAATGCAGAGAATATCGGAAACAGTTTTCTGTGATGATAGAAGTGGTTTTGACAGCAGAGGATTTGAACACCACAGTAAAACCGATTTTGATGATTTGTATACGTTCACGAATTCGAGGGGCAGTTTTTGCTCCCGTTGCTAGCACTACCTGTTGGAGAGTAATTTTCAGGTACCTTATATGCAGCACCATCGCAGGTTATTTTCCCATTGTAATGGACAGAGACACACTAAGGAATCAACCATCCTAAACCTCGTAACAGGGCAATCTCATGGTCGGAAACTTCTAAATCCGGTTGGTTTTCAGTTATTCATGGTTTATGTGCTTTATTTAGATTTCCGATGAAACACTTCGTGACCTGAATTAGGAAAGTAAGTATTAAACATATTTGGTAACTCCTGATAAAGCAATCAGTGATTCATAATATGTCATTACTAAAGGCTTTCTAGCCCCATTACATGACCTAAACGTTATATTTGTTTGTGTGGGCGAACGCTAAATAAGTTTTCTTTCCTAGATGATTAATAAACCGATAAATTGTGAGCTAGGTTCCCATTCTCCATCATCTTGAAGGAATAATTTTTCGTAATGAACGAATAGCGAAGGTGACCAAAATAAAAATACCATTAGGATTTTCCAAGTCTGATATCAAAGACCGTTGCATCTCAAATTATTCGGTTATGTTATTCAGCACTAATGGATGCGAAATATATTTTTAAAATCCATAAGTTTTCCGTTCGTCAACCCAAATTTCAAGAAAAATCTGTTGGAAATCCGTTGAAAATCGAACTGCTCTTAAGAATCGTAGGCATTGTTAATACAGTTAAGGTATTCTTACCTAATCAAGTATCTGAATGAAATATTACATAAGAAACTGAATCAGTTTCTCAACATGGTTTCTCTAAGTAAAGTGCGTGCAGCTACTTATTTGGTAAATTATCTGGTCTGATATGAATTTTCATGAATAATGTTATAAAGAACTGGTGAACTGACACAGTTTCATCATTCGTTCCGTCATGATGACCTCCGGTTGCCCATTTTTCCCGAATGACTGCAGTCTGTGCCAGTACGATCGATCGTATGCACTGTCATACCCCAAGTGGTCTACTGGGTACATCACGTTTACACACCAAATGCGTGCTTTCGTTCGGGTGTTAGTCCCTCCATAAGCGCAATGCAAGCGTACAAAAAACGGAACGACGCGCACTCACGCAAACAACAAATAACATACCCACGGCGAAGGAACTGGAAACGCACTGGGCTAGTAAGCGAGCTAGTAGGTCATTGTATGTATGTGCAAACTGTCCACGCAAAATGGTGCCTGTCTTTGATGTGCACCAACGCGAGTAGCATCCATAACGCGCAGCATAATGCCTTTATGTGCAAGTGCGTCTATGTTGCGTTTGCTTGTGCTACCACATTCGGCGACACAAGCACGCGTAAGAACCTAGGGGTGTGGGCCGAGTCTGTTCCATGCTGCCCGACTTTAATGATACGGCAAACAGAATAGGTGGAGGTAATGAATCTATTTCAGGATGGACAGCTGCGAACCGATTAACCGTTGTCTTGGTCGCATCTGGGAGTGTGAGCGCGAGTGGCTGCTGACGTAGCCACATAGCGAACCACTCCGATTTTCTACTCGACTCCTACCGATTGTTCACATTCGCTATGGTTGCTGTCCTTATCTAGATTATCTGGTCCCATGGTTCCTGCCGATTACTTTGATGTTACTGAAAGGTTGTTACTGTGCGGTATGAAGTTGTTCTTTGATTGGGTAGCAGCTTCATTCCATTCTCCGAAGACCCTGCTACCAACCACATTTCGGCAACATGCTCAGAAGCATAGAACAAGTAAATGCTCCTTCGTTGCCAGTCCCACGTCCTGGTTTCCTCTTTAAATATGCCCAAGAAGTGAAATTAAGGGCTGTCGAGATGGCCATCATACCCGAATATATCCCCGTAAAATGTGATTAAATCTAGTCTAAAATTTCAAATCAGCTATCAGCTTTTAGTGGCAGATTTTATTATAAGAGAAAGCGGATTTCAGCAGTAAGGAAGGTGATTAGTGAAAGAGCATCGTACCTTATACCGTTTATCAGTAGGCAATAGGGATAATAGCTCTGAGTTGTCATCCGCGTTCATCAAGTAAGATCTAGTAAAAATCCAATCGCTCTTTATTCCGGTTAGAACAAAACCAACAAAGCACCACTTACAACTGTTCGTCAGTATAAAGAAATCATATTAGCACGGTACAAAGTTAATAACTTTCGACACTTTTAATTTGTATAGTTGAGTAAAATCGTGGTAAGACTGTTTTGGAGTACATCCCTGAGTTGCCTTAGGGTGAACATTTTTACTTTTGGAATTCATGATATTTGTAGCATAATCACTAAAACCTGCTTTAAATGTTTGTGAGTTTACTTAAAAATAAAATATAGACTGGCCGAAAATGTTCGAGCATTAGGTCTCGGGGTTTGTTAAACATAAAATGAAATTTCTTGAAGGGAATGCGATGAAGTTGACGGACGTAATGAACCACTAGATGACATATCTCCTGAGCATTTTCCATCCCAACCACGATCTCCTTCTTTCACTATCTTTTTTTTCAGAGTTCCAATAACTATTTGGATCTCGGTGGAAATCTCGTTATTCTCTTAATCAGTGCGACATTTTGATTGTTTTCTCACATTCATCAAAAAACTGCAAAACAAGACACTGAGGACAGTAGTACAACTAAAACCGTAACATATATAAGAAATCAGCTGTGGATGCAAGAAAGCATATAACAGTATTATCTATCATCTCGAATTAAAAGTATTCCAGTTTCATGTTTTTAACTCAGGAAAAGTCTTTGCTTGGTTTCTCAGTTACATGAAATGTTTGCTTGAGCAATCAAGTCAGTGATCGACCTGGTACACTTTACTGTAGCGAAAACACTGTCCACTTTGTGTATGTAATAGTGAACTGAAGGTCGTATATCATTTCTCTCTTCTGAAAGTGAGAAGTTTTTCTGCTTCAATCCTGACACTGGGGAAGGTTCATTTCAACTTTTTTTAATGCTGCAATGGGCAAAAATGCAAAGATAAGTCAAAACATAAAATGAACAAGGCAAATAAAAAAGAAAACGAAAGACTACTTTTTGTAAACCAAAGTAACGGATTCATAAGTCAGAAAAGGGCTTCGGTGTTTCACGTACAGTTATTAAACAATTTGAATCAGTTTTTCTGGCACATTCCAGTGAGACGCAATGCTAGGTAGTCATAGGATTGCCAAACGTTCGACGGTCAGTGGTGGTTGGTTATTCAAGGATGTTTCTTCATATGAAGATATACCCGGTGATGAAAACTAAATTATTCGAACCCGGCCTGTGTCCATACTTAGTCGAATGCAACGCTTGAGTTTTGATAACCGAGACGTTCCCCATGAAACCTTCACAGGCGAGAGGAAATCGTCTTTGTAAAGCAACAGGATCGCTGGTATTCATCAGGCCTGGAAGAACTTGTCAGATTATTCATACCAGAGTCTAGATTTATGTTCATTTATGATGTTATTTCAAAAGTTCCATACGTAATCAACGGTCAACCAAGCTTCGTTGTAGAGAATTTATCCCAAGGGTGTATTTCAGTTATTGTGGGGTGGTGATATTTTTTCGAATGGTTTGGTTGCTTCACAGCACAAACGGAAATAAAGGAATGCTTCTTGAAGTGATTGACTTGAAGAATCAGGATGATCTGTGTTGTAAAAATGGGCCCCATTGAACCATCCTAATAAATTGATTGCACCCAGTTGCTTCATCATCAGTTTTGCTCACTTCAAGCCAAAGGCGTTGCCATTTGATTCGCAAGATGCTGTGGTTGTTCAGTGAGTTGAGGTAGGATGATAAATGGATTCTATCAAAATGCTACTCGATCTTCTAACATTTTTATTTTACATTGATTTCTCATGTGGAGGACTAACTCCATTCATCCGTGAAAAGTTGTGAATGCAGTGTACGTCTTTTCCATTCTTGGTCAGAAGCATCCGCTGTGCCTATCCAAGCAGTTCAGTCGAGAGATCAGGCCTGGAATGCAGAACTGCGCATCTCACACGTGACCATCAGACTAAAAGAACCAATGCTTTACGGCGAAATCCCTCCACGCTGTAATTATATCTATATTGTTTTTTATATAATGCGAATCTCTGACCAAAAGAGCAATATATGTAGTTCGATGCTTAAAATTGCTACCGAGTCACTGCAGTTGCTTTATACTTTTCATCCGCTTCTAAGGTCTGAGTGAATGCGGCGCCGAAAACATGGAAGGAATAGCCTACCCAAACGAAGTAAGTGGTGAATCCGAATTTATTTCTATTGTTTTCCTCAACAATGTTGACATGGAATTAAAACCGGAATATGATGCTTATTATTTTGTCATATATCCTCAGATAGTCTAGTAGAAAATTATATACAGCCAGAAAATGATGCATAGGAGTATGCTACCGTGTGGTAATCCATTGAACTTACACGTACAAATACGGAGTAGAAGAGATAAAGCTCAGCAGTTTGCAATTGGCTGATCTTTTTGTCCACGGCGATAGAACAAAGTAACGTCAGATTTAAAACGTGTCGATTTGGTTTAGATGTGGTAGAATACCGAAACTGCCCAAGCTTGAAACCAGTTTCACTCATTCATAGTATCTATTAATAAAGGTTTATTGTTTACATCAAAGGTCATTCAAATTTCAAATTACTTAAAAATCTTAGTTCGTTACTTCAATCAACTAGTCAAACTACATCTCATTTCGTTTTTGTGATTAATAATGCCCTAAACCAGATCACTTAGGCACTACAAGCTTTGCGTAATGTTATCTCACTTCTTGAAACAAAATACGATGTACACTATGGATCATAGGCACACAACTTTACTCACAATTTTTTGCGTGGGTGGGATGGAAAGACCCCCAGTTGTGACAGTGAAACAGAGTGTTTGTTTCCAGGATACAATCAATTTCTTGGATCAAGAATGTTACCAAAAGCCGTCTATGTGCATTTGTGCCGCTCGAGACTGGGTTCAATCTGTGGATAAAGGAAAGAAATATGAGAAGTCATTTATGGCCTTTATTTGGTGGATACGATGTCAAGGGAGCAAAATTAAACTAGATCGGTTCATATTTAGAATACCCGTCTATCAGACCAGTGATCACGCTGTTTGCATAGGCAAACGATGCCAATGGAAAAATAAATCGGAATTGATTGTAAGCTTTTAGTGTCTCTAATCCCAACCTTTAACCAGAGTCCAAACCAGTCAATCACATTTTGGGTGCAGAAAACATTATCGTTCTAGTTGATTGTTGAATTGAAACGTAAAATTTGACTTTGGTCGCTATCCAAGCTTTGTCCCCGGACCTGCGTACATTTTTCTTCAAAGCTAATAACGACAAGAAGTCTGAGGCAGTTTTATTTCAACACAATATTTTCGCATCACGATGGGTTTCATTTATCAAATTTCGGACTGTCTCAATTTGTTTCAGTTACTTTTCGTCTGCTTACCCTTGAAACATCATTTGCCACCAAATTTACGACGGGCACGACTTATTGTATAAATTATAAGTCGTTAGTACTAGAACGCGTGAATCACTTTGTCTGGTTAGCAAAACCTTATAGTATTCGATTGTTTTGGTGTTGGTCCATCACACAGGAAGTGATTTACAGTAAAGGGGGTAAACATCATCCTTCTATAACAAACAGTAAGAGGAGTTGGTTGTGAACGTTCACAGCAAAACTGATTTGTTGATTTCGCTTTTGAAAAGAGAGAGGGGTTGTAGGTGAATGGAATGACAGGAGGGGGAGAGTGTTCCTCAACTTAATCGCCTGGAGGAGGGGGATATTGAAAATTGGAATTCCGAGATCTAGGGACAGAAAACTGAAAATGACCAGTTGTCTGTGCTTGGGATTGGCTTTGAAAATTAATGGGAATACGAACAATCGAGGTAAACTCGAAAGAAAAAAAACTAAAATAAAAGCGACAGAATACGGACAATAAAGTAGCTGCACGGTGGTGGGCAAATAACCGCAAATTGGATGCTAAATCTGGGTCACCTATCACACCACTGGTTTTATGTTGGACTCGATCGAGAAGAGAAGAAGAAGACGTAGCTCCACCTCGTACGAGACAACAGTTTTCAAGTGTGGGACGAATTCGGGCCTTTTGCAGCAATGGGAGATGGATTAAGTTCAAGAAACGTCTAGCGCATAATACAAACCAATCTTGCACGCAGCACGAGAAGCAAGTGAACATCCGTAAAAAGATCAAGAAAGAGTGGAGACGAACGGAAGAATAAAATGTAGCATCGAGTTGGTGGGACGAAGGAGAACGTAATCGAACTTTCAATGGGGAGAAAAGAAATGGTCTTTGAGAAAAATCAGGACAAGCAATCTTTGATAATCATTAAAGAGAACACGATTTTTGGATCCCTATGATGAGATCTGTTTAAGCTCTTAAATGAGCGATGAGACAAAATCACAATGGTCAAGGTCGGTGTTGGCGGTGGCACGGCAGGAGGTGGAATGCTAATAAGGTCAGTATAGAAACCTATGGTGATCAAAAGTGGGAGTAGGGTTAGAAATGCAGGATAAAAATTCAATAAAGAAGGGCAGAAAAAAAGTGGGCGGAAATATAAAACCTTGGGAAACACAAGTATTCACGGGAAAATTGTGCACTTTATCTCATCGACTCCAACGGAGATGGCCCGATTCCTATGAAAACTCAACGTCCACTAGAAACAAGATCGAAGAAACTCAAAAGCTGGCTGTTAAGACAATAAGTCCTTGTGTCGGATACGGTTAAAGGCCTTCGATGTTTCTAATGCGAACAGATATGCTTCTTCGTGCTTGTCTTGTCCTGCTGATCAGGATTACTAGACTGGAGCCAGTAGACCACAGCGATCCTCCGCGTTCGAGGAAGGGTCACAGCTAGTCAGAAATAGACGTCTCCATAACTTTCGAAATGACAGAAGATAAGAAAAACAAGCTTACCTTGGAGAACAGTCTCAGTAAAGTTCAAAATAAAGATACAGACGTCAGAAGTAAAGCAACAGTCACCTTATGGGTAGGCGGCCAAAAAATCACGAAACCCATCCAAGTTGAATGGATTTTCACACAAAGGTGCATCTGGAGATGTCAGATGGAACTGGGAAAGCAAAGATGCGGAAGAAGATGTGAAAGTGGTCCAATGATCAGAGTGGATGGAGGGGGGCAATAGAAGGGAGCAAAGAGAGGAAGAAAGTAAGACGATTGGTGGTATGTGCATGATCACCAGACCGATTTCGAATTCCTGTGAGGAAATCAACAATTTGACTTATATTGACGAACAAAGCGAAGGCTTCGACTTCGTGCCTCACAGCCAAAGGGTTTGAAGAGTGTTAAAGCCAATACTTATTGTGAACATCAAAGTTATCAAGAGTGGTCAGTTGGCGAATAGAATCTGATTCAACTACGTTCTCAATGACACAACACGATGAATCAAAAACTGAAGGATCGTTGCTGTTGGGGACAGGTAAACGGTACCGGAGTAAAAGCTAGAAGAGCGGGACAGGGGATTCAGACCAATCAGCTGAAACTCTTGGTTCGAAATTTCCAGGTGTTGGGTACGGGAGGTTGAAACAGACTGATGGATGTAGGCGCAGACACAAGCTTTTGGTGAAAGTAAGCCGTAGAACACGTAGCTGGGGAAGTGTAGGGGGACAGTACTTAATGGGAGAGATTTTCGTATTAGTTTAAAATAAGGCAAGAAGCGAAGAAGATTGGGGAATTTGGTGTGAAAAATCAATATTGTTATTCGAGCCGCTATTGTTGGTGAGAGCGGGTTTGTTTCTTTTGGTACATAATGAGAATGAAGACAAGAGCAGCGATCCTTTTTGAATTGTATATTTTATTAGTTTTGGATGAAATCGTCAACTTAACCCTAGGGTTTGGGGTGACAAACCACATAAGGCTCCGGTTGGAACGGTAGATTACTACGTGGGGCGATGGTCTTTAATTGGTACTGTTCTGAGTTTTATGAAGATTATGAATGTGAAAATAACGCGTTTGTACTCAAGTGAGCCGTGGATAATAAACTATGTTTTTGCGTTCATTTTAGGAATTTGGCATGGCTGCATACAACGTTTTCGACAATATCGATATCTCGGATATCAGCGCTTGATAGATAATGAAGAAACGTTTCCAGACCAGTTTCTTCTACTACCACTGACGAGGACCAGATTCAAACAACACGCGTTTTTCATATCGTGATGCAGAAGAACTGCGGAAAAGACCACTGCTACTTCCTATTCTGAAGGCTTTTCTTCAGTGTAAATATGACAACGTTCACTTTTATTGATATGCCGTTAACTGCTATTTTAAGGTTTCGTCACCGCTGGCGTACGTAAAATTATGAGCGGACCCCCGTTCTGTTTCGTAAACCCGTGACCATGTCAGCCCATTGGGACCAGAGCAATGTGCAAACCAACGCTAGTAGAAGGGAGGATTTTGGGGTATAATTTGCCCCACAGTACAGACAACACTGAAATTGCGTTCATTTCGTGTTTGTCAGTATTGAAGTCATAATACTTCCGATCGGTTGTATTCGCGCCGGGAGTTGCAAAGTTTGCATCTCTCTTCTCGTTTGCCTTGCTGTCGAGATTATGAAGTCTTTCATTTCCCCCCCCCCAGGATCTCATCGCTACTTCCACTCTTTTTTTTCTTCTGTCGACCGGATAACGGTGGATCAACTACATGATCGCCCTGACTCCGTAACGCCTGTGCCTTGAATACATCATTTTCTTGAAAGTGGATCCTTCGATCCAAACTATTTCACTGGTTCCTCACGCCAAAATCCATGAACACGGATTTATTAAGGGCAGTAATTTCTTTTACTAATATTGAGTTCCTTTTGTTATTATATTAGTTATCCTCTAGTCGATTTCTGATTTCGGAATTTATCCTATCCCCGCCGTGGTTTGATTGTTACGGCTCAACTTTTACACATTTTGATTCCGGAAATATGAAACACGAGCAAAACTGAATCGCAACATGCTCAAGTCCGTTTTCCACGCATTTCTTTTCTCTCACTCTATTCCTGTTTTACTTTATTGCTCGATGATGACCACATCCATTGCTCGTGCGTTTCTTTGTTATTCCAAATGCACTTAGTTAATCCGAAGTCAAGGTCTCCTCTCAGTTCACGTAAGGCCTACTTTTCTTACCCGGCCCCAAGTGCCTTTTCGTATCATCTACTGCAAATGTTGGTCCGATTTTTTTTCATTTGCATTAATGGAAGCGATTTCAGTTTTTTGACAAACAAGCAAATAGTCGTAATTTTCAGCAAACAGTAAATCTCAAGAAAACTCTGGTTTTTATGCTTCGTATTCGAGCTCTTCGGAAATAAACACTACCTATCTATTTAACGCGTCGATCTCATTGTATGCCACCCAGTGGCTTGTTTTCGTACTTTTAGATAAACAAAACCTAACCTGTTTTGTCTGCGCTGGTCGGATTCTTGTTTATTCCTTTAATTATTGCCCTTTATAAGTTCGTTTCCCTGAAACTAGCTTTTCACGGTTGTTTGGACCGCACTGATTCTAATTTATTGGTAGCCGCCCAACAATTCTTATTTCCTGACATTTTTCTTGTCCGTTTCAAGCTGAAATCTAACCATGACAATTTCCTGCCTTAGTTTCAGTTTCAGTTTGAGTAAACTGTTTTGAAAAAGTCACGCACATAATCTGATGGTGATTTCAGAGAAACGGTTTATAACCCGTGACAATGGGGAGTGGTACGTTCTGTTTTTCAAAATCCTTATTCATTATGAAGAAATTTTGTGTAAGAACCGATTATTGTCCATCAAAACATCGCTGTATTTATGCTTCTCTACTAAAGAACTTTTTCTTTTATTCCCTTTGATCTGGAAAATACATTTATTATTTGTGTTGGTTTGCTCGACTTGGGAAATACCCTTTCTGTTTTCTTTGTGGTGTAACTGGCCGATAATCATGAGTTGGGAATCAGAGATGCCTAAATGTGCCGAATCATGATCAGTACAACTAATTTGAAAGAAGTGCAAACACATTTCTTACCACATCGAGGCCTTCAATAAGGGTTGATCAACTGATCAACAAATTGTGATAAGTTGACTGATTTTTCATCACAGAAGGTTTGTTTTATTCCATGGACAATCCCAGTGGAGGGAATATGCCCATATCCACAAGGGCTTATTCTGCTATCAACCAGGACCAAGCGACCTAGACAGCAAGGAGAAACATAAAATCCCATTACGTGTGATAGAGTGGCTGCCCGGGAAATAGTTAAGTGCTGTCTAACACCAAACAAAGTGCAGTCGATAATGAAATGCATAAAGCGACTTCCATCTTTTTCTCGACGCATTACTATAGGGATAGTGAAACCAATTCTACTATAATTTCTATTTGTTACGGTCTTTCGAAGTGGATACTCACACACAAGTTGAAATACATAATTGCGTTATATATGACCTTTATGGCATAGGTTGGCTGGAAATCAAATACTTACCGACAAATGGGTTTATGCATCTTTGAAAACGTACACACGCACTCAATGTGCACTGAACTGCGGTGAGATACGGTGAAAACACTGCAAAATGTCCTATTGTGACAAATGAATAAGATTTATTTGTTTCACAATGGGACAGAATTACTAAAAGCGGGCCCAAATAATTTGTGTACCGTAGAGCCATTTACCACAAATTCATGTGAGTATAGTTTTACTCCGCTGACTGGACTTAATTGGTAAACTTAGTTATTGCTTTAGACAGAATGGATATCTGATATTACTTAAAATTAAAAATATGATAATGCAATCATTATTTAAGTAAGATTATTATGGTGACATCCAAATTACTTCACTATCAAAATATCCCCTTCTCGCCTAACAACTGACCGCTTATGGCTTTGTCCAGGAACGACGTTTTTGGTGATTCTTCATCGAAACATTACTGTATTCGCTACGGAAATTTGAATGCACTCCGAATAGATGAACGTACTCCTATTGGGCAGTCAAATTATACTTGCTGAAAAATTGTTCGCAACAGATTTCTTTCATTTGTTTATCTCCTTTTATTACATAAGTGTGGTGCAATACTTCAGAAAGGGGACGGTCAATTAGACACTACCAATCGGGGTGACCGGCGCAAGGGTAGCAGCATTCGAACCCGGGACAGAAGGCCTGAAGTCCACTATGATGATCGTTTGAGGATCACCGGCCATAAAGGATAGCACTAGAAAGTACTTCTTGATAGTTGACTACACTGTTCTGCTCATGCATATTGCGGGAGGCCTAACAGTTGAACCTACTAGGGTTTTGAGTATGATGATGTTTGTGTAAAAAGAAAATCCAAAATCTACATCAATATCTCTTCCGTACTCAGATACTTTTGTCGAGATCCCCTGTAAAACTTCCGTGCATTTGTTACCTGTTGCAAGTAACTCAAAAATGTACATTTGTCTGTGTCAGGAAGGTGAAACTTAAATAATACACTCTTTATTGAAAATTATCTATGTGGAAACTGCTTTCAATATCATTTTGTTCAATTGCTTTGGCTGATAACGCTGATTGCTGCCTATTTACTACTGATTTCCAATTCCTGTTCCCTTATTCTTCTATGGAATATTCCAGAACCAATTCGATTCTAATCGATGTGAGCTGGAACATAGAAAAGCATTGACTGGATCACGCCTCAGTACATATCACCCGCCACCAAGATTAGACGGTCATTCGCCGAACAGTATTTCAATATAGCACTTTTAAACGTATTGACATGGAAAATAACAAGGATAGAGCGAAACTAATGTCAAGGAACGGCTCAGAAATTATTCTTTGCCAACTCAAAATAGTCTTGTAAATTTTGTTCGCTCTATGAATTACCACAGCTTTTGCGAACCAAATTTCGTTTCTGAGATGGGTCAGACACGGTGAAGTTGAACATTACTATTGAAGTTTTCCAGCACAAGCCACTTGCAACGCACACGGGACCTCGTTTATTCAGTGTTTGGGTTGATGTACGCCTAACCGTCCCTGTGGTTTTTCTATCATTCGCAGATCTGGAAATTGCAACTTGCAAACCAGTAAACATCGTTGGCCGTTGAGCTCAAATTTTGAATGAATATTTTTATTTTCAAAGTGCGATGCTAGATGCACTTGTGCTGTAATTGAGTATCACATTTAGAAGAACCGTCTCACGCACTTAGTTCATAACAGCCGTCGCAACAGGTTGTACCAGTTGGGAAGTGGATTAAACACCCTTTGAAGATATTCTTCTATGCTTTTCTCTTTGCTAGCATGGCAAAAGTTGTAACAGCTCGGACGAAAAATGACGACTGAAGGTCTTCATGCTTGAGGTCTGCGCTACAAAGATACAGTTTATTAGGTACAATAAATGTCACTGCGTGGAGTTGTGACGGATGAGATCGTTGAATCCATGTACCTGACTTGTCTAATAGTAGTCTCATTTCCTACTACTTATCTGTCGACTTCCAGTTAGAAACTGTGGTCAGATAGCGAAATAAGTTTCTTCACATGACGGCTGCGGTAGCTTTTCGACAGAAGTAGGAATTAAATCTCTCAAATTTGTCCTGTCACAAATATAATATACAGCGCACAACCCAGACAACGTCTCTAAAGCTTTTTTACATACCCCTAGTTACTCCTTTCAACGTTAATTCTGTTGGGCGGTTATTTATTTGGAATACTCATAGGAATACTCCAAGCGAAACAACTCAAGTAATATACTGGTCCGTACATTCTACAAACGATTTCCGCTGTTGACTCCTTAAATTGCGCAACTAATAAATAATTATTAACTTTTATTTTAGTGGCCACGAAGACCGAATAAAATGGTTGCATCTGGTATCTTTTGTCTACTTTACATTCTAAAACTTAGGTCAAGCAAAGGTTTAAAACAACCATTCAAGGTCAAGCTAAATTTTTCAATTCTTCCGTGCCTGATTCGCTATAACGATTTACCTTTCTGCTATCGAAATTCTTGGGCTGCATTCTCAACCTGTTACATGGTTCAAGAATATCCTGGATAATAAAAGCAAAAGTCATTAGTTCAGTTCCTAGTGAGTTCACTATATAATGACGAATGTTCCGGTACTGCTTTTCATAAGCTCCGAATAGCCGGATTTGAATGTTCGGTTATAAACGTCTTATCACCACCGGGGGCAGGGTCAACACCAATAGCAATAATAATAACGGTTACTACCCTAAGCCATCCCATTTTGAACAAGCTATGGAATCGAAAAGTCCTTTTGGAGTTGGTTTGCCAGATATAACAGGAAAAATATCCAGGTGAAAAAAACGCTTTTTTGGTCTGCCATGTTGAAGATAATGATAATACTGTAGATACAGAACAAAGGGAGTTGGGGGGGGGAGGGGTGATTCGAGGCTATACACGCGGTCATCATCTCCTCAACAGTATGTATGGCGCAACAAACCAGTGATTTCAAGTTAGTGGCTAGCCATGAGCTTATTTTCCAGAGTGTGGAAACCGTTCATCTTGAGCATTTTCCAATTTTCGAGGATTATAATTTATCGCTTTGCTTCCGATTGATAAGAGCTGTCGATACACTAAGACACAACCTTTAGTACTGCAGGGTCAACGCTACTGGTATAACAACTGATGACGTAAAAATAATGAATATATTATTGTATATTATTCGTAAACTATGGTGTGGAAGATCGAGTGATCAGATTCCGCAGGGAGAAATGGATAAGTGAGCATGAGCTCATACACTTGCTTTTTTTTTATAAAAGTGTGATGCACGTTTCCATAAACATTTCGTCGCTGAAATTGATGGCTAGGGAAAGCTACTTATTTCGAGATGGGCCTTGACAGAAATTGTGTTGAAATTCAAAGCCCACTGGCAATCAGTTTATACTCGTAGAGCAAATACTCAATCTACCAAAGGTGAATGATGCCCGATGTGGGTATGATTCGATTTTTTTGGTAAACATTGGAGCAAGATAATTAAAAGGCTGGCGAATGTGTACTTAGGCATTCTTAAAATGCAGCAACATTTATTCTCATAATTTGGCTCAAGAAAGTTATTTAGGAGTTTGGAAAGAAATGCATAAGGATGTGGTCCAGTTTTTTCACCCGATTCCCACGGCTTCCGTTTGCTTTACTGAGAATGATCGCATTCTTTTCGTGCCTAGACAGTTTTGGACTTGCGTTAGGTACGTTCTCAGACACAGGACAGCAAGCAAAAGAGTGCAATCCTATTCTCCAAATGTGACTGAAAACGTAATGCATTGAAAGTGTCTGATTCAGCTTCATTTGCGGAATCTGCAGTATTCTGCACTAGCCGTTCAGGTATATTGGTGGCACACTGACGCAACACTTGTCCTCAGAACCTAAAGCTTCCAACAGCGCAATGGAAACAGTTTCGCGAACGGTAACATTGCTGTTCGTGGAATCGTGAAAAAAATATGCGAACATAGTGAAAGTCTTAACCACGAGATTAACATTTCCGAACCCATGTAGCGTTGCCCTAACAAACCTGTATCTTTGGCTTGCTCTTTTGTGAACACTGACCCGAATTCGCTCGTCATTGGACGGTTAACCGAGGTCAGTGAAATTTCGGATAATGTATGGGTGGAAGGATTCATATGAATCATCTCTCTCTTCAGTGGTCTAAAGAACATTTGGAAGCTTACGTTTTTAAGTAGACCTTTGCAAATGACTGATGAGCACCACCGTCTCCATCTGCTTACCATTATATTCTTCGTATTCAGATTAATATTGGTGACCAAGTGAAATATTTTCTGAGCTGTTTTCCGTTTATGTCAAATAGACGAAGAATGGTGAAGCAGGCAGTAACTTATAGTTTAAACTCACCTCAGACGCTCGGCGGGACAATTTGTTTGACAGCCCTACTAGGAATTATTAAGTATCAGAAGGAACAAATTCACATGTCAAGCGGATACTTCTTCCTCGTCCAATTACATACAAACACGCCACTGCTACCCTCGGCTAAGCGATGTAGGTTTCACTGTAATTTTTAAATAAAAATAACATCGTCGTGTTCAACCCAGTACTGAGCGGCCAGGAAGAGCACTGATTGTTGTACGAGGCAGCATTTGTTTTCATGTACGTGCAACTCATCAGGCAAGAGAAACAGTAAGGTTTTACAGGAAAAATAAGTGTTTCATTATTATTAGATCTCATTGTATGAAATGTTAGTTCATCTGATATGGATCGAAAAGTGGAGGAACAAAGTACAAGTTTGGTAGCATATTGTCCGTTTCTATTAATGCAGTTTGTTTCCAGAGTTACTGTATGGAAGAATTATTTCGTGGTTTAAACATTTTTTCGGTACCGTATTCTATGCGGTTATCACGGTATTTTGGTTTACGGTTTTGTGCAGTGTACGCATCATTAACAAGGTGAATTCTGCCTAAGTTTTCATCGTCATTAATGACTGATTGGTGATTGGTGTTCTTTTCGTTTATTTTCCGCTCTAATTTGTGCTCCCTAAAGATAATCATTTTAGGAGAAAAATGGCTTCCTTCTGACGATCATAATCACTGATTTCCGTGTGACCTAAGATTTTTTTTTGTTTTCTCGATCCGCGAGTCCGGAAAGCCGAGGTCGTAGCTGGAACCGGGTTATTCCGGGTTATTCTTGTCAGCAATTAACCCCGTTCAAATTTAGATTTATTACTGCAAGAGTCAATCATATCCGACCACATGGAGGAGGGCCGATAAATTCACAGGGAAATGTTTATCCCTGGGAGGAGTGCGTGTCTGTGCGCGTTCATGTATGTGCCCGTGTGTGCTTATGTGTAAATGCAGATACGTAGAGCGGACTCAAACCCGTAATGACGGAAAAAAGTGTCGTTGTATCTTTCTTTTTCACAGGGTATAGTAAGAAGCTAAAGGTTTAGATTTAAAAGTGCTCCTGAGCGCTCTAGTCCCTTTTGAGTCAGTTAGTGGCAGGATGAAGTCAGACTTAATTTGTGATTAGTTGTCTGCTCAAACAGTTGTGAGACATTAACTTTAGCTGTTCTTATGAACTCGCAGTTGATAACGAACTGACTAGATTTATTAGCAGATCAATACGGGTGGATTGATTGGTACCACTGTGTTGACAATTTAGTTATTGCTGAAATGATCAATGAGTCTATTTAGTCAAGTGCAACAGCAGTTCAGATATTTTGCAACTGCTTCAAACTACAGCGTAAAACGTGTGTGAAATAACGAAAACAGAAAACTCCATGAGCTCAAAGATGAGTGAGATTCTCATCGGGTTCCCACACTTACATTAATCAAACATTAACATATTCATCTGCAGCCTGACCATTACACTCTGATCAAGATCCGTTTGTCCTCAAGCTACAGTTTGGCTCACTTCTGGTCACTTGTTTGTATTCATTGCGCTTATTCTCCTAGGCTCAAACCGTGTACTGTCTTGCTTATTATCTTAATTGAGAGCTTTTATTCTGAGCCATTTTGTTCTTGCCGATACTCAACCTTCATGCGCTTGTCTCACGTTAGGTACTGTTGTCTCTTTCCGTCTAGAGACATTCATGTCTCATTATTCCTTCTGCAGTTTCCCGTTGGTTGATGTGATCCACGTCATAGACGCGTCTTTCCGTTGTCGTAGCACTTTTCACCGCAATTCACACACAGCTTCAAACAGAAAGTTAAGCTGGTACAAAGTTAAAGTTCGTTGATCCCCCGATGGGATTGGAACCCACGCGTGGAGACCGCCCACTATCCAGCACAGCTTGGGCTCAACCGACCCACGCCGAATGGTTTTGAAAACTTCTTAAATGGATCCTAATGCCCACTGTAGCTGAGGTGAGAGAGATACTAAGGAAGCATGGGTGGCATCCACAATCGGGCAAGAATCCCCCAGACCAGCCAGGTTTTGCATACGTTTAAAATAGATATTATTACATCTAGAGTCCACCTGACTAACATGGAGATCTTTTTATCCTTCCAAGGGGGCTGCTAAAGGTTGTATATGATAAGGACTCCAGGTACATGAGGTCCCTTAGCCTTCGGCAGTTGAGGAGGTTGAATATTGAATTACAGCCTCTTAATGTTCAGGGACTCGCATTACTGGAACACTGATGACCGAATTCACATAATTTGAAAACTATACCAGAGGAGTTTTAAATTTAAATTCCCCCACATTGCCGTCAAAAAATCTGCGTACGTCGTGGTTAGGCACACAGAAGGCGAAAGTGTGAGAAAAGAACCGTTGGTGATAAATGAAAGCATAGATAAAAGGCTTTAACGATCTCCGCAGTTTTGTTTTCATCAGTAAATGACCCATAAATTAAAAGATAGCCCATCCCAGGTTGATGCTTTTCATCAAGTAAAAGGCACATCAGAAACAGAATTATTTCATCGTAGTGCAGTAGGTGGTTTATATCCGTTCTGTGTTTCACAATGACACGTACGGATCAGTAACATCAGTGGCACTAGACATTTGATAACACACCTATCTACGCAAGGTAATATTTCACCGCAAACCATTTGTTTTGGGACTAAGCATCTGCACTTGCTCGCGAATCACTGTTACTCCTCTCTCCCCTGTTCGAGTCGTATGGGCCACATGTCTTGCGAGCGAGGCTGGTGCATTGTCCTCTGAGCAAACGGTTATGAAAGTAGTTTTTTGCGGAGCTTCAGATGCAACTGATTTTCTCATGCACACAAGCAACAATGTACACAATCTCTTTATTCATTACTTTCTGGTTTCTTTCGATATGAAAGATTGTTCTTATCAGTCAGAATAACTTCATCTTGACAGCTTAGTGTCAACTGAATAGCATGAAACAACAGCTCAGAGATTTTGTTCACAGACTTTTTCCCACCAATGTTGGTACGGTTAAGCAGATCTGTTAGATAGCACTCCGATTAGTGCCTAATATATTATGGTCCTACGTAGCCATTACTTTAAGCTGCCTCACTAACTCCAATGCGAGGCCTTTTCTGCCTCCGATTCATCTCGCTTATCAGGGAAAACAATGGTTTTTTTTGGACGCTGTTCCATTCGCCCAATCGTTGCGTTCAACGTGTTGGTCCGACGTGGTGTGGCCAACCAAGCCTTGGGGCTTAAACACCGCTGACGGGACTCATCACCCATTCTATCGATTCACACGACCAATGGGCCGTCCTGACACTGAAGATTACGTTGTCTCAAGCCCTGGACTTGGTACCACAGCAGTGGTGACCACCAACGTGACTCGGCTGTCTACCAACGATGAGTTAACACGTACTCTCACAGCTGCCCTTCCCAAGTCTCAGTGCCATGATTATCTGGTCCGTTTGATAGTAAAAAAGGGGTTGTTGCCCATGGATTTTCTCTTTCCACTGTACTCATACATGAGAACATGCCGATGAATTGCGTCTTCGTATGTCACAACAATTCCCGAGACGACCAAATTGAGTCAGTATGGTAGAATCACGGTAAGCGGAACCAACACTGCAGACCATTAGATTCACCGATCATGCTGGAGATTTGATGGTACGATTTGTGGGCATATACACCGTTTCCTGAACCCGAAAGAGAAACAGTACATGCGACCTGTTGATTTTGGTATTGTGTTCGGCACAAATTTACGCCAAATTATGAGTTGCAAATGACTTGCTTTTTCACGAAGCACTTCCCGTGGCCTGGGCTACTCAATTCAGACAAGAAAAAAAGAAGGAAAACAAAGGCCAAATGATTTGGTCTCACCATGACTCGTAGCGGATTAAAATCCGCGAACTCTGTCATAGACTTTGACGTCGCACCCTAGTGCCTAGAAAACGAACTGATCCTAACATAATTTGTTGTATTCGGCACATACGATTCACTATTTACTATCGGTAACAGCAACATGAATAAAGTGAAGAGTGAATGCCACATGAAACCTGTGAACCATTCATTCACTGAATGATGAAAGGGATGTGAAAGGAAGAGCGTCGACAGTGCAGAAAGGGAACAACGGATTTGCTCAAATATTGGAATAACCGCTCAGAGATTTGTTTAAACTTATGAGTGTATTTTAAACCGTGGAATAAATAGAAAACAGGTGTCATGTGCGATCTGAACTTTTAGTTAGTCAATGCGGATTTTCTCATCTTCAGGAAAACATAATCCCTCAGAAACCAGTGAAATGAAATAAGATCGCATTCGCTGGGAAATCTGAAAGATGAAGCACAGGTGTTATTAGTTTAGCGTTTGTATAATCGGTCGTGAAGTGCGTAATGCAAGAAAGAGTTTTCTTTTTTCATGAAAAAAAACAAGAAAAAGAAAACGGAATGACCAATGAGCATAACAATTAGCGAAAAAATAAGGAGTTGAAGATCAACGAGAAACATTCGCAGAATCACACTGGTCGCCGTTCGAAGACAATTCAACGTAGTTGCATCCTAAGAAGAAGCGAAGGAATGGATAAGTTACTACAGTCATGTCTCACTGGTGATAGGAATGTAGTCGCTGTGGTACCAATTGAAATTGTGCGTTTAAAAATGATAATTATTTGTGTACTTTTGAAATGTCACCAGTATATCCCTGGGTATCCGTATTTTTCAGAGAGATCATAACCTCTAAAAACAAGGCACAAAACTTTACTGACTTCAGTTGTGGAACTCAATTGTTATTCAATTTTAAATTTTCCTAGTTTCGAGGAAGAGGTATCATATTACACACAACTAGTAGATGATCTAAGGTTAGTAAAGCATGCGTTTTCCGCTTGCTTGCAGGTTGTCGACGAATTCATTAGGAGACTCTTCTGTACTTTCGTCTCTCTATCCTTTGTCCATTTGTTTGTCTGTCTACCTGTCTGGTGCCTTTTGATCTTTACGTCTCTAGCTCTGTATCCTTACCTCTGTCCCACTCTTAGTACCGTTGCATAGACCTAATCATTCTATGATAACATCTTCAGTAATTTATGAAAAAATTCTTACGCCTTGATAAAAAAAAACTATGGAACTGACCAAATTATGAAAGATCACAACCTCGGAGACGTTTGATCTGTGAAGCAAATTAAAAAAGCTGACTAGCAGAAAAGCAAATATGTGGATGGCTTCACCTACCCGTCACCATCAATCTTTCCATACACTTTGTGGTTCACATTGAAGAACAATAAACAGCACACAAGCTAGAGTGGCTTTATTACCTATGCAGTACGAAAAAGTAATGGAAATAATTTCATCAGTTTGTCATTATAAACAAATAGATTTTGTTCTGTAAACACACGAAGAGACTGGTATTTGGATTTGGTCTCTGCTCAACGGACTCATTCAGTTTTGACCATGAAGGGTGTCCCGTGAAGCTACCGTTAATTAAAATGGTCCCCGAATGTACCATCATCTGACTGAATAAGTTGATCCAGGCTATCGACACATGATCGTCTGTTATTTTACTCAGATGGTAAACATTTGTTCTATCAGATCGACACACCTAATAGTGCATTTAGCCCATGCGTATGTGCCACTATGATAATATCTACACATGGTCTTGGAGATAAATGACTCACACCGCACTGATTGGTCCGACGGTCACATTGTGTTGCATACACTGTTCTTTTAAAGTCCATACATGTGAAAGTAAGAGTTCATGTAAACGTTCTTTGTGTTCGTAAGTGCAGTTAGCAGTGTGTGAGAGTGAGCTGTTATTGATCAACACAACATATGACATCAGACATTACCGTTACTAGCGACGATACTGCTATCGATCATTTATAACAATCTCTTTTACAAATATCACTACAAGGATAGTTTGTGGAAGGTTTGCTAGTGAATATGCTTTGAAATGACAATGTCTTGACTTAATAGATTTCTAGGTTCAAACTGAACGATCATCATTCCCTGTCATCTAGTACGAGTGTTGGCTCTTTTCAGTGGGAAAAAAACCGTAAATGAATGGATAAGATATTAAAAAACAGTGATGGAAAACTTTATGGTAAATTTTAAAGAGTTTACAACCTATCTTGCCAAGTAGGAACAAGTCAGGACAGTGATTAATCTGTGTCTAGATACATCCGCTGATAACCCCAAGATGAATATGGTGGCCAAATAAATGTTGTCAAACAAAAAGCAGAATATGGTTCACCGTGCAGTTTCCTCACTGAACTCAACATCGGAAACCATGACGGCACTGCACAGCTGCTTCATCCCTGTTGGTTCCGGTGTTTTGACTCATAATCACTGACCCCGGGTTCCAGTCCCCGTGGGGACGCGGTGTATGTGCACTGCTAATGATTCCTAACAAGGATGAAACAGCTGTACAGTGCTCCCATGGTTTTCAATGATGAATTGAGCGTTGAAACAGCATGATGAACCACATTATATAAATCTAATCCCCCATTTCTCGTATGAGCAAAACAATAAATATCAGGGTGACTTTCATTCGTTATTGCACAATTCAGTTTGATAAATACCTTCGCAGTTTAACTCTGAAATATATATTATTCTCCTCTGCTCGGTGGAGGGAATGAAGTGAACTCATTCGCATTGCCTCTCGAAGGAAGTTGGTTCAGTTTTTTGTTTGAGAGGAGGCAGATATTGACATGATGAGTATAAAACGGGGTAGTCCCAATAACTAATGGAACTTATTATCGTTAGTACATCTGTGAACCACTATTCAATTATTTGTCCACTGACCCGATCGATACGTGAATAAACAGTAGGCGGTTAACTTTACTCATCCCTCAGTTGATATAATACGGATTCACTTGGCAATACGGTGAGCTGTCTCTGAACTTCTTTGTGGATAATATTACTTAGATAGACATGCATGACCGGTGAAATTCAAATAGTGTAGAGAGTTTGCCTTCCATCGGGAAGGTCAGAGGTTCGAGTCCCACCACTGCCAGTCACTTCCGTGGTAAGCAGTAATCCAATGTCGTCCGGCTCATTACCACACCTGATCTATGTGGTTCCCCACTGCAAGCACCTGGATCTCGCTACCGGCTATCACCAATAGTGCGGTAAGCCCTAGAGGCTACGGGGTGTTTCTCTGAACTGCACACGTGCGCAAATATGTGATAAAAAAAAATACGGGTTGATGAGTAAACCGATAAGCATAATGGTAGAAATCCATCCATTGGAATAAATGAATTCGCTTTCGAAATCAAAAGTGGTGCCAAAGCGAAGACAATAACGAAAGGAAGAAAGAAATAACATCAGAGAAGGCAGCTATTTAAACGGACATGATACATTTTTGTTTTTTCACCTTATAGTGTTTGAGGTTGTATTTAGCTGGTTTCATGTAGTTACGGGGCATTACTTTCCAACAGGCGAGCAGTACAGCACTCACTCCGCTGATTTCTATTCCGAATCATATCTCCGGCCGTACCTAACCAAAAGAAATCGTCAATCCTTCAATCCTTAACAAGAAGGCAGCAGCGAACAACCATATCCAGTGCTGATGGTAAATTCTTTCGTATTCCTGTTGGACCTCATGGTCTTACCACCACCTTACTTCTTCCGGCCTTGCCTAGCACGTGTAAATTGAGCTCGAAAAGGTAGAAGGCGGGCAGGTTTACGCAAAACATGCCCGTGCCTTCGGAGGCGACACAGAGTCATTACCGTGAATAGAGAGTGACTATATTTACCCAGTACAAGGCAACTACTTTTGACATTGTTCAAACGATGTTTCCGGCGGAAGTGCACTACGCTTCAGATAACTCATATATCGAAATCGAAAGTGAAACAAACTCAACGCGGAGTGGCCGGATATCAATCCACTAACTGTATCCCGTATGAACTAAAATCAGAACCCCAAACTTTGACCGTTGTTTTTCATAAAATCTGAGTGATAAGACCAAATGGAAACACTGCAATGCATTGCTTCAATGAAAAGTTTTGGAATTCGTAATCTAGGCATGTAAACAGTAAGATCCATTAAAAATACTATAATCTCTGTAGTTGCCTCGTAAATGAGATCGGAAAGCGCAAACAGAGACCAGCTGTGAATTTCATCTATGCCTTGGTTCAAACGTTCGACAACCGGATAATCCACGAAATGCACTCCACATTACGTCGCTCCAACGGACACTCATGTGGCCATCAAGAAAATCAACCATGCAAAGCAAAATTTTTACCTACATCGCCGCTATCCAATCCCTTTGAAGGCGGTCGCAGTCCTATCGGAGATGCCATCGTATGGTTGGTATGTCTCTTTTCATTCTATTACTTTCAGTCTGTGTGACGTAATCACGTTCATCGTCCCTTCGTAGCTGTCCTTCGTTGTGTTTTGAGCAATTAACCACTTACTTATCAAGGGAATAGAATCCATACTCTATCACAGTTGTTTTCTGTGTGGAGAGATGGCTTCTTCTTGACGTGTTCCTATGACAAACGGCAGAACAATAATAATGGAAGGAGCTAAACATCCACTTGAGTCAATTTATGTTTGCTACGTTCTGCATATTTTATCAACAAACTCTATGCGGTCTGCAGTTCAAACGGCGGGAAATAGACCATCAAGTTCCGGATTACGACGCGACGAACGTTCACTTAAAACATTTATTACGGAAATATTATTGCCTTTTCTTTTGCCGATCTAAGTTTTTCGAGGTTTCAGTTCACCATATTTCGTGTGACATTTGTTGGTGAAATGACCGGGTAAGAGCGAGTGGTCGTTATCAAAGAGTTTGAAGTTTCTCCTTGTTTCATTGGTCACAAAACCACCAACTTCCCAAATGTTGCATCTTTTTTTATTTTGGCCAAATTCGGGAAGATTTGGTTGTTCGATCTAATTCGATCTTTGGTCATTCATAACCATAGTCAATAGAAGATAGCTTTTCACTAGAATGTTTATGATTTACTGTGTATCGTTTGTCATCCCGATTTTTTCCGCTGTTTACATAGAAATAAGTCACCATAAACCTGTGAGCCAATAAATTTACCAAACGTCTCCAAATTTCAGTGCAAGCAAATTAACCGACTACGTGAAAAATGAATAGTAAAGTTTACTTTTCAGTCAAGTGCCTGTTGACTGAAATGGGACCTATTAGTGTGCACTGTGTTCTCGTCCTACTTATCGATCTTGAAGTCTCAATGATACCGCTCTTTTAGTGTTGGGGTTGGTTTGTACATTCCTTACTGTAACTTCTCACAAGTCACGTGCGTGACCGGGTTACCCGAACGCCAAAATCTGAGATCCACACCATTGTTGCTTCGTAACACACGTGACTGTGGGAGACCGTGTCAATGCATGAAATCACCATCTTTCGAAAACAATTATCTCGATAAGCAAATTATGAAAATGAAAATCATTTAAAAAATTTTAGATCTCATTGTCTGAGTTTTAGTATGGCCATAATGATAGACATACCGCACGTTAAATACTTATGCTGAATAAGAACCAGTCGGTGTTATGCTACTTGTAATTTTTATAGTAGCAGGTATTTAACGGGATCGATTTTTTGACCTGACCGTTGACCTATTCACGGTTGGGAAAATACAACAAGTGATAAGTATGACAGCGTCAGGCCGAGAGTCTCGTCTCCTGTTTGCATTCAGTATCTACTAGGAAAAGTAATGTTTGGCTTCGGAGCAGTCCCATACAAAGCATGACCTAGAAAATCCTCTTTCAACGGTATTTGAGTAGGTAGGTGAGAGGGGCACCAAGTTGGCAGTTTACTTCGGCTGGAGTGATTTAACTACTACATCACAGTAGGAAATAAAGATGGTAAAGAAAAAGGAATGATGGAACTAAAGTAATCCAGTATAAATGAATGCCGGTTAGTTGATAACTTTCATTCGAAAAAGCAAATGCCGATAAACTGCATTCAACGTCAGTTGGACGCCTCTAAGGGACCACGATTTTTCCAGAACAGCAACTATTCTGCCAAGGTGAAGCACTAGTTTGAGGTAATTACAATAATAAGCCGATCCGTGAAGATCCAGTGCTTTTTATTCATGTTATTTATTAGTACCATTTTGGTCTAAAATGAGAAACTATTTCAGTCTAACCACTTGTTTCAATGTCATATTTTGATTAGTAGCCTAAGAACGCTGATTGAACACTCATTAAAAGCCACAGATCATCTGACCGATGTCATACGGGTGATTGCGTCTACACGTTTAAGGGTTGAAATGTGAAGTGAAACGGAACTGTCTCAAAATCCAACCGCCACATTTAGTGTGCCTGCTGTTAGACGCTTGCCCTTATTTGGTCAACGTTTCCCTAAATGATCTCACTTGTTCAGTGAACAGTTTGACCGGCAATTAAGATTACACTCACCAATTATTCTGCTCTGGGACCAGTTATACGTAAAAGAAACTGTAGTCTCAATTTTGAGCTATTTGGGTGGTTTTGATCATTTTCTTTGGCACATCCTATTAAGGAGAGACAGAGAAGAAGGAATATAAAAAAAATTTCAAACTAGGAAAGCAGTACACTGACGAGGAATGAAAAATGTTTTGCTTTCAGTGTATCACTGGCCTCGATGGTTTAATGGTCTGTACAGTGAATTTGATCTGTCAAGAAAGTATTTATGGTGTATTTCGCTCGAGTAGTTCAGAGAAATTCTCAAAGTTACTTTTACAGGTTTATGTCTAAAATCCCAGTTCAGTCGCTATCCACAGAGCCAGTTATCCTGCGCGGAGAGACAAGTGCTATGCTTCCTGAACAACGTACGCCTAAGAACATGATCCTCTGTTTACTTTTGGCTTTCTGTTTGTAATAATTCCTTTCCAGGTTTGCCTTTGCATTTCTTTTAACAACCAGGTCACTCGTTTGAAGACAGGACAATGAGACACTGGCCTGAACTGAACCGCAGATTGTTTTGCACACTGTTTTGTATAGATAACAGTGTCACGTGGAAAATAAATACCGAGGATACTGACTAATCATACATCTTGATTACCTGATTGTTTTGTACTTAATGTAAAATAAACCTACTGGATAACCCAACCAAAGTGGTTAAACTGATTTATCAGTTCCGTTACTTCCAAGTACAGCATAAATTTCCGTGCAAATTCGATTCCATTCCCTAAAGCCAACTGAAACCTTGGAAGTGCAAAACTGGCAAAGAAAAGATCTTCGCTTCAATAGCCCTATGGCAAACATGAAATACATTATCGTATCACTAGAAGTAACGGTTCGTTCGCAACTGCTCCCAATAAACCTGAATTTTTACTTCTCCGAAATAAATTAAGTCTGAAGAAGCAATAGTACTCGCATGCCGGGGATTTTTCGGATGAGGTAGTTTTCAACGCCATCAGAAGCATGCCTCCATTGGATATCTAATCGCAAGGGGCTACTTCACCAATTCAAATTGCCCAATCGCCTTCTATAAAATACGTAGCCAGAGATAAAAGAGCATGTGAACTGACAACTAGTCGTCACGAACTGCCTTGAACAGGATACTAGCTTTGCGTACGTAAACTTCTCCGTTTCCAAGTTCTCGGAGCTTTTCTACTGCCACGCTTCTCAGAATCAATAAACGTAGCACTGTTCCTCGCTAACCCTTATTCTGTTTCTAGAACAGAAGAAATTTAGCGGGTAAACGATCAAACAATGGGAGAGGTCATCCGGTTTTAGCTATATGCTTACCGAAATTCTACAGCCCCCGCAGCTGGAAGTGATGAATCCAAGCTTCTAGATCAAACTGTCAACTGCATAAACAAGATATGTTTAGGTCCGAATTCGGAACCTCATGGGCTAGAGTCCTCTTTTGACGGCTTTTATTCCGCTTGTGGCCCTTTTACATATATATATATATATATATATATATATATATATATATATATATATATGAACTTAAAACAATGTAAGGGTTTAGTTCTTACTTTTGAGACTCCTGCCATCGACGCACATGGCATCCTTGTGACTGGCATTCGTGACTCCAGTTTCGTCATATGAATGAAGCCCTCTTTCAGTCGAGATTTAGCTTCTCATCGCTTTCCCTTAGGAACACGCAATATCAATGGCGACAGCTCGGAAATTACGGTGGGTTGAGGAGCGTCGTGAGTATATTATTTTACGATTGGTTCATTTCAGTAGCATAAGACTCAAGTTGCTTATGAAATGATTCAGCAGGCAATGCCAAAGATAAATGGTATTAGTTGCAATACTTGAACTGAGAGAACTGATTGAAGTCACTTCAAACCGGAACCAAGCCAAATAAAATAGCAAAATAACCATAACTGCGGAGCCGTACGTTAATTTTACTGCAAAATTTATTTGGATGACCATGCTGCATGAAGGGAAATAAATGATAGATCCAAGCGGAATTTTTGTGAACCTGTTCAACATGCTTCTGAATAACTGGGGATTCTCAGTGTATGTCATCGCAAAACTGTGCAGCTCAGTGTCCCATGAAGTGTTTGTTGAAGCAGCACCTCAACCCACTACTGAAAATCCTCGTTAGAACTCCGCATCTTTTCAATCTTCCAAGAAATAGTCTGCTGCAGCTCTATGTAAGATTCAAACCCGGGACCTATGCTTTTGAATTCATCATCACTATCAGTATCCACATCATCGTACAGCGTTAAACAGCGGGGCTAGCCCCACTGACCACCGCCTTTCTCAGCAAGAGCAACGTAGAAAAAGAGAAAAAGAATAAACAAGGTGGACAGGGAGTGGACCTAAAGGGGCAGGAAAACGAAACAATACCATAGTAGAAAACATACGAAATACACTGTCTCAAAGTAAAAACACACATTGATCAGTCATTCCGATTGAACAGAAAGTGACGACACGATCGCCACTGTTCACGGTTCTATGCCATATCCTTCAGTGTCTCCAGCCTATTAGCTAATTGATCTTTTGGACACCCCCTCCCCAAGATCGCTGCACATTTTCTCTTTCCTAGCTGCCACGTTATCTGTTGACATCCACGTGGTTTCTTCTACTTTTGAGGAGGAACGGAGAAAAGGACGCGGTTGGGTAGACGTGTGTTTTTGTCATACGCAACACGTGCCCCAACCAACGAAGTCTAATAGGGTGGATAAGTCGTGACAGAATTTTCTCCGAACTGGTGCTTAAAACTCTGTTTACGACCCCAGCATTACTCACCAGATTATTTCGTCCAACCTCAGCAATACTACGTAAACATCGACGGTCGCAAACCTTAAAGCGGGGAACATCTTCCGTATGCGACCTCTATGTCTCACAAACATATAACAGAGCTTGGAGCGCCCCAGAACGGCATACACGACCTTTCAACTTAACCAAAGTATTTGATGGGCGCCACAAATGCTTCAGTTCAGCGTACGCCACTCGAACCTTGGATATAAGTGTGCTCACCTCTACTACTGTGCTCCCATCCGTCGCCACTCTGCTGCCGAGGTACGTAAACGGTCGACAACTGTTAATACCTCCTCATGAAGCATCAACCTTGGAACCGTTGACGTCCAGTCTTGCAACATCACTTTACGCTTTGAAGGTGCAAAGAGCATGCCATATGGAGCTACAGCTTCAATGAGTTTATCGAGTGCAAGTCGAGCACTTTCCGGGCGCTCAGACAAGTAGACAATGTAGTCGGTGTGATCCTCGTCACACAGCTTTCCACTGTTTGCAAATTTACTGCATACATCCTGGAGATTTCGTAAGGCATTTTCCATTATGTTGTCGATGACGAAGTTAAACACGAATGGCGAAATGGAACCTCCTTCTAGAACACCACGGGTCGTTTCTAATGGATTGGATATTTCACTGTAAACCCTTACATCGCCAGAAGTATGAGAGTACAGTGATCTCAGTGTATTCCGGAACTTCTGTGGCATTGCTTTTGAGTGAAGGGTACTGAATAGGGCTGTTCGATCAGTTGAATCGAAGGTGCCTGCCAATTCGAGGGAAACCATTATTGTCGGTCCACGGTATGCGTGACGTGTTTCAAGTAACTGATGAAGAGTAAAAGTCTGTTGCATTCATCTTCGACCAGGGCAGAATCCCGCCTATTGTTCGTTTGCTTTCCTCCAGCGATCCGGTGTAAGATAGTGCAACAAAATCAAGGCTAAAGCCTTATTGACTATCGGAATTAAG
This sequence comes from Fasciola hepatica, assembly GCA_948099385.1. Classification (NCBI taxonomy): domain Eukaryota; kingdom Metazoa; phylum Platyhelminthes; class Trematoda; order Plagiorchiida; family Fasciolidae; genus Fasciola; species Fasciola hepatica. Next base: position 2,482,069 of record CANUEZ040000022.1, on the reverse strand, counting down.
TTGATCCCACGACGGTTACTACAGCCATTGCTTGCGTATTCCCTCCTCGAAGATGGGTACAATCAGTGACTCGCTCCAAGATAACGGGATACGTTGTCGTTCCAGATATCACGGATCAAGATGGTAAGTGATTTTATCTACGCACCCCACCCAGCTTGAAGAGAATTGGAGGAAGTTCGCCGGAACCGGGTGTTTTCCACACTTTGGTAATCAAATGCTCAACTCTACTGTTGCTTCTGATAGGGGTCCAGGTGATACTTTCCAAGAAATCGCATTTGTTGAAATTGCTGTAACTACATTACTGCACGGCCATCTAAACTTCTCCTAATGGTCGAGCCTTTGCTTTTTGCCATAAGTAAGCTCTCTATTTCTATTGCCTATCGTTTTAATGACCGGGGTTCGTCGTCCATCGGTGTCGCATGTAAGTTTTAAAGGTCTTTGAATGTTACCTGAAGTAGCTGCTTCTTCGATTTCTTCGGCTACCTTGACCTACCAGTTTTCACCATCCTTCTTAAGGCTTTTCGCGACATGATTTTGTGGACTTCTCCCCATCTTATTCATCTTCCTACAGTTCGAGAGCTGACGGTTTAGCTGCTTTAACTGACCGACTCTTGCGAAATCCTGTGTCATTGATGGATATCGGATCTAGGACCACAGGCAAAACCTATAGCCACAAGCATCACTCGATTGATATGAGCCCAGTGGTCGTCAACATTACTCTTCGCCACATTTCCTACGTAAAGTGATAGTTTCTGTTATAAACAGTGCAAACCTCTGGGTCGGACGAACGTGCTAAAGCTAATCGGGTTTGCCGTTTACTTCGATGACTATGGAACTGGAGCGAAAATCGAATTAAAGTCAATGCATGGTCCGATACTACTCACATGGACCGGTAGGGTCCACAGTTTTGAATTACGCATATGAATGGGCTGAGGACGGTTTGTTTCACGTTAACAGTACAATATATGGGGCACATTTGTCACTGTTTTTTGCGTTATGAACTCGACACCCACATAGTGATACGATGGATGCAACTGAGGTAAAACCAAGCAAGAGGCCCGTATACACCAGCCAGATGCCAACGCAGGTAAAAGTCAAAACTGTGTATGATCAAAAAGTCGAGAGACGGCTTGACTTGTGGGCTGAACAAACAATAAATGCCACAAAAGAAATAGTTGCATAGTTAACTACGGGTGTCAGGGTAAACTGTGTGGAAAATAAATCTGAAATGGATCTCAGAAACCCTTCAGACGCTCATACTAACGGCAAGTAGTGTGTAAATGGAGCGCTTCTATATGCCACCTTGTTGTTCGTTGGGTTAGCAGTAACCTAGACACGGATCGCAGTGATGAAATGACAACGGAGTGTACATGTAAGGTGATAAGTTGGTAGACGAGCATCGGGTACGCAAGCCTGATGAGCGGCCACAACGGCGATACCGGTTGTGTGCTTCCGAAGAAGTTCTGTACAGCCACTGACATACTACTTCTTACCAACATGGTGTGCCCCACGACTGGCTGCGCTACATGTTATCACTTTGGAATTATTCTTAGAATCAACTCATGTCACTTCGAATTCGCGGCACTAAAGGATCATTCACTCGGATTACAGACAAAATGTGTTCTGCTTCACTATCCACTACTCGTTTTTATGAAAGCTGGCAAAGATGAAGTTGGACTAGGAAACGCAAGCTAGCCGGTTGGCAGACTGCTCACACAAGGCCGAACAAGACGACTGTTCCCGCATTGGTCAGTACTAACGTTCGGTCCCTGTTTGGGAAGTTGTCTTTCCTAATCAACTTTCTGAACTCTCGTATTAACACGAACATCTGTGTGACCTGTCCAGGCCTCTCGGTTAAATGGGGGTATCGATGATGATCTCGTTCTTCTTGAGAACTTTGAGTGCTTACGTCAAGACAGAAAGCAGTGCAAGAAGAAGACAGGTAGTAGTGTGAATACTTACATCAATTCCGAGTGGTCTGGCAAGTGTAAAGTTATTTTTACTTTCCCACTTAATGGCGTTGATTGCGTGGTTGTGAAATGTCACCCTAATTCTCGTCTTTTCGAGGCACTGTTATCAGTTACTTGTTTAAAGCTTCTTTCTGCTCTCAAAGCGATATCGACCCGTTCTTTAAAGCTGTCATACCCGTCCTGGTTTCACTATTGTCTGACTATTTATGATTTGTTGTTTGTAACTTTAATCATGCACCTACGTATCCCTTACTTGTTTTTAGTTTACGTGACCTCTGTCTTATTCCAACTAGAGGGAACGCTGTTTTAGACAGAATTATCATAAACCATCCCGATCTTTTTCACTTACAACTGAAAGCTGTTGTTCCAACGAGTGATCACGCTCTCAATATTATCAGACCTAAAGTTTATTCACGTTCAGTTCACTGTTCACTCGTAGGGAGAAAACAACTATGGATAACCTCTAGAAATCAGTCACCCTCCAAACTAACCCTTCTTCGGAAATCCTCTTCCATTGTTACCTCGTGGCTTTCCCTCGATTGCTCCTCTTTGCTCGCTAGACCTATTTACGAAGACACTGAGTGAGGTAATTGATTTGAGTTGTCCTATGGAGACTGCATTTTTCTAACAAAGCAGAACAGATTCTCCATTGCTAAAATCTCTGAGAAGGCTAAGAAACGTGCCTGTAAATTACACGACCAGACTTCCGTGAAACGACACTCCATCCTGATCAAGCAAGAGGCTCGACGGCCGAACAAGAAATTTGCCCACCAGTTCTTTTGTACCACCAATAGCAGACTTCTCTGGCAAGAAATCCGGCTTCTATGTGGATTTCGGGCCTGATATCAGAAATATGACATAGACGCCGACAGCCTGAAGACTGCGTTTATTCATCCTTCATCGAATACCCTACCATCTTATTTTTCTTCTGTTCCCTCATATATAGGGCCATTTTCCTCAGAAGAAGTCTCCAAGCTTCTTCGAACCTCAAAAACAGCTTCTGATATGGGTCCAGACGGTTTACCCGCCACAGTTCTCAAATTTGGAGCACGTCAGCTACCCCGAATCATAACTTCCCTCACCAATGAAACGGTTGATTTTGGTGCCATTCCTGCCTCCTGGAAACCCATGACAGTGGTGCCTATTCCCAAATACTTCAAGTCTCACATTTTGTCAAAGCGCTTTTCTCTCATCGCTAGCACTTGTTCTGCACTCAAGTTGACCAAGGGTGCTATCCTAAGTCGATTGTTTTTCTTTCTTGCTGTTCCAAATGACCCCTATCAGTTTGAGTAAAAACCCACCAGATGCACTCTGGATGCAGTTGCTTCAGTTTACCATTTCATTTCAAGCAACATAAATGGTTCCATGAAGTCCGTTTGATGTATTTTCCTCGACTATTCCTCCTCATTCGACTCTGTTCCCCGTTCTCTACTTCTTCAAAAGTTAGAGTCCTTTGGTTTTCCTACTTCTTTACTCTCGTAGTTGGAAGACTACTTTTCCAACAGAAAACGTACTAGATTTGGCGCAAGTTTATCGAGTCCTTTAATTGCCAACTAAAATGTTCTTCAAGGTGCCTTTCTTTCCCCTTTTCTCTTCACCACATATATTAGTGAGTTGACCACGGCTCCATCTGCACAACTTTTTAAGTACGCTAATGACGTTGTACTCAGCCAACCTATCTGCAACCAACTCTTTTTCCGAGGACTTACGTAACATTTAGAATTTTTCGTCCCATTCTGGACTACATCTCAACATTTCAAAATGTTTTGAGTGTAATTTCTCCCTTTATCGTTCCCCTTATCCCAATGAGCAATCAATCATCAACAATGTCCCAATTTCCAGACCTGACTCGGTCAAATACTTAGGCGTCACAATCAGCACCAATTTGCAGTATTCTTCTCACATTATTGATTGTGTTAAAAAACCTCTTAGACTGTCTTTTCAAATTCGTAGGCTGAGGCAGTTTGCTGCCACACGAGCTGTCATTCTTTCTTTTATCCATCAACGTGTCCTACCAATCTAACTTTACTGATCTCCCGTAATCTTTTATGGTCTATTTAAGAAAGATTTTATCATCCTACTTCGCGGCCTAGCCATTATCAGTCGCGCCTCTTTGATTTCCATGGGTTGTCTTATATCGAAAGACTGTGATTTGCACGTTATAGCCAGTGACAAATTTACTAAGAAGATTCTAGCTGATCCCACCCATCCCCTGTATAGTGACTTATCTGCATGTCGTTCGCACACGTTCCGAATTCAGACTTACCCGGTCCCGCGTAAATGCCTATCGTAACCCTGCACTGCCTTGTTTAGCACTTGTTCTGGATGACAAAATAAACGTCACAGAGGAACTTCGGACTAACCTCGGTGACTGAACCAGTTTCATTTCAAAAGTACCTACTTTTTGCGTATTTCAAAGTGTTGTTGATCAGTTTTCCCTCTATTTGGCTGAAATGTGAGTTTTTGCTAACTTGTTAAATTCTTCAATACAATACAATATTTCATATTAGTATCTCAGAGGTACTTAACCTCCATAAGGATTCTCCTCTAATTTTAATGAATTCGGTGAATTTTTGGGATAGGCTGTTGAAAGCATACTCTCATTCTATTGCACGTCATGGTGTTTTCACTGGTTGATGTACGAAGTCCTTTTGATTGGGTAACTAGTCAACAGTACAGTAGTTAGTCATGTTTCATACTTGTTTTGCTAAAACAATGTAGACGTGAGTGCTTGTTGTGTACGAGTGGCGGCCAAACCCATTTGTTTTTTTTTAATCATTAATTCACTGAGATCTGTATCAGGAACTTTTGTAGCAGACCCCTTGAAGCGAACGGGGATATCATTATTTAAACCTACACCAAGCAACTGCGACAGTTACTAGATAGCGCATACGGTGAACTAAAGATCTGTAAGCAGGTTGTTTGCTTCAGTAATCATGTGATTTTCGTGCATCTGTATGTTCAAAACATCCGAAGCCGAAATGACAAAATATTGGCAGTCAAGAAGCGGTTTGATTTATTCATTGATTCATATTCGCACTGACCTTTATCTCGGTTATTTTTTTCACCGTTTAGGTAAACCATCGTAGTTAATTGCTTTGGAGCCGAAGGGTGGGAGGGGTTGTAAGTGTGCACGAACGGTCAGGAAAACAAAAGGCGTCTGGTTTGGATCGTGTGATTCCGAGACAAAAGTACTACGCGTCAGATTCTGCTGAGGATCGCGTCGCAATAAGCTGTGTCATGTCCCTGAGTGCGTTCGTGAACGCGTTTTCTTGCTCTGTTGAAAGTTGTTGGCAATCTGTTGTGCACGAAGCTAGCATAGAAGTTCTGAGCGTGAACCACTATGAATATTCTATGAAGTCAGGTTGTTTTTGCTTCTTGTGGAGAACGAACTAGTCTCTCACTCCACAACCATAAACAGGTGAATCAAAGCTAAAGTCTACGTAAGTGGCCGAGTGGGGAGGGGGGCCGGTTGGCAACTTGTATTTTAGGGCAACCGGTTTCGTTGCCTGACAAAGAAAATTTTTAAGGAATCGCAAAAGCAGATTGCGGGTACTGGTTTAAACTCTTCCATAACAGTCAACGTATCAGCGACCGACGCTTCAGTATCCAGGTTTTTATGATGAGTAATCAGTATATAAAATAAATAAGAAGGCAAATTCTTTATTGTTCAACATGAATTAAATCAATACTACTTTCTTTTCATTAGTTTTTAATAAAGCAAATTTGGTTAAGATACCAATATAAATTGACAAAGATTATCAGCTTTTGGTATACGTTCAGTGATTTCTGCAACGGTGGTGATTGATCTCCTGTGGTTAGCCAAGTGACACTATTCTTAGCCCAAAACAGTCTCCTTTTTCTTTCACACAGTAATCGATTTGACCGAGTTTACGGCAGTATTTTTCCCGATTTCTCCCATCCCATTTCGCTACTACTTTATTTTTCAAAAATCACTTTCATTAAAGTCGAAAATACTGACCGAAAGTCGTATCTCCCGTTGGCTCTCGCGCTTAAGACCAACCCCCCTACTTTCGTGCCAATTTGTCCACAGGGATTGGGTGGACCATCTCTTATAACAGCAGCTGCCACCGCCTCGCCCCGGGATGAAATTCGTGCATCATCTTTCGGGTTCTTCGTGTGGCGCTGCAAAGCCGCAGCAGTGAACGATTCCGTCTGCACTTCGTGAGTTTTGCCTGCTAGTTGGAGTTACGCACATACTGGCTGCCTCTACTGTTCAAATATGTCCAATACTTCTGTGCTCCCACAACTGCCTACATTTGTGCTAGCGTCTGTTCAGTAACAATTACACATATTCTGACAACCAAATGCACTCTGCTACCCTCAACATCACCGTGATTTTGTAACCCCTGTTAAACCAAACACACCATAAGGAATCAGTCATTAGGGTTTTCAATTAGCCAGCACAATGTGATATTCGGCGTCAACTGTCTGTATTGCCCTATGACATCCGGATTCTATGGTGGTCGTGAGCCGAAAAGCACGATTTATCGGTGATCACATGGCTGGTATAAAATGAAATCAAATTCATCTTTTTCTGATGTAACAAACAGGCATTTTCGTTTAAGGAGATAAGGCGTAAGTTAGTAGTGTTCTATATAGTGATTGATGCTATATTCCACTGAGCATCAAAACTTCTTTGGAATTTCTGAGCAACGCTTGTTAGTGGTTGTATTCGATGTAACTGAATAAGTGTTTTGATCTGCACTAAAATGAACCATTTGATTTTTCTCATTTATATGGAGAGTGATTCTTGTGGTGAGAACAAAACCACCAGAACGGTAAGCCACATCGCGGCTTCACAGAATACGGTTACTACAAAAGTTCGGTTATCCACGATGAAACGAGAACACTTCCGTGAATCACACTTGTCCAATGGTCAAGGTTTTAGCATCACTTAGAACCGCGTACCAGATGTATCTATTCACATGTGACAAAAAATCTTTTACTTTATACCCAAAGCCTCAGCATGATAAAATCTTTCGAAATGAGGAATATACTTTGTTATGCGACATTCCGCAAGAACAATGATACTGTCCAGGATAAGGTGAAAATTAAACACACTTCGCTCCGCACACGCACACACAAACACACACAAAATCCGATCAGACAGTGAGTTCCATCCCAATTTTCGAAGGGTAATTTCTCCTGTCCAATCCATTCTTATTTTTTATGATATCGCATTCTTCGTTTTAAGCAGTGTGTCGATCGATCATCTGGTAGCATGTACCATGATCAGATAACACTATCCCAGTCGGCTTTATTCGAGGGTGGGTGCGGTTTTGCAAGCCATCAGCGGTCATTTTGATGGTAGACTGCGATTCGCTGTCGTTTGACTCAATTACATCCTCGACCTATTGGTACCTTACGTAGTTTTCCATCATCCCAATTCTCGGGTTCTGGATACCGGTTATCCCTAATAGTGCTGTGGGCTTTTCAGGCTAATAGAGTATGCCCCTTCCACTGCACTCATGCGCAAGCGAGCAATCGAACTGTGAATGGGTATTATAGACCTTTGTTTACGTCGTACGAAACTCTGGAATAGTTCACACTTGTCATACCGTAAATAAAAGTAGTTACATTTAATTTGTATACCCTTATTGTTCCTTCCAGCCGTTTGTTTTGTTTATCGGTGTCCCTTTATTAGAATTATCTATTCTATATAAATAATTTCAATTAAAATTGCAAACTAGTAGATAGGCCGTGAATGGGAACGTACCAATGCACGTCTGTGACTGTGCTTTTTACAACCATCTCTATGTAAGGCCACAAGAATCAATTTCCATGGCTTGATTTACTGCTGAAATTCGAGACGGTTGTGCAGGTGTATTTTTTGACTTAAACTGTGCCCTGCTGGGGAACTCGAGGTGTCCACAGAATGAAAGACTAAGCCTGCTGTTCTTGGACATGGTTCCTTTCTTACCGTGGTATATATCTGTGCCTGTTCCTCCGAAACGTTCACTTAAATTTGGGAAATATTGTTCATAGATTGGAAAATGTTTTCCCAAGTAACACGAACACTGGTTTTGTCCATGAGTGCGTTATTCTCAAAATGCCTGTCTATCTATATTACAAACATATAATGGTCAGAGTCGACGAAGTGGACGGAGAGCATCGGTTCGGTGTTGTGTGCATCTAACGCAAAGTGGACATCTACTATAAAGTTGATATGATCGGAATCTCCTGAGGGGGGGGGATATGAAAGTAGTGAGATTGCAAATAAATTATAAATAACTGCCACCGAGTCAGAGCCCGAGTAATATGGCATTTTCTTGGTGATAGACGTCAGCAGTCGTAAAACCACAGAGTATGGTCGTTCACATGTGGCTCCTTTTAGTTCATCGATGAAAATGAACAGCTTTGCAGCCTCTATACTGAATGGAATAAGTTATGCTACACCCTCGCACCTAATGATTACCGTCCAGTTATGCGATAGGCTTATCACCAAACCAGATGTCAGTAAGAAGTTAGAACCCCACTGCAGTAGATGAAAATTTGATAATGAATGAAGCACTTCTTTTATTTATCTGTTTTCTTGCATGCATGCGCATGAGTATAGTGGAAGAGGCGTACCCCACAACCCCAAGGGTTCAGCGCAGTACTATAGATAACCGTCAATCTGACTGTGATACTCGGAGATGAGAGCATGGTTCACTTATGCTAGCGACAGGGATTACTGTTTACTACCAAAGTGGACGTCAAGTGGACTGCGTTTGAACTGACAATCCTCGAGATGGAAGATGGGCTCTCCAAATCACTCGACTGCTGGGATCGTCAACAGGCCTGATCTGCTGATGCCTTATGTAGTTTACCTCTACAATGCTCAGGGTCGTGGTTGCTTATTCTTCCCTAACCATTCAGTAGGCCTTTTTGGTTGTTGTGTACTGTATTGAGCTAGTCGAGTTACTTGAAAAAGTCGAAGCTTACGCGATCAAAATTGGACAAATTCTGAAATAAACATGCGGAAGCAATCAGGCCAACACTTTTGGGAATAATTAAGTTGCCAATCTCAGTACTTATCAAAAGCAAGGTCGAACAAAAAAAAACTTTCGCTCACTATCGAGTTCAGTAGCACCGAAATCGATCAAAACTCGAAGCAAGAATGTGAAATTATTCTGATTCCACAAAATGAAGTCCCTGGGGGGAAGGAGTCGTTTGTAAACAAGAATGAAGTAGACGGAGTTTTCGGATGGGAGATGTTTAACGGCTGAATGAAATTTAGGAAAAACAACAGAATTCCCAACAACAAAAAGTGCTTTTTCAGCCGTACTTCCAGTACACACCAAGTCCTGCTGGAAAAGGAGAAACCTATTGGATATTTCATTATGCACATCTACTGATGTTGATAACGCCGTGTTCTATCAGGAAAACTGATAATCGTGAAACAGTTATATTGCCAAAACAAACTGATAATCGATTATTCCTTTCATGACGCTTACTCCGAACAGTTCATGCACAATGTTGTCAGGCTAAACAAATTACTATGCGGATAGATCAAAGTGCAACTGATGGAATCCCCGACCAAAGGCTTTACTCCATGGAAAATAGTTATTGCATTCTGGAAATTGTATTTCCCAAGCTCCCATTAGATCAATAACCAACTTTCAACTTATCATTGATAAATCCAACAATTGTCTCTTTAAAGATTCCTAGAAAGTATCCAGCAGTACACAAAAGAGAAGGACTGAAAATTATCGAGTGCTGGCAAGGGTGCATGGGTTACTGATTAATCGATACTTTTGTGTGCCCTAAGCTCGAAAATAAAAGTACCGTGGACTTCATATATCCTGCAGTTGAACGAAAGTGAGGGTGCAGGTTGGTAAAAAGTATAAGTTTAGAATTTGTGAAAAGTCATTCCCTGTGGGGTAAACAGACTGATAGTGGACGTTAAATCACTGCCATTGGATCTGATTTTACGCAATGATGACCCGGGTTGCTTTTCTTTCGGTATAGCGGAAAAAAGTAGGGTACCCTAGGTTTCGATTTCAATGTAATTATTCCTCACTCGACATTTGATGAAAAGACGGGATAGATTATGCGAGAGATCGTCAGATTTTTATTTCGTGTTATTGTATGAGCCCAGTTGACAAAAGAATAGTCATTAACTGAAAGGCCTATTGGGTTGCCAATGATAACCGGAAAAAATGGCTCTGGAAGTTAGACGGATAGAGAACGCACGCGGCTTCGTTAGGCCTTGGATGATATACTGATCGAAGCGACCACGGAGTACTATCTCTCACTTAATTTCGAGACTTCGAACCACTTTTTTATGACACCTTTGCGAAGGAGTACTGTAGAAGGAATTTACCCCAAATCCTGAAGGGTCCGCTGCACTATTGGGGGTACCTGGTAATGTGACCCTGAGACTTAGAGTGCAGAACAGTGAAAGGTCCCAATAGATCGGCTGTGGTAACGAGTCGGACAACAGCGGATTACTGCGTACCACCAAAGTGACGGGTGATGGTGGGGATTCGAATCTCAAACATCTGTTGTGGTAATGAAACGCTCTGAACCAATGGACTATCTCCAGTCTGGCTTGATAGTGAGATCATTGTAATGACCGATCACCATCGATCGAACAAGCGCATACGAAGAAGACAGAGCTTTTCTTTACTGAGTACGATTCTAGTATTAGAATGTCATCGAGTAATCTGCGTACAGAATGCACGCACAATGGTGGAAATAGAGGAAAAGCAAGTCAGCCGCGGAGCACCAATGTTTTATTAGAAAAACGCAAAGCTGTATTTATGTATGTTCAACTAGATCTTATTTTGCACATACGTCATTTGAAGCAACTTAGCTTCAGAACTCCTCGGGTTATTCACTCTCGGATGGCTTTCTCCTGCCTGCTTGATCATATCTTTTGACTGAACTGAGGGATATCATTGCTGTCTCTATGTCTGAGGATCCGTGGCACACCGTCACAATGCTAGAACGGTAGATATGACGTATTTTGTCCAGAAAAACTTAGGTAAACACACGTAAGTTTTTGGAATAAATGATAAACCCCATTAAATAAAGACAGGCTTTGTAGATAATTTCAATGATCTTCCAATTATGAAGTTGTTTTTTGCATCCGGGTCACTAGTTATTCGCATGATGACTCAACACATCCTCCTCCCCTCCCCTCTTTCATTTCATCGATGGACCGTCTTACCGATCGAATTAAATACTGACTGACTGAACTATTGACCACACTCTTATCCTTGGTCCATCAAGGGGATCGTGAGTGACGTCATCAGTCTTTGGTACGGGGAGCTCGAGTACTTGCATTACCTCCCTTTGCCAGCGTCGCTCAGACCAGAGTATCCGTATGCTGATCACTTCAGATGTTGCTCATGTTCCCTTATCTCATGACAAGCAAATGTATTCATGACCTAGTCTCTCTCATATCTGTTCACGAGGATCAAGAAGGACACAAGTTCAATCTGAATGAGGTTAAGATTCTGGATCAAGCAACTACGAGGCACGCAAGGGATTTTTTGGAACCCTGGTACTCCTCAAACGACTCAATCAATAGACATATTGAACTGGATAACGTGCACAGTCGGACGAGGAACAGACATTTGAACTAACTGAGAAAGTCAGAAGCGGAATCAGTGGATCAAAATCATCCAGCCCGTATTATTGAATCTGAATTTTTCACACAAGCACGTCTTCGGAACTGAATCATCGAGAATTCGAACATCAAAAATGGAAACACCAATACAAAGCGAAAGAGTTCAAGCTCACCAAAAGGGATGCCAACCATCAAAGGTCAGAGGTCAAGTTTGTAGATGCGAAACCGAAAAACAAACGTCGAGCCTTGGGCACAACTTCTTCTTCAAGGTCAGGACTAATGACAAACCTATAAATATAAAAGATCACTAACAGCAGCGCACATGCTCCGACGACGTCACCCCGACAGGTGATGAAACTTTTGCTATCTAAAGGTCAAGCTCAGCTATCAGAACATCATGGTAAGCAGAGGTATTACTGGCAGAAGGAAATGGGTCGTAGATAATGGAGAATCCACCTCCATTTTGCCGCCAGCCGAAATCGAATCAACGACCTTCCACTTACCGGACAGATGCCCTACCAGATGAGTTACTGTAGTATGTCCAGTCGATTGTGAATACCACAAGTTAATATCCAATGATATGCAAATCACTTATCAAGAATACACAGCAATTGTTCTGGCTTGAAGCACTGGACTAGTCTCGTCGGTCATCTCCCAATGGGACGAACGGCACACGACAAGATACGAGCCGAATAGCGTTGAAGTATATTCATAGAATGTATTAGTGGCAAAAGGAGCCTGGATCTTAGAAAATGGAAAATCCATTTGTATTTATCATACCGTTTTATATCTACTTGTTATTTACACCCACCTTGCCGTACCATTATCAAACAAACATATATGATTGTACCGCCTCGAAAATTAATCATTGAAATCATGTTCGCCTACACGTGACTATTGGGACTTTGAGGGTACACCAGTGAATAGTTTTAGAAAATCTCTCTTTAGTTGCCGTCCCGCTTTAACGGCTACGTTAGTGGAAACTATAATTCAGGTATGTTTAGCTAACTGTCCTATTTTTGACCGGTCCGAATTTACCTGTTGTTCAATATTTATTCTTCCTAATGAGTAAACATCGACTTTAAAATGTGACTTTCGGACTTAAAAATACGGCTGACTTATTCTCTTCGCTCCGTTTTCATTCATTTAGGTGGTTGACCGCTGAACTGAAGCTCTCTTAGATGGACGTGTCGATCCGCATGACTAGGTCGTGACGGTCACATGGTTCGGAGCTTAGTTACTGGAGTGGGGGTAGTCCACTTGCGGCCAGGGTTATTGGATGGCTTGGACGAATTTTTCTGTGTACACAGAGCAGGTGCGAAAAGACGGATACTAATCGCCTATGAGGTGGCCAGTGTGTGTAAGCGGATATGCTTGTGGGGATTGGGGAGCACATGATAGACGATTTTGAACGCTAAATCTATGCTTATTTGAAGACCCGAGTCTACCAGATGCCCGAGAAAAGCACTCCCTATGGTTCCTGTTCCTCCTTGTTATGGCCACCGTGGACAATATTCCTTAGTTCTTTGGGATAGTTGATTTGCCGTACGGCCAATGTGGGCTGCATTACATTTGTACCTGAACAAATAGATTACTTGTAAGTAGTTGCACCCTTTCTCCGTAATCTCTGGAGAGACGGTTTCACGTCGTTTTCTTCAGATATCTGCATTAGACTCAAAAGAATAACGATAAATACTGGCAAACTGTTAAGTATCGGGATTTCTTTGTTGATCATAATCACGAAGTGACTTGCAGGTCTTGTCTACAGTTTTTGCTCCCGGCGAGCATACTACTCGTGCCGAGCTGGTGGGTAATGAAAACGAAGTATTGCAATGTCTGTAAATCCACCCTGAGTGAGGAAACCCGCTGTAGCTGAAATGTCGGCTAATTCCAGTCTCCAACCGACAAGTATTGCAAACAAACTTTAGATTTTGCTTGCTTGAGCAGTTTGTGTAGTAGCAAAGTTGGATTGTTATCAAACAACTCCGACTCCCCCGTTCATATATGTGAAACTATTGGCCCTTAATGTTGGATAACAGTTGGCTACTTTCGATGCTCTTCTTTAGCAATCCAGCTGACTTGCGGCAAATAAGCTGCTTGGCTATGGACTAACGTAATTGTGTCATCCTTTTTCGTGGATAAGAATCTACATTTGCAGGTGATATGATCCTATAAGTTTTCTACGTCTTCCAAGTTGATAGTGGATGAAACTGATCAACCAGTTCATCTTAAAGAGAGGAAGAAAGCCATAGTGGCCCAATTTAAAAGGAGCTACTTTGTCCATAGGCAGAGTAAACCAAGAAACAGAAGATTTTGTGGGAAATAGCTATATTGAGCTTGACGATCGTGTCTCCACCACAGCTCAACTTACCTTAAAAGGTGGATATTCCATGGAATTGCAGAAGTATAACACTTTTATTAAGATCTGGCGACAAAACAAATGAATTTTGACCCATGACTTGTGGCTCAGCATACACTGGTGCACAGAAGTGACAAGTATCCTAAGAGAGCCTTGGTTCAGTTTTCGCTGATACTGCACGAATGACTACCGAACCAGGAGTGGTCGAAATGCTATTTCAATGGATCAAGTACTTATTCCTTTTAGTTTATTTAAAGTTGCCTCAAACTACAGAGAACGATTTAGTGGAAACAAGTCTTTTCAACATCGTTATATGTACCAACCAGTTGGAAACAGTACTGTGATCCTATCTCGAATTCCTTCCGCTCACTGAGCTATTGTCCTACCAGCTGAGCTTTCGCGGTTCGATTCCAGTTCGTCGAGTGGATGTGAAAATACAAGTGGATATTCCCTTACTGAAATTAAAATGACTGAAAATTTTCGCGAACATTTTGTTAAAGCCCCCAGTATTCGAGGATTCGGACTTATCCCCGCAGGGCTTTGAGTCCAGGACCTTTTGATTCAACCCCGGTATATCGTCCTTGGAGCCACTTCCACTTTCTCATCTGACTTATGAAATGCTGTCACACAAGAACTGTATCAGGCTTCTGCAGCTAAACGTATACAAGTTAGACGTAGTTTAGTGGAACGGGATCACGTCCAGTTTAAGTTATGACCTATACTTATTGACATATAATGGGCAGATAAAGACTGTAGGATGAAAATACTGGAAATACACAGAAGAAAATCAATCTACACATGGTGTCGATTGTGATGCACATGGCTCATTTGTGCTCGCACACGACAGCATTACCGCAGAACCACATAATCTTATATCTACCATAACTAGCAGGTAGTCGTGACGCTTTATGAAAATTACCCTTGTGGTGTGCTTGTATGCGTTGAATAGCTATGCTCAAAATTCAGGCAAAACCATCTTTTACCACTACCCATGAGTCACAACTATGACAGAATATGAGCCTCTCAGCGAAAACTGAAGAAGTTATTTAACACCTAGTTAACCCGAACAATATTCAAAACACAACGTTCATACACGGTATTAGACATCTAGTCTGCCTGTTTTCTTCAGGATTTTACACGGTATAAAGCCCTCCATGCCAGTGATGAAATCATTCTTCATCTTATGCATCATCACGTTTACGTTTTGACTCTAGTAGCCAGTGTGTAGACAGCCATTTGACTACTCTCTCAAGAACAGATAAGTTTTACCATTTCATTTAAATCTGCGCTGTTAGAGGGTAGTTGTATGAACTGGACCTTGAAGTTGCGCATACACTCATGAGACTTACAGTGAATAATTTACATAAAAAACGTTCTGCACGACTTCATATACAAACCTACCGTGAAACAAAGCATGAAACATTATCCTGAAAGACTACTACCTAACCATGTGACTTCCTTCCGTTGAATTTCGGGACCTTTTCAGTCATAATGGCAAAGATTTTCCCAATATTCGAAGATTCTTTAACTGAAATACACCGAAAAAGCTAAACTTTCTATTTCTATCCAAATCAATAATATGTTGACTTTCGGCGGGGTAATATTTTGAGGGATATTCGTACACCAAATTACATTTTTCTGAGCCTTCTACGGCTCATCATATACCAACCACTGATATGATAAACAAACCCATTGCCAAAAGGACAGGCCTCGTGAAGTAAATCCCCCGATGAAACCAGTATATGCCCTCATTTGTTTGGCTTGCAATGTACTCTGGGTATCCCATGATAATAACTACAATGAAAATTGTCACTGCCCTATGTCCAACAGGAAGTGATAGTCTGAGAATATTCCCTCATTGGATTAAGGACAGATTTTCGGCACTGCTTTTTGACTGCACTGCCCATAAGATCGTTCCATTCATTCGGTTTATTGGGTCCTCTACCTCTGAAATGTGTATTTTGGGTGGTTTTTCTGCGACTTGTCCGATAATTGATGCTCCTATTCGCGTTAAGACACTGAGAAGGATAGAGCAAAAACGATTCAAAACTGTAGGTCTCAGCAATTTAACTCTGATCTTCTTTAGGAAGGAGCCGAGAAAATCCAGTTTTAGTGGATCTTTAAACGTTTATCGCGATAACAATGTACGTGGTTAACGAAGTGCGCTCTAATGACCTTGAAGAGAGCGGTCATACTGATGCGAACTGGAATTTCTTTTTTCAGTAAGTTTGGTAGTCATCATTAAAAAGCACTTTTAGATGGCACACTTTCTGAAATCACAAAATAATGAATTGAGTTCCATTTATCTTATAATATAGGCACATTCGTGAAAAATATATTGGCCGATAAAACGGCTTCTGCCAAACTATTCGGATAGCAAAACTATCTAAATATAGCCTAGGATAATTTATGTGGTCCTGTTGACCACATTACTCGTAATTGCATATCCTGCTAATTGTCAGCTTACTTTGCTGAGCGTTTTAACCTGGCAACCGGGTGGTCGTAAACATTTAACTACCCATAGTGTAGTGGCAATGACACTGTTTTCAGGCCGAAACCTAATTCTGTTATAGCCAGTATCACTGTATTGTTCACATTCTGTCTCTCTCTCCACTTGCCTTCCAGGCCTGAACGCCGTGGGGTCCGAACTACAAGAACCGCCAACCCAGAATGAACTCCGTGAACCCCTTTTTCTCCGCTTAATTCAAGATCAGTCCCTGAGACTCCCTACGCCCAGGATGTGAAGGGACTTTTGCCTAATAACTCTCTGTGCTGGTGTCTGTGTTTTTCCTGTGTGTGGGCTACCGGAGAACCGTGTGTTGGACGTCGGTCCAGTGTTTGTTTATCAAATACTAATACCGAGTCTATCTCGGGTCCATTTAAGACTGATCGCCATCCCGCCTATTCACCTGAATCCACCTTGTCCTTTACAATAGCGCAGCGAAGAACCAAATTAAATTAGAGAAAATTTTGAATAAAATAGAATCATTATCCGAAGGCCTGATATACTCACGAAGTTCGATATATATACTGGGTAAATTTTCTTATGCATCACAATCGACACTACTTGTAATTATGATTTATTCCGGACTTATACATGAAGAAATTTCGGAGCAAACAAAAAAGGTGGTCGAAGAAACGTGTTCATTGGATTTAGCTTAAAATTTCTACATCCTCATTGTCAACGACAAACAATGGTGTAGAACTATTACCAAGACGACTGGCAGATAGTGAAAGGGAAGTGTATCTTCTTGGTTGGTCACTCACTGTATGTTCGTGTAGCTAACTGTGTACCGGCTGAATAACTGACTAGCCCTATGCTGATTGCCACCCAATGCTATTGAAGAACTGTCTAGGGTTCTGTAACTCCATGGTCACGTGATCCAGAAGGGTGCAACAGCAAAAAAGCGAGTCCGTTTTGCCATTTTTAGCACACACACACACACACACACACACACACACACACACAACACACACGCTCAGCACGTGACCAGAAGGCTTCAAACCAGAGTCAAATCATGACAAATTTGCGCAGTGCATCTGGGGCCAGGAATCGAACAGGAAAAGTTCCTCTATTCAAAGGCATTCTGGAGAACTACAGAATGATGGGATCAGCAGAAAAAGTGTTCTATCAATTTTATAAGCACATTTATGAGATATGCAATCAGTTTGTATTTTTAGGCAACAAAGTGGTACGAAAGGCTGCGCGTGCGAGATAGAAAGCCTTTTATTTCCCATTCACATAGACCGGTAGGTGCGAACGACGTGGTTTGACTACATGACCGATCGCAATCGGAATGCAATGGTCATAGAGTAGACAAATAAAAAACGGGTGATCCGCACGAAATTCCCGAATTGCTTGCATTTTCCGACTGGCAATCACAGCTTGATTGGTTATACCCAAATCCGTGATCTGTGGAATGGATTTGAAAGAGAAAAGGGGAATGGAACAAGGAGTTCATCAGCTGAACCGATTATGTCTGCGAGCAGTATTGGACGACCACGAGTAACCGGTTGGAATAGTGCACTTATCTAGGTGAAGAGTTCTGAACAGCGAACGAGATAACTACTTGGCACAGCAGAAATTACCAATGCGAAGCAAATTTTAGTGCAATTTCAATGAGAGCCTCTGATAATACCGCGAAACGGACCTTTTTTAGACAATATTTATTCGGTCAACTTCATAAAGACAAGAATCCGGATTTTATGACCTGAAACTTCACACGCTTTTTGGACTGTTCCTCAGCAACGTGGTTCTGCGTCATCGCTGTTACATGAATTGCTCGGTCCAATGAGAAATTCTGTCCACCTTCTCAGCACCACTTCTATTGGTTGAGCAATGGTTACTTTTGTGCTATGGAGATAGGTGCTGGATCATTATTCTTGAGTAGTAGAAGAAACTGCTGCCATACAAGTTGCCATCTGCTATTGCATGGAGAAGGAATTGTGTTCGCCAGTTTGAAGACAATCATCGAATGAATACTGGTATACCGATTAGATACGCTGTTCAAACAAAAAGACTGGGGCTCACATAACATGAAAGAACTGTGATGGTGGTGGTTGTAGTTGTAATAGTGGTAGTAGTAGTAGTAGCATTAGTAGTTGTTGTTGTTACTGTTGTTGGTGTGGCTGTTGTTGTTTATCTTCTTGTTTGTTGTTTATCTTCAGCCGCATTTATAGTGTCAAACAAGACAGCTCTCTTTTTAACCAAAATCGAAGTGAGCTATTAAGACCTATTATTCTTTACCTGACAGTGTTCAAATCATTATTTAGCCGCCTGAATGAAAAAATGCGGATGTGCTAGTGCCGCGTCAAGTGACAGAGAGCTGATGAAATTGGGTGACTATTTTTTCAAATTTCGGATTGCTCTTTAACTGTTAGCTCGCCGGTGAAGCAGGCATCGTTTACATGTAGAAGCACCACGTTTACCTAAGGAATTGCAAAATGCTCACGCCATGCTTAGTACATTGTGGGACAAACGGAGGCTATTCAGTCCTGGGAAAGCAATCCGTACTAAGGAACAATGACCACGATGATGATGATGCTTCAATAAAAATCATATTCAATTTTACAGAAAGTGATTCTACCGTTCGAGAAAGACGCAAGAGGAAAATGAGTTTGACACTCACCTCTAGGATGGTTTTATGGAATACGTGAGATATTGACAGGTTCATTTCCTCCATCATTCCAGACAAATCGGATTTATTTCGATCAAACAATGAGATTAATCCCATCCCGAACAAGATTGGGTTTAAATCCGGATGTGTACCATGACCCAGTGTGAACTGTGGTACGTAGACCGAGAGCACTTCGTGGGTGAAATCCTGAGCCAGTATGGTAGATAGCTTTTCAGGGTGTTGTAAATGTTGTATCAGGTTGCCTAGACCATCAACAGCGTACGGGAGTACCAGCAGAAGTTGGTAACTGCAAAGGAGTAAAAGTGCTGTAAATGAACTCTTCAGGAAAGAAGCAAATCTTAATCAATCGAATTCAAACTGGCTATTCTAAAGTTTTGATTCAGTGAGGCGAAAAGGAAAGCAAAGTTGTTAGGAATAAAAATTTGTTATTCCGAGAAAAATTCCCTATGGTGCTGTTTCATAAAGATTAGATTACAAAGGATGACTGATAAAAGGTTCTTTTGGCAGGCTTAAAATCATTGCATCAATATCCGAGATTTTTGATGAACCGTACTTGGCTCACACAGACATGCATCATACTGAGATCCATTGGATCATTTTCGGGTTCTAGTGGACCCATAGCAACATTAAACTTTAACTACTCACCCAATGCAATTTGACGGACGGCATAAAATTAGCGGTCTGAATGAGTCAGCGCAATCGTGATAGTCGTTCGCTAGTCAAGCTCAATCAGGACAGTTCGTATCAACTCGGTCAGCATCAGCGACTCGTTGTCATCCGGCTCGTTACCACGCCTAACTGAGTGGAACCTCGTCTGATTTTCCCCTTCACGTTTTAGGGTCGTTGGTTCAATTTTCTCCGTATGGTGCCCAGAGTGAATTTCGATCATTATGGCTATACCACTTTTATTACGCTCATACTTGATAATTTAGTATAAACTACAATGCAAGCAGTCATTCATTTACTCTTGTGATTGTCGCGAGCCGACATTATGGCGTAGGAGTTCTAGCGAACCTGTTTTACGGACAAATCATTGAATAAATTCATTTTATTTACAATTACAGTTCTCCAGCAAGAGCTCGCTGTAGCCTATCCTAAAATCATCGTACTGAACAAAGAAAATTGGGTTTCTTTCAGTATAGTGGCTAGAATGGCCGTCATTGAAAATCACGTTGCTACCAGAAAAAATAAATAGAACGGGTTCGTTACAACACGACGGAATCTGTTTTCCCAAGCACTGAAAGTTAACTCGTTTACTGTTCAGTAAACGAATGCATGTGCAACCCTCGAACAAGCCGCTGTTTCTATTTTACGAACTATTTATGAAAGGATGTTAGACTTACATATTGTGGGCAATCGATGCGAGTAGTCACCTGGCCGATGCCCAATAAGGCCTGCGAACGAAAACACCTGAACAGACTTCGGAATTATCACAACGAAGCAACCATTTTAAAGAGAATCAGATGACTTGGAAAACAGGTTACTTAGGTACCAAAGAATATTTAAATAATTTGCCTAATTCGATTTGACTATTATTTTACACCTAAAAGTTTTGGAAACAGTTATATTTCTGACTGCGCCTAACCAGTGCTAAACATCTTCCGATCCAGTTTCATTCCAAGTTTGGGTGAAATGACGGTCAAGAATTTTTCGGAAGCATTTATCAGATTGAAATATTTTGGGATCCTGATTTTTTTTTGTGAAAGGGCTTTTGTGAGTTGTGCTTCGATGATATTTGAAGTCGTGAAAGAAATTTCCTCGACAGTAACATGGCTTGAGACCTGTTGATATTTCGGAAATGCATTGCGTTACCAGCTAGTGTACACGCTCTTCTATGGAAATATTTCCACGCAATTTGAATTATTCCATGGTTGCATAAGATCAGCGTGCACCTTACCAACAGAGTCGACTAGAACAAACCTCGAATAGTGAAGTCCATCAGACTGTGGAGTTCGACTCACTTGGGCAAATGAAGCTCTAATTTTATGGCAAACGCCTCCAATTCCGGTAATTCTAAGAATGGAATGCGATCCACTTTATGCATCATATGCACATAGCATCTGGCACCGTTTAACAAGTGGAACAAAGCCTCGTGTGTCGCGCCTTTGATGTTTGAAGCTTTTACGGGATGTGAAGACAAAAAAACGAAGTCGGTTTGATGACTGAATACATGGACAGATTAACAAGTAGTTAAATAAATAGTGTAGATAGGCTTGTGTCGAGCATCATATCAACTGTAGCCTTCCTTTTTTGACAAATGAACTGTGTAACTGGTATTCTTGCGGACGAAGGCAGCGGGGTTTAGTCTGTCCGATCACCAAAAACGGAGAAAAACAGGTTGGATCGCTATTATTTGAATAACGCTCCTAAAACATTTGGAGGATACTTTTGCTATTCGATTACTGTGGAACAGTACAATGTAGAAGGTAAAATTGTCAGCCGCAAAAATGCATCGTCCACTTTGAAAGTAAAACTTGGACTTTTCAACCACGGGACTTCAGTGGTGATGATGATGGTAGTTGTGGAGAATCCTGTAACAACTATAGCATTTACCGTATAGTGTAATGGTCAACCTCGGAACGGACTCGAACGCATCGGTTCCGGGAACATACATGTTTAAAGCTTAAAAATTTGAGTACCAAATCAGATGTCAACCGATGATGAGTTCCGTGGAGACACTGAGTCAATTTCCCCGTTTTAGATTTGCTCACCGTGGGACACCGAGAAGGCGAAGGATAAACGGTGGTCGATAGACTTGATCGAGTGGGTCATGTTTCATAGAGTGACCAAATTAATACAGCACACTAATATCGAACATATGCAGGTATTCCATACTTCTACTTTGTCAGCCTTTTCAAATCCCATGCAAGTCCTTTCAGAAGATATCAGCAAAACATCAAACTGAAAATCGATGTTCACAACACTTGTCAATCACCATATTTGCGTACGGCCCAGTAGAGAAGTACTTAATCCTTTATTTGATTTTACATCTCAACTGGCTTCATGTACAACGTTGCAATTGAGTTGTTTACCAATAAAGTTGGATTTTAATGAACCTATGGTGAAATGGTGGTTAGTTATCAGAGAAATAAGCGTAGCGATATATTCTAGCGTCATAATCTGATATCGTATTGGTCACTGTATGGCATCGACTCAGATTAAACTCACATTGCATACGATGAAAACACAAGACCAGACAGACTCACTTCTGCAGTACAGTGCACTGAGTATGCAGCTCCACGAAGCCTCCGTAATAAGTTCGACCGGTACAAGATTGATGATTTGGTGCTGAGTGTTCTCAGTAGTCCAGAGATTGATGTAACGTCGTTTATTCTCAGCCCCGTTCAGAGTGTCAATCTATGAAGTTGTGTTCTGTCAGATCGAGTGCTTGACTGGCCTACTTTCTCCACTGTACATTTGTAGTAGTAATGTAGAGCATTCAGAAATTGTGGTTTCAGCTGACCGTGCTTCAACAAGAACATGCGTCTGGCCAAACCGGTTCGAGCGAACGGTAGTAGACAACTCACGGTGAGAGCACGAATCGCATGGTGAATCATGGAATCACTGAATCGGTCAGGCCAGTGTAAAACTTGTTGTAATTCGATACGGGTGGCACCACCACTACCGGACAACAACATGGCCAACATCTCATATAAACAGACAGGGGCCACGAACTCATTGGTTAGCTCCTCTGAGTCCGGATACACAGGATTACGTAAGCAAGCTTACCTCGTTGGAAACGAACTATTTGTCCGTATAAACCTTCGGTAAATTCAAGTAAACTTCTCTCAATCGCATCACTCAATTCAGTTGTTGTTAGGTTTGTCATATGTTCTGCTTGAAAGAATCAAAATGATCTATCGCTGGTGTTACACAGTACCAAAGATAGACGCTTAACCGGATATGCTCTCATTGTTGTTCAACATGAGCCACAACCAATCCGAAATCAGTCACGTGCATACTCAAACAAACACTGACGTTTGCACATACACACGACCAGTGTTCTCATGATGCAGTCATAGCGTTGCCAGTGTCTGCCGCTCACACGCTAATCCACCCAGTTAAAGGTGTAAGGCAATCAAACTGAAGTATAATAAAGATGAATAGAATGGATACACGAATCAGTCAAGTTCAGTAGCACCACCGGTGGAGAGCGATCCAGAAGCATTGCTTTCTTCAGCATACTGATGATAATTTATATGAAAATCGGTTTATGCAGAACGGGAAGAAACGTAAATCAGTGAAAAATGCATCAGCATAACAGATATTATCTCACTGATTGTTTTGGATAGGAATCGTACGGGGTTAGGCAGGAAAAAATTCCTACCCTGGATTACTCAACCCCCGCAAGTGAGTAAAATTTTTCCTGTGTTCAGTTTTAAGGTCGCGGAGGTTTATTACTCCTTGAAAATAAAGTTCCCGACTATTATGAGATTTGCACGTGGATCATTGACAAACGTTACTCAGTGTTACTTCACCCAATGCGAAATCGGTACTCAAGTTTTTGGAGTTCATTTGAAATGAGCGAAAATAAAGTTTTTTTTAACGATAAGACTATATATAACCAGATAGACTTTCCCGTTATGCCTAGAAACTGAGTAAATGACATTAGTTCACGATTTGGTAGAAAAGTGCGAAAAGCCTCAACAAAACCTTTGATCCTGTGGAACGCGACAGGATCCCCCGATGGCATTTATGAGACTCGCTTATCAGATATTTGGAGACGACTCTTAACATGGTAACATGGCTTTTAGTGACGCTAACGCAGCCTGATTCATCACCTTATATTCAGGTTTTGCCCACAGCTGAGAGCTTGAACTGTCCCTTCGGTTTCTATTTGTTTTATTTCAAACTCGGCGATGACAACTGATAACAATCATAACCAGAACCGATTTGATGATACATTTTCTGAAAACGACTTCTCGGCCAAATTGTGAGATTTACTTGGGACACAGTCAAGCATGGAACAAGCAGTAAAGAGACTGGGAAGGTATGACACTCGGTTGGAAAATTGCAAGCTATTCAGATAAATGGTTCTTGGTGATACTTCACTTTTGTATTTTTTGATCCGGTTTTCTTCCCCCTTGGATTTCTTTCTGACCGTACGCGACGATTCGCGGAACGTCTGACTCAGGCTGGGGTCAAAATCTGTTTCCAGTTGCAGTGATTGTAAGCGGACTGTAATCCTAGGCGATCCACATTCGTGTTGACAATACTGATCCAGAACTCGTTCTGGTCCCCAAGGGAAGAGTGCCATTGCGATCAGTGGGAACGATGGAGCTACGGCTTACTCGAATATGCATCTGATCATCATTAAAAGTTGATTCACCACAACCGACGATGACGAAGAGTTGGTGGGTACTAAAGCGGCATTTGATTGTCTGTCACACCAACAATCACCAACGAGTAGAAATAAGCATCACCGACCAAGTTATTTTGAGTCATGTCGGTTAGTAATGATTAGTTACGCTCCATACCCACTGTCCTTCTCAGGCGGAGAAACAGTTTTTCGAAGCTCTTCATCAGCAATACTACTTAATTTTTCACTCGATGGTTGGGGAATAAAGTTGGACCTAGGTAAATGAAGGATGGTGCTGAAAGGGCTGATTCCCCATTGATAGGGTTGAACCCTAAACAGGTCGAATAGGCATTATTGTTCGCCATATTGACTTCGAGTCTTACAGTATTCGGGAAGACACTTACTTCTTGAACTGTCAAGTCATGAATGAGGGATTCAACTGAGGATACATTTTATGATCTCGGGGAATTACCGACTGGAATTCAACTTCTTCGTGAAAACTCATTAGTTTGTGCATGGTAAACCCTAATAGTTGGACGGACCTCAAGTGGTATTACCCAAATGTTCTTCAGGCTTTCCATGATATGCATTGGTTTTAACCTACCGACTGCATCCGTGCAAGTTCAATTCAGCAAGCTTTATTTTGATTCAAAAAAAAATCTGGGCAATACTCCCAACAGAATTCATCACAATAACAAATGTTTTTTTGATCACGTAACTTTCCTTCAGAGGGACAACAAGTAAAATTCTGACTTGAATTCCAAACGGCTGATAGGGTTGTAACGGAAACTCCAAACGGCTGCTACTAGTATAATTTATGGGTCTTGTAACCCATTTCACGTGTAGAACGGCTTTCCGTGACCACGATGGTGAAGGTCTGTACTATTTATCCACCACACATCTCAAAATTCTAGGACCTGATTGAGTTTCTCATCTCGATTTGCCGCTTCGAGACATATACAATCAGATCAAGGATCTCATTCAGTCATCCGGGCCCCCTCCGCGTTTAGTGACGTCGCCAAAATTGACCGGAATAATGGATTACCTTGTTACAATTAGTCGTCTGAAAATGGCGCAAACGCAGAGCAAATACCAGAGCGATGCAAACACTGCTAGTGGAAAACAAATCCACGTGCTTGAATTAAAGTGTAGCTCGATTGTAGATAAAGCTTGATGACAATTAAGCCTGGGTTTTCTCCTCACTGACCGATACAGACAGTAAAGTTTTTTAAAGTGCATGCGCATTTTGCTCTGGTCAGCCGATTCTTAGCATGATTCTCCACACACTTTATTTGTGGCACACCAACAAGCATATATCGGGCAGAAATAGAGACAGAACTTTCGGAAACCCCGACGATTTTCCACAAATCCTATGCGGCAAAGACTTTGACTGTTCATTGATTCAGTTCCGCATGATGAATGGAAGTTTTGTTGGACTCACTTCTGCGAACAAGCATACTGTGATGTGATTGGTTGGAAGCTTAAATGGCTTTGATTCAGAAGACGCCGGCTTCTGTGAACTCCCAAAAACCGAGTATTCAGGCCAATGAGCACATCATGGTGAGAAAGAACTGATCTGCCTACGGTCAACGGAGTCGGATGTAGACGACTAGTCTCTGTTTTTACCTGAGATAAAAAGGAACGAGGCGTCTGACTGATTGGTTGGGCAGACCACAAGAGTCGGTCGGAAAGGAGTATGTGGCTGAATAACAAGACTGCCCACCGACCAAAATCTGCCCCCTTTGTTAGTCCGTCTCTCTCTCAGTCATCGTAAGCGCAGGCAGCTTACAGACCACCTGGACGGTAGACGCCGAATCAGCAACAGCACGCGAGTCGAATGGAAAATCAATAAAGGTGAATTCCTCATGCTAAATATTCATACTACTACTACAGAAAAATAAATATGCTGTTTCTATGCAGCTACAAGACCTATTAAGCCCAACCATCAAAGGAGCAATTTGACAAAATGTTGTCCAATGATCATGTTTTTCTACTTGTGGAAAAAACGAAATGCGGAAGCAAACTACCCTTTTGTTGAAAAACGGCTGCACAAATATTTGCGACTGCTTAGATTGTGCACTCCGCATGATATCCATGCTGGTGCTCAATGTTGATTTTCTCACTGCATATGCCAATGAACACTTACTTGTCTTCTACGTGACCGTGACCGGAACAGCAAATTGTAGGAATTCGCATCACTTCTCCAACGGACCCCGATGAAAGCTCCAATCTTCATCACTTGCCTAGTCTAGGCAGATGTCTGTGGAAAGTCTTACCGCTGCGACCTGATGCGTTATAATCGGTTATTGGTGAAATAAACATAGTAATACCCGGTGTAGCCAATCTAATCAGCTGGAACGGAAATCCCACAATTGCCTTGCAACTAGGAACTTAAATAACTGGAAGTCCAGTTTTCCAGAGCGCGAATGAGTATTGAGTTGTTTAGCTACGCTACGCTCCAAGGTCGAATAAAGGCCAACTGCTTGAAGCATAGTTTCTTCCAGTTGTTAGTATTTTGCACTGAGGTAGCAACTGCTATTTACCCGCATTTCTTGGAGACTAAATTTGGCGGGCAGCAGAGAAGTGACCAGGTGAGACTGATAGTCAATGCCGTACGTGAAACACGTTACGGAATGCCCCGCATCTTTAAGTATTTTTGTATTTCGAATACACTCAATCCTAAGAACGACATATGATGTGTCCCCAGGGATCGCATCTCTCTCACAATTGGGCTCACCGAACGTGCTCTCCTAGGAACAGTCATTGTTTGTATTTGCGATGATTTGTCTTTTTCTACCACTGATACCACATCTGTGCGTGCTGTTTTCAACGCGAAATCAATTTCGTAATGAAAATGTATCCCCTCCCGATCAGGTGCTCCGGTTTCGTGTCCGACTTGCTGAGACGCGCGAGAAGTGATCCTGTATGGAGCATCAATTGCGTTATCCGTTTAAACATCACGACAAGGGCTCTGATCAGGTAGGAAGGAATCACATATCGTCAAATGATTGGTATCCACGTGTACAATGCATGCGTTTCAGGTTTTGTTTCCGAATCTATTTGGAACTGGTTTGCGTACAATGAAACAAGTATCATCATCCGAGCATAATTCATCGTTAAACCCATAACCGATGTCAGGTACATAAATAATAATGTAATATTGTGCATTTGATTCCTCCGGTTTCATTCGCATTCAGGCCTTTTCGGACCACTAGGTCAATACTACTGTTATAATCCACAAGATGTGCCAGAAAGTAGTATATACACTCACCACACTACTACTGTCTCCAATCTAGTCACAGTAATGGAAGAGACGTCCACGACAACAGAGATCGAGAAAATGCACAGCTGCAAAACATTCGGATAACGGATGTCACGACTTTATTCATGAACAGGTCAAACACGTTATCGTGCGCATGCAATGAAAGTTGCTGCTGAGGATTGCACAATGGTTTTTTCTAGGTTTACCCTCTGCATGGCTCCTTCAGGTAGTGTGGTTTGGTTCACATGTTAGGTCAGTAGCTAGAGACATGTTACACATGACACTCCACTAAAAATGAAACGAGAAAAAATCCAGAAAACAGAATTGCTCCGAAAAGGCCACAAATCTCTTCGTATGTGTCATTATGGTTTATCAAACAGTGTGTAGGTGTTGCACAGTATTTTTCTCACGACTACCAACCAAACATAGCTGACTGCGCTCTCGAGTGGACTGAACCAATCCTATTTCTTTCGCGTGTAAATGACTGAAGTCCTTTAGAAATGTTCGACTAACGAAAGACGTCAACATCACCGAGATGGTTTCTAACCAGCACCAAATGACTCATCTCGTTAGGCAACAACAAGGATGAAACAGTTTGAAGTGAACCGTATTCTGGTTCAGTTACATGTCAATTTTTTTAACCGCAAGGTGATCACTGTTTTCTAACTGTTTCTAGCACAAGATGAACGACACACTTCCAAAGGCCTTTCAACTTATGCAGACATGGAACAGTACCGATGAGCTGGTGTTTCTTTCGTTAGCAGAACAACTTCAGTTGGAACAATATGAAGGGATTAGCACGGAAGGAAGTAGTCCCCCAGTTCGTGCTCGACAATTCGGACGCAGGTTGCCACAGGGACATTTACTCGAATCAAACGGGACATTGAAAAGGTGAGTGGACGGACACCGTTTTGCCGTTTCCGGCCAGAATCCACCGAGTATATTGAAAACATTGGCAACTTTTAACATGTTTACACATTACAGAAACGAAAAAAATATCAACGATGAGAAAACTCTGGAAACAACGTGTATGGGGATACAACCATGTAAGTGCCAACGGTAATTAACGTCTTCCTCAACATCATTCTACAGTCTGTCCCAAAAATTCGGGATCACCCCAGTTCGATCGAAATCCTGACAAAGTCGAATTCCAATTTATAATACTGACACTATTCTCTCGCTAAACACTTTGGGAGTAGCATCAGTTGTACAAACTGGAATTCAAACGTGTCAGGATTTCGATCGAACTGAGGTGATCCCGAATTTTTTGACAGACTGTACGTGCATTACATCAACTGTGACAAGCAGGAGAAACTAGCCGGCAATGTGGTCTATTAAACCTGCCTGCACGCTAGCATGCTTATTGACCTGAAGCCACATGTGGCACTTGCACCAAGAGATATTGCAATAAACTGTGGATACGCTGATTATTACCGAGAAGAAAGTGAATGAAAACAGTTATTTCGCTTCACTGTCGCTGTGTGGTTTCAGTTAGGCTGTTGAATAGCGAAAGCAAACTGACGGGTTTGGCCAGCTGGAGTACGGCGTCAACAGTCTCATTCCGCAAACATATTCAGCGAGTCGGTGGGTTTTGCCAGGGCAGTCAAAAAAAATCTATTGTCGTGACGTTTATCACAACCATGCCTAAGCGTTGATTCCTCACAAGAGGTTTGATTTGAAGAATACAGAAGCTAGATCCTCAATTGGCCGGTGTCAAAACTTCTTTCAGTTCCCAATCAAGGTGCGAAGCAGGTGACTCATTTATTTATAGGGGATGAAATGCACCCTGTGTTAGGACGACAGGAAGTTTATGCTCAATAGTAGCAAGGAAGGAGAGCTTAAAATTAGCGAACAAGACGTACATAAATATTCCGATGCAACTACGAAACGGAAGATGATCTCATCGGTATTGCTAGGATGGACGATATAAGTAAACGGATCCAACTGTCTTATCATCTGTCAGTGTTCGCACCAAAATGCGGTTTACGCCAACATAAATTTGGGAATCTGTTATTCCCAATTTGTCAACAGCAGTAAAAGTTGGCAATTTTTAAACAATTACGGTCGACTAATAAACCCCTACCCGAAGACAGACTTGGATAAGGTGTTTAGCATTGATATCGTAGTCGACAGAGTGTGGGGGGTGAGTTTCTGATAAAGTATTTCCACAGCTAACACTTTCCCATGCCGTATATCTCAAAACTATATTACCGACTTTGTCATTCAGATGCCTCGGCTACAGAAGTCACTCCAGAAATACAACGATACGCATTTCTCATCAACACGATTCGACAAAGCGATCCAGACATGTTTCTGGATACCAACAAAGTGAAATGAAAACTCAATATGCGTGAAGCACCGACTACAGAAATGCTAAAAACACCAGACTCATAAAACATGTAGTTACTGTTACCAACTTAAATAAATGCTGTGAATCACGACTGGTGCGAAATCTCATTGCCTTATTGCCCAAATGCTACGGGATTCTGGTGCTTAAAAGTAAACAGGGCCGATGACTTGGGCGACAGTGGTCACACGTTCGTGGTTTGTCAATTCTTATCGAATGGAGGGATCTGACTGTGATGCGCAATCCACGCTGGAAACGCCGGTTCTCGTCTGATCACTAAAGTTAAGCAACTTCGGGCCCAGTTAGTACTTGGATAGGCGGGAATTCCGGGTGTTGCGAGTCATTCCTTTTAACCGGTGGTAGTCGAGTAGTTTAGTGTTTGATTACCACCTCGGAAGTCCGAAGGTCGAATCCCCGCCATCACCGGTTACCTTGTTGGCAGACAGTAATCCACTGTCATCTGGATCGTTACCACACCCGGTCTATTGGGACCTTATGTGGTTCTTCGCTACTCCAAGACCTAGTGTTTGGCTGCCAGTTATTCCTAATAGTACAATGGGCCTTCGTGGCGGTGGGGCACACACCTCTTCCACTGCACTCATGCGCAAGCATGTTTCCGGTCTTCCCATGAATGAATAGAAAGCAATTTCCGGGGGGAAACGCCCGTCGAGCATGTAAAGAACGCTCTTGGCGACCTACCAAATATTGCCGCGCATGAAAGAGAAGCAGACCACTTAAGCTACCAGGGAAATCCGAGTCAATAAGATAAATTCCGCGTCTGAAGCGGATTCGATAACAAATCTTTATTTACATGATCAAGAGAATAGATTACGCCAAGTCACCGACAGCCAGTTGGGTGTGCACATTTAAACAAGCCAACTCGTAGGTTAGGTAGCGGAATGAAGCCGGGACTCGAACAAGCTTCAAGTGAGACTTGCTTCGTCCGGCCAGTGCGGCGCTTGGGCTGTGATCTTCATTTTGATCACACAAACGACAACTCCAGTGAGTTCGATCAAACGGTCCCGAAAAGGAAGACGAATGCCACGAGGAACCGGTGTCTAATAGCGAAAGAGCCTCGTCGGAATTTCCGGATACATTTCGAGAAAGATCCGTGTGTACCAGGCCGCCACACTTTGAACATGCCAGCATCTGTAGGATGAAATGTTGGAAATAGACGTGTGCACAGAACGTGTATCGGTGCAGATGAACGATCATGAATAATCGTAACGCAGATAATACTAAACTTTCCGAACGATTAGCTGATTATTTTAGCACAATAACCATGAAACAGGATGTCTCACCCAGTTACACCGAAAGTATACACAGCCACATGACCAGATCTAGAATGAATGAATGCAATTATTTATAAGATGGAGCATTTTTGAATACCGATGGTGGTCGAGTGGTTTAAGGGGTTTGATTACCACCTCGATGGTCGGGGGTTCGAAGCCCCGCCAATACCGGTTACTTTGGTAGTAGACAGTAGACTACTGTCGTCCAACTCGTTACTACACCTGACCTATTCGGACCTTATGTAGTCCACTCTCCATTATAAGTCTCAGGGCATTGTTATCGTCTATCCCTAATAGTGCAGTGGGCCTTCCAGGGTATGACGTATACCCCTTCCACTGCGTTCATGCGCAAGCATGTAAAGAAAACTGGAATGCAACAAAAAATATCGCTTTTATCATCCATTTTAACTAATTATGGCCGTGCATGAACGTTGGGAGGATCATAGGATTTGCCGAAGTATCGTCAGCTAATGAAACCAGCGCAAAGTGAGAACTGAGAGTTTCAAATGGAAATTCTGTATGCCTTACATCGCTGGTGTGGTGAAACCCTGCGACTACGGAAACCTTTTCCGTCATTTTGACAGTACCCATCGAGACATCGGAGAAAATCTCGCCACAGAGGCCAGTTTTTTATCTTCTTGAAGTTACTAACTTTGCACTGTTGTGTTCTGGTTTTAGTTTCTACGCCGCAGCATCGTCTAGTCGAAAGCAAAACGAACAGAAGCATAAGGAGTAAATAATCAGAAGAAGTTATAACACAGAATCGTGTAAACTAAGAGTTAGAATGCAGCTAAGTCACTGACCGTAGCACCTGGCCACGTCAGTTATTGTATCCGACCATTGGGTGGGCTGATCTCGTGGACCATAGCCCGGAAGCCTAACATGACATACTCGGCTGAGTTTACCGGCTAGGATTTTCACGCCTTTTTGTCATGTTACGGACTGAATTCCTCGGCTCACTCTCCAAACTAACGGCACGCGCAACACATGTCTCAACTGCCTTAATCTATTTGGATTATTCGCTTACTTCAGATACTGACCTCCAGGTCCCAGTAACATGCTTAACCCCAGAATTGCTGGTGCGGTATTCCCACTATGTTCGAATACATCGATGCTCTAACACCGATATTCTTCACGAATCTTACCCCCTTACCGGCCAGGTTTCTGAGTCACTCAAAAGGATGGACTTAACTACAGTAGTATTCACTCGACCCTAGGTGGGCGAATGGATGTCGCGTCTATGCCACAGATGGATCAATTTGGCAAAACTCAAAACGCACCTTCTGTAGACATGACGACATCTCAACCGATATCCGACCCAGGCAACAAAGCTTATCTATCTCAGCTAAGTCTTCCCCACTTCCAGGGCAAGGTTTGGTACAAACTAGTTTGGTCAACCTAGTCCTGCAGCAGTGTTTACAGCGTGGGATGCAAAACGCATTCGTTAGTTGGGCCACCTAGAAAAACTTGCAGTCTACCTGGGTCTTCACTGAGATGCACAACGTTGTCTGCGTGTTCTAAGCCAGACAATTCAGTGTCCGAGAAAATATCGATGCGAATGCCATCACTTTAGGATAAGACTACTTTTATAAGCATTTCAGTTGGAAATTTTAAAAAGAAGTGGGATAGAAGGGAACTGTGACGAGCACCATTTTTCGTGATGAACTCCAACGAAAGATCGTCGTAAGAACGAACTCGGCTTCGGCTGTTTACAATGATAAGAGATAAATTATTTTCTCGGGTATATCCTTCAATGAAGGGCAGCGGCAGAAAGGTGTACAAACACCGATTCACGACATTCCTTGGGAATCCGTTCACTAGATTAACAGATTACCCAGAGGAGTTTTGCTAACTGGAGTACAAAAACGTAGACTAAATCCCTAAAAAAAGGATGAGGACAACTAATCCGGTCTAGCAGCTTTGCAAACCTCTAGATACTCTCTATTTCTGAGGGGTGACATCTACCATAAGAATGTTTAGTGCGAAAGTGGTCCAACTGAATTGCTCCACAAAGTGCTCAACCAAACGTTACAAACAACGTTCTTGAGAGTAAATCAGCGAACCCTTGGATTTCTTGATTACCTCATTTACATCCGGGTGGGGATTGAATAATCAATTAGCTTTTTTCGGATTTAGTTCTAGGTACCGTGGACACAATGAATCAAGCAGAATGTGAACGCGGCAACGTTCTCCGGACTGGAGACTGTCCAGTTTTTGGTGGGCGATAACTGCCTTATGAAGTGTGACCACTTCACCCACCGTCGAAATAAGCTCCAGGTACTCCATTCCTTCGTACATCTAGTGGAGGTTTTTTTTGCCGGTAGACTTTCTCTGTGTTTATTCGATGGGCTGTCCCCTCTAGAGGTAAAATCGCTGACTGTACAGAACCGGACGTTGTCGACCAACCGATTCGGCGAGAATGGACTTCGTCTGGCCTCTGCCTGTTGACCCGTTAAGCATGATTGCCTCTCCGGATTAGGAAAGCTCTTTGGACCGTGGAGGCACACAAGCTATCGCATTACGTCACGGTTCAGTCTCGTTGTGATGGTGTCACACATGGGCGGGGAGCGAAGGATGTTGTGATACGCAATGGCTACGATGGGGAACGTTGAAGATACGCGAGTCGATGTCCTAATTCAAATATTTGAAAAGTCTATTGATTTCCAACCAATGGCCATCACAACGAGACTGCATCTTGACGTGGTGTGATGGCTTGCGCGCCTCTATGACCCAAAGAGCTATACAGGATGGCTTCCTTAAGCCGGAGATGCAATCATACCTGACAAGTCAATGGGTAGAGGTCACACAAAGTCCAGTCTCCTGGTCCTCCAGGTTGGGGGTCGATTTGAGCTGGCAACTCAGTCGGAAAAACCAGTGGAAGAATAATTGATCCAAGCAAATGGGCTTCCACTAAGCCATCCCGCTGCCTTGCGGATAGGTTCTTGTCAGAACTAAAGGCTTTGGATGAGGACCCTAATCGTTCTCCTGCTTTGTGGCTGGACACCCTAGCAGTACCCGTCCAACATCTCCCATGAACTGTACGAATACAAAGAATTCCATACTGCATCGGTCGTCGCGCAGGCTAATCAGGACCGCGCTGCCCATTGCATCGAGCGGGGTGGGTAGTGATAAGTGGGCTACTGCTCAGAGTTCCCTCTCTTTTATTCAACCTTTGTCTTCTGTCCCTGACCATCCCTCTTTGCCCCATCTATCCACCCATAATGCTCCCACTGATAACACGGTCGATATTCGAAACGATTCACTGTCAAACAGTGTCGGGAATAATCCTCTGTCTGGTAACTCACATTTTCTCAAGCCCCGTCAGCCTCTGAATCTCGGCTCCTTCAACGTGCGTACACTCATGCAGGCCGGTCAGCAGGCGTGCCTAGCCCTCACAATGAACTCTCTGAAGATTGATGTTTGCTGCTTAAGCGAAACGCGTATCCAGGATTCGAGCAATGTAATTCAGCTAACTGCTCCTGGTATCTCATCGAGGTATATTCTGCGCACCTCAGGAGACGAAGCAGCAATAGCTGTGGGTCAACGTGGTGTAGGAATTGTCTTGACTGACAAGGCTGAGGCTGTCCTTTTAGACTGGATCCGTGTTAACAGTCGTTTATGTGCTGTGAGACTCCAAGGGTCAGTCGGCGTTCGAAAGGATAGTTGTGTTAAGCGCAATTTGTTCGTGATCTCGGCGTACGCCCCAACGAACCGCAGCTCAGACACGCAGAAAAATGAGTTCTATGATGAACTCGCCACTCTCGTTCGCAGCAGTAAAGGTTCCGACATTGCAGTGCTAGCTGGTGACTTCAATGCACAAGTTGGCAAACTCAGTGTGTCAGAAGCCTGTTTAGGTGGCCGTTGTGCTTTACCCGCTGAGCGCACAGATAACGGGGATAGGCTTCTCCAATTTTGTGCAGACAATCGATTGTTCTTATCTAGCACAAATTTCCGACACAGCTCGCGTCGCACAGCGACATGGCGCTCTAACTCTACAGGTACTTTGAGTCAAATTGACCATATCGCCGTAAGCTACCGATGGCGCAGTTCTGTTCAGAACTGTAGATCTTACTGGTCCAGGTACGTAGGGTCGGACCATGCATTAGTTTTAATGCGATTATCTCTCCAGCCCCATGGTCATCGTCGCAAACCGCAAACCCGATTAGCCGTGCAACGTTTGTGTGATCCAGACGTTTGCACCCGTTATGAACAGAAGTTAGCACATGAGCTAGGATCCACGGAGAACAGTAATGTAGATAAGCATTGGGCTCATATCAAACAAGCGATGCACGTGGCAGCAGGTTTCGCCTGTGGTCCTCGATCCGTTGTCCATCAGAGACACTGGATCTCGCAAGAGTCGCTGAGTATAATGGAGCAAAAGCGTCAGCTTTCGAACCGTAAGGAGATGAATAAGATGCGGAGAAAGCTGCAAAGACAAGTTACGCGAAGCCTTAAGAAGGATCGCGAAAATTGGTGGGTCAAGGTAGCCGAAGAAATGGAAGTGGCAGCTGCTTCAGGTAACAGTCAAAGACTGTTCAAACTTATTCGTGACATCGGTAGACGGTGCACCCAGGTCAGTGAAACGATTTGCAATAGGAATGGAGAACCCATCCATAACAAACAGCAAAGGCTTGACCGATGGGCCGAGTACTTCAAGGAACAGTTTAGCTGGCCACACGCTAGTGTAGTTACTCCCGTGTCAACAACTGTGACTTCTTGGGTGGTATCACTTGAGCCCCCATCAGAAGTAGAAGTAGAGTCATGTATTCGATTACTAAGGCGGGGGAAAGCGGCAGGTCTCGACGAACTTCCTCCAGTTCTTTTCAAACTGGGTGGAGATGCTTCGATAAAATCACTTACCGCCTTGCTCCGTGACATTTGGAAGGAGGAGCGTATTCCGTTAATATGGAACGAGTCATTGATTTTTCCCATCTTCAAGAAGGGAATACGCAATGACTGCAGCAATCATCGTGGGATTAGCTTAATCCCGATAGTCACCAAAGTATTAGCTTCGATTTTGCTGCACCGTCTTACACCGGCTCGCGAGAGGAATGTCCGCGAACAGCAGGCTGGATTCCGCCCAGGTCGAGGATGCATCGACCAGATTTTTACTCTTCGCCGACTACTTGAAACGCGTCACACGCACCACCGACCAACAATAATGATTTTCTTAGACCTGAAAGGCGCCTTCGATTCAGTTGATCGAACATCGCTTTTCAGTACTCTTCATCGAAAAGGTATGCCCCAGAAATTCGTGAACCTAATGAGATCATTGTATTCTCATACTTCTGGCCGCGCAAGGGTTTACGGTGAACTATCCGGTCGGTTCGAAACGACCAGTGGTGTTCGGCAGGGATGCCCTTTGTCTCCATTCCTTTTTAACTTCGTCATGGACGAAATAATGGAGAGTGCTTTGCAAAATCTTCAGGATGTAGGCGTCGAACTAGGAGATAGTGAAAAGCTATGTGACCTAGATTACGCAGACGACGTTGTCTGCTTGTTCGAATCCACGGAACATGCTCAGCGTACACTAGATAATCTCGCAAGAGCTGTAGCTCCATTCGGCATGCGCTTTGCACCTTCAAAGTGCAAGGTGATGTTACAAGACTGGACGTCGACGATTCCGAGCTTGATGCTCGATGGGGAGGTGCTGGCAGTTGTCGATCACTTCACCTACCTCGGTAGCTGCGTGACGACGGATGGGAGCACAATAGTAGAGGTGAGTACGCGGATATCCAAAGCTCGAGCGGCATACGCTGGACTGAAGCACTTGTGGCGCCGATCTGATATTTCACTGAAGTTGAAAGGTCGTGTATACTGTGCCACTGTGCGTTCAGTTTTGTTGTATGGTTGCGAAACTTGGAGTCTGCGTGCTGAAGATATTCGTCGTCTTGAGGTTTTCGACCATCGATGTTTACGTAGTATCGCCAGGATTGGGTGGAATAGCCGAGTAAGCAACGATGAGGTAAGAAAGCGAGTATTGGGTACTAATTCAGAGAACGTTCTGTCACAGCGTATCCGGCTTAGTAGACTTCGTTGGTTGGGACACGTGTTACGTATGGCAAACACACGTCTTCCGTACCGTGTCCTATTCTCCGCCCCTCCTAGGGAGTGGAAGAGACCACGTGGAGGTCAACAGATGACGTGGCAGCTAGGAATGAGAAAGTGTACAGCAGACTTAGGAAAAGTAGGTGCTTCACGTCTTCGTGGTTGGGGTCCAAAAGATCCGTCTACCAGTTGGCTGGAGACACTGAAGGATATGGCAGCGAACCGCGAGCAGTGGCGATCGTGTTGTCACTTTCTATCGAATCAGAATGTTTGATCGGTGTACGTTTGTACAGTTATACTGTGTATTCCGTGTGTTGGCTACTAGGGCATTCTTATCTTTTCCCACCCATAAAGGTCCACTCCCTGTCCATCTTGTATATTCATACTTTCTAATTCAACGTGCAACATGGTGAGAAAGGCAGTGGTCAGTGGGGCTTTCCCTACTGTTTAACGCTGTACGATGATGATGATGATGATTCCCTATTTCGTTTTATGGCCAATATTGTCAATTCAATTTTTGACCATAAGACATAAATACATCGTTCAAACCGGTTGCTATCCGGAAGGTTAGAAGACGGTAAGTACGAAAAGTTGCAACACGAAGCGGAAGACAGTTCACTTTTTAACGCCATTCAAATGTCTAGTCTATCCACTCTGATAAACATGCATTACGACCAACTGCGCACAAAATCCGATGGATGACGAATCAAGTTAACGTACCGTTACTGAGTCACAATTGGACTCCACCATCCGGTCTTGTAAAGTGAACGTCAAACCTTGTGATAATAAACAATCACGTTCCATTTCACCCAGACGAATACCGCCACCAACCTTCCGACCTTTGATAGGCTGACGTAGGATCGGTTCGAATCTGCCTTCGGCTCGCACCTACAGAACAGCACGAAATGCAAAAAAAAACACTCATTATTGAGCCCGGAAGAAATGTGGACATAGTAAACCGGAAATCAAACAGCACAGCAGAAAGGTAGGCATTGGTATCCAAAAATGGGTCATGAACTACCAATCTGCAAAAGAACCATGAGAAACAGAGCACTGGGTGCATTAGCATGTTATGAATCAATTCAAAATCGGAGACTATCTGGGTGCATGATTTGGATCATCCCAGCTGACAGTTGAGAGGAAAGTGCCAGATGACTAAAACATTCGCAGACAAGTATGACAAACAACCGAACAGTTTGTTAGTTGGTCAATAATTCTTGACTCTGTGGTACACCTGCGACCAAATAACCCAGCCGAGATCAAGGGGCTTAGTCTAAACAAGGTAACTGAGAGTCTATACGGTGCACGCACAACGCACTAACCTGGTACTTGTCAGCCACCATGTGCCGCAGTCGTTGGTAGTAAACCACCCCGATGTAGATGTGCGCTTCCAGTTGACGTCCATTACAGCCGGACATCATCATTTCCGTGCCCCAGTAGTTGAAACCATGTCTGGCCAATTCCTGACAGTAGTCGTTAAAAGGTGGATTATCCTCAGTCCACTGAAACGAGGTTGCGTCGACTCTTTTGCCTATCGGTGAGCGAAAGTCACGCGTTTTAGTTTTAGAAAACGGTAGATTTTCCGGTTTAATCAATAGCTACGAGCGCCAGATTCGAAAATCATAGTCCCTAGGTTCTTCCAAAGAATCAAGGAACCTTGGGATCGTATGGAGTACTATTCCGATATTTTATTGGCTATTGTACTTTCTTATAAAAGATGGGCTCATTTGAGAACAGTTTGGACACAAACAGTTCTAAAGCCAAAACGCTTACAGAGGATAACAGAACTGGGACTGGCTTAGGAAGAAAGGACAGTGGAACAACACAGGTATGAAAATATCAAATCAAGATCAACTAGGTAGCCCATCTCAGAAGTCGGCAAGCAAGAAGACAACCAACTATGACAACAATCCCCACTAACAGATCTAGTTTCGAAAAATGATTGACTATCGTCCACGAAAATGGCTATATCTGGTGCAAACGCGGACTGGCGCATTTTGCAGCACACGGCAAAAAGCCAAGATGACTCTCGGCGAAATAAAGGGATGCTATCCTACTTTCTGAACCACCCATTTAGCTCACTAAGTAAAAACTCGACAGCTAGCTGGATTGGTGTATTTTAGTGCTTTTTCGCTATGTTTGACCTCAAATTATTGAAAAAGAAACCTCAACTGTTAAATAGGGGTTGTTTTATGCATTCAACGGAGGCGAGGTTCATACCAATGCGCTTGCCTAGATGATAACTACACATGGCAAAAACTCCTCATGAAACGAACCATGCCATTTAACAAAAAGCGCTATGGAATAACAATCAATATCACAGAAGAAAACAGCAATATCGAAAAAGACAGGCAATACGCGTGATGTAGGTTTCTTTTGCGAAGCACTTGATCTGTGGTGGTTCAGAGCTATTAAGGGCAAACTAGCACATTTGAGGTACGATAGACTCCAAAATCATCGATCAACTTGAATGTCACATACAGCACTTCGCAGTCGACCGGATGGTGAACACGCATGATCTAATGGAA
This sequence comes from Fasciola hepatica, assembly GCA_948099385.1. Lineage (NCBI taxonomy): Eukaryota > Metazoa > Platyhelminthes > Trematoda > Plagiorchiida > Fasciolidae > Fasciola > Fasciola hepatica. The sequence continues at coordinate 2,442,246 of CANUEZ040000022.1, read as the reverse complement.
TGTTTTGTCCTTCGATTTCAATTCGAAGGTTATGGTTCTAGTTCTTTCTCATTTTCAAACGGGATTTGTTCCAGTGTACCCATAATTCCACGTGGATAGATAGAAAAACATGGACAACGTGAGCCTCAATGAGATGACCACGTACCTGTGAGTGCGGCTGATTTTCCCGCGAGAAATTCAATCATCATGCCCATGGTCATCCGGGTTGGGAAACCGTGAGGATTAAATATCAAATCCGGCACAATTCCACTGGTCACAGTCCACGGCATTTCTTCACTGGGCACAAGTAAACTGTTGATACCTTTTTGACCGTGACGGCTGCTGTATTTATCGCCAATATCCGGCGGACGAGGCAACCGAAGAGTGATCGTGGCCTATGGGACAGGTTGCAATGAGCGAAAGACGATGGAATGCATTTCACAGCCTTCAAGACGAGGCTTTATGTCCTGTACTAAACTGAGTCTATTTTATTAATGCAAAATACGTAGTCTTGCGTTAATTAAGTGGATAGTCACCGATTGAATGGTTTAGAGCGTTTGCTTATTGCCTCGGAAGTCAGAGGTTCGAATCCTGCCACCGCCGGTCACTCTGGCGGGAGACAGTAATCCACTGTCGTCCGACTCGTTACTACACTTGATACACAGGGGCATTTATGTGGTTTTCCACTCCAAGTCTCAGAGTCTGGTTTCCGGTTATCCCTAAGACATGTTTTCCTGTCGTTTGCGATTGTATAGCAGCCATTGTCTAGGGTACAGTAACCAAATATGTGCGACACACCCATACCAAATAAGGTCACGCCATAAGTGAGTTATCACTCCCCGTTACGGGACTTGGTAACCTTGTGCGAATTACCCAACTGAATATGCAGGTGTTGAAAAGGAAAATCTGAGTCATCCAATACAATTTCATCAAGTCGAAGAAAATCGGGTTTATTAATCAGAATAATTTTCCGAAGGTTCAATAAATGTGAAATTGTGTCTGTCAAATGCAGCACATAAAACGGGCGAAATCCGATTCATTGCTTGTTTGCATTACCGCACCAGCACCCCGAACCTATGCTCTTTGGTAGTTTGATCTTCAGAAAGCTGAAAATCATGGCTTCGATTTTTGTGGAAATGATCTGACAATTCCTTTAAACACACTGAATACCCCCTCGATCGGATTAAAGAACTGAAGTTAGGAAGGGAGATACCGAACAGCATCTCCCGTTGCCAGCAATGCATCACCCGCCCGTCGGTGAACTGGAGTATTGTCGAACAGGGATACGGTATCAGTGTTTGGCTTGTTGTTGATACTTTGGAATAACACTTTTCCAGAAAGCTGATGAAAATGTCAGCGTTCATTCTGGAGTGGTATTCATAAAATAACATACCCATCACAGAACGGCAAGCAACAACATTGAAGTTTGTACCTTTGTTTGAAGGTAGTTCTGATGCATGTTTTGCTCTTTGTTGATCGCCCTCGTTTCCGCAAGCACGATATGTCGTAATTCGTCTCACCTATGGGAAAACGTAAGACGGGACTACCTTGCTCCTGTAACTACGTCGCGTACTGAGCTTGTCTCTCTTTAATGAGTCCTGTTTTGCTCGATCGGATGAATACATAGTTTATTCGTGGTGTAACCGTAGCCATCGAGAAGGCCATCAATGGGAGATAAACTGATCGATAGATTCGCGTGCATCAGTTCCACTTTTTTTCATCCTACTCTCAGTGATTGCAGGATTTTCCTCTATCAACGAGCACAGTTTCATTACGAATTCATCGGGAAATTTGTGTTTTGCGAATTACCTTTTAAGGCTAGCTTCAGTGTCTCGTTTGTCGATGAATCCGCTGGCTTTTGTTATTTCCGAGATGGTAGAAAAGAAGTTCTAGATATTCACCTTTCCTTGCACGCCGGACAATTCTTCTGCGATGTTGACCACTAATTACTTTGCGCTTACAACGCGAATCTGTATTCACCTGTACACTCAGGTCGATTATCTCAATTTCCTTCACCGAAAATTCTGCAGATGTTGAAGCACTCATTTAGCAGATGACTTGAAAAGTGATCGTGATCAAATGTGCATCAACAGCCTAGCTATTCACGTGACTCACACAAGACCACCAAAGTCCCGTAACCAGAAGCGATAAATCACAAGTGATGTGACCCTATTTGGCATGGGTGTGTCGCAAATATTCAGTTACTGTACTCTAGACTGTGGTCATTAAATAACAGACAATGGCTACTAAACAAACGCCATTGGCTGCCAAACGACAGAAAAACCTGTAATTTAATGGGCCTTTGTGGATATGGGATACATACTCCTTCCACTGCCCTCATTGGCAAGTATGTAATAAAAAAATCCGAACAAGTCATCCACTCAAATCTAAACCCAATCCCAAATAACCTACAGAGCTTGGTTACTATATGCAATTGAGTAGTAGGAGATTAGATTTGTATAATATGATTCATCATGCAGCTTCAACGCTCAACTCACCATTGAAAGCCATGGAAGCACTGTACAGCTGTTTCATCCTTGTTGGGAATCATCAGCAATGCACATCCACCGAGCCCCCACGGGGACTCGACCCCGGGGTGTACGATTATTGAACATCTACACTAAATGATAGAGAACCCTTCCGTCACTGGCTTTGTAGGTTGTTCATTACGGAATATCTTCGTTGTACTTAGGCTCCTACGGAGAAGTCATCCATCGTAGGAGTCGATCGCTGTGCGGGAAGCGGGTTGTTACCGTTCAAAGCCAGTGACGGAAGGGTGCTATATCATGTAGTGTAGATGTTCAACAAACCGTTGAGAGCCAGCCTGGATAGCCTTGTGGTCGGGGTGTTCGACTCACAATCGTACACCCCGGGTTCGAGTCCCCGTGGGGGCTCGGTGGATGTGCACTGCTGATGATTCCCAACAAGGATGAAACATGGAACTCGTCAATCTGTTGCCATCTATGGAATTGTGAACCTTGACTTTCACAAACGCAATTTTCCATTAAATCGGCTGAAATCTCGATTCCTCAACTCCTTCGGTTGGTGATAAGAATAATATTACCACTCAGCTCATTAGACGATTGTCTTATCTCCTTCGGCACCAACCGACCTACCTGATTAGATTAGCGAACTCCAGAAGCACTGTGTGGGGTCACGATTCGGTAACCTGAGATAGTTTGGGACACACTTCGGTCTCTGAAATGGCTGCTACTTTACTCTGGACGTTCTCATTTTGGTTTTATATTTACGAGGACAAATTTTCCAGGTATGCATCCGTTTACTTTAAGGAAAAACGATTTCCGGAGTCGTCTAGTCACACATGCACTTGAACACGCCAATGGAAAACACCGTTCCGCCACTCTCCAACTCCTCAGTTTTGCGACACAGGTATCGCAAGCTAACAGAACCTATCCTTACTTTTGCTATTCAGGACATGATCTCTTTAACCTCATCAACCGCAAGGCAGCATCTGAAATGAATAAAAATTCCAACTGCCCCTAGCTGATCAGGAAAAAGGGGGAACTGCAGGCATCCATTTTTTCCAGTCTTTTGAAAGCACTACATTTAAATGGAGTAAAGCGCATAACATACTTCAGTACCGCCACTTCTAAGCGGTTTATGGTGTTATTTTATTTAATCACTATCACACTGCAGGGCACTGAGTGGTGTATACTAAATAAACCAATGCTTCTTGGGAGGAATGCGACACTCTGGTTTAATAGGTCACAAGATACATACATGATAAGATTAGAGACAAATTGGGACACAATGTAACCGTGCAATAATCCGCTGGAGACGAAAAACGGCAAAACAAAATTGGCCAGATGTCTTAAAACAAGCACAATTGAGATGATAAGACTGCAACGTCATTTTTCGGGACTTTGTTTTCCAACAGTCGGTGCTATTAAAAGAGCTGCGCAGATATATAGGCAACTTAGCATAGAGAGGAACGACGAATACACCTAACTTCGACTACTGTGTAAACACTGACATCACTAGGTGGCATTCGTTTTTACTAGCTTCAATAGATCAAGCGCACAATTTTGAGCCGAAATCAGAGGAAACCATACAACGAACGGCAGCACGACAAATGTCACAATCTATCATAGCTTATTTCACTGCCAGTAAATTATGACAGACGTTATTTTCTAAAGACTTTTCCTCTACTTATTCCAATAATAACCTTAATGAGTTAAAACTACTGAACAGAAGGATCACGACCTACATAAAACCTATAAAAAAACAGATAGAGCAAATGGGTCTCACGTTTCTGAAAGCGTCCTCACTATCAGAGCGAGATAAATCAATTAGGTTGGGAGCTTGATACACGATCCGCAACTGATACGACATACCTGACTCCAGGAACCGTTGAGTGAGACCGAGTCCACATAGGCGATCTGTTCACCGCCCTCATATTTGACAACTACCGTATGCTGTGTTTCCACATGCGTGTATGCGTACAGAGGACTAACACCTGACTCCAGACGAGTCCCTATCGCGGGAAAGCCATCCCAATCTAAGCCCGTCGGTGGACTGTTAGGTGTTCCTGAAATGGAGGATTTGGATGAGAAAAGTGATAATGTCAGATCTCACGAAGTATTAATTTGAAACGTAGGATACCGTCTTACTAAAACGAACATGCTCAAACAATCACGTGAAGAAAGAAATCTTGTTATTTAGACCACACGGATGTCGGACGGGCATAAACTGCGGGAAATCTACCAGGTAAGTAACGTACCAAAGTAATATTCAGCAAGCGACTGTTTTCGACGTGAGAAAGGCTGACCTCGAGAACTGGACTGTTTAGACAGTAACGAGAGATCCAAAATCTCGGACTTATAAATGCACGCGCCAGCCAGACCACGTTCGTAGGAGCCTTTGTTGATCACCATGGCATCCTCCATGTCATACCCCTTAGAAAGGAAGAGAAACGAGAAGGACTAGAATAAACAAAACCTACTCACCCACCCGCACATACCAATATAGTTTGGCTTGCAAACTTGTCAGAAGTGTTCCAAAATACTGGAGTAACAGATTACGGTGCCGCTAGTGAGAACCGAACTAGTTGTTCAGCTGCATCCAAAAGATATTTAACCGGGTCAACGAAAATGATGGTGCCTTCATTTACTTACAGACACTCGCCATCAAGGCTGCATGACAGCGTGCGTTTAGTTCACTGCAGCTTAATCAGTCATCAACTCATATGTGGTATTTAGGTTACACCTCATCCGTTTCATTTGGCAGACTCCCGAATGACCAGTGGTGGTCGAGTGATTTGGAGCGGTCACCTTCCATGTCGGAGCTCAGCAGTTCGAATCCCAGCACAGTCGATCGCTTTGGTGGTAGACAACGATCCACCGTAGCCCGGCTCATCACCATACCTGACCCTACATGGCTGCCTCGGGATAGGGTCAGGTTGTTGGTTATCCCTGCTGGTGCACTGCCATGGTGTACACCTGTTCCACTACATTCATGTGCGACTAAGTAATTAAAAAAATCCTCCACTTGTTCAGTTTCACTATGAACAACTTGATGATGGTATAACAGATACACGACTTCGGGAAGAAGAAGAACTGCCTGGACAACAGAACTTATCTGCATGGTTAATTGTCTAACCTAACACCATAAGATTTGGTGTTGAGCCAACCCAGTTTTGTAGTAGTGTCTTGCCCTTTGAATGTGCAAACTGCATAAAAATGTAGCTGGGTCATCAATAAGATCAATGTCATGAGCGTACTCAGGGTCCGACACTCTTACAATGGGGAAAGTTCAGTACCGATAACTCCAAACGACAAAAAGTTGGTTTCTAGCGCTACACCAATAACGAAATTGAGCAGAAACGGAGGGTGAAATTCGGACGCTAGTTCTCGTGATGACCTTGGATGAGAGATCACGTATAGAGGTTAAATGATGAAAATAAACAAGAGACTGCGCCGGAGAAGTGTGCGGTCGACTGAGTGGAAGGTTGCTTTCAGATCAAACAAGTAAACAGATGGTGCGCATGTGGAAGAGCTCGTTGCATTTCAAAGTGAATCGAAGAACCAGTATGTTTGACATGACCCTGACCAGGTCCAAAGACAGCTATTATTTCACGCGAGCAACGTTTTTAATTGTTGAACAAGCAACGGAAAACAATGTTGGCAGTTTTACATGCGACGTCGATCAAATACGCTTAGTGATAAAATCTTAAATCTCGGTTTCTGTGAACTCATCCAGAAATCCTGACAGACCGATACTCAAAAATGACCATGGTGTGTTACCGAGATACGTGACTGTGACTATTTCTCTATAATAACACCAATCCTAATAGCTTTTCGGTAGTAGATGGTCACTGATGACGTCTCGATGAACATGGCAGCAAGCACGTATATGTGCATAGGTTGTGTGGGGCTGGAAAGCTTTTCATCGACGCACGGTAAACATTGAGTTTAAGTGATTTTATGTCGATGTTTCTTCATAAGGAAGCGTAATCAGCAGTGATTAACAAACCTTATTGAAAGATTCATTACTTTCGGTTTGTTTGCACAAACGTTCCGAGAAACCTGTGTTGATTAAAAGGCTGCTAAACCAGGAAATGCACTTACCGTTCCTTATCAACGTGGAAAACTGCCAAGTTAACCCACGGTCACCATATAAAGTGTTCATTGTGGAGCGACTCTCGTCGGTTGCCTGGCGAAAGCAAATGTGAAAAATCTCATGTTTCCTGTATTAGCTGTACAACAATGTACAGTATTTCTGGAAGAGGGCCGCGGCCAACCAACGGTTACCGAACAGGAAAGTGACCAACAGCAGAAGGAATCAAACTCTGAACATCACGGTTCAAATTCCATGACGTTGACCGTTTGACCATCGACGGTCAGCACACATAATGACAGCCATAGTCTATGTTATGAATAAATAAACCGCCAAGCATCTAAGGAAAGGGGTTCGCGTTATGAATTAATCTAGCGCTCATGTGACCAATGAAAGGGCCAAAAAGAAAAAGTGCCCATATTACTTACTGTATAGGACATCACAGCTACAACTGCATTGAAACCAAGGGGATAATGATCCAAGTCGTATTTCACATATGTTTTCGTTCGCACTAACGGACTTTGTGGGGTGAGTAGGCGATAAGCCTTTGCATCGGAACGATTACGCCATGTGTAACATGAATGTCCCATTGTCTGTTTGGCCATTTGACACTGATACATGTTGCGGGGGGACTGAATGAAAAATGTTGGTAAGAATAATTGTTTTTTTAGCGAACAACTCAAATGAAACTTGCCCAACACAATACGCCAATTCGCCGCTATTTATCGTAAAAAGTGCTTTTTGAAAATCGTTTGGCGCAAATATAACAGGCCCGGAAAATCGCTGAGGAAAGCAAACGGTACAACTGGGCGCTTCCGGGTTTACCGAGTACCAAAATGAAATGCGAACACGATAAGTTGAAACACTAGTGAATCGGAAATAGAACGGAGTGGGAACAAGTAATGAAACCCGTCAGCCTAAACAGGTGGAAGAAAATGAGTTAATATTCGAAGCCTGTGAAGAGGCTAAAGCAAATAAGTGTTGTCATATTTGTTCTTTTGATCTTTCTCCCTCATTACGATGGTAGCACTATGAAAATACAGGTTAAATGAAAACAGACGTCTATAAAAAAGACAAACACCTGATTGAAATCTTGATAAGGTGTGAGGCCTGCAACAAAACTGAATATGGATTCCGGAGAAAGTTCGATGTGCGATCGAATCTCTGCAGATCGTTCCTCCAGTTCCTTCAAGGTGACCGCAATATCCAGATATGGTTGCTCAAATGTGCCAATCCATTCTATCAAACCACCATCGCCAATCTGGGGGCCATTCTTAACATTCTTCACCGGTCGAAGTAGGCGCGAGGCACCTGTGAATAAATACAACCCCGGATACTGCGAGCCCACTTCAGTCGGTGGTACGGCTGCAATTTCCAGCGAGTAGGGCACCTGCGTGGAATTTTTGTCCAGCTTTAAGTCGCGCAACTCGTTAGCTAAAAGCAAACATTCTGCCCAGGATGAGGACCAACCCACGAGGCGACCGTCAAGTAGGACCGGTAATGCGTTTTGTTCCTCGGTGACCCCGGATAACTGACGTGAAAGTTCAACTGGTCTTAATTTCTGCGTAGATAACCATGTAGCCAAACTATCCACAAATGACTGTTTTGGTGTTTCGCACACAGCCTAGAAAATAAGAGCAAGTGAAATACAGTAAGATAACATACATATATATCACCATAATTCAACGGTTACACATTTAGTCAAATGAGGTCGATTATATATATATATATATATATATATATATATATATATATATATATATATATGGATATATATATATATATATATATATATATATATATATATATATATATATATATATATATATAATCACCAATGAAGAAAAGAGACAACAATGACATCAATAAGGCAAATGTATATCAGTTGGAGTGTTCCGCACTTAATCCATCACCACTACACACTGAATCTAAATAAGGGGTATCTAAAAATATTTCTGCTCATGATTTGTTCAAATAGACTCCGTAGTGAGAAGCAGATAACCGTTTGATCCCACAAGTAAAAGTATTATATTCAAAGCTAATACTGAATTCGCTCCTTTCAACCGCATCGCAAATGAGGATGAAAACTGGACTACCCAGAAATATACAACAAATGTTCGTGGTGACTCCGTCGCTATTCTCTTTAGCACCGGAAAACGCTAATTTCTTTATGGTGGCACGTAGTTCCATGTCCCATAAAACACGTAACTGAGCAGCCTACCTCTCCGAGCACAAAACTCACTGGCCAGATATATGGTGTTGTTGCTATACTGTTTATCACTACAGCTATCGCAACAATTATCCAACGTTGGGCTTTCGGAGGATATGGAAACTGGCAAATGTATCGTTTGCAAACAGAAAACTAGTTGGGGAACAACTGAAAAAAACATGAGCAGTATTTTGTCAAAGAAAAGGCATCCCATACAAGTACACTATCTAGTGCTGCGATACATAACGGTTCAGTAAAAATCGAATGCGGCTGTTATCTGGAACTGGACACTGATACGGAACTGTTTACCTGGGACTTATGGACACAAAGTTCAGTGAAATTGTTTTTGACTTCAAAGTATTACCCAGCTGTTGCCTTTTCTGAAGATACCTAATCTACAACGGGGATGACTGTTTCGTATCTAAAGTCTAGGAATGCTGAAGAACACGAGTATGAAGTGGTGTAAAGGGAAGTCTTCATAAGTGAATAAAGGCTGAAGCATAACAAACGACGTACAATAAATATTACGCTGTGACCTCACCTCAACCGGCTCGGCCAGATGATTCAAAAGACCGCACGGAGCACCGTCCGGTGTGTGCACGGGACAGAGAAATCCCCAAGCTTCAGGCAATAAACGTCGCACAGTGGTAGTGCGCATATCCGTAAAAATGGAACCACGATGAACTGCTCGAAACTGTGCAGCCAGCCGGAGGAAATTTACATTGTCAGCCGGCACACTCAATCCTGTTGACTGACCACCGAACTGCGGTGACAGAGCAGCGCGAACGCTCGGAGGAAGATTACCGGTGGCCAACATGTAGTTCATTGAGATCCCGATTTCCGTTGCCAGCAGTAGTAAGGACTGGTGAACAAAAGCTGGATCGAAAAGTGAACAAAGATATCTTCTAGTGCACAAAGTTCCACGAAGGAAATGTAGGACTATTTTAAAACATGACACATGATACGATAAACTGACTGCTGTTTCTGAATATGAAAATATCGACGGCCTTATCACTGTTGATTTTTACAAACAAACAAGTAGTTATTTATCTAATCATTCATAAAATGTGTCAAAAAAATCTTGCAAGACATGAAATTTGCCAACTGACAAGAAGTGCAGCGCATCTTGCTCACTTGGATTGATTCGTACTTTCCCTTTGCGAGATCTGGCCAACACGTGGTCCCGAGTACTGTCCAGAGTTTGACAAATCTTCGCCTTGGAAAAGGAACCGAAAAGTATTTTCGATTACAGGGGAATTTATTCAACACAACTGTTAAAAATTTGTGGCGAATAAATTACACAGCATCCGTGCTGGGATTTTGGAAGTTATATTTTACCTACTCGTGAGCATATATATATATATATATATATATATATATATATATATATATATATATATATATATATATATATATATATATATATATATATATATATATATATATATATAAAATTCGGCTTACTCGAAGAACTTGCATGTACAGTGTGGACGGAAGTAATACTTCCTGGAACATGAGGTTGTCATTGCTTTCTTCACAACACTGACCCAGAACAAATGCGTGCAGCTTTCGAATCATCAAACTGTCAGGGAAAATAAAATCGTATGATTATTGCGCACTACAAAAATGAAAACAGTCAAAAGCGAATTAAACTATAGTAGTAAACAAATTAGTTGATGGAGAACTCCCAAATAACAAATAAGGCAAAACGACTTTCGAGCAGTACTTTAAAAATATGTAAACGATCTTTCATTCTATTGGTACCGTCGGTAGTTAGGTCAGATGAGTGAACAAATTCACGGTTTGCAACAATACTGACCTATTGGGACGCTGTGATACTCCACTCAAAGTTTCAGTCTGGCTGCCGGGTATTTGCAATAGTCCAGTGGACCTTTGTGGTCATGGGGTATACTCCTTCACTGCATTCATGCGCAAGCATATAAAAAAGTACTAAACAAAGAATGGGTGCAGAATGCAGTTTACTCAGATTTACTGCGCACGTTCGATGACAGTGGCCACATGAAAAGAACCAGCTTAGAAGTGGAGGGAGGTAATGTTAGGGTGACCACAACAGTATTTTCGGGATGAATCAAATTAGGCCATGCGTCAGGATTGACATTATCGCGTGCGAAAACAGCTGTCACAGCTAAACATGTGGACTAGAGACAAGTAAGAATAACAGAGTCAAGGTATGAAGTGATAGAGTAATATACTCCACTCTCGGAATTACTCATGACTGTATTCTTCCAGGTTTTCGCAGGGATCAATAACAAGGATTCCAGCCCCTAACCCGGCGAGAATTTTGAGATATTCTAAACAGCAACTTAACTACAATTAGATTTTCTCAAAGTAACACCAAAAGTGAAACAACCGATGAAATCGCAATCAATATGCACAACACAAATTGATCATTATAACTCACCACAAGAGGTGATATTTGTCGACAAAAGAATCCAGATGAATCGCCAAAAACTGCCTGGAATGTAACGGAAAACGAGCTCATGTCCCCATCTGATGAGAAACTCAAAAATGATAAAAGAAACTTGTGGGTTTTAGTTTAGAATTACCATCAGCGAAGATTGAAAAGTTATAGCAGCAACTGTCTGTTTTACTGTATTGTACTCCTACCCCACCCCCTCTATTTTCTAATTGTTGTTGCGTTGGTAACTTGCTTGATCTGAAGCCTATATATATATATATATATATATATATATATATATATATATATATATATATATATATATATATATATATATATATATATATATATATATATATATAACTGTAACTCTGGTTACATACCACGCGGCTAGAAACGTTTCATGGGAGTGTATGGCCAAGAATATCTTGAATGATACAGGTGGTGACAACAAATGATTAAAGTAAAAGATATTTATTGCTGGTTTTTGAGACAAAGCACGTTTGAAAATGCAGAGTAAAGTCAGATTTTGTGTACAAAAATTGAGATTATCCGGCTCACTTCAGCAAATAGGTACCAGCATCTTCGTCCGACGCCCCACTAGAGACATGCATTCTCCCACGGAACAAACGACCGAGATACGAAAGCGCGCGTGTTTGGGAATTGTAGTCATCGTCTTTCAGATGAACCAGTATTCGCATAGCCGACCTTGAGATAAAATATAAGCCAAGGAAAATGTTACTCATTGTAACCATTTTAGATTGCTTGACTGTTGAGTTAAAAGGATGACAAAACTTACTCTTCGAGTGAAAGCGATTCGCCGCTACCGCGACGAATGTCATCGAATATTTCGAACTCTGTTTTGGCAACTAGAGCCTGTAACAAGTCATTAGATAGGTGAAAGGAACATTGATTCACGAGCGTCAACTGTAAAAATCATACACTTCATAATGTTCCCCTTGTGTGCGTGGTCATATTAAACTGTCAATTGATGAGCATTCATTTCAGTGGACGGCAAGCGCTCACAAAGGGGTCGATGACACAATACTAAGAGACGTATGAAGGATGGGCATCAAAGTTAAAATCTCTGCTGAGTTAGTAATCAAGTTTTTAAAGTCGAAACTATATATATATATATATATATATATATATATATATATATATATATATATATATATAATGATACCAATGCTGCAACGTGGAAAAGTGTGGGGAAGAATAAAGCACGATGAGGGAGCTGGTTGGCAAAAGCACGTACTTTGAAGTTTTTAGAATAAGTTTGTACTTACGTCACATGATAGCTCAACAGATGGACCGTACATCACTTGTGCCACTGACCTCTATTACCTCACCGTATCTAACCAACGACAATACTCATCCATATCGTGAGAAGCAGTAACTGAAGTCAGTGCTAATGCACCAAGTAATGATCTGACCGCCGCGTTTCTTCTCCGGTCATGACCAGCGCGTGCGAAAACAGCATGGAAAAGTAGATGATAAGCAGGAAAACGCAAAATGCGAGCCATCGGAGGCGGTAGAGTGACTAACTCAGCCAGAGGTAATCACGCCCAACAAACGAAGACGAACCTCATCATTGACCACACGATGCTCCCAACAGAGGCGGACAATTTTTCGGACACACCGGTGGTTGGACACAAACAGCTGCTGTACATCCTATACAAGTAGTGGCTAAGTTTGCAACCGCAAAGCGAAACGCTACGAACCGCAGTGTTGTAGTCCTGCCCCTTAAGAGAGAGCCGGATGCCAGGGTAGTGCTAAAGGTGTTGTAGGTTGATGAAAGCCGCTCTGGCCCTCTCTATTCATGACGTGATCTTCTCTCAACAGCAACACCAGTAGTAATGAAGCTCCTGAGGTACTTAAAGTTATCCGCTATTTGTAGCTGACCACAAAAGTGATTTCAAACATAGACTCCCACCAGCTTATAAAAAAACTTCGCCCTTGAAGGCAAAACTGCATACCGTATCTGGATTCGTCAGTCGTCAAGCGGTTCGGAGCATGTTGCCTGTGCACTGTTACTTAGCAACGCGATGGTACCGGCATAATCGAAGTCGAAAACTATCCCCTGAGATTTACCTCGCCGTTTGACAGAACAAACAAGGCATTACATGGTATATTCTCTATCTCAACGTAGGAAAGAAATGGGAAACAGTGAAGTGCTTCCACCCGACCTGAGGTATGACGATACGACCCCTTGAGGATCAGCTCATTTCTCATGGGCACCATTTCTCAACAAACAGCTCTACACTGCAGTGCTACCGAAAAATTCGAACGCCACATGTTCAGCTCAGTTCAGTTTATAGAACCACAAACCTCGCACTCCAGCGCTCGGTTGCTACCTTCCAGCATTGTCCAGCAAAGAGTAAAAAGAACAGAAGCATAAAATGAAAAGGATCAAAAAATCGAAGTAATGAGCGGTAGTCACGAAGACGAAGAAAGAGCCCGAACGCAACTACACCATTGGATGCGAAGCCGATACATTTCACTTAGTGTCTCCAACTATTTGGCAGGCGGGTCACGTGGACCCCAACCTGGAAATCTAACACGTCCTATTTGGCAAAGTCCACTTGACAAGGTTTTCATACCTTTTTGCCATGTCATGGACTGACTATCTTGACCTACCTTCCAATCATTACTTGCCTCAGAGAACAGAATACGCTGAGAAAGTCTATCAGTGGACATGCGTAACTGTTTCATAGCGTCCAAAATGCCCCAGTATGGTCGGGGGTGGGTGGCTCAGGTTTCGAGGTGGCTGCTCGCCCTGAACGCCTCTCGAAAAGCTCCCAGAGGACCACCCGTACCAAATAGCTTCTACTGAGGAAGTCCTACTCACTGCCTTCTCGGGGCGGAGGTTTTTTTTACAAAAAAGTGTGAGAGCGAAGGCAAATGCCCGGCGCTCCCCACCGGGTTGACTGACTAGTAGTCAGTCTGGGGGAGATGACTAAACCCTGATTCCAAACCAATTACGGGTGGCGTATGAAGCGTACAACATTACGCTCACCGGCATCTGCGGCGGAGGGGTGTACTGGGCACCCAGGATGTTTGGCCTCATCCGAAGGGCGCATGAACTGAATGATCAGTCATTGGTCCCCAGTGGATTTCGGGCCCCGCGCTCAGTCCCGCTGCTTTGCAGGTGAGGCTTTGGATAACTAAAGGCTCCGGTTGTGGAGCTCTAGGAAGACCACCTGCTTTGGCCTGGGCAACCTGTCAGCACTACGCCAGCAAATAAAACCATGGACTCATACAAATTCGCTTTCACCTCACTCTCTTTCACGCTCCTTCACCATCACAAGATCATACGCTCATCCACCACCACACTCGAAACCTACCTACTCTGTCCCTATCTCTTTCGTTGTTCTATGTGCCAGACACGTCACTACGCTGCAGCAAAACTGCCTTACTACTGCCGCCGCTTGTGACCAGACTTCCGCTACGACCCGTCTGCCCTACGAGTGCCACAGCAAAGCACACCACCGAACCCACCTTTCTTCAACCTCGCCTACGATTCGAATTGGCCGGCTACAACGTACGCACCCTCACGCAAATCGGACAACAGGCGAGTCTAGCTCACACACTGGAATCGCTCTCGATCGACATCTGCTGCCTTCCAAAGACAAGACTGCAAGACGCAAGCTACACGACTAGACTAACTTCCCCAGCTAATCCCAACACCAAGTTTCATCTACGCCTGTCTGGAGACCCGCTGCAGCAGCTGGTCAACCTGGTTTTGGTGTTGCTTTGAGCCGTAGAGCTGAAGCAGCCATGTCAGATTGGATTCCTACCAACAGCCGACTTTGTGCAGTCCGGATGCGAGGTTCTTGCCGAGTAACTAGACATCCACATCGCACACTCGACTTATTCGTCATTTTCGCCTATGCTCTGACAGACTGCAGTCTGAAGGCAGACAAAGATGAATTCTATCGACAGATTTATATGCTCCTGTTTATAGCGCGCCGGACAGATATCGTGATCCTTGCCGGAGATCTTAACGCGCGCGTCGGTCGCTTGGCAGCGAGTGAACGCCACCTAAGAGGGCAGTTTGGCCCCAACTCCAGTCGTTCGGACAATGGGGGCAGATTGCTGACAACGTGTACTGATCACCAGCTTCTTCTGGCAAGCACAAACTTCCGCAACTCCAAACGACGTACTGCCACATGGTGTCCTCCTTCCTTAACACAGGAATGGCCTCAGGTCGATTACGTAGCGATTAGCTACCGTTGGCTCGGCAGCATGTTAGATTGTCGCTCTTACTGGTCAACCTGTCTCGATTCTGATCACGCATTAGTCCGCGCTACGATCTGCTTGCTTTTTGAAGGCTCGAAGAACTCGAATCATGCTCGCCTAAATACAAACAAGTTGAACGACCCTCTAGTACTAGAATCTTCTTAGAATACGCTGACCCAGGCACTGGAACCCACCGCTCCATCTGATGTCGATGAGCACCGGGAGCGACTGAAAGGGGCCTTACTGAATGCCGGCCTGACCAGTTGTGGTACGATCCGCCATACCCAGAGAAGTTGGATTTCTTCAGACCCCTTGTTATGGCTTGAGAGTCGCCGACATATCTCTGTTGATGCAAGAAACAACGAAACACGCCGTGAACTCCGTTCGCGTTTGAAGAACAGTTTGCGTGCTGATCGTGAGACGCGGTGGGCAGAGCGTGCTCTCGAGATGAAAGCAGCTTCTGCTTCTGGCAACTCCAAGACGCTTTTTCTACTCATTCGCGCCACCGGATCGCAAAAAACAGGTGTTAGTGAGATAGTCCGCGAAACCGATGGGACACCAATCATCAATCTGCCGCGCAGACTAGACCACCGGGCAGAACACTTTCGCTCTCAGGTCAGCTGGCCACCGGCTGCTTCTACTACACCTGGAACCCCTACACTTTCTGCGTGGTCAATTCCAGACAGTCCCCAAACAGAATCGGAAATTCGAAAAGAACGGCAAACCCTCAAGCACCGCAAGGCACACGGATCAGATCGCGCCCCTCCTACGCTTTTCAAAGACGGCGAGATGGTTCTGGTGAGACAGTTGACAACTCTGTTCTCAAAGGTTTGGGCGGAAGAAAAAGTTCCTACATCCTGGGGGGAATCGACGATCGTGCCCATCTTTAAAAAGGGTAGCCGTACACTGTTCTTATCATCGGGGAATAAGCCTGATCTCTGTCGCTTCAAAACTCCTAGCGTCCATTACCCTCCGCCGACTTTCTCCATTGCGCGAACCCCATTTATCATTAATAACAAGCTGGGTTCCGTCCCGGCCGCGGTTGCATGGACCAAATCTCAACTCCTCGCTCCCCGCTTGAACACCGTCACGTGTATCAAAGGCCAACTATCGTTGTGCTTCTGGACATTGTAGCCGCCTCCGACTCTGTCGATAGGACTCCTCTATGGACTTGCCTGTTGAGGAACGGCGTGCCCGAGAAGTACGTTTCCATCCTGAAAGCTCTCTATCGACTGACCTCGGCAGAGTAAGGGTCTATGGAAAACTATCCGAATCCTTTGTCGTCTCAAGTGGCGTTCGGCAAGGATGCTCTATTTCCCCGTTCCCCTTCAACTTCCTAATGGATGATATGCTTCAAAGAGCCTTTAACGGTGTTACAAACAGTGGAGTGAAACTTCTACCGGGCACCAGAGTTGTTGATTTGGATTATGCTGACGACGTCGCCTTGCTGGGAGAAGACCCTCAAGTCGTCTAAGATGCCTTAAACCACTTGGCTGTCGAAGTCACCGAGTATGGCATGCATTTCGCACCATCCAAATGCAAAATGCTTCTTCAAGACTGACAGAGGTTCTCCTGCACTCACTCTTTGTGGGGAACGCTTGGAAACTGTCAGCAGCTTTGTGTACCTGGGCAGTTGTATTTCCACTGATGAAGGTATCGGAGACGAGATCTCTCTGCGCATCTCTAAGGCCCGTGCGGCTTTTGCCAATCTAAGGCACCTGTGGAGTCGTCATGACATCAGGGCTTCCCTGAAGGGTAGAGTCTATAACGCTGCAGTTTGCTCGGTACTACTTTGTGGATACGAAACCTGGCCAGTTCAAAAGGATCTGCGCCGGCTGACCGTATTCGGCCACCGATGTCTACAGACAATCACACGAGTATGGTGGCAGCATCACGTCAGTAATGACGAAGTGCGGAGGAGAGTATTCGGGGTGGACTGTTCATCACTCAGGGTAATTGTTCCTCTTCGTCGGTTACGCAGGTTAGGTCATGTCTTGCGGATGCCCACCCAGCGTTCACCTTGCCGCGCTTTATTCGCGCTCACTGGGCAGGATTGGAAACGGCGGCGTGGTGGACAACCGATGACTTGGAGGAGAAGTTTAAAAAAGCTGACTTCCCGTTTAGCTACAGTGGGGCCCTGTCGCCTACCAGGTTGGAGCAAGAACGACACCAAAAACAGTTGGCTTGAAACACTGGGGGATATGGCCGAAACCGGAACCAGTAGCGTCAATGCTGTGTGGGATGCTGCGCTGGCTCACCATTCTTCCTTTTACATATATGAAAACAACAAATGATACGAATAAAAAAATCAAAACACCGTGTGCGAAAAAACTTGCAAAAAAGATCTTTCCAACTTTTCTGTCTTTTTTCTTTTCGTACATTGTTTTCCTACTATTCCTTGGTCTCTTTGGCACGTTGTCTGTGCCAGATGCGCGTTATATATATATATATATATATATATATATATATATATATATTGATAGTAAGTAGTACGTTAACGTGTGGACAAAATTTCCCCGGAAGCACACGACCGGTTTCGCGGTTGTTGCCGCTCATCAGGTATGCGTACCCCGTACTCCTCCGCCCACTCGTCTTCATACTTGTACACTCCGATGTTATATGTTCAGTAGAATCTAATTTGAATATATATTGGTGCGACCACGGACGGGACGTAAGCAGAAGCGAGCACGTACCAAGGCGTGATCTGAGTCCACGGGAGTATACCAAAATGAACGACGATCCTCAACTAATCCACGCCAGCGGTGGCCAATGGTAATATGATCAACCTGAATCTAACGTTATGAGGAGGTAAGATGACGCCATGTCAGTCTGTGCCGCAGCTTATGGTGAAAGTTCGTGCTCACCAGAAACAATGTGGTCGGAGCACAGCTGAATCGGACGTTCGCCACAATCGGTACGATCGGCTGGGATGGCAAATAGGCCTCTGATGTGCCTTTCGCAATCTCATAAACGGCCAACCTGGGTGCTGAAATCCCCAGCAATGATCACCAGGTCTGTTCAACGCACGCTTCGAAACAGCTAGGACAAATCCCGGTAGAATTCGTCCTTGATCTCAGAGGAATTGCAGTCAGAGAGCGCATGCACAGACATGACAAACAAGCATCGATGCTTCAGTGTTTTGCTGTTGACATGTACAGAACCGTCCAACGGAACTGCACACAAACGACTGCTGACTGGAATCCAGTACAGAAGCGTACGCTAAGCTCTCGTGCTCAAAGCAATCCCAACGCCGGCCTGACTGCAAGCGCCAGTCACCGACTAACCCAACACACGAGGAGTAAAGGGAGAAAATGACGTTGTATCTGGGATGCGAAGCGTGATGACAGAAGTGGAGTCTTGCATGCAAGTTTCGGAGACAAACCATACATCAATTCTGAAAGTGTTGAAAGTTGTTACGAGGGTAGCCTGTTGTCCTATCTGACATAGCGTGTGGACGTTAAAGACAGCCAAGTGAAGTAAACATTTAGGCTTAAAGATTGCATTCGACTTATTCCCCACTGCTGAACTACGGCTTTCTTCAAAGCCGCAGTTGCCCGTGGCGTTTTGTATTGATCTGATTGTTGCCTACATTCTGTTTTGTCTTCGCTGGTGCTTTGTTATCGATCCACTTTTCGGATTTAGTTCTCAGTCCCATGCACCCAATGGAGCAAGCGGAACGTAGACGGGGCAGCATCCTTTGGACAGGGGACTGCCCAGCTTAGGCGGGCGGCAGCTGCCCAATGAAGTGCGGTGACTTATCCCACCGTCGAGAAAACCCCAGGTACTCCACTCCTAGGTCCATCCAGTGGATGTTTTAGACCAGTAAATTGTTTCTCTCCGTGTTTATTTGCTGGAGTGTCCTCTCAAGGGGCACAGCGGTAAGAACCAGATGTTGCCCAGCAACTGCTTCAGAGAGCGGACTTCGTCTAGCCTCCCCCCAGACGAATGACTAGGAACAAGTATAACGGTGATCCTTTTTTATTACATGCTTGTGCATGAGTGCGGTTGAAGGGGTATATACCCCATAGCCACGAAGGCCCACTGCACTGTCAGATATAACTGGAAACCAGACCCTGAGACTTGGAGTGGAGGAGCACATAGGGCCCCAATAGGTCAGGTGTGGTAACGATCCGGACGACAGTGGGTTAGTGTTTACCACCACGATCAGGCAGTTGTCGGAGGTTGAATATTTGATCGATGTATTCAAGAACGGAAAAAGACCCAGCTTGCTCCTCACAAGTTTGCCCCACACGCGTGTGTTACAACCTGTGAAGTAAGACAGACGCCAGCAGCTTCGGTGCCACTGAGATAAGGTCAATGCCCCTATTGGTATATAAACATACATGGGTATCTATTGTCTAGAGATGAAAAGTGATCAGCACAAGACTGAATATTGCCAAACCAGGGCATATTCGAAGGCTATATGGCCGAGTACAGAGGTGTGGTGCCATATAAAACATGGACCGGATAGCCAACTCACAAACAACTTAGGAAAGTTTCTCACGAAATGGCACAATCACTCCTGATTAAGACTCTGAGTCATCATAGACAAGATTTTCAACGAGCCTTAGCATGGATCTCGAAGCTCCGGCCTCGCAAGCATAAAGGGTCGACAGATGCAAGACTTCATTTTGTATTCTCTACCAACCAGTGCCACGTCATACCTGGGCCTCTGCCTTTTTTCAGATAACCCCCACTTTGACAGGCAGAGCCCGACGGGGGAGTCGACAGGGGTGTACGTACTGCATGTCCTACCCAACGAAGCCTGTGGAGTGATAACAAGACAGTGATCGTGGTATTTCTATCCTTAGGTCTCTGGAGCCTGAGGTCAGGCGGTAAACACAATTGCTAGGCACTGCCTTAGTTGCTAAGGTATTCCAGAGTGTGAATTTCGGGGGCTAGAGCCGAGTTTTCGGTTGGCCCCCAGGGAACTAGAGGTAGACAAAACCTTTAATGTGTTCACCAGCACACAAGGGGTTTTCCCGGCTTCATTATTCAGGACTTTTCAAGATGGTGTTAGGACAACTGATCGAACAATTTACTACAGCCAAGCCAATATCGCTGTTTCTGCAGTTTAGTAAAGCCCATGCACAAATGGGCGCCTGTGTACGTGTTCTACGACCAGCGCTTTTCCTAATGCAGACGCGCCGTCTGTCGCTTGATGTAAAGTGAAACGCCTGGGTACATGGCTGAATCGAAGAGGGTGGATGGCATGTGGTGATTCGTCGATTATTGTATTGTACTGCATTGAGGAATCCAGCAAGTTAACAAACTCACATTTCAGCCAAAAGGAGGGAAACCGATCAGTCACTGTGAAGTAATCATTTATTTAAATACCGCAGAATGTGGTTTAGCCACCGAAGTCTATGCGAAATTCACATGATTTTCATCTTGCTAGCCAGAACAAATACTGAGACACTGAGGTTTTGAAAGATATTTATACGGGACGTGTTGGGTATGTGAACGGTATGCTGATGAGTTCTGGTAACTGGAATGGGTGGTGTGGTGTACCAACTGCTTCTTATTACTGTCCACCCGTAATGCGCATTTCTGTATTATCACATTTTTTACTTCAGCTTATATGCTCAATCTGTTTAATGAGTAAAGCTTATATTCTGAGCCTTTGGTTTACTCACTTTGAAGTGATGATTGTTTGATCGAATTAAGATATACAATGACTAATCGCAATACAC
Organism: Fasciola hepatica; assembly: GCA_948099385.1. Lineage (NCBI taxonomy): Eukaryota > Metazoa > Platyhelminthes > Trematoda > Plagiorchiida > Fasciolidae > Fasciola > Fasciola hepatica. Next base: position 2,421,128 of record CANUEZ040000022.1, on the reverse strand, counting down.
AACGGGTGAGATCCGCAAGATTACGGTACTAGGATGTTGAACACAAAACATAGCACATCAGATCCGTGATATGTCCCTCCGGCGTTGCAAGGACAGAATGAGCTTGACATTTGAATCAATAGAAGCGCCGACCAAAAAGCTCGGAATAAATGCGAAGTTTGGGAGCAACGTCAGTGCCTATTGACCTGCATACAGTGACATCCGCAAGGTCTAGATAAGTACCTTGAATGACATGTTGCTGGGTTAGGGATCGGAATATTAGTTAAACGGCGAATGAAAATATTTCTCGATTTTAGTATTTATGAACAAACAATAAGTCACAAAACCAATTAATTAGACCTACCCGGAGAAGAATAGATATGGGGACGAAAAACTGTTCTCGTTCCACAACAAACGCAAGCGTTGGTTCTCCATTCATCAGCCAGTGTAGCATCATAAGCTGTGAAAAACAAGGATAACATTCCGGTTTAAGTACGGAACCGAGCAGAGAAACGGAATGTACTCCAAGAATTATGTCGTATGAACTAAAGTTACAGCTTCAACCAGCTAATGCGGAACAGCACATTGGTCAATAACCAACAAAAGAATTTCTATGAAACACTGAAAATAACTTACGGCTACTGTTTCGTCTTCACGGACACAGCGCATGATTACGGCGTGTTCAGTGTACCCATGACCACGCTTTTTGAAAGATGACCTGCTAATTGCAAGAGGCTAATCATAAAGTCGTGATGCCATGATTAACTTACAAAATTACGCCTAGTCATGACAAGTAAACGAAGAACTCGCTCTTTACCATTAACGATGAAATACCCGCCAACTTCCCTTTCTTCTTCTCCATGCTTGGGAAAGTTAGCGCGGCTTAGTCGGGAAAGATTGCAGGCTTTCGACAACACCATCACGGGTATATCGCCGCCTGGAATCTGGAATACACCTGCAGGACTGCCGTTAATGGAGATGCGGATATTCAACCGCAGCTCCGCGCTATATGATTTTCCTTGACGGCGGCACTGAAAATACTTTTGGTACATCTCATAAAACACACCTCACGCGGAAATACTGGAACATCTTCCTTTTCCAAGCGAACGGGACGACCAACCTCCATGAACTAAAACTGAAATCTACATTCAAAGTTTCCAAAGAAACCCACCTCCACACGCAGTTCACATGTTTCACCGTCCCCAAACGAAAATTCCGTCGCCGGAAGATACTGAACTAATAAAGTGAATCTTTAAATACCTTGACCATGCGCTTTAGACCATCCCTCAACATGAAATCGAAAGATTTCACGTGGATCCTACTCAGTTTTTCCATTTTACTATAAAGCGTGCTTGAGAACGGAAACTTCTTACTCACACAAAACCCAAGGCCTCAAGAACCGTTCAGGTTCAGTTCAGTTCAGTTCAGTTTGCACAGGACTTGGTGTGGCTAGAGCCAATCGTGTGTCCAGATAGTTGTGTTGTCGGCGCGTTTCCGTAGCTCCCAACACTGCGTGATTTTCTTTCTCTGAAAGGCAGAAATTTTGTGCAGTATCAGCCCTGGCAGAGTAAGGTGGAAACAATAAGTAAATTGCATCTGACCCTAAAAGCTGCTTAACATAACTCGGGGTATACTTCCACCCAACATAGGTCTACTGCTTTCTTAAAGGCCTTCACTGTTGTGGTATTTATGACCTCTTCCGGGAGCTTATTCCAATAGGAAGTCTGTCTTGAAGTACTACACGGGTTCGAGGCTTTGAGCCCAATTGTCCCGGTTCTTTAGGAAATCTTTGATCTTCTGTCAGATTCACCGAGTTGAAACGAGAGTAAAAAGAAGCAAGGGGGGCGGGGGTGGCGGCGAAAACAAGATACATATAACCTCATTCAGTGTCACACTGTGGACAGTGCCTTAAGCTGAGTGGGGGTGCGGCATTCATGAACATATATGCGATAAAAGACAACTATTTTGTTTGTTTTTTTGTTTTTTGACAAAGGGAATTATTGGGAGAGACCCATGTAGAGGTCTAGCTTTTTCTTGAAGATAGTTTTGTTCTGCGAGAGAACAATATCTTCCGGAAGTGCATTCCACATAGTAATAACCCTATAGCTAAAAAAGTTAATCCTTAGTGAAGTGCGTGGCCTCGGTTTGAAAACTTTTCTGCTGTGACCACGGAGAGAGGAGGCTGGACAGACGGAGAAGAAGCAATCGCTTTGATCTGTTTCAAAAAGGTGGAACATCAAAAACAGATCACCTCTTACGCGTCTTACGTCAAGGGGATAGAGGTTGAGGAGTGAGAGGCGGACGGGATAAGGTAGATGGGATAGACCCCTTACTGCCTTGGTGGAGGCCCGCTGAACTCTTTCTAGGATCTCACGGTCTCGGACAAAACCAGAGTGCACTATCTGACTACCGTACTCCAGCAGAGGTCGGATATAAGTGCCGAAAATTATGGGGAAATCATCCTTAAATATGCGCGGGAAGGACCTTCGAATCATGTTTAGGACTCGAAAGGCAGACTTGCTCGCAAGTTCGTGATGATGAGAGAAGGATAAGTTACAATCTAACCAGAAACCGAGCACCTTGTGTCGGTCAACCCTTGGCAGTGTGGTTGCTCCATTATTGGAAAACGTGTGACCAGTCTCTCTGCCGAAAGACATGCTCACGCATTTGTCATCATTAACTGGGAGGTTCCAATCCTCGGACCAGCGTTTTGTTTCATAAACTGCAATTTGCAGGTCTTCAACGCTTGAACTCCAGAGGGTTACATCATCTGCGTACATGGCAATGTTCGCAGGAAGGGCTGTCGGTAGATCATTTATATAGATCAGGAAGAGAAGAGGACCTAAGACCGACCCTTGGGGGACCCCAGTTGTTACTGGGGATGGTTGAGACAAAACATTCCCGACTTTAACCACAAAGGTGCGGTCGGTAAGGAAGCTACGTAGGATGGCCAACATGGAGCCTGTGATCCCGTATGTCTCCAGCTTATAAAGAAGAGGGGCATGTGGGACCTTATCGAAGGCCTTAGCAAAATCGATGAATACAGCGTGTGAGAGCTGGCCATCATCATAGGCTTTCGTTAGACTATCCATGACAGTGAGCATATTGGTGATGCATGACCTGCCAGGAAGAAACCCATGTTGGGACGGGGAGAGGATCTTATTTCTATGGAGGTGGGAAAGAATCTCACTCTTAAGAATTCCCCCGAAAATTTTTGCTAGGGATGCTAGTGAGGCTTATGGGTCTGTAACTAGAAGCAAGGTGTCTACTACCCTTCTTATAGATGGGTGCGATCACTGCTTTTTTCCAGTTACGGGGGAAAACTCCATCGTCAACACATTGCTGAAAAAGCGAGGCATAAGGAGCAGCTAATGTATCCGCGGCTTCCTTGAGAATACGGGGGTGGATTAGGTCAGGACCCATAGAGCAATATTGGTTGAGCCGTCGGAAACCTTGAGCGACTGCACCAATGGGAATAGTTACGCGGTTAAGGGTAGTGGTCAGAGATAACGGGTGCATGGTAGGGTGGGATGATATAGGAATGGAGCTAAAAATTGTACGGAAGTAGGAGCTGAATGCCTCGGCTACTTGGCTAGGGGAAGTGATTGGAGATCCGGCACTATCTTTGAGAGCTAATGGCCTCGAAGCTGTGCCCCTTAGACGGCACATGTACTGAAAGAAAAATGCCTTATTGGTCCGTGCTCGATCAAGTACAGATCGCTGGACTGCATTCTGATAGGACCTAATCTTGTCTTTGCGTATGTTCCTTATGATCCTGAAGTCTTCTGCATCACGGGCAAGGCCTGTGGCTTTATATATAGCAAAGAGGCGTGCGCGTTCGTCTAGAATGCGCCTAATGGGGCGAGGGAGGTGTCGCTTAGCGGTCTGTGGGCGACGAACTCTGGGGACAAAATGCCTATCAGCTAAGGAGATTAACTCTCTGAGATTCTCTGCCATTTCATCCGCAGAGTTACCTGGGTTGGTTAAATTTAGCTGGGAGCGAAAAAATGCACAGACTTGGTCAAAGTTGGTCCTTTTGAAGGATCTCAAAATTTTGGTTTCTGACGGAAGAAGAGGCCATTTCACGATATAATCGAATCCAATGAGAATGTGATCACTTTTGCCGAGGGGTTCAGTTTGCACAGGAAATGGTGTGGCTAGAGCCAATCACGTGTCCAAATAGTTGTGTTGTCGGCGCGTTTCCGTAGCTCCCAACATCGCGTGATTTTCTTTTTCTGAAAGGCAGAAATTTTGTGCAGTATCAGCCCTGGCGGAGTAAGGTGGAAACAATAAGTAAATTGCATCTGACCCTAAAAGCTGCTTAACATAACTCGGGGTATACTTCCACCCAACATGGGTGTACTGCTTTCTTAAAAGCCCTCACTTTTGTGGTATTATTGACCTCCTCCGGGAGCTTATTCCAATAGGGTACCACTCTATTAGAGAAGTACTTCGCCGAATTTGGAGCCTCAAATGCTTCCTTTGTAATCTAAGGCTATGCCCCCTTGTGCCTCTCTCGGGGATCAGAGAGGAAAGAGCTTTTCGTCTTATTTCTGACAGTCCCTTCATTACCTTGAAGGTTTCTATGAAATCCCCGCGAGTGCGCCGTCCTCCCATTGAGAACAGATCTAGGGCACAGGGAAGTTCAATGTAGCTAAACCCCCCTTTCCCAGCAATCATTCTAGTGGCTAACCCTTGCACTTTCTCCCGACAGTCTATATCCTTCTGGTAGTACGGTTCCCAGGCCTGCACGCAGTACTCCATATGCGGCCCAGCTATGGCCTGATATATCGGAGCGAAAATCTCCGGCTCTCTACACGACACAACGGATCTAACTCGAAAGAGTTCTCTCCTGGCCATATTGGCTGCTGCTGTGCACTGCTTCGACGGCTTAAAGCTGTTGTCCATTATAACTCCTAAGTCTTTGACCTGCGAGACCACTTGCAACGAACCCACGCTATTCCCACTAGCCCCTGTATTTGTGATCAAACATTGACACTTGGTGAGGTCTAGTGGAAGGTCCCATTTGCGTGCCCAGTTTTGTACTGCTAACAGGTCAAGTTCTATATCCACTCCAGCTATCTTGACGTCATCGGCAAACATAAAGGTGGGGTTTGTAAGCTCACGTGTTAGGTCATTAATGAAGATGAGGAAGAGCAGAGGGCCGAGCACCGAGCCCTGTGGCGCCCCTTTTGTTACACCTTCCGGTTTTGAGACTTGACTCCCTACCTTAACACTGAGTTCGCCCTGCTAAAAAACTATTTATCCATTGTCTTGCCTTTCCAGCGATTCCCATAGACTGCAGATTGACGTCCAGAAATCGGTGGTCCCCATAATCAAAAGCCTTGCTGAAGTCCAAGTAGCAGACTGCAATCGACCTCCCTTCGTTCAGATGCTTGGTTACCTCATCGAGGAACAGCAGGAGATTCGTCAGACAGGATCGTCCTGCCACAAACCCATGCCGAGCTTTTGATATGAGGTTGTGTTGAACCAAATGCCTAGAGATCTGTTTCCTGACTATTCGCTGCAGCCACTTACACAGCACTGAAATTAAGCTAACCGGCCGGTAATTTTCGGCCTTTTGCCAGGGTCTACTCTTGTAACTTCCTTCCACTGTTGCTGTCCTCCAGTCTCCCGGCACAATTTCCTCTCTAAGTGGCGCTTCATACAGCTTCGTCACCGGAGCCTTCAGGACCTCGGCCAGAGGCTGTTTCAGGTAAGGTTAGGTCACAGGACTTGAGGCTCGAGCCAATTGACCAGTACAGGTGGCTGCACCAGCGGAATTCAGTTGATTCCCACTAGGCCACGGCTTTTAAGTTTACTTTTTGTTTCTTTTTCGCCTCTTTCCAATCTCGGACCTGTGGTATAACAAGGATGGGACTCGGTTCGCTGTCGGAGCTCAGCTAGCCCACGGTTACGAACCGGGACCTTATCCAGGTCTTGAAGTCCTGAAGTGCTACACGGGCTCGGGGCTTTGAGCCCAATTGTCCCGGTTTACCCCTCAACCAAGAGAATCACTGATAGAGCAGCTTTTGGCATAAAGGCTAATATTGGAAGGTCAGGTGTGGTGAGGGAATACGGAGGGCCTTGAAGCGGAGTGGAGTGTGGTCTTGAAGTCCTGAACTGGTATGGAAATAGCGCACGGGTAAAAGGCTGAGGCTCAAATGGTCCCGGATCTTGTGATTATCTTGTCATCTGAATGTCACCGGTGGGCTGGAAGGTAGTTCACCGGATAATTGGACTACGGCAAAAAGAAAGAGGGTTCGAAGTATAAATCTTGACATTATCTTCTATCTGGTATTACCTGTGAGCTGGAAGATGGATAACAGGACACCGCATGGAAGCAGCCCGTTCAGCTGGAGTAGCGGACTCAATACTTGCTGGGACGGACAGCCCTACGAGTATGTCCTCGTTGCCTCCCCTGCCTGCTAGCAGATGTTTGCATGTGGTTTCATTCCCCAACACCTCCCGGTTTTCGGCCTACACCATAATCCTGTTTAAGTCGATCTGCCGTTGACTTGAGGTTGATTTACTTTCTATTTTGATGTCATCTACGAATAGGACCCTGTGAAACTAGTTTTAACGAACGTTTGAGCAATGCGTAGCCAAATTCGCAACGGATCCCGAAATCAAAAGACGATTATCCGTGATATTCTACGATACTAGATTATTACATGAACAATGACATAAAAAATATACAAACCTCAATAATACGATCACAAGGACTCAACAACGAGAAACCGAATAGCAGCGTGTGAGCAAACAGCACGTGCGTCACGCAGGTCCTGAACAAGGATGTGTCAAAGTAGCGCTCTGGGCGCGAACAAACAACAATTGGACCAGAAAAACAACCAGTTCGTAAAGACAAGTCAATAGTGTTGGCAAATGAGTGATGTTAGGAAAACACTGAATCGCGAGGGAAAAAGGGGGATTTTCCACGACCGGCTGTTACACCGCCCACCAAAATCCTCCTGGATCCTTAGCAGAGTCAAAGGTTCGGTATAAAGGTACTGATTCTTCCTACCTGCCTAGGCCCTGCTGTCAGTTCGCGCGTCTAATGCTCGTCGTCAACGTTCTACTACTGGTCGCGCCTAACCCATTGGCTACATAGACGTGAGGCTAGCCTACATCTTCCACGAGACCAAATGACCGATGGCGGGCACGAAGGGTCACATAAATGTTGTCCTCGTAAAGGGCCGTCCTGTCCTGGATGTATGTGCTTGAGTGTGCGTGTGAGTGTGTGTGCCGGGTTGTACAATGAAATCACAGGTATGACTACACATCAAAGGGGGACTTTCTGCAATGTCAAAAAAGGGACCGTGTGGCAAGAAAACGAGTCAAATGTAGCATGTGTGTGACCTAAGCTCCGCTACTTCCACATATGCAAGGGGCATTCGGTAACGTCAACGAAAAGCCAAAACGACGAACACTGTCACATGTTTGGTGGGTTTACGGGGTGTAGAGTGCGTCTTGCATGTGTGTATGTATCGGGATATACAATGGGATCGCATTCATCACCACGTATCGGAAAGAACCTTCTGTAATGTCGAAGAAAGACCGCGAGCGCTGTAACGTGTTTGCCAGAGACCGTGTGGTATATATGGTGTTTCTTTATCCGCCTCGATGACTGGTGTGAAAAGGTTTACTAGGTCTCAGGGTTATCAGCTCCTCCGTCTTCGCTCTCGAGTAGGTTAATACTGCGTATGTCACGAATGAGCACTCCGTTAGCTGTCTTCACCTCCACCGTTCTTATCATTCCGTCAGTGCCTTTGATGGTTTCCGTAACTACTCCCAAAGACCAAGTGCTGAAATGTGCGCGTTCGTCGGCGATCATAACCACGTCCTCAACTTTGGATGGTCTTGTTTTGGCCAGCCACTTCTGTCGAGTCTGCAAAGCCAGTAGGTACTCCCGCAGCCATCGTCTCCAGAAGACCTTAACCAGATAGTTCGCTTGCTTCCACCCGTGGAGGCAGCTCCCACGAAGGTTTACCGGCCCTTGGAAACCCTTGTTCGACCTTAACGTCAATAAGTCGTTTGGGGTGAGCGCCAGGTGGGTGGGGTCGCCGTTCAATACTGGAACTTGGGGGCGGTTGTTCAGGATTCGCTCCACCTCAGTCATGACGGTGTTCAGCGTCTCGTCGTCGGGTGGCTGCTGCTCCATGATTGACAGCAATATCCGTCTGGCGGACCGGATCATGCGTTCCCATACGCTGCCTCGGTGGTTGGCCTGTGGGGGGTTGAAGTGCCATCGTATGCCGTAGGCCACGGTTCGATCCTGCAGTTCGTCCCTGTTTATGTTCTTGTGCCAACGCTGCAATTCACGGTGAGCGCCCACAAAGTTCGACCCATTATCTGAGTATATATCGGCCGGTACGCCTCTTCGGTTGATAAATCTTTGCAAGGCCCGTAGAAACGAATCGGTCGTCATCGAATGTGCGACTTCTAGGTGTACCGCACGTGACTTCATGCACGTCATGATACATCCATATCTCTTTTCTAATCTTTTCCTGCACTTGATCCACAAGGGCCCGAAATAGTCCAACCCGGTGTCACTGAACAGCCACCAGCCCGTAGTCACCCTGAATTCTGGTAGTGGGGCCATGAGTTGTTTGCCTGCTGTGGCATTGCGTCTCCTGCATTGCACACACCGTCGGATTACGCGTTTTACAGTCTCTCGTCCTCTCAACAACCAAAGACGCTTTCGGATGACGCTCGTCACGTGACTTTCCCCGGCATGTCCCTCCACGGCGTGGACGTGTTGAGTCATTAGCTCTACTACAGGTTGTCTCGCAGGCAGCAGTATAGGATACTTTGTGTCGAAGTTCAGGTGGGCGTTGGTCAGCCTACCATCCACCCGCAGCAGTTCGTCGATGAGTTTGGGGTTTAAACGCTTCAGCTCGCTTCTTGGAGATGGTATGTCTTTATTGGTCGGCCCCACTTCTTCCGCCCTCTTTAGCTCTCCGGCGAAAGCCTCGCGTTGTATCATTCTGAAAATATCGTACTCTGCCGCTTGTAGCTCATCGGGACCTATCGGGCCGACCCGTATCCGACCTGAGGGCCGTAGCCCTTTCATGACTAGTAAATTTCTCTTGAACCTGGTTAACCAAACTAGCGAACGAAGCGTCTTCATCCAGGAAGAAAACCTGACCAGTCGCGATAGAATGGATGACGCTTCAACGACGTTGGTTGCTATCACTACGCCTTTGATCTCCAGTTCCACTTCCGTAGGGGTTTTTAATTCGAACACGGGCCAGTCCTGTTTGGGCAATTGCAGGAAGTGTGGCCCTCTCGTCCACGTGTCCAGTTGCCTGAAGTTGTTCGCACCTCGGGAGCACAGGTCGGCCGGATTATCGCCAGACCTGACATGACTCCACTGGTGCGTGGCTGATTCATCGTGGATAATCGTGGGCCGGTTAGCAACGAAAGTACTAAACCGGCTCCGGACGTTGTTGATATAGTAAAGTACTATCGTTGAATCCGTCCAGAAGCTCACCGACCAAATGTAGAGATCGAAACATCTCTTCACAGCTTGCACCACCCTGACTGCCAACACGGCTGCGCTGAGTTCAAGGCGTGGGATTGAGACCTACTTCAGTGGAGCAACGCGGGCTTTGGCGAACAGGATCCTCGTGGTATATTGTCCATCTCCTGCGCACCATCGTCCGTACACCGCAGCCCCATAACTGACTTCGGATGCATCGGAAAAGGCATGTAGTTCTCCAGTCCGTGTCGTATGGCCAGGAGTCAAACATCGTGGGATTCTTATGTCCCCTAATTTCTTCAAGGTGTTCAAAAATTCTTCCCAGTCCAGCCGGTCCCCTCGGTCCAGTGACTGGTCCCAATCAACTTTCTTACGGCACAGCCGCTGCAGCAAGATCTTTCCGGGTAGCAGCCATGGTGAGACGAAACCGAGCGGGTCGAACAAACTTGAGACGGCAGATAGTATGCCACGACGGGTTACTGGCAGCTCGGGAACGTTTAGTTCGAAAACAAAATCGTCCGTTTCCGCGTCCCATTGTATCCCTAAGGTGCGCTCGATAGGAAGTGGGGAGCCGTCCAAATCTCTTACACTTTCGGCTTTTTCGTGATACGGGATGACCTGGAGCACTTCTGAAGCTTTCGACATCCATTTAGTTAGATGGAAGCCGCCCTCTTCCAGCAATCTCGTCAGACCCCTGAACTGCTCTAGAGCTGATTCCACATCATCGAATGACCCAAGGTAGTCGTCGACGTAGAAGTTCCTGCTGACGCTTTCTACCACCGTCCGATGTACTAGATCGCCATGTTTGTTCGCTGATTCTCGAAGGGCGTAGTTTGCACAAAATGGTGACGATATGGCTCCGAAGGTGTGGATGGTCATCCTACAAGTCACCACTGCGTTGTCCCGGTCGCTCCCTTCCCACCACAGGAAACGCAAAGCATCTCGTTCTCCTTCCGGAATCTTCACCTGATGGAACATTTCCCTAATGTCAGCAGACAAAGCCACTTTACCCACTCTGAAACGGCACAAAACATCGATCAGTGGTGTGGTACAGTCAGGCCCCTGTAGTAGGCGATCGTTTAACGACTTGCCCTGGAACTTGGCCGCACAGTCGAAAACCACCCGCAATTTATTGGGTTTCTTGGGGTTGATAACCGGATGGTGAGGCAGATACCAGATACCCCTTTTGCTGTCGGTGTTGACAGGCACCTTTTCAACGTAACCGAGGGTCTCGTTTCGCTTCATCAAATCCGCGTATCGTTCCCACAGATTCTGGTCTCGAATGAAGCGTTCTTTTAGTCGTAGTAATCGTTGGAGAACATAGTTTCTGTTGTCAGTCCACGGGTCAACCGATGTGCGCCATGGGAGGGGAACCTCGAACTGGTTTTTGAGGCCTCTAGTGCCTTGCCGCACCGTTTGTAGAGCGAAGTGATCCTCTTGAGACAACGTCGGTCTTTCGTCTCCAATGTCATGAAACTCCTTTTCATACAGCCGTTGCAGACGATACTCTAAGCGGTCCGTTTCGGCGGATAAGTAATTCACGGAACCGCGTACCCCTACTGGACCGTATAACATTCATCCCAGAGCGGTGCGTACGGCATAAGGTGCCTGGCGGTCGCCCACTCTCTGGTCAAGCACCCAATGCGCCTCTGGCACGTCGCAGCCGAT